>CM061235.1:143555464-144755464 GCA_030848705.1 Heracleum sosnowskyi
GACATAGTCGTTTAAAAGCTGAAGCAGAGGATTGTTTGGCTAACTTACCCTTCTGGTTTACGGGAGAAGACGAGGACGATGAGGTAGCCGAAGAAATTCTTGGAGACGACATAATATGGATGTATATAGTTGCACTTAGATTATATGTATATGTATGTGTGGATGTTTACGAAAACTTGTGATATGTAGTTTGAAATCGCTTAATATTTTGTTATAGCTGAAGATTGATAGATGGAGGGGGGTATATATAGGGTTGGTTATGTAGTTGGATATGCGTTAGAAAAGGTGTAAGAAGAAAATCGTGGAGGGGTTTGCTGCGCGTACCAGAAACAACTTTGTCTCTACGTAGCAGCTTCCAGGAAATAGAGACGTGGATATCTGTTTGCAGTTGTAGATTCCTTTTCTTTCTAGTGTCTTCCTTATTTATATTGCGCCATGATGTTAGCATTAAGTTACTTTCTTTTTTAATTCATTCCTTTTTTTTAATTAGGCCGACTTTCAGTTTTATTCATGTATTGTCAAACGATTTGAAAGTTTAATAAAATTATTTTCTTTCTGGCAAAAAAAATGAGGGCCGACTTTCAGTTATTTGTTGTCTTTATTCTAGTAAGAAGAGAAAACAAAGTGCATCTATTTAATTAAAAATAATATTATATATATATATATATACTATCTATACTATTTATTATATTAAAGACGACCTTTTTAAAAAAATATCACAGACAGTTTACTTTACTTAGAATTAAAAAACACGACCTTTTTTTAGAAAATATTTATATTTATATATATTAGAACAAAATATATTGATAATTTTGACGGTTATCTTTACTCACGTGCTTACTAAGCTAATAAACTATTATAAAATCTATAAAAAAAATTTAGATTTAAAGTATTAAAGTAGTACTTCTAATTCTTTTTAAAAAGGTAGCATTTTCAGAAGTATTAAAATCTTAAAAAATTTAAAAATAAATTTCAAAATTAATATTAAAGTCGTCTGTGCGTTGCACGGGTTATAGGCTTATATATATATATATATATATATATATATATATATATATGTGTGTGTGTGTGTAAATGTAGTGATTTTTTCTCTAGATCTATACATAAATTACAAATTTTGTACCGCAAAATCACTAAATTTATACGTATATAAAAAAATCGCTAGATCTAGCTGAAATCACTATTTATTCTTATAGAAATCACAAAAATTTTAGTAATCCGTAATATAGCACATATGGTATGCATATTGATCGTAGGAAGATGAAGAAAAATATAGTGAAGTCAAATTTCAAAAAAAGTTTACCGATTCACGGAAAAAATTAAATTAAAAATGAAAGGAATTAGGTGGGATTGTGTGTGTGATGACGCATTTTAACGTGTGGTGAAGTAGAGTGTCATTAGATTAAATAAATCTAATGGCTTATATTAGTTTCTAGTTTTTATTTTAATTTTGGTTTGTATTTGATCATTAGCCTATATATATATATAAAGGAGGATACGCGGGAGGTGAGGTAGCGTCTCTAAGATCTTTTTAATCTATTTTTCTAATTTTTTTAGAGGTTTACAATTTTAAATACTAATAAATCAAAAAAATATTTTTTAGTATATTAGAAGTAGAATACGTATTCGAAGTTATGGAAGAGAAGAGTTCGAATTTATAGAGAAGACATATAAATAAAGTTATATTTGAAGTAGAGTAGGTGTTCGAATTTATAAAGGACAATAGTTCGAATTTATAGGTAAGCAAAAAAATTAGAAGTCAATATATATATATAAAGGAGGATACGCGGGAGGTGAGGTGGCACCCCTAAGATCGTCTCAATCTATTTTTCTAATTTTTTTTAGAGGTTTACAATTTTAAATACTAATAAATCAAAAAATATTCTTTAGCATATTAGAAGTAGAATAGGTGTTCGAAGTTATAGAGGAGAAGAATTCGAATTTATAGCGAAGACATATAATTAAAAGTTCTATTTGAAATAGAATATGTGTTTGAATTTGTAGAGGGCAATTTTAAATACTAATAAATCAAAAAATATTCTTTAGCATATTAGAAGTAGAATAGGTGTTCGAAGTTATAGAGGAGAAGAATTCGAATTTATAGCGAAGACATATAATTAAAAGTTCTATTTGAAATAGAATATGTGTTTGAATTTGTAGAGGGGAAGAGTTCAAATATAATAGAAGTTCTTGCAAAGTTCTATTTGAAGTAGAATAGGTGTTTCGATTTATAGAGGAGAAAAGTTCGGATATAAAAGAAATACTTGCAATTAAAAGTTATATTGGAAGTAGAATAAGCGTTTGTAATACATGACTAAAAGTTCTATTTGAAGTAGAATATGTAAAGTTATATAGGTGTTTTTTCGACGAAAGAGTGTCTCATTAGAAAGGAGTATGGTAACATAAAAATTAATATATAAGACAAATATATATTCAATATATTAAATTTGAGATTTTGATATTAAAAAGGAAAACGTGTTTCACGGGAGGACGGCTTATTAGCGAGGACCGAGTAATTTTCGTAAGTTATTTGATAAAAAATTTAAAAAAATTATTACGCCGCCGCGAAGCGCGGCTTTTTCGACTAGTTATATATAATATAAGTGCTATAATTTATTTTTAAATTTTTTGTTTTTTGAATAAAAGTTTAAATATTAAATTATCATTCAAAAGTTTAATAAAATTATATTTTATATACATTTTAAAATACGTGCAAAATCGTATTAGAAAATACTGAGAGGGAAAAAGAAGAAAGGGAGAGTAGAGTCGAGACTCAAGAGTGATATATATATATAAAGGAGGATACGCGGGAGGTGAGGTGGCACCCCTAAGATCGTCTCAATCTATTTTTCTAATTTTTTTTAGAGGTTTACAATTTTAAATACTAATAAATCAAAAAATATTCTTTAGCATATTAGAAGTAGAATAGGTGTTCGAAGTTATAGAGGAGAAGAATTCGAATTTATAGCGAAGACATATAATTAAAAGTTCTATTTGAAATAGAATATGTGTTTGAATTTGTAGAGGGCAATTTTAAATACTAATAAATCAAAAAATATTCTTTAGCATATTAGAAGTAGAATAGGTGTTCGAAGTTATAGAGGAGAAGAATTCGAATTTATAGCGAAGACATATAATTAAAAGTTCTATTTGAAATAGAATATGTGTTTGAATTTGTAGAGGGGAAGAGTTCAAATATAATAGAAGTTCTTGCAAAGTTCTATTTGAAGTAGAATAGGTGTTTCGATTTATAGAGGAGAAAAGTTCGGATATAAAAGAAATACTTGCAATTAAAAGTTATATTGGAAGTAGAATAAGCGTTTGTAATACATGACTAAAAGTTCTATTTGAAGTAGAATATGTAAAGTTATATAGGTGTTTTTTCGACGAAAGAGTGTCTCATTAGAAAGGAGTATGGTAACATAAAAATTAATATATAAGACAAATATATATTCAATATATTAAATTTGAGATTTTGATATTAAAAAGGAAAACGTGTTTCACGGGAGGACGGCTTATTAGCAAGGACCGAGTAATTTTCGTAAGTTATTTGATAAAAAATTTAAAAAAATTATTACGCCGCCGCGAAGCGCGGCTTTTTCGACTAGTTTTATTAAAAGTAGAATAAATGTTCGAATTTATAGAGGAAAAGAGTTCGAATTTATAAAAAATACATACAATTAAAAATTTTATTAGAAGTAAAATAAGTGTTTGTAGATATAATTAAAAGTTTTATTCGAAGTAGAATAAGTGTGCGAATTTATAAAGGAGAAGAATTCGAATTATAGGAAAAACATATAGTTAAAAGTTATATTGGTAGTAAAATAGGATTGTTAATTTATATAGGTGTTTTTTCAACGAAAAAGTGGCTCATTAGAAAGGAGTAAGTTAACATAAAATTAATATATTAGGGAGTAACGAGTAATTTTTGTAATTTAATTGATAGATGTATTTTTTCAAACGAGAGAGCGACTAATTAAAAAAAAGGAGTATGTTAACATAATAATTAATATATATCACAAGTATTCAATATATTAAATTTGACATATTGATATTAAAAAGGAAATGCATTTTACAGGAGGACGACTTATTAAAAAGGAGCGAGTAATTTTTGTAATTTAATTGATGAAGTTTAAAAAAAAAATTATGATGCCGCCACAAAACGAGACATTTTCAACTATTTTTTAATTTAAATTAGGAGAAAAACTAGTTTACTATGCCGCGCTTTGCAGCGGCTTTATAATAATTTCTCCAAATTTTTCTAAAAATTATTCTTAAAAATATGTTTTTAAACAAAATTATATTTAAAACATGAAATTAAGGTTTTTTTTAAATTCTCCGTTTAGTTTTGTTCATTACCGAAATTTTGAATAATTATAGAAAAAGGCAATTGTTTAATATATTTCATTATTTTAATATTATATCAAATATTAATATATTAATCACTTTATTTTTCTAAAACTTTATATTGCTACTTCTATTTAAAAATACATAATACGTAAATATTAAATTCTAGCATATAATATGTTCCTCCTAATGAATCGCTTTCTTGTTAAACATGATTCCTCCCACTGACCCTCTTTCTCGTTGTTACGAAATTGAACATAATACAAACTAATTACTTAATCAATTACATCATCTATTAATCAATTTTATTATATCATAAAATTTAATTCAAATCTTTTTCAAAATTCTAATTTTTATTGTTTAAAATATAGGGACTCGAGAAAAGAAATGAAAAGAAAATAAGGCTCCTCTATTTTATTTTATTATATAGAAACTTGCATTTTCTATAAGTTTTATCTTCTACATAATTACAAGGTAAAATTTTTAAAAAAATGATTTTTAATGTATATGTAAAACATATAGATAAATTAAACGTGAGTTTTTTTACCAAAAAAATTAGGAGAACATAATTTCTAATATTTTTTTAGGAGAATGTAAAGATGATAATATGATTTCAAGATAAATTTTAGAATTTCAAGAAAAAATATATGAGAATATTAAAATTGTAACTTTAAGTTCAAAAGAAAGTTTAAGAAAATATCAACATGGTAATTTGACTTAAAGATAAATTTTAGGACAATATTAAGATAGTAATTTTACTTAAGAAGAAAGTTTAGGAGAATATAAGTTAATTAATATTTCCATTACTAAAGATTTAAAAGTCAATTTAGATATTTTCTACTCAAATCGTGTGGCACCTCACAAATCATCTTCTTTATTATTTTCCTCGATTAAAAGATATTAAATAAAAATTAGTAACTAAATTGGACTCGTGGAGTAAGTTTCGGATAATATTAATATATTGTACTTATTTTCGTCCATTTGAAGAATTTTTGTTTTTTGACAGTCAAGCAAACTATTTTTAACATAACATAACATATTTAACTTCCTTCATTGAAAGATAGTATTAAAGACATGGATAATTATCAAAGTCATCACTCATTTAGTTCAAATGTATCAAATTAGTCACTCATTTAGTTCAAATGTATCAAATTAGTCACTCGTTTAAAAAATGAATCAATTAAGTAACTAATTTGAAAACTATCTTTATAGAAGTATAGATCGAAGCGATTTGAGAGGCGCCACATCACCGTCCTTGTCTTCTCCTTTATATAAGTATATTGATTGGATCAATAGAGAGCGTTTATGAGAATATTAACATACTATATTTAGTTTTCTCCATTAGAAAATAGTAAAAAGAAAATTGAGAATTTATCTAATATTATAAAGGCAAGAATATTAAAATTGTATATTTACATTCCTCCATTATTAAAAATTTAAAAGGCAATTAAGATATTTTCTAATAAAATAATTTATGAGACTATTAAAATTGTAAATTTAGTTTCATACATTAGTAAATATTTTAAAGGCAAGAATATTAGAATTGTATATTTAGGTTCCTCCATTAATAAAGATCTTGAAGGCAAGAATATTATAATTGTATATTTAGTTTCCTCCATTAGTAAAGATTTTAAAGTTAATTGAGATATTTTCGAATCTTTAACATTAATTATTCAAAAATTTGAGAAAATTGGAAAAATAGATCGAAACAATTTACAATTTCCTTTATATTAAAGGAGAAGACGGGGGCGGTGAGGTGGTCGCCTCTAGAATTGCTCCGTTCTATTTTTCTAATTTTCTCAATTTTTCACAATTTTTAATTTTAATAATTACAACTTCCTTTATTATTTTCGATTTTGTAGGAAGAAAATTGAAAATTACACTTTTATTATTTTCAAACGAACTTTCTTTTATTATTTTCAAACTTGATAGAACTTTCTTTGATTTAGAAAATTACAACTTCCTTTATATTAAAGGAGAAGACGGGGACGGTGAGGTGGCGCCTCTAGAATCGCTCCGTTCTATTTTTCTAATTTTCTCAAATTTTCACAATTTTTAATTTTAATAATTACAACTTCAAGAAAAGTTCTATAAAGTTTGAAAATAATAAAAGAAAGTTCTATCAAGTTTGAAAATAATAAAAGAAAGTTTTATCAAGTTTGAAAATAATAAAAGAAAGTTCTATCAAGATTGAAAATAATAAAAGAGAAAATTGTAATTATTAACATAAAAGCCTACAAATTCGAAAATAATAAGGACATTGTAATTTTCTAAATCAAAGAAAGTTTTATCAAGTCCTACAAATTCAAAAATAATAAGGAAGTTGTAATTTTCTAAATCAAATAAAGTTATATCAAGTCCTACAAAATTGAAAATAATAAGGAAGTTGTAATTTTCTAAATCAAAGAAAGTTATATCAAGTTTGAAAATAATAAAAGAAAGTTCTATCAAGCCTACAAATTCGAAAATAATAAGGAAATTGTAATTTTCTAAATTAAAGAAAGTTCTATCAAGTCCTACAAATTCGAAAATAATAAGGAAGTTGTAATTTTCTAAATCAAATAAAGTTCTATCAACTTTTATAATAATAAAAGAAAGTTCTATCAAGTTTTAAAATAATAAAAGTGTAATTTTCAATTTCCTTCCTACAAAATCGAAAATAATAAAGGAAGTTGTAATTATTAAAATTAAAAATTGTGAAAAATTGAGAAAATTAGAAAAATAGAACGAAACGATTCTAGAGGCGCCACCTCACCGCCTCCGTCTTCTCCTAAGTATATTGATTGACGCAAGGAGCCGTACTTTATATCTTTCCGCGTGTCTTTCCTTGTTTTATTCCTAGTTTAAGAAGTATATATGCTCCTGCACGATAACAACAATTCACCGGTAATTCTTTTGACTCTACGCATGTAAATATTTACTAGCTTATAGCCCGTGCGATGCACGATTACTTAAATTTTATTTATAATTATTCTGTTTATAATTGTATTTTTATTACTCATCCAACATATGATTGTTTTTTTAATATTTATAATTATATTTATTTATGAATATTTAAAAGTTATTAGTTTACATGATTAAATTATTGTTAAAAAAGATTTAGCCAAAAAAAATTAAAGTTAAAAATTTGATATTTATTATATTTTACACGCTCAATTTAATATTTGTTTATATTGAGTTATAAAAGTTAGATTTGGCCAATTTTACGGTTCACATGAAATTCACAAAATAATCTTTAATTTAGTTGTGGTTTAATAGTTCTTTTTCAATTAAAAACTATCCTAAAACTAAAAAGAGAATAAAGTGACGAAATTTAATGTTAAAAATTCTATTCGATTTAGGAAATCTCCTTATATATGTAGTTTAGATTATTAGAATAACCTTTATTAACCAAATACAGGTATTAAATGAGTTTCCTTATTTAATTACAACTATTTTTATATTTTAACTTTTTGGAAAATCCAATCCTAATATAATACCTTTTAACTTATATCATTTTTACATAATAATTTATTTTTATATGATATAATCTTGATCGTCTATTTTTAAAAGTATTGGACCTAACGGTTGAGAATGTTTTGACGGTATTTAGGACCAAACTATCAGGATAACATCATTAATTTTTCTTAATATTTATAATTTTTTTAAATATTTATTGCTAAAAGATAATATACTCTTTTTGGTACTATGTTAATGATGCGGGAACTTTGAACTTTTGAGAAAATAAATTATCAATTAAAATATAATTTTTTTTGTAATAGTTCTTCTTTTAAAGTAGTACACCGTGACGATCAAAATTATGTATAAAATTCATTTTTTTTATAGTATACTAAATAATGAAAGATTTTTTATAAGTCCCGTCGCTTTGTTTGATCACTCAATCCATAATCGTTGGATCTTTCAAATTAAATTGTTGAGAAACGTTATATATAACAGTAAAATTATCATGTAGAATGATCTAAGATTTGAATCTACCAACAACATATTAAAATTTACAGGGTTTTTTTTGAAAAATAAGAATTTTTTTCATAAATTTTAAATTATCAAAATACACTTTTTAGTATTTAAATATAATTCTATTATTAATCAGATACACTTTTTAATATTAGATCTAACAATTCTCATCGATCATCTAACTATAATTATTAATTTAGTCGTAATTGTACACGGACGATCGATTTTAATTTTTTCTTAAATTGGTTTTAATATTTTATTGAAATAAAAATAGAATTTATAAATTTAAAAGAATCAGGAAAAAAAATTAAATTGGTGCTACAATAATAAAAAATATATTTATTAAAATTTAGATAATAACTTTACTGTTTGTGCTCTATCTTGAGTTTTAGACAACAGATTTTAACGATTTTACAGCCCACGCGAAGCTTACAAAATTATCTTTAATTTAATGATGGTTTAATAATTATTACCTAACTGGAACTATCCATAAACTGAAGAGAAAAGATAATTACGAATTTTTACATAAAGATTTATATTCAATATAGAAAACCTATTTATAATTGGTTTAAATTATCAAAATACATCTTTTAGTATTTAAATACTATTCTATTAATAATCAAATACAATTTTTAATATTATATCTGACGGTCCTCATTGATTTGAAGATTTATAGTTTAATAATCCAACGGATCGTATACTTTTGGTAGTACAGTGACCAACCAAAGTTTTGGATAAGATCTCCCTTACGCTTATTATATATAAGGAGTTAATGGGCTAAAGTGAACTTTAACTCTTTTTTTATACAAAACTAGGTTACTGAGCCGCGCTTTGCAGCGGCATTAGAATATATTTATTAAGAAAAATAATATTAGAATAAAAATTGTGAATTAAATATCTATAAAATTATATAAATTATCAAATAAAATATATTCTGTAAAATTTGCATTTGGGTAAGTAATATTATAAATTATTTACATATTCCCTTTGTTTATAGAGTTTGATTTTTTATTTTCTTGGACCGATACCATTGCCATATATATATATATATTAAAAAAATTATATTGATAAAAATCAATATAAACATATAATATTACTATTTTCTCAGGGATGACACATACGATGTATCCATATTTGTATAAATTTTACTATTTCTTGTGGTAGAAAAGCTAATTGTATCTGCATATAAGAGTAAATAAATGGTTAAAAAATTAATATAAGAATTAAATCAATAATATCAATGAAACAAATATTTGTATAATATCTAATGATATTCGTTCAATTGAGATAAGATAGATTTATATATGTGCAATTTCTTAAACTATATATTATAAAAACATTAATAAAGATAATTACTTTTAAATTTTTTTAATCTCGGTAGATGTGACAATTATTATATAGGCTCCACCATCCTCCTTGTATAAATTTGTATCAACCATCTCGGCCAACTTTTCCCACAAAGTTATGGTACTGGTGATGGAGCTGTTTAAGAAAAAATTAGAACAAATTAAAAAAGTAAAACAAATAAATTGGGGTAACCAAAGAAGTAATATAAAATTACAAGAACAATAAAAAACAATTAACAGTTATATTAAATTTAATATAATGCATAACTTACTAATTTGTGACAATTTTGAGATCTCTTTTTTTTCAACCGCCTTTGACAACTTCAATGCCACCCAAGTAGGTCAAGCAACCTACAACATCTAAATCAACATAGAAAAAATAATATTAGAACATGATAGTTTGAATTATAACTTATATAATAGTATTACTTATATATTACTCTAATATATTACTGCATCAAAAACCTGAGAGTATGTTGGTGTCATTAATACGTACATCAATCATATCCGGACATATGAACTGAAATCCATGCAGTGATATGTTGACGATGCATTCTTCCAATCTTTTAGGCAACGTTATGCGTATGAAGAGCAATTTAGACCTAGTGGTCTATATTTCCCTGTACTTGAAACAACTTTCAGATTTTTGATGTTGTACACGGGGCCTTTATCTAAAAGATTTTTGAACCGAGAGACCAGAATCTTCGGGATCGTAGCATGAATCAATTTTTCCTGTCATACAACATATCTTAGAAAAGTTAATAACATCATACAATTTGACAAACTAAGAAGTTATAAGTATATTGATTTATTAACCTTTTCATCGATCAAAATCATGTCAAGACTGATCAGTTCTTCATTATTTGGATTGACAGATTCCCACATTCTACACACTCGTACTCTTATCATCCAGGTATAGTTGCTGTTGTTCAAAATATCTAACATGGTGTAGGCCATAGTTGTATTGATTGTAAATATGGTTGTAAAAATTTGAAACTATGTAAAAAAAGTTTCGGTGTAGATTTTTCTTATGAATGGCCTTTAATTTATAGGTGTTTGTAAGGTGAATAACATGGAAATCCATTATGTTTAAAAGTCAATAAGTATTATAAAAGAAAAGTTCTATAAAGTTTGAAAATAATAAAAGAAAGTTCTATCAAGTTTGAAAATAATAAAAGAAAGTTTTATCAAGTTTGAAAATAATAAAAGAAAGTTCTATCAAGATTGAAAATAATAAAAGAGAAAATTGCAAATATTAACATAAGAACCTAAAAATTCAAAAATAATAAGGAAGTTGTAATTTTTTAAATCAAAGAAAGTTCTATCAAGTTTGAAAATAATAAAAGAAAGTTCTATTAAGATTGAAAATTGAAAATAATAAAAAAGAAAATTGCAATTATTAACACAAGAGTCTACAAATTCGAAAATAATAAGGAAGTTGTAATTTTCTAAATCAAAGAAAGTTCTATCAAGTCCTACAAATTCGAAAATAATAAGGAAGTTGTAATTTTCTAAATCAAAGAAAGTTCTATCAAGTTTGAAAATAATAAAAGAAAGTTCTATCAAACCTACAAATTCGAAAATAATAAGGAAGTTGTAATTTTCTAAATCAAAGAAAGTTCTATCAAGTTTGAAAATAATAAAACAAAGTTCTATCAAGCCTACAAATTCGAAAATAATAAGGAAGTTGTAATTTTCTAAATAAAAGAAAGTTTACAATTTCCTTCCTACAAAATCGAAAATAATAAAGGAAGTTGTAATTATTAAAATTAAAAATTGTGAAAAATTGAGAAAATTAGAAAAATAGAACGGGACGATTCTAGAGGTGCCACCTCACCGCCTCCGTCTTCTCCTTTATATAAGTATATTGATTAGTTTGCTAAGCCGTGCTTTGCGGCTTTATAATAATATCTCTAAATTTTCTCAAAAAATATTCTACAAAATACGTTTTTAAATAAAATAATATTTCTAATATAAAATTAAGTTTTGTTTTGAATTTTATATATATATAAAAAGTTCTAGATCGTTCAATCAAAAACTACAATTATACCTTCGTAGCTATTAAAAATCTTCACTATCTCCAAATCTACTCTCAGTAAGAAAAAAATCAAAAAATATGAACAAACATCTTTTTTGTTGCTAGGATAATTTTTTATTAATAATGATATCTTTTTGTCAAAACAAATAACAACAAAAACAACAACAACCTCTTCCTTTTAAAAAAAAAAATTTAACGACCTCTTCTCAATGTTTCTTATTCTTGTATGACTTTTGTTATAGATGCACTGACTTATTGAATTTTGTTAAAAACGCACACACTAAATAAATTCTTCAGTCGAATAAATCTTAACATGATATTTTCGAAATACATAAACTATAAATTTCTTAATATACAATTTTTATCTTTGAATTTTCGTGTATGAATTACAGAAAATATTTTACTAAAATATATAATCTTTTCTCATAAAAAAGTTCAAAATAATGTAAAGTAATACACTTTTCATTTGTAATATTTAGTTTTCTCCATTAGTAAAGATCTATTGTATATTTACTTTCTCCATTAGTAGAGATTTTAAATGCAAGAATATTATATTTACTTTCCTTCATTAGTAGAGATTTTAAATGAAAAAAATATTGAAATTGTATATTTATTTTCCTACATTAGTAAATATTTAAAAGGCAATTGAGATTTTTTCTAATCTTTGGTATTAATTACTTAATTTCTTATGCAGGACTGATCTAATTTCTTAACTTCATTATATGTTTCCTCTATTAGTAAGCATTTAAAAGGTAATTGAGATATTTTCGAATTTCTAATATTATTAATTCAAAAAATTGAGAAAATTAGAAAAATAGAACGAAGCGATCTGAGAGTGACACCTCACCGTCCCCGTCTTCTCCTTTATATAATAGTATTGATCTAATTTCTTAACTTCATTATATGTTTCCTCTATTAGTAAGCATTTAAAAGGTAATTGAGATATTTTCGAATTTCTAATATTATTAATTCAAAAAATTGAGAAAATTAGAAAAATAGAACGAAGCGATCTGAGAGCGCCACCTCACCGTCCCCGTCTTCTCCTTTATATAATAGTATTGATTATATCTTTATATATAATTGATGTAAATATGTTTAGGTGGTATGATATGGCGTGGTCGTCAGGTGTTACTACGTTAGGTGGTACATTTTAATAAACAACATAACTAAAAACAAAATAATTAAATATGTATATCAAAAAGTTAAAATCAATGAAACATCTACATTTTAGGTTTAGGTGGTACATTTTAGTAAACAACATAACTAAAAACAAAATAATTAAATATGTATATCAAAAAGTTAAAATCAATGAAACATCTTTTATATGTATAATTTATATTAAGATTTAAATATAAAATAAAGGTTAGATATACTTAACATTATAATCACCATGCTCCAACAAATATTTAACATTTTGAAACAAAAAAAATACTAAAACAAAGAATACAATTATAATTAAATATAACGAAGATCAAACAATGATCTTTAAAAAGTAAAAAGTTATATAAATATTATATATAATCAGAAAAGATAAATCTTGAAATTAATAATCAACAAATTATGGTCAATATTTAGCTAAAAACAATTAAAGATAAATTTTTAAATGATATATATATATATATATATATATATATATATTAGCATATGTATTACTTTAATGTAAATTTAGCTATATAATATTTTAAGAAACAAATAAGTATTTAAATAAAATAATTAAAATTAAATTATTAAAGTAAACAAATAACAAACTAAATTAAATAAAAAATGTCAACAGATAACTTGATATAAGACAAACAAATAGCAAACTAAAATTATCAAAGTTAAATTTAGGAAAATAATAAATGATTACAAACAAATAGTGATTTTAAAAATATAAAAATATAAAACAAGTATCATTTCAAAAATACAACATAAACTTAAATAAAATATATGTGAAATTTATATGTTTTCAAGTTTGGTTATCATTAAAAATTTATAAAGTTGAAATTAAATCAGAATAATACTTTTAGAAAAATAAAAAATAACAATTTAAACAAAATTAAAATATATACAAATAATATATAAAGCATCCCGTGCATTGCACCAGTATAAAACTAGTATATTTAAATAAATACTTTGCTACACCATCTGTGAAACTTTAATTTTATTGTGTTGACAGACCTGGGCTCATTTGTTAACCGTTGAACGAGTGAATTTGTACTGAACGACTCCTCTAATCACTATCCAGATTGTTTGTTTTATGAATTAAGTTGCTGGACGACTCATAATTTTCTCTGGACCAAACCTCCTCACTGATGCCTTCACATTTATTAACAATCTCGTGTGCGTGTTTGGGTATCACCAAAAAGTTGACTTATACTTTAAAATGAGTAAGTGTTTTATAAGTGATAAGTTGATGGATTCTTATAAGTTATACGAGTGTTTTTATCTGAGTACACAAACACCCCTCATAAGCTATTATCAACTTATAATACATAAACTCTAACTTAAAAGTTTAGCCAAACAGGCCCATTATTGTTCCCCTTTTTTTTTTTTTTACTTTTTGTTAAATCATTGTCAATTTTCAAATTTTCTTTATAAAATTAAAATTTACAAATTTTAACCTTTCAATTATTCATTTATTTTATTTGTTATACTAGTTTAATAATATATAATTGATTAAAATTTAAACATTGAAAATATGCTTCTTGTTTTTTTTTTCACATTACGATATTTAGTAAATATATTGATATTGATATTTTAATTTATAAACTCTTTTACAATTTTAAATTGTTAACCATAAAAAAGGTATATAATTGGTAAATAACTTCATTCAGAAAAGTTTTAATTTTTTTTTATCAAACTATCTATACTATATTATTAAAGCCGAAACATTGAAAGTTTTGGTTTTCGGTTAGTTTTTGGTTTTCGGTACTTTTTCTAATTAATAATATAATCAAAATTCAGGAAAGTTTTATTCTACATTAATATTTCACTATATTTTACTACATAAAAATCAAATAATATTGAAATCTAATCAAGAAAATGGAAATGTGGGATCTAATTTGTTTAAATTTAGGACACTGCTACAAATATACTTCTTTCTTTTTAGGATAACGAAAGCTACTACAAATCAAATCTTTTATGGAATTGTATTATTGTCAAGTTACCAAAATAGTAACTAGATGATTTGCTTTTATAATTAAAATATTTTTTTCCCTAACAAAATCTACTCCTTTTTCAAAAATATCATTACAATTATCTTTAAATTAAAACATATTACCTTTTATATTTGTTATTACTAAAATCTATGTTTTCCAAAAATAGGAGGTGCAATCCTTACTTATTTATTTTAAAACCTATTTTAATACTCTATTTAATAAATAATAAAATAATATAAAAATAGTAACTAACTGATTGCCTTTTATAATTTAAAAAAATCTAACAAAATCTACTCATTTTCTAAAAATATCACGACAATTACCTTTAAATTAAAACATAATATCTTTTATATTTGTTATCACTAAAATCTCTATTTTCCAAAAATATGAGGTGCAATCCTTACTTATTTATTTTAAAATCTATTTTAATACTCTATTTAATAAATAATAAAATAATATAAAAATATTAACTAGCTGATTGCCTTTTATAATTAAAATATTTTTTTTCTAACAAATACTTCTTTTCCAAAAATATCACGGGCAATTATCTTTAAATTAAAATATATTACCTTTTATATTTGTTATCACTAAAATCTCTCTTTTCTAAAAATATCAAGTGCAACCCTTACTTATATATTTTAAAACTTATTTTAATACTTTTAATTATTTAAAAAAAACTTACCTATTTTAACAAGTGAACGTATTTTTTTAACAAATACAATTAATATAATTAAAACACATTTAAAAATATTATAGGTAGTTACTTTATTTTAATTAAAACATGTTAGCTTTCCTATTTGTCCTTATTAAAAAAACTTACTTATTTTAACATGTCAACGTATTTTTTAATAAATACAAGTAATATAATTAAAACACTTCTAAAAATATCACGGGAAATTACTTTTTTAATTAAAACATGTTAGATTTTCTATATTTCCTTATTATTAATATTATTTTATTATAAATTAATATTAATAATATCTCTTTTATCTTTATCAGCCCCATATGTATTTTTTAATATTTTTTTTACGTTTCAATTAATATTTAAGTTTCTCATTTAATAATTTATCATATTAATTTTTACTTTTTTTTTTGTTTTTAACGAACAATATATTTTAGTAAGGCAATAAATCACTTCTCAGTACATTCTTTACTCCAATAGGAACAGACATCCTATCGAAAACTCGATCTGGAAAAGAATACGACATGCGAGCTAACTCGTGTGCTGCCATATTAGCAGATCGTTTAACAAAAAACAGTGACACTGTGTTTAAACTCTCCAACATATTTCGACAACTATGGATAATATGGCCATAAGGTGACCTCATTGACACCTTACTCCTGATTGCTTGGATGGTTGTGAGACTATCTGACTCCACCACTACCTTACTCCATCCTCTGTCCTGGATCCAACTAAGAGCCTCTTTTATTGCCAGTGCTTCAGCCATATGAGCTCATACCATGCCAAAGCTGCACTTCGGTTTTGCTTAAATAAGCTCACCCTTGTCGTCCCTCGCTATCATCCCTAAACCATAAGCATTATACTCAGAAAAAGTTGTTGCGTCTACCGATATCTTCATAAAATCAATCTGTGGTGCTGCCCATAGTTCCAACCCATCTCCCTCAGCAAAGTAAGGATAACGAGGTTGTGCTGTATTCTTCTGGGCCATTCTCCATTGTAGAAGATATTGTTTGGCATTCGCAATTACTACATTCAGACAAGTATATTTCTTGTTCCAAATAAGCTCATTTCTAGCTCTCCATAACGACCAACAAACTGTCACCACTTCAGCTCTTTTCTCATTATCGCATACATCCAGAACTTTTTCCCACCATTGAAAGAATGAGATGTCGTCATTACACTACACCTGTGGTATAAGTAGCTGCCAACATTGATTTGCAAGACCACATTTCCACAAAATATGCTCCACTGTTTCCTCCCCCCGCCTGCATATCTGACACAATGAGTCTACATTTACGTTCTTTTGCCTTAACATTACCATTGTAGGCAGACAATTCGACAGGGCTCTCCACATGAGGTTTAGAACCTTTGACGGGGCTTTTATTCTCCAAGTCTTTCGCCAAGTGCTTGATTGATCCTCTTGACGCCATAGATTCTTTTGCTCCTGCAACATTCTGTATGCACTACGCACTGTGTAATGCCCCGATGTCTGTTTACCCCAGTATACTTCATCCTCATTTATGCTATCACTCAAAGGTATGCGCCTAATACACTGTTGGTCTCGAATATTGAACATATCCCATAGAATTTCCTCATCCCAACCCCTGTAATCCATGGCCATTAGAGCACTAACTTTCCTGTTCTCCAGCCCCTGAGTACTCGAAGTAACAAATGGATTATTATCGTCAAGTAACCACGGTTGCCCGATAATGTTTACTGAGTTACCTGATCCAATTTTCCATCGCATCCCAGCAGAAATTACATGTTTTGCTTCCCAGATGCTACGCCAAATGAAACTTGGATTGTTCCCTAATTTGCTTCCAAGAAATTACAATCCGGAAAATAACGAGCCTTAAACACTTTGCTTACCAGACTGTTTGGATTTGTAATGAACCGCCAGCCCTGCTTCCCAAGCATAGAAATGTTGAAGTCTCTAAAGTCCCTGAATCCCATCCCCCCTCGAGACTTATGCAAACTTAACCGCTCCCAGCTCATCCAATGAATACTCGTTCTATCACTTTTCTTCGTGTTCCACCAGAATCTTGCAATGCTTCTTTCAAAGTCCTTAATAATTTCTAGAGGCAACATGAAAACACTCATCGCGTACGTTGGCAGCGATTGAATTATTGCCTTCACTAGAACTTCTTTCCCTCCCTTTGAAATGATTTTACCATCCCAGCTTGATGCTTTTCTTCTCACTTGATCCTTTAAGAAGCCTAGAGTCGCTGTCTTACTTCGATGCATCATATTTGGCAGTCCCAAATACTTACAATTCTCTCCCGCTTCCTCCATTTGAAACATATCACAGACCTGTTGTCTCCTTTCTACATCTGTGTTCGTACTAAAGAAAATCGATGATTTTGATCTGTTAACCTTCTGGCCTGAAGCCCCCTCAAATTTTTCAAGAACATCCATCATCTTTTGAGCTTCACATTCACCCACTTTACCATATATATAAGAATCATCAGCAAATAGCATATGTGTAATACTTGGCGCCTGCTTGCACACTTTAACCCCCTGAATTAGTTTCCTCCTTTCAAATTGATGAAGCATTGCTGAAAGACCTTCTGCGCACAGTATGAATAAATAAGGAGAAAGTGGGTCTCCTTGACGAAGCCCACGAGTTGGCACAAGAGGACCAACTTCTCTTCGAGCATGGACTATAGTGTATGAGACTGTTGTAACACATTGTAATATCAGTTGAACCCACCATTCGTCAAAACCCATCTTGATAAGAATAGCTTTAAGGTAACCCCATTCAATCCGATCGTAGGCCTTGCTCATATCCAATTTTAACGCCATATAAGCCTCCCTCCCCCTTCGTTTCCTCTTTAACATGTGCATCACTTCATATGCTATCATTACATTATCCGAAATTAGTCGACCAGACATAAACGCACTTTGATTTTCAGAGATTACCTGATCAAGAACCTCCTTGAGCCTATTTGTGATCACCTTAATCACAATCTTTACTAACACATTACACAACGAGATTGGTCTTAAGTCACCAACCACTTCTGGACATTTTTTCTTAGGGATCAGAACAACGTTCGTCATATTCAACTCCTCCAAGATCGAACCATTGTTAAAGAAATTGCTCACCAGAGTCACTATATCTCTACCCACAATATGCTAATATTTCTGATAGAACCCCGGTGTCATTCCGTCAGGGCCAGGTGCCTTATCCGGATTCATTTGAAAGAGAGCCTGTTTCACCTCCTCCAACGTAACTGGTTGCAGTAGCATGTCATTTTGAGTCCTCGTAACAGTTGTAGGGATGTAGCTTATTACCTCCTGCCAATCTACCTCTGAGGCTGTGAAAACTCTGGAGAAATGACTAGATATCAAATCTGCAAGTCCACTATCCCATTCCAACCACTGACCGTCTTCAGTTCTGAGCTTATTAATGTGATTATTTCTCCTTCTGCTGGAGGCAAAATTATGAAAATATTTGCTATTACAGTCCCCCGCTTGCAACCACAATTGCTTGGATCGCTGTCTCCAAAAACTTTCTCTTTGATGCAGAATTTTTGTAAGCTCCGATTTGGCTTCTCTGAAACTCTTCATGGATATATCATCTCTCCCCCCTCTAAACTGTTTCATGTCTGCCTTGCACGCCTTGATCTTTCCACTAAAAATTCCAGTTATTTCCTTTCCCCAAACTGCTAAGTTCTGGCTGCACGTTTTAATTTTCTGCAAAATGTTATTACCCACCTCCCCTGACCAGCCATCTCTAACAATTACTTCGCACATCGGCTCAGTCATCCATGCATTTTCGAATTTAAACCGGAACTAAGTATTCAGACTTGGGCTAATTTGTGGAATTAACAAAATGGGACTATGATCACTAGAAGAGCCTTCCAAGTTATACAGCTTTGCCATAGGGAACATAGTTAGCCAGTCCGAGTTTGTCATTGCCCTGTCCAAATGAACCTCCATCATATTATCAGTGTCCCTCCCTCGTTCCCATGTGTATTGATGGCCCACTAAATCCATATCGATGAGACCTGCATCTTGTAATGCTTCATTGAACCCCTCTATTAAGTTGCTAGGATACTGAGAACCTCCCACTTTATCACTAATATTGACCACATTATTAACATCACCTATAATACACCAAGGTAAATTTGAGTCCCTGGCTAGATTTCAAAGTAAGTCCCAGGTTCGTCTCCTTAACGCTCTGTTAGGCTCTCCATAAAGACCAGTTAAACGCCACACCTCACCATTTTCCATGTTTACTTTCGCATCAATATGATTCTGAGAGAACCCCAGTAACTGAACCTGATCACTTTCTTTCCAGAGCAAAGCTAAACCCCCACTTCTACCTATAGGTTCAACCACAAACAAACCTTGATACCCTAGCTTCAGTTGTACCCACTCCATTTTTGATTTCCTAGCTATCGTTTCACACAAGAATATAACCATGGGCTTTTCTTGACGAACTACGTCCGATAGGAACCGAATATTCCAAGGGAGGCCCACCCCTCGGCAGTTCCAACTTAGAGTATTCATAATGATGGGCGTGACTGCGTAGCAGTGCCCGCCATAATCAAGTTTTTTGGATCCAAACTAGTTAAATTATCCTCCTCTGTCATGTCTGCGTCTGTGTCTGTGTTATTTTCTTCACCCAGCCCATTTTCTTTTGGTTCCTCAAGTCTACGTCTTTTTGGAATTGTGATAGAAAGCCCATCAGTAATTGGCCCACTTGTCTCTGCCCCAGTAAAATCTTTTTCCCGCCTATCATTCAAAAATTCCAAATTTTTTGGCTCCCTCGATGTAATCACTTGTAACTGATTTTCTCCACTATTCTTGCTCGTCAGTTCTGATTCTCCTGATTTCCTGGGATCACGCTCGTCACTTGCAAAATTTCCGTTCCTACCTTCTCTGTGCTCCTCCATTCTCCCTTCATTCTTTCCTTCCTCATGCAGCTTTACCTGAGCTAAAACTTCCCCCTCTGAACCACGTAACCATTGATTGCTTTTATTTGGACCTTGATTCCTTAATGGTGCACGGAGAGATCCATCATACTTTCGCACCTCCTTTCCTTGATGGTTATCAAACAAGTCTTCGCAGAACTTCTCTGTGTGACCTATCCTTCCGCAGTAAAAACAAAAGGAAGGGAGACGTTCATATTTAAACTTAATCCACAACCATTCCCCTCCTGGTTTCTTGATGCGCATTTGACTCTTTAAAGGACGATGGATATCAATAGCTACTCTGATCCTTAAATAGTTTTTGAACATCCCTTTAAAATTCCTTGGGTCTGACTCCATGAACTTCCCTACGAAATTTCCTATCGATTTTAGAACAAACTCTGATTTGAACCCCACTGGGACCTCATATACTTGAACCCACATGTACAACTCCGATAACTTAATATCCTTCAACTGTTCATCCACATTGAACTTTTTAAGCAGAAGAACCCGTTGATTGAAAGTCCATGGCCCATCCTCTAAAACTCTTTGCATATCTCGATCATGAAAGAACTTAAACAGAAACATATTTGTTTGATCAGTTTCTTCCATAAAAACACCTTTAACAGGTCTCCAAATTGAAGACAAAGTGTCTTGCATTGCCATGAAATTCACCTTCCTGTTTGTTACAAAACATCCCACCAAACACCTTTCCAACCCTACCTCTGTATTATTTTCAGGGATACCCTCCAGGATTAGCCCATCTTCTTCATCGCCATTCAACGACAGATTAGCATATGCCTCCTCCAGATCCTTACCCCTTGATGTACTCGCCATAAATAGACGGATGAATCAAACGTAGACGTAATGTATTGATGAAAACTTAAAGAAAAAAACTCACCAAAAGATGAGACAGACAAAACTCATCATAAGATGAGACAAAACCTATAAAAGCATAGTCTTTCTAAATAAAAAGGAAGTGGTGGCCATGTTATTAATTTTTACTTTTATTTTAATATTTTCCGTTCACATTAAATGTTTTAGTTTATTATTTTCTAAGGCCCGTGCGTTGCACGGGTTATAGGCTATTATTATTCATTTAGCATTCAGATTTTTTATGATTCAGAAATTTTAACCATTCAGATATTATTGTTCACATTTAACAAATGAAGCCTTAAGACTCCAAAGTTTGAATCTTATTTGTATTTTTAAAATTAAAGTTCATGAATTAAGGTTCAAAGTAAAAAAATGGTAGAAAGCAATTTTTTTTTGTTTCTTTGGAGTTTCAAAATTTGAATTTGGATAAATGACCCGATGGATTGGGTTTGGATTTGAATTTTAAAATCCAATCGAATTTGGATTGGATTTGGATTTGATAAAAAATATTTGGATCTAATGGTTTGTGCACAAGATATCTATATTATTATATAATAACTGTTTTATTGAAAATTTTGGTTTTCAGATTTTTTGGTTTTCTGATTTCTATATAGTTAATAAATAATAAAATAATATCAAAAATACTAACTGAGTTGTTTTTTCTAATTTAAACATGTTATCTTTAATAAATACTAGCTTGTAACCCGTGCAAGGCACGGACCTTTGAAATTAATAAACTAAAACATTTAATGTGAACGGAAAATTTTAAAATAAAAGTAAAAATTAATATGATAAATTATAAAATGAGAAACTTAAATATTAATTGTAACGTAAAAAAAATATATTAAAAAATATAGATGGGGCTGATGAAGATAAATGAGATATTATTAATATTAATTTATAATAAAATAATATTAATAATAAGGAAATATAGAAAATCTAACATATTTTAATTAAAAAAAGTAATTGCACGTGATATTTTTAGAAGTGTTTTTAATTATATTACTTGTATTTATTAAAAAAATACGTTGACATGTTAAAATAAGTAAGTTTTTTTAATAAGGACAAATAGGAAATCTAACATGTTTTAATTAAAATAAAGTAACTACCTATAATATTTTTAGATGTGTTTTAATTATATTAATTGTATTTGTTAAAAAAATACGTTCACTTGTTAAAATAGGTAAGTTTTTTTTAAATAATTAAAAGTATTAAAATAAGTTTTAAAATATATAAGTAAGGGTTGCACTTGATATTTTTGGAAAAGAGAGATTTTAGTGATAACAAATATAAAAGGTAATATATTTTAATTTAAAGGTAATTTCCCGTGATATTTTTGGAAAAGAAAAAGATTTTGTTAGAAAAAAAATATTTTAATTATAAAAGGCAATTAGCTAGTTAATAGTTTTATATTATTTTATTGTTTATGAAATAGAGTATTAAAATAGATTTTAAAATAAATAAGTAAGGATTGCACCTCATATTTTTGAAAAATAGAGATTTTAGTGATAACAAATATAAAAGATATTATGTTTTAATTTAAAGGTAATTGTCGTGATGTTTTTGGAAAATGAGTAGATTTTGTTAGATTTTTTTTAATTATAAAAGGCAATCAGTTAGTTACTATTTTTATATTATTTTATTATTTATTAAATAGAGTATTAAAATAGGTTTTAAAATAAATAAGTAAGGATTACACCTCATATTTTTGGAAAACATAAATTTTAGTAATAACAAATATTAAAGGTAATATGTTTTAATTTAAAGATAATTGTAATGATATTTTTGGAAAAGGAGTAGATTTTGTTAGGAAAAAATATTTTAATTATAAAAGCCAATCATCTAGTAAACAATAATTATTATTTTTAAAATTTTGACCAACTTTAACCCATGATACCGTACTGTGAGTGTAGTATCCCATATATATAGAATACTCAATTATCAATGAAGTGTCATGGGATACCCGGCTAGCCACCAGTGGAGTATCTTATACAAATACCCAACTACTAGTGGAGTATCCCAAAAGTCAAAATTTATAACTATTTTCAGAATGGTTGTTTTTGTTAATTTCATCAAAAAATAGTTATTTTTGTAATTTTTTCAATATCTATACTATTTATTAAAGACGAAACATTAAAAATTTTGGTACATGTTTTTTTAATCTGTTTTTTTTTGCACGATACTTGTCTTATTTATATTATTTAGCTTTTTTTAATTTTTCTAAAAAAAATCTCCTCCTTTTGCAAAAATATCACGGACAATTATCTTTTTCAACTAAAACATGTTACTTTTTCTATTTTTCTTTACTAAAATACTTTAATATTTTTAATTACGGACAATTACTTTTTTCAACTAAAACATGTTATTTTTTCTATTTTTACTTAATAATACCCCTTCTTTTTCAAAAATATCACGGACAAACCGTTACTTATTTTAAAATCTATTTTAATACTTTTAATCATTTAACAAAGTTTAACACACTTATTTATTTTTTTAAACAAATGCAATTTATAAAATTTTAAAACATAAATATTAAAAATAACAATTATTAAAAATAATTCGTGCATCACAGTGTAAGCTAGTATAAATAAAGCACTGGTCAGCTAATTAAGTTTTTATTTACGATAAACATCGTTTCCTGGTCCATGTTCAGGTAATAGTTCTAGAAAAATGAGAATCGTATTTCTTGTAGTTGTTTGTCAATTGCACGTACAGATAAGGTATGGAGGAGCTATTATTTCAATTTTACTTCGTTGGATAAGTCTTCATTATCCTTCACTATATGATCCTCATTTATCTTCTTTGCTTCAATGAAACAATCCATGCTTATCTTATCAATGTAGGACATGGTTTGTATTCATGGTCACCAGGCTCATCCCTTTACATTATTTTGAGTGAAAATTTGGTACGTAGTTAACAAAAGTTTGTCTTTTGTTTGGTTTTTTTTAAACATTCTAAATTTTTTTTAGTAAAAATTATACTCCCTCTTTTTTGGGATGTCCAATCCATTTCTTTACATTCCAAAACTTTCCAAAAATAGTAAAGTTTTATAATATAAAAATTAACTACTTCCACTACTTTCCTCCACTTTACTTACTTTATACCTTAAATATTGATGGGTCCCACCACTTTACTCATTTTTCTTACTTTTTCCCCTACTTTACTTATATTCCTTAACCTCCGTGCCCAACCCAAATGTAAACAATTGGGTGGGACGGAGGGAGTATATTTTAAAAATAAGTTTTTTACCCTATTAATAATAGGTACTCCCTCCGTCTCATTCATTTCTATACACTTTCCATTTTGAGACGTCCCATTCATTTCTATACATTCCAAAATAGTAACTTTTAATAATATAAAACACTGTTACACCCACTACTTTCTCCACTATCTCTATTCTATAACAATATAAATCACTATTACACACACTACTTCCTCCACTATCTCAAATCTATTATTAAATATTGATAGATCCCACCACTTTACTCACTTTTTATCTAATTTTACTCATTTTTTATATCTTTTCTTAGTGTACGTGCCCAATCCCAGTGTATAGAATTCACTGAGACGGAGGGAGTAGTACCTTTTAACATAGGTACAAAAAGCGCAGAGCGACGAAGGGTAGTGTGTTTTTTTTTCTATGTTTCGACGAAGGTAGTGTTGTCAAAACAACTTACGGTAACCGACCAGCTGTGCTGTTTTAAGCTTCAATTTTAAAATATAAGCAGTTTGCGTGAGTCAAACGGCTTAAAACTAACCTGGAGATGTAGCGTTGAAACTGTATGATTTGCGTGTAAATTTCCTGAACTAAAATGTGCTGAAACTGTACATTTTATAAAGATTCTGTCTTATCAGTTGCAAAAAAATACTCCTACTAAATAAATTACAGGTGAATTGTTTTGGAGACTGGGCTGAATTTGTGGGCGGAGCTCTGCTAGTGCTTATCCTTTCTTTGTAGTAGTCAAGTCAACTACCTTTATATCGATGTGTTGGATTATTTAAAATAATAAAGTTATAAAATGTTAAAATTTATGTAAAAATATATACTACTTAATGATATGAACTGATTAATAGATTAAAATTTTAGTAATATTAAAATATTAAAGTACATTTTACTATTAGCATTATTTCTATGTTTATTATTAATTCTAAGTTGATAATTTAATGAATATCTTATTCCAAATTTCTTACGATAGTTACCACATGTAACAAAATTAGAGCTAAGTTAAATTTAGATAATAAAGTTGATCCTTTATTATTACAACAAGATTTATAGCACGGGCAAGCTCTAGCTATGTTTTAGTAATTTTAGATTCGGATGCAGACACAAAAAATGTAATATATGTTGTGATGTGAGCCTGCTTTTTCTCTGTTGCATTGTGTCATCCCTAACAATGGCTGAGCTCTTTAATTACTCTGGAAACTCATTTATTTACTCTCTATTTCCTGTTGAGAGGAAGTAGTTTGTGGCCTGCAGCAAGTACTTTGCCCATGCTGCTATTCGTTGTTAATGCACGTCTAATGGAAGGCCAAAGAGCAATCTCTGAATGCTACTATACGAATAGGCTTGCAAGGTGGAAGACACTCTTAAGGATCCCCTCTTAAGCTTCAACGTTGTATGTTCCGTTTAGCCTTCTTTCCTATTTCTTCTTTTGTACCCTTTAAAGCTGATAAGACTGAACCACATATGATTGCGATGTCATCTCCAATGAACTTAAGAAAGTTGAGCATGCCTGCGGTAAAATTAAAAAATATTATGAAAGTTATCATATTTGTTGATCTCACCCAATGAATATCTTTTCCATCTAATGCACATAAGGAATTCTTTTATATATAAAAAGTGTGGAATCTAGAAGGGGAATAGGAAATACCTCGAACCTCCATCTCTGCAAGTTCCACCAGATTGGGATCATCAACATCAACTTTGTTCAGAAAGTAGACACGTGACTGAACACCAACCTGCACAAAAGATATACACTGGACTCAAAACTGAACTGACAACAGGTATTTTAAATAGATTGACATGATTTTATTAATAGACACCCACCTGGTGTGGAAGCAGAATATGTTCATTCATTCCTGACGCAGGACTATTGGGGGCAGATACAACCAGAATAGCTCCATCCATTTGAGCAGCTCCAGTAATCATGTTCTGCAAATCAAAGAAATCCCTTGCAATTTTTGATTATAAAATATAGTCTGTTTGGCAAAATGTTGATTGCGGAACATATATGGTCTCCAATTAAAATTGGTAAACTTTTCTCATCTTATTAATTTTTGAAAGATAGAATGTGTGATATTTTTGGGAGTGTGATATGGTCAGAAAAGTAATTATAGAAATATAGTTACTGATTCGTTGGAAAGACCCCATAATTAAGGCCCAAAACCCTGATTATTTATTAATTTCATAATTAATAAATAAGGGAAATATACAGCTCATGAAAAGAGTCCAAAATATGGAAAATTAGTCAAAGAAGGATCCATAATCCCAATTAACGAGTCATAGCCTTTATCAACAAGGAAAAGACTTATCCTGCAAGAAATACAACGTTTATCCAATACCAAAAAGGAGACTTATTCTCTAAGACTCCTAAACCTACCATAAATACAAGGCTCCAGACGCCTATATAAGGACCCTGATCCTACAATCAGAACTACGTCTTTGGCTTGATTCTCAATAATGAATTGAGATACGTAGACATCTTGTGAGGACCGATTTAGTCTCGAAACACAAGTGCAGCCATTAAAGCTCAAAGCTCATTAAACCTTAGCATTAAATTCACAAGTACGTTTTTTAATCCACAACATTTGGCGCCGTCTGTGGGAAGACAACATCAACCATGGCGAACACACGAAGAACAGCTCGAGATACTCAAACTCCTGAGGATCGCCCTATCACCTCTGAGGCTGATACTCACGGAAATCAACCACCGCCGACTACTGGCACTCAAGGGGCGGATATCCCCACCAACACTCAAGGACCGGAAATCCCGATTTCGGTCGAAGGGACTACATCAATCGATTCACCCGGGAGGCTCTGAAAGTCCCAGACTTAGAAGACAGAGTGGCTATGATAGCCCTGCAACAAGGAACTACTGATGACCACTTCAAAAGGTCATTAGCTAAACATCCACCCGAGAGCATGCTGAAGCTCCAAGATAGAGCCGGAAAGTACATCAAGACTGAAGAAAGCATGAGAAAGTATGAACCCACTGCTGGCGGTAGTGGAAACTCAAAGAAAAGAAAAGAAACTCAGGAGTACGACGTCAAGGAGAAGTACCCCAGAACATCAAAGGACTCTGATTCTCCACCCAAGAGAAGCAATTTTGGGCCAAAATTTACAGAGTATGCAAGATTGAACACTCCCAGGAGTCAAATTCTGATGGAGATAGCTAAGGAAGGAGATCTCAAATGGCCGAAGCCAATGAGGGCTGACATGTCCAAACGGAACCAAAACCAATTCTCTCGGTTCCACAAGGAAGTCGGTCATGACACCCACGATTGTAGGCAACTGAAAGATGAAATTGAATTTCTGATACGAAGAGGAAAACTCAGCAAGTTCACCAAAGATGGAAACCAAGAAAGTCAAAGGGGGAACTATGAAAGAAAGGATTATGACAGAAGGGACAACGATCAAGATCGAAATCCCAAGCCCCGAGGGCCGGTCATCAACATGATATTCGGAGGGCCAACTGCTGTTGGGTCCTCCCGAAACTCAAGAAAGGCTTACGCTCGAGAAGTAATGACCGTGGTTGGAGAAGCACCGAAGCGTGCCCGAACAGAAGTATCAATAGGTTTTGATGATTCAGACCTTGAGGGAGTGAAGTTTCCCCACGATGATCCCTTAGTCATCGTACCCGTGATATGGAATTCTGAAACCAAGAGAGTTTTGGTTGACAATGGAGCTTCAGTGGACATCTTGTTCCATGATGCTTTCATCAAGATGGGCTACACTGACTCTCAGTTAACACCCTCGAATATGCCCATATATGGATTCAATGGAGTGGAATCAAAGGTGGAAGGCACTATCCAACTCCCAATGACCATGGGGCAAGGGATGAATACGTCTACTCAAATGCTGAACTTCATAGTTATAAAGGCAACTTCGACCTACAATGCAATCCTGGGAAGGACTGGTCTTCATGCGTTCAAGGCCGTTGCCTCATCTTATCATCTGAAAATCAAGTTCCCAACGAGGAATGAGATTGGTGAAGAACGAGGAGACCAAAAAATGGCTAGAAGTTGTTATGTAGCCGCGTTGAGGCCTGATGGAATCGGGGGCAAGTTCTCCCAATTGAAGACATGGATACTAGTGACAATGAGGACCGAAGAGGGAAACCGACTGAGGATTTAATCCCCATTCCCTTAGTCCCTGGTGAACCGGAGAAGGTGACGTATGTTGGAGCACTACTACCTGAGCCATTGAAAAGCAAACTCATATCTTTTTTTCAAGAGAACAATGACGTTTTTGCTTGGACAGCGGCTGACATGCCAGGGATTGATCCCCAATTGATAACTCACAAGTTGAATGTGGATCCTGAAAGAAAGACGGTGAAACAAAAGAAAAGAAATTTTGCTCCAGAAAGGCAAGATGCCATTAAACAAGAAGTTGAAAAGCTTCTAGAGGCCGGATTCATTGAAGAGATACAATTCCCGGAATGGTTGGCTAACCCCGTGATGGTCAAAAAGGCCAATGGAAAATGGAGAATGTGTGTGGACTTCACTGACTTGAATGATGCATGTCCTAAGGATTGTTTTCCCTTACCAAGGATTGATGCATTAATAGATGCTACAACTGGACACGAGATGCTCAGCTTCATGGATGGCTTCAGTGGATACAATCAAATTAAGATGCACAAGGATGACGTCTCTAAGGTATCATTCATCAATGACTTTGGTGTTTTCTGTTATCTAGTCATGACATTTGGACTTAAGAATGCAGGGGCAACCTACCAAAGATTGGTGAACAAAATTTTTGGACACCTAATTGGAAAAACCATGGAGGTCTACGTAGATGACATGTTAGTCAAGAGCCTCGATAAGGCCGATCACATAGAGCACCTCCGAGAGGCATTCGAAGTACTGAGGTGTTAGTATTAGTGCTCTAGAGACAATACTTTTATGTTTTAAAGAAAACATTTTATTATTATAAATTATGTTTTATTGATTATTGTTATTATTTTATTATGTCTTTATTTACTGCATTATAAATGTTAGCATAATAAATGTCTTTGGAATTATGATACATATTCGATATCTTTAAGTATGTGACTTAAAAATGAGATTATATGAATAGTATCTTTATTCCTAAATATCCCTAGTCGAGTGTTATTATTTAAGGACAATAATAATACACAGAGACTAGTATGTTTGTTGACTGATGACCACATCTCATTGGTCATAGGTACGGTGATACTAAAGTCAAAACATAGGTGCATGTTAGAGTACATGACACTGGATTGACCCGCCATGAGATTACACATGTTAATAGTGTCATAAGTAATTCTCACTGTGATAATGGTGTAATGATCCTTAGACCTGAAATCATTATATTTTTATACGAGAATTAATATACTTTGATTACATTAAAAGTTACCTTTGACCGGGTGATGATAAAAGTGGACATTGGGTATATTATGAATCACATGAGAAATATGAATGATCTAGATGGGATTTAACCCTCCTAATTTTAGGAGCGATATTATTGGCCTCATGTTTGAGTGAGACTAAGAAATGCACGGCCGTGCTCAAATGTTGATTTGATTTATTAGTCTACTCATCGATCAAGAAAACTAAGATTAAATTGTGAAGAGGATGACACATTACATGCCTCGAGTTTAATCTATAATATTAAGGTTAAAGGGATTTACATGGAACATTATTCACGAAAGGCTTAATCGAATCACCGATTTAATTATTATTACTTGGGTGGCAATGATGTATTACTAGATGCCGCTCATTGTTTACAATTTTAATTAGTTATTAAAATTGTTACCAACGTAATAATAACCTACATGGTCACACACAAAGAACGCTTGAAGGAGAAATAATTTAAATTATGAATTTAAATTTAAATAAGTAATTTATTCTATTTATAATATTAATTAAGTATGACTTGATTAATTATTTAAATAGAAAATGGAATTACTTAAGCTAATTCTGAAATTGGTTATTAATTAATTAAGTGCGACTTAATTAAATAATAAATTGGAATTTCGGATTAGTATTTTATTATAATTGGATTATAATTAGAAAACTTATTTTCCTCTCTATATAAACTCTCAAAGAGGGTTGATTTTAATGATGAAAAACGTTTTTATATTAAAACCCTAGCCGCTTATGAGAGCAAGAAAAGAGAGAGAGAAAGAAGCAGTTTTCGGGTGCTAGTACACATCAATCCTTCAAGAAAAGCGTTCGTGTGGATACCGTAGAGCGTAGATCGCGAGAGCGGGATACGTGGTGATTGAACAAGCTTTGGATCTCCATTAATCTTCCATTAATGAACTGTTGAAGCTTCTTAAGGTATTTGTTCTTAATCTCTGAATTAAATCTTTTGTTTTCGCATGGATCCTGCGGAGGGGTTTCGAATTTTGATTTATTTTTACGTTTTCCGTTGCGTATATGTGCTCGAAACCCTTCAATGGTATTAGAGCTACTTGCGAAACGTTTTAATTCGGTTGTGTGTTTAACAGTTTTCGATATATATGCATGTTTGCGATCTACCATGTTTTTGTGTTGATTTATATATATGTATGTATATGTTTTTGAATATATGATATTCATGAGGATTGAATAATCATGAGATGATTGTGTATATTGCTGTATGTAAGTGAGACCACTGTGACTCCTCCGTTGGACTGGAAATCAAACCATTGATGAATTTTGAATTGAAGTACTTAGTTCAAGGAAAAATTGGGAATCTCTTGATGATGGGATCATGGTCGTTTTAATAATAAAATCCCTAAAGTTAAAATATTAAGTCGATTAGATGCCTTCCAATGGGCAACACTCGTCAAGGCCTAGATCGAGAAATAGTGGGTTCGCCAAAGTGAGGCACTCCAATCTATCGTGGTAAGACGCGATGAAGTAAATGTGATACTTAACTGTTAGACCATTGGGTTAGACTTAACTAAGTTACCACAATAGGATTGTGAACTTAGAGGCATGGAGTTTGGTATGATTTATTGGATAAATGGGAACAAATGTTGTTCTACCAAACTTTTCAAGAGTTATATATGATATAATTGACAAGAGTTGTCTACCTAAATAAATCATGTTTTGGGAGTAAAGCCAAAGCTGACCTTAAGCATGACGAAATATGGATCTTGGCTCACTAGAAGGATTTAGAGTAATGCCTTCCGAATTAATAGTTAGGGCTATTTATTTGATAAAAATAGTGGGAGGTATATAATGATATACCATAATCACTTAAACATAATAATTAATAAATTTGCAACCTAGATTAATTTTATGCACTTTAATATTGTAGTTATCAAATGAAAAATAACACAAACAACTTCTCTATGCGATCAGTCCTTGAGAAGGACAAGCTGACAGGAACAAATTTCCTCGACTGATATAGGAGCTTGAGGATCGTCCTCAGGCACCACGACGTTGGTCAAATTCTTCCCTTACCTTTTAGCTGAGAATGTAACATGTGCCGAACATAATGCTTATTGGAAGCAAAATGATGATTCGATTGCTGATGTTTCATGTCTCATGCTTGCAACTATGAGTGTTGAGCTTAAGAAACAATATGAGCATATGGATGCTTATGAGATATTTGAGCACCTTAAAAGATGTTTGAGGAAAAGGCTCGTCAAAAGGGATTTGACAATAGCAAGACACCATACACCTATAAGTAGGGAACGTAAGATTCGGTTGGACCAGATGTTCTAAAGATGATAGGGTATAATGAGTACCTTGATTATTATTTTTTGGGTTTCAAGATTTGTCTAGAGACTCGGAATGATTTGATCATACAAATCTTTGAACAATAACTATTCTCAATTAGTTAGTGAACAACGAAATAAATGAGATAGACATAGCACCCACTAAGTTGTGAAGCACGTTGAGAACTGCTGTAAGCAACATGATAAATGCATGGACTACTCCCATAATGATGGTGAATGTAGGAATGTGAATGGGAAAGGAAAATGGAATGAAAGAAGAAGATTTGATCTAATTCTATAGCCAATATTAAACTCCAATCCCAAAGAGGTTTTGTCGCCTAAAGGAGGTGTTGCTAATTAAAGAAGACGATTGTCGCTTCTGTGGAAAACCGAAATACTGGAAGTTAAACTGTCATGCTTATTTGGAAGATCTAATAAGAAGACCGGTGAGGGTCAAGCTTCAGGTTTCGGGTTAGAATTGGAGCAAAAGTTGTTGCTCTAGTTAAAGTAACTCGTTACTTAATTTTGTCTATAAGGCTAAGTTTAGAACTTGATAATTGTAACTACGTGCCTCTAAGAGTAGAGACATTATATTGGTTTCTTGTATGGACAAGAAAGGTTTTTCATTTTAATTGGATATATAACAATTGTTGTTTATTACATTTCAATGAAAAGGTTAATAATGTTGCACAATTAGTTAACAATTTATATGTTCTAAAAATGACTCAAATCAAACATTACCTTTGGCACTGTAGTTAAGGCCATATTATAAGAAATGCATTTCCAATTTACATACTGATGGATGATTGGATAAGTTTGATTATGAATCATACGAAGAATGCGAATCTTGGTTTATTTGGTAAAAAAAACAAAAAGCCCCTTTTACTAGAAATGGTGAAAGGGTCATCGAACGATTATGACTTATACATGGTGATGTATGTGGTCATATACGTACGATGGCAGAAGGTAGGTTTTACTACTTTATAGCGGTTACTGATGATTTCAGTAGATACGAATATGGATATCTTTTGAAGAACAAATTCGAATCTTTTGAAAAGTTCAAAGAATATTAAGTTGAAGTAGAAAAATGTTCAAAGAAAGGGGTTTCTAAGAACTAAAATCACACTTTGTTGGACATAGTGCGATGGATGATGAGTCAAGAGGATCTTCCAATAAGTTTATGGGGTTATACCCTAGAGACATGTGCATATACACCAAACCGTGTTCCTACTAAAATGGTTCAGGAGACACCATATAAGATATGGACTGAGAAAAGTCATAGCATGTCATTTATGAAAATTAGGGGATGCCAAACGTTTGTGAAATGTTTAACCTCTGACAAGCTAGGACCGAAATCAGATAAATGTAATTTTGTGGGATACCAAATTAAAACAAAAGGGGTATTACTTCATTAATCCTCCAGAGAACAAAGTGTTTGTTGCTCGAACTGCTGTATTTCTTGAGAGAGAATTTCTTTCTAAAAGAAATAGTGGGAGGAAAATAGATCTCGATGAGGATCAAGAACCATGAGATAACATTGAACTAAAGTTGGAACAAGAGCAGAATGTACAAGAAAATGTTAATGACAATACTGCTCAAGAAACACAGGTTGTTCGTAGGTCTGGTAGGATTCACCATGAGTCCGAGAGATATTATGAATTTCTCTTGACTCGGGATGGTGATGTAACGCTTATGAATAATGATAATGAGCCTCTTACCTACCAAGACGCTATGAACATTCCAAGATCTAAAAGTTGGCAGGAGGCCATGAAATCTAAGATGGATTCCATGTATGAAAAACCAAGTATGGACTTTGGTTGATCCACCTAAAGGGGTAAAACCTATAAGGTGCAAGTGTGTTTTCAAGAAGAAAACTGACATGGATAGTAATGTACAGACCTATAAGGCACGACTGGTGGCAAAAGGTTTCAAGTAAATTCATAGTATTGACTATGATGAAACTTTCTCACCAGTGGCAATGGTCAAGTCCATCAGGATTTTGCTTGCTTACTATGACTACGAAATCTGGCAAATGGATGTCAAGACTACTTTCTTAAATGAGAGCGTAGAAGAGGTTGTGTACATGACACAACCTGAAGGTTTTGTAGATCCAAGTTTTGCTAGAATGGTTTATAAGATAATTCGATCCATTTATGGATTAAAGTAAGCCTCGTGGAGATGGAATATACGTTTTGATGAAACAGTCAAATAGTTTGGCTCTATTCAAAATAAAGATGAACCGTGTGTTTACAAGAAGGTTAGTGGGAGCCATGTGGCATTCCTAGTATCATATGTAGATGATATATTACAAGTAAGGAATGACATTCTTTCTCAACAGACTGTTAAGACTTGGTAGAGAAATAGTTTCTAGATGAAAGACTTAAGAGATGTGTCCTATATCTTAGGGATCATGATCTATAGAGATAGATCACGAATATTTTTCGGCTTAAGTCAGAGTATATACATTGACAATGTATTACACCAATTAGGGATGCAAAGAGGCTAAAAGGGAAATGTTCCCATGTCTATGAGATAGTGATCTCAAAATAAATGGTCTAAAATCATTGGATGATATGGACCACATTAGTGTAGTTCTATATGCTTCAGAAATTGGTTTCATAATGTATGTGATGATATGTACTCGTTATGATGTCTCGTATGCTTTAAGCATTACGAGCAGGTACCAGTCTAATCCAAGTGATGGTCACTTGATTGGAATCAAGAATATTCTTAAGTGCCTGAAGAGGACTAAAGACTCATTCTTGGTATATGGAGGAGATGGGAAGCTGAATGTAAAATAATACACGGATGTTAGTTTCTAGACAAACATGACGGTTTTTGTGTCTTGGTCTGGAATTGTGTTTTGTCTAAAAAGATGTGTTGTAAGCTAGAATAGTTCACAGCAAGAACTGTAAATTATTCTAAAATCGAGGCTTAGTATATAGATACTAGCGAAGTAGCCAAAAAGGATGTTTTTGGAATTTACCAAGGCGATATCACCTTATTAATGAGATTAATGATCAAGGAGATATACTTATATGTAAAGTGCATACTATTAATAATATTGCAGAACCACTGACTAAGGCTTTGTCGCAGCAGAAGCATGTAAGTCACACTAGTTCCAAATGTATTGGATACATGAGATATTGGCTCTAGTGCAAGTGGGAGATTGTTAGTATTAGTGCTCTAGAGACAATACTTTTATGTTTTAAAGAAAACATTTTATTATTATAAATTATGTTTTATTGATTATTGTTATTATTTTATTATGTCTTTATTTACTGCATTATAAATGTTAGCATAATAAATGTCCTTGGAATTATGATACGTATTCGATATCTTTTAGTATGTGACTTAAAAATGAGATTATATGAATAGTATCTTTATTCCTAAATATCCCTAGTCGAGTGTTATTATTTAAGGACAATAATAATACACAGAGACTAGTATGTTTGTTGACTGATGACCACATCTCATTGGTCATAGGTACGGTGATACTAAAGTCAAAACATAGGTGCATGTTAGAGTACATGACACTGGATTGACCCGCTATGAGATTACACATGTTAATAGTGTCATAAGTAATTCTCACTGTGATAATGGTGTAATGATCCTTAGACCTGAAATCATTATATTTTTATACGAGAATTAATATACTTTGATTACATTAAAAGTTACCTTTGACCGGGTGATGATAAAAGTGGACATTGGGTATATTATGAATCACATGAGAAATATGAATGATCTAGATGGGATTTAACCCTCCTAATTTTAGGAGCGATATTATTGGCCTCATGTTTGAGTGAGACTAAGAAATGCACGGCCGTGCTCAAATGTTGATTTGATTTATTAGTCTACTCATCGATCAAGAAAACTAAGATTAAATTGTGAAGAGGATGACACATTACATGCCTCGAGTTTAATCTATAATATTAAGGTTAAAGGGATTATATTACATGGAACATTATTCACGAAAGGCTTAATCGAATCACCGATTTAATTATTATTACTTGGGTGGCAATGATGTATTATTAGATGCCGCTCATTGTTTACAATTTTAATTAGTTATTAAAATTGTTACCAACGTAATAATAACCTACATGGTCACACACAAAGAACGCTTGAAGGAGAAATAATTTAAATTATGAATTTAAATTTAAATAAGTAATTTATTCTATTTATAATATTAATTAAGTATGACTTGATTAATTATTTAAATATAAAATGGAATTACTTAAACTAATTCTGAAATTGGTTATTAATTAATTAAGTGCGACTTAATTAAATAATAAATTGGAATTTCGGATTAGTATTTTATTATAATTGGATTATAATTAGAAAACTTATTTTCTTCTCTATATAAACTCTCAAAGAGGGCTGATTTTAATGATGAAAAACGTTTTTATATTAAAACCCTAGCCGCTTATGAGAGCAAGAAAAGAGAGAGAGAAAGAAACAGTTTTCGGGTGCTAGTACACATCAATCCTTCAAGAAAGCGTTCGTGTGGATACCGTAGAGCGTAGAGCGTAGATCGCGAGAGCAGGATACGTGGTGATTGAACAAGCTTTGGATCTCCATTAATCTTCCATTAAGGAACTGTTGAAGCTTCTTAAGGTATTTGTTCTAAATCTCCGAATTAAATCTTTTGTTTTCGCATGGATCCTGCGGAGGGATTTCGAATTTTGATTTATTTTTACGTTTTCCGTTGCGTATATGTGCTCGAAACCCTTCATGAGGCACCACAAGATGATGTTGAATCCAGCTAAGTTGCCTTTGGTGTAGGCTCGGGAAAGTTTTTAGGCCTGATGGTTTCCAAAAGAGGAATTGAGGCTAATCCCGACAAAATCAAAGCAATTCTAGACATGGAACCACCAAAGACTGTCAAAGATGTCCAGAAACTAACGGGGAGAGTGGCAGCATTGGGAAGATTCATCTCCAAGTCAGGAGAGAAGTGTTTACCCTTCTTCAAATCACTCAAGAAAGTGAAAATTTTTGAATGGACAACTGAAAGCCAAGAGGCCTTTGAGGCCCTGAAGAAATACATGGCTGAGGAACCACTGTTGGCAAAGCCCAAGCCAGGGGAAATTCTCTATTTGTACTTGGCGGTTTCTAGCACAGCCCTTGGAGCCGTTTTGGTAAAAGAAGAATTGAAGGTTCAGAAACCCATATACTATATGAGCAAGATTCTACACGGGGCAGAAATAAACTACTCAACGATTGAGAAGTTTGCCTTAGCCTTGACAATGGCCTCAAGAAAGCTACGCCCCTACTTCCATGCTCACAAGATAGAGGTCTTGACTGATCAACCTCTAAGAAACATCTTGCATAGCCCTCAAGTTAGTGGAAGATTGATCAAATGGGCTATTGAATTGGGCGAATTCGACATCAAATATAAGCCTCGAACGGCCATAAAAGCTCAGGCACTTGCTGACTTCATGGTTGAATGCACCATTGACAACCAAGAAGTCGGGGGGCAGGAAGTAATAGTGGAGGACGAGAAAGATCAAGAGATGGAGTTCAAAGAATATTGGGTGCTCTATTTTGATGGAGCATCAAAAACAAAATCAAGTGGAGCAGGTTTAGTGTTACAAAGTCCTGATGGATTCCTCATAGAGTATGCATTAAAACTTGACTTCCCAACGACAAACAATGAAGCTGAGTATGAAGCTCTGATAGCTGGCTTTGGGCTGGCTGGAGCCTTGAGAGTTAAAACTCTAAAAGTATGTGGAGATTCGAGGCTAGTGGTTTCCCAAGTAAATGGGGAGTTTGAGGCCAGAGATGAAGTCATGGCCAAGTACTTAAAACTTGTCAAGGCCATCATGACTCAGTTCGATGAATGCTATGTAGAGCACGTTCCAAGGGAAGAGAACATGAAGGCCGATGCCTTGTCTAAGTTTGCTTCTTCAGAAATTGAAAACTATGCAGGGAGTGTATACTTCCAAGTCTTGAAGACCCCAAGCATCAACGGAAAGTTGGTAGCATCCATTGATGTTGGCAGTTGTTGGATGGATCCCATCAAGGCTCATCTGGAAACTGGGTGGCTACCCAACGACACTTCAGAAGCACGAAAGCTATATGTGAGGGCACTAAGGTATGCCCTGATTGAGGGAATCTTATACAAGAAATCTTTCGTCATTCCTTATCTGAAGTGCTTGAGACCCCAAGAGGCAGAATTGGCCCTAAAGGAAGTACATGAAGGAATTTGTGGGCAGCACTTGGGGGGAAGAGCCCTTGCTCACAAAGCCACTCATCTAGGTTTCTATTGGCCAAGCATACTTGCAGATGCTAAAAGCTACGTGAAGAAGTGTGAACGGTGCCAGAAACATGCACCAGTGGTTAGACAACCACTAGAGATGATGACATCCATTAACTCACCTATTCCCTTTGCCATGTGGGGAATGGATATACTAGGGCCATTTCCAATGGCAAGTGCTCAAAGAAAGTTCTTGATAGTAGCAATCGACTACTTCACCAAGTGGATTAAGGCTAAACCTTTAGCCAAGATAACCACCAAGCAGGTGATTCATTTCTTTTGGGAGAATGTGATATGCAGGTATGGAATTCCACGAGTCCTGGTTACGGACAATGGAACTCAATTCAACAATGATGAATTCAAGAAGTATTGTGATGAGAATGATATCAAGTTGCGCTTCACTTCTGTTGCCCATCCACAAGCAAATGGGCAAGCTGAGGTTGCAAATCGAATAATCCTGGATGGACTGAAGAAAAGAGTTGAGCTCTCCAGAAACACTTGGGTAGACGAATTGCTCCCCATACTATGGGCATATCGTACTACTTGTAAAGTCACCACTGGAGCTACCCCCTTCCTGTTGGCATATGGGGGCAAAGGCAGTGGTTCCAGTGGAGATTACTCACACGTCTCCAAGAGTTGAGGCTTATGAACCAGAAGAAAATGAAGAAGGCTTGAGGCTAGCTTTGGATCTAATTGACGAAGTTAGAGATGAGGCGAACGCCAAGATAGTTGAACATCAAAAGAAAGCATCTTTCTACTACAACCTAAGGGTTAAAGAAAGGTTCTTTCGACAAGGAGATTTGGTTCTTCGAAAGATTGAGGCATCTGGAGTTGGACAAAAAGGTAAGTTGGCCCCAAATTGGGAAGGACCATATCGTGTTAAGACCGTGTTTGGTCGAGGCTCCTACAAACTAGAAACCCTTGAAGGGTATGAGGTGCCAAGAACTTGGCATGCCTCTAATTTGAAAGTTTATTATGTTTAAGGTGTTTCCTAAGTGGACTCACTACTAGAAATAAGGTTCGATAAAACCAACCCAAGTTTTTAAACTTGAGTAGTATGTAAGGGTTGAACCCATTTTCAAAGTTATGAATTCCATATTCTTATGTTTTCATTATATACGCAATGCATTCTGATAGACATGTTAAATAAGCATGCAAAGTCGAGAATGTAAAAAGGCTGAACAAAAGCTTAAATAAAAGTTAAACCCGTAGGCTGAAAGTACAGTACAAGCCATGAAAGGCCATAAATAAAACTACAAAAGAAAAACTACATCATCTAAGCTGCCTTGTCGATGGCCTCCTCCTCCTCTCCCTCTGAAGCAGAACCAGAGTGAGTGGCAGCAGAATCAGCCCTGGCAGTCTGACCAGGTGGAGAAGAATGATCTAGGTCTAAGATCATGTCATCTTCTTCCATGTCGTCCTCTCCAGCCAAAGCCAACTCCAAAAGAGTAGGAGCATGAGGACTCGGAAAGTCAGAAATGGTGAGAGATCCAGGCATCTTCTCCAAAACAGCAGCAAGAGCGCCATCCCATCCCTTAGTATACTGAACTGGGAAGAGGAGCTCGTCATGCTTATCAATAAAGTCCTTGTACTCCTGGGAGTCAAGGTACTCGTCGATAAAGTCATCTTTGCCCTTCCTCAAAGAAACCAGCTCAGCCTGGGAGTCGACTAACTCCTTCTCCCTCCTAGCCAGTGTGGCCTTCAGTGAGCCTACCTCCTCTTGGGACTTCTCAAACTTGCCTTGGTTGGCCTCGGAAGATGAGCGCCAAGCCTTGACTTGAAAAATAGCCCCTTGGAAGTTGGCATTAGCCTACAAACAAGTTACAAGTCAATACAAGATAGAAACTTGAAACATGTTAAAACTACAAAGAAAAAAGGAAGAAAACAACTTACAACAGCAATAGCCTGAGAGCCTGCATGCTCCACACCCTCCAAAGTGGAGTTGGAAACGAAATCCTTGTAGTCACAAGGAGTCAAGGAATGATAGGACCATTCCACTGCATGCTTAGACACCCCCACTACGGTGTCTTTCTTCATGAGACCCCAGTTGGGGCGCCAAACTGAACTTTTGGCCGAAGAAGGACCCTCAGCCTCATCAGTAAGGTCCACATGAGGCCTTATAAAGGCTGGGACACTGGTAGCACGGGGATCCCTCACTCCCAAGCGAGCCATTTTCATCCTTGCTGTTTCTCCATCTTGGGGCTCGTTGGTCTTATTAATAAAGGTCGCAGATGCAAAAAACACAAGGAAAGAAACAGTTGGTATAAGATAATCTTAGATAAATAAAGGAAAATATGAAGTGAGAATTACCCTTATCAGAAACGTTTGAAAGTCCCAAGGACTTAAGCTGGAACTCATCCAGGAGCACCCAAGCCGTTGTAGCATAATCATCTTTTGTGAGCTCGTCATAGGCATGAGCCTCCTCATCGTTCAAAACAATATCATTTGGGCTACCATCCGAGACCCTACTGAAAGATCTACGGAATAAGGTGCCCCAATCCCCTCCTTCCCAAACCAAGTACATAAACTCATTTTTCCATTTTGGGTTGTTATCAGGAATGGATTTGGGATGGAAAATTGGAGGTGTCGAAGGGCGATGGTTAATGTAAACCCAACCCAAGGTAATTGCGGAGCTATTCTTAAATTGGAAAATTTTCCTAAACAAAGCTAAAGACAAAGGAAAATTGTTCTTCAAACAAAGAACAATGAAACACATAATGATTCTCTAGGCGTTTGGTGGAAGTTGGCAAGGGTTAATCCCAACATCAGCCAAAAGCCTGGGAATGAACTCATGGAAGGGAAACCTGAGTCCCGCAACAATGGCATCCTTATAAATGCATAGAGTATCAGGACGCCAATGGCAGGAACGGTCCCCTGGGCCGGCTGGGACTAACCTATAAGGGGGCTTAATACATCTTGTTATAGTCCCTAATCAAGTCGATTTCATGGAATTTATTGCTACAATCGAATGAATCTAAGTACGAAACAGAAGGATATTCATCACTACGTTCTAAAATCATATCTTGAAGAGACATATGAGAAGAACGAATGGCGATACCTCTCTTAGACGCTTGATTCATTTTCTGGAGACGTTGAGCAGTACGGTCAGACATCTTCAAATCTTCAAAGAAAAATCCCAGAAAAGCCTTAAATCTTCAAACTTGAACCCATAAAATCTTCAAGGGATGAAGATTGAACCCAGAAAATCTTCAACAGATGAAGATTGAACCCAGAAAACCTTCAACGGATGAAGATTGAACCCAGAAAATCAGGAAAATAGCCCCCGGAAACTTCGCCGGAAATCGCCTTACTACGGAATAAGAAGATAGAAACTAAGAATACTATAGAGAAATTTTTAGAAAGCTGAAAGTATGAAGTGAAGAATAAAGTGGAAATCCCACTCTTTTATAATCGAAGTGACTGGAAACCCAACCGGTTAAGGAAGGGCAACCGTCTATAGCCAGTTAAGGCCCACGAATCCATTTATGGATCATAGAAATTTAAGCCCAAATAATTTGGGTCTCAGGCAAATTCGAAGCCCAAACAATAAGGCCCAAGGCTGGAATAATTGAAGTCCAATTAAAAATTGGGCTAGTTAAGGCCCTAAAAAGAATGAAATTTGGAATGAAACCAAGGCAAAGACAAAGATAAAAGATTTGAGGTCGAAAAGACATTAAATCGAAATCGTACGGTCGAAATCGAAAACATATGGGAAAATGAGGTCGAATCCAACGACCTCGCTCCAAAATAAAATCGAAAAATAATGAAATTGAGGTCGAAAAAACCTTAGAACGATATCGAAGGCTCGAAGTCAAAAATACACGAGGAATTGAGGTCGTATCCATCGACTTCGCACCAAAATCAAGTCAAAAAATTGAAAATTCAAGGTCGAAAAGACCCTAGATCGAAGTCGATTGATTGAGATCGAAAATACACTATAAATCGAGCTCGAACCCCTCGACCTCACACCAAAGTGAGGTCGAAAACAGAAGGGTTCATGGTCGAAAGATTGAGGTCGAAAATGGCCTAGAAAACGAGGTCTAAACGTCCGACCTCACGCCAGAATGAGGTCGAAAATGACCTAGAGATCGAGGTCGAATGGCCGAAAATCCTGGTCGAAAAAGGTTGGAACGAGGTCGAATGACCGAGGTCGAAAATGACCTGTACATCGAGGTCGTAACCATCGACCTGGGACCAAAATGAGGTCGAAAGAGTAAATGACCAAGGTAGAAAATCCTGGTCGAAAAAACACGACTTCGAGGTCGAAGCCACGAGATCGAAAATGGCCTGTAAATCGAGGTCGAAAGCTTCGACCTCACAACCGATTGAGGTCGAAAAAACACGATTTCGAGGTCGAATACTCGAGGTCGAAGATATATTGAAATCGAGGTCGAATAGACGAGGTCGAAAAAGACTTGGAATTCCTGGTCGAAAGATTCGACCTCATAGCTGTTTGAGGTCGAAATCCTGGTCGAAATCCTGGTTGAATTCCTGGTCGAAAATGACCTATTTTGAGGTAAAAAATACCCTAAAAAATAGAAAATTTTGGGGAAAAACACGATATAACTTCTACGAAAACCCCGAGGAGATTTTCCCAGAAGTTGGGGGGCAAATGATATGGTCAGAAAAGTAATTATAGAAATATAGTTACTGATTCGTTGGAAAGACCCCATAATTAAGGCCCAAAACCATGATTATTTATTAATTTCGTAATTAATAAATAAGGGAAATATACAGCTCATTAAAAGAGTCCAAAATATGGAAAATTAGTCAAAAAAGAATCCAGAATCCCAATTAATGAGTCATAGCCTTTATCAACAAGGAAAAGACTTATCCTGCAAGAAATACAACGTTTATCCAATACCAAAAAGGAGACTTATTCGCTAAGACTCCTAAACCTACCATAAATACAAGGCTCCAGACGCCTATATAAGGACCCTGATCCTACAATCAGAACTATGTCTTTGGCTTGATTCTCAATAACGAATTGAGATACGTAGGCATCTTGTGATGACCGATTTAGTCTCGAAACACAAGTGCAACCATTAAAGCTCGAAGCTCATTAAACCTTAGCATTAAATTCACAAGTACGTTTTTTAATTCATAACAGAGTGTGTTACTAATAGGAAGATATTTTATAATTGGTATTTTTTGACGTGTTGGTAAATGTGATATTGTTTAATTAAAAAGTAACGTATTTTAATTGAAAAAATTATTATTAATGTTTGAAAGATATAGTATAATTAGTATTTTTAGGTGTGTTTAAAAAAGCTAGTATATTTTAATTAAAAAGTAATGTGTTTTAGTTAGAAAGGGTAATCGATCAATAACTATTGTTTATATTATTTATTAATTAAAATGACTGAAAACCAAAACTTTAGTATAGACCCTATTATATCCTATTATAATTAAAAATGGATCAAATAACCGCATAAATCTTATACAAACCTAAAATCAGTGTCAAACCAAAAATATGAATAGTCTGGTCGAAATAAAGTTAAAATTTTCACCCAAACCTAAATATGAATACTCAGAATTGAGTTACGTAAAATTCATAATATATAGATATGTTAACCCGTGTGTTGTTTTCATAAACTTTTGTTCTATTGACCCAAAATACCATTTAATATCGGGCATCCTCATTTAAAGTTGTATATACCAAACTATAATAAGTAAAACCTGACATAATTTGTAATTTGGTAAACGCTTTTTAATTAATCTCTTTCTCTTTTGATATTCTTTAATATTTATTAATTTTAAATAAAAAGTTAATAACAAACAAATTGTAATACACACATTGATAATTTTCCACCAAATTTTTAAATGACTCTGATAGATCCAAATTCTACAAAACTCACATTAAACTCAATTTGATACAATATTAAAAGTTGTTCTCTACATAAGTTTAAGGTTCGATTGCTACCAACAACACATTAAATTGACATTTAAAATCTCATCAATCACGTACTATTATGTTGTATTTACTAAAATATAATAAGCAAAATATGACATACAGTAATTTTTAGTTTGGTTAACAACTTTCTTTTTTGATATCCTTTAATATGACAACTTCTAAATAAAGAACTAATTTTTAGTTTGGTTAACAACTTTCTTTTTTGATATCCTTTAATATGACAACTTTTAAATAAAGAACTAATAATAAACACACCGCAATATACACGCTGGTAATTTTCTGTCGGCCTTCAATTAAGTCACTTCTCCCAAAGACCTTACAAAACTCAGTCATAACTCAATTTTATACAATATTATAAGTTGTTTTATACATTAGTTTAAGATTATTTTTTTTTGAAATCAACATTAGTTTAAGATTTGATACCTACCAATAACAAATTAAAATTAACATTTAGAACCCCATTAATCACACACTATTATATGTTATTTTAAATATTAATAAAAAAACAAAAAAAATCATATATCTCTTAAAATGAATGAAATAATAATAAAAATATTTAAAAATAACTCGTGCTTCGCACGAGCTATAAGCTAGTTTTCTCGTAATATTTATAAAGCTGAATTTTCAAATCCTTATTCCATTGTATTCCGAAATTTCATAACGGGACCAAAATTTCATGTACGGAGAAAAGAACATATTATAATCAACATTTGAAACAACTTTTAAGATAACTAATTTTTTTTGGGGTAATGCTAGGCACCCCAAAACGATTCCCAAATTTCATTCCAAATGATGTGGCATGTCAAGTGTCAGATTTTTTTGGGATATATATATATATATATATGCACACGAAATTTCATATTAGCATTAGAAAAATTAAACAACTGTGGGCTATTTTCGCGTCCCGAATGTCGTCATTGCGATGCCTAGCTAGCGTCCATCGATGCCAAGCTAGCACTCTGTTCTGCCCGATCGTCGCCCTGCACCAAGGTTAGATCTACAATGGACATATAATATATGCAAATGATTGAATATAAACAACACACAATTGTTTGGGAACCACCCGTATCTTTTATTATCTTCACTACAACTCAAAGATCTTAGACGTTCGCCCGTTTACAATGATTACAACTCTTTACCCTAGTAATTTATTCCTATCACACTATAATGCACTCAGGCATCCCATTCTCGGATTAGCTACATCAACTTTCGGGAAAGATAATTTAAAATTTTAAAAATTTGGTAACCTGGAGAGTACTATGAATACCCGACTTCTCAGTATGTGCACAAAAAATGACCATATTTGTGATACTACAAATGCTTCTTGTTCCACTGTAACGGAAGCATTTGTCACTGTTTCATATAAATCGTTAGATCCTAATTCATAGCATATATTTCAATGCACGAGTTCTTGTAACACTTGCCCTGTCAATTAGTATTATGCAGAAAACATAATTATAAATATCAATACAGTTAAAACTATATTTGATAATTCAGATAATCGGTTCGGTTGCGGATCAGATCAACTTTCGGTTGTGATATATTTGGGTATAGTTCGGATCAGATCGGATCTAATTCGGTTCAGATCTAATTCGGATTAAAATCAGATAAAATTTGGATTAAAGTCTGATGAATTTGGTTCGGATAAAATTCGGTTCGGATCTTTTCGGATCATTACTCCTTCATTTTTTTTTAATTTGTAAGATTTTAAAAAATATCTTATTACAAAATATATTATTTTTAATATAAAATAATGTACTTTTCCAAAAGTATTGATTATATATCGATGCTATTTTTGACATGAAAGTTTTCTAAATATGAATTTTGCTTATAAATAGATTAATTTATTGAATCAAAAATGGCTTAATATATGTGGATTATGATTATAACTCGATTAAAACTAAATTCATCATTTTATTAGTTCGGATTTAAATCGGATTTCTTATTTCGAATCATATTCGGATTGAATAATTTATTATTCGGTTATAATCAATTCTGGATCATAATCAGATCAGATTATTTTTGGTTAAATTTTTGGTTCGGATAATTTTCGGATCGGTTCAAATCTGTTTTCAAATCATTATTTGATTAACTAATTCTGATGCAAAATTTAATTCGATTCTATCAATTTCGGTTCAGTTTTTCGAATCTGGATCCATTTTACCGAGTCTAGTTAAAACTATTTATTTATTGACGAATTTAAGATTTGCGATCCCATGAATTGTTGGTTCAGGATTTTGGAATCTTTTTCTATCTGATAGGAAGTCTATGAACTCTTTTAAGAGCAACTCCAACCCAAATAACCCTTACCTATATTTATCCTAGATGGACATAATTTAGGATTGAACCTTAAAAACAATTCTTCAATGGAATTCCCTATCCCCTATAAATTTTAGGGGAGAGAAAACTCAACCACATATTTAGGGGAGAGAAAACTCAACCCCTATAATGCCACCTCATCCTTCCTTCATTATTATATAATTAGCATAATAACCCGTGCGAGGCACGAGTTACGCTCTAGCATCATGGGAATATGACGTGTTGTCATGGAACTCACCAATAATTGTTTTTACCACTAATCCGGTTAGTGCCACGATTGTATTTTGTATATTACAAAAGAAAGATGTAATGGCTATAACAATATTTTGGATATACAAAGATGTCCACATCTTAGCAGTATAGCGGCTCAACGTTCCTGAAACCATGAAGCTACAAGGCAAGTGTTCTGAATCAAGATTATTGGAGCACCCACCTTAAATTCAAACTCGCGATTTGGTACACGAAATTTCCGGAAGTTAATACTTCATTACCTGTCCAGGCCAATGACTCAACCTGTATCGTCACAACTTTTGTATATTTTTTATTCGTCGAGAAATCGTCATAAAACCTTTTTGTTAACACTGTCCACATACTCCTCAGAGGTGTAATATAGCTCACTTAGGTATTCGATGTCACCGAGCCTCAACATCAAATCACCATGGCTTTCATCTATTACTAATTCAACTGATCACCATGGTACATGACCTACAGATGTAACAGACCCAAAGTTAAAATGTATTTTTAAACCGCGTGAGAGCAAGTGTAGTACATTACTCTTGGTGCATCATGCATGTCCTATTATTGTGAAGGAAAGGCTTTGTAAAATTGTGAAGGAAAGGTTTTGTAAATCACAAGTACTGTTCATAAAATGGAATTTGCATAGATTTAAAAAAACAAAAAATTTTAAAGACAAAAGCTAGATATGGGTGTGATTTTTGTGTCATAAATTGTACTTTCATTTTGTAATATATGTTATTAGGAGGGCCTCAAAAAATATGAATATCTAGAACTGCTATATAACACGACAACATGAATCTGGAATGCATGTTCAATCTTTCACTGTGAGAGAAATGGCACCATACACATTATTACTGGAGAAAGTCAAAATGCACATAGGTAGTCAAAACCACCAATTATCATACTAAGTGCACAAGTCTGCACATTATCAAACTATAAGCGAAAAAACTGCTATAACAAAGTTTCATAACTGCAGTGGAAAGTTTCAATTCCCAAGTATCAATAGAATTGATATGAACAATTTTTGAGAGATTTTTTTTCTATTAAGTTTGTCATTGACATGACATTGATATCTTCCCAAACCAAAGAAATGGCAAAGGTAGAGCAGAGGTTGTGTAATATTTCGGTTTACCTTGTTCACATATATAACAAAGAATTCTAATTTACCTACTTAGTAATTTAAAGTTTTCAGCTCCAAGGCTAATTATTTATCATATATAACATATACAGTTGCCAGAGAGAATGTAGCTTTAATTTTTTAGGCACGAGTAGATAAGTTTGATGAAGTGATAAACTGTGAAAGGTGTTCTGTGTTTTTTTTTAAAAAGAAGTCATTTGCCTCAATAATAGTGTATATTGTGTTGTAAAATTCATTTGTGGGCGACTGAAGGGACACCTTTTGACATAAACATAATTAAGGGTGCCAAAATAATTGGTCAGCCTGTAATGTTTGTTATTACATAATTTAAAACCTAGTGCCTCTAATATTATTGTTCCCTGCTAAATCAATAGTTTGTAGTTGATAATCACTACTGGAGTAATTGCAGGCATCCAAGACCACATTAGTTGCCGCATCATTGCATCTATGGCCTTAATACTAAATTAATCCTTAGAAGGTCATTTTAGTTATGCGCCCCATTTGTATTTAATTTAGGTTTTATACTGGTATATAATTTATAGTTGTGATTATCAGCACTGAACCTAGTCATGCATTGAAGGACATACCTTAGCTCGGTGTTTTCTGTTCAGGCCTTGTAACTGTGAATGTTTGTTTGCGGTAAAGGTAACTTGATTGTTTCAATGAGTTATCTCCTCCGCTGGCAGCACGAAAGAGCAGGCAGCACAAAGAAGCAGATTGAAATTATTAGAATGGCTAAATGATTTTTGCAACAGTCAATGTACTCGCACATTAAAATAACATACGTAAACAGGATATTAAACGTGCGAGTAATAAGGTGTCTTCGAGCACCTCTTTCATCAAAAATATACGGAGGTTTTCTTGTCGGCTGTCGCCAATTTTTTCTGAGAAATGTTAAGCAAACTCAGACTTTTCTATAAAGTAGTGTGGTGCAATTACAGTATATTACTAATTTTATAGAAACAAAAAATTTCTCAGAAAAGGTTTTAAAAAAGCACCAGAAGAAAAAAAGATTTCAGAAAAATAGGTAGATCATGTGTGGCTTCAGCATATCGGGTTCCGCAACCCAGTTGACTCGTGTTTTACCCATAACATCCACAGTAGGTTCATTTTAAACGTTATTAATTTTTGTTGTTTTTTAGAGGTTAAAAAATTTGTAGGGGGACACCTTTAACAAATTATTCATGTTCACGTGAACAATTTAAACACACATATGCATGTACATCAATACGAAAGGATACCTCCAACATAAAATGTAGCAGCTGCATTTTGAGACCGGACACACACATGATGATCTGCACAAACAATAGTCTCTGTTTACAAAATCCGGTAATTATGAAGAAAAAGATATCAAGAAACGACGAAGAATAATGCTAAAGTTACTCTTTTCCGCCAAGTGTTACGTTTGTGCTTCCATAACCTTCACCATTCTAAAACACCCTCCTCTAGAGCAAATATAGGTTGTCCTCTCATCCATTATTATGTAAATAAAAAAGTATGAATATACAAAACCATAGCTATAATAAGAAATATAATTTGTTTTACTCGGGAAAGATATAGACGATAACATGGAATGTGTTTCTAAGGAAGATTATAATCTTCCTTAAAAACTCAATATGCATTGTATAACAAATATTTTGCGTAAATAGTTATTATTCAATATGTAATATTAGGGTCGATGAGTTTATTTTGATTAGGTATATCCTCGATAATATCAAATATCAATACTTGTACTTCAATCATACAGTGATTCATCCAGTCAAACTAATATATTTGAGAATTCAAGTTCTTCCTATGATGTTTGAAATACCCATTTAGATAAATTTGGGGAGCCTATATTTAATATTCGAGTCTGATGGTTTGTTTATAGTAACAAGTGGAATGTAAGCAGTGATTTTTAATGGTAAAATTGTTGGGAATGTCAACAAATAACATTGTAGCAGACAACTTTATACATAACTTGATGTAGCATGCTAAAATACCTGAAGTAGCATGCTAAGTTCGTGACACTATGCTATGGGGTCAGAGAAGTGAAAAGTTCTTCCACTTGTGTTAGCAGAGCACAATACTTGGTCAATCGAATCTGATTAAGTAATTGTGGACCTTAACTTTTGAAGTCATACAAAATAGAGGAAAATCACCCCTCTCCCAAATGAACGGAAAAAAAGTTGTCTGTAGTTACACAAACTAAAAGTTAAAATGGATTTATAAGAACGCAAATGGAATCCACCACACGGTGGCATTGGCATTGTAGAACCAACATTTTAAAAATTATCAACTTGATATACCAGAAGCAGAATGTAATCAAACAATTTAAAAAATCATTTATCCAGACAACTATGTTTACTGTTCAGTTATCAAGAAAAGAATGTGGCACCTTGAAAGTCGAGCCAGTAGCTGTAGTTTGTAATTTTTTTGCATTAGTTTTCAAACTACTTACAAACAGAAAATAAAATCAAACATTTGAGTACCTTCTTTAAAATTAATGGAATGCAACTGTCCCTTTTTTTGAAGAAAATTTCGAACTGATTTGGGTTCACAAATTTTTCAGCTCTACTGATCCAGACAGATTCAAGTGTTCCTTTCCCTTCCTACATCCCCATTTTTCAAGAATCAAACTTGCCTAAAGCACAATTCACAAGATGGTTTAAACTTTCTCCACTATATGATGAGCTACAGAACTCACCGCCTGCAGATCAAAAAGTATCTTAAGTAGTCTTATTCACATTAATTTGCGTAAACCTGAAACAAATTAGGATCACCAACACAAGCACATAGTAAAAAATAATAGTGGACAAAAAAGTAAGCAAGAATAATTACCAAGCAACCAAAAGATCAAATGAGTACTCCTGCAAGAAGTCATAAACAATAAACATCCATTGCACTTCGTCCAAGCGCAGTCCACCAGTGCTTTCTGCTATAAGAGGACAATAGATCGTTTAGAGGAAAGGGAGACAGAGTGAGATAATCGAATTAAAAAAGAAGTGACAGAGAATTAACGAAGGAACCCGAGGTAATCATTCGCTAAATTTGTATGGGAAAAAACACCAAAAGCCGAACAAGCTGGTAAAGTATATGATTTTGTGTGTATCGTACTCTAAGACCAAATTGACAATCAACAAATCATTAAATACAATTCGAGAAATCCTGAATCAACTAAGAGAAACACCAAACTGCTATAGTGTAAAAGTTCCACAAAGAAGGTAGAAGTTTTATTAGAACAACAATTCATTTCGCAATGACGGTATTTATTTACATGTTATACGAATGCACATAACCTGATTACTAATACTATTTACATGTTACATTCTCTCAATGCTCCAAACGAATGAAATTAGACTGGGATGAACCGCAACTACCAATATGATATTTAAATCTTGATAGAAGAGCGAGTTCTTCGAGTAACAGTGCCCGCATTCCCATAGGCTCGTAAGAGTAGGCCTTTCATATAGCTTTCAATCCACTGAAACAAACATGGCTCCCTCATTTTTTTCTTCAGTAATCTAATGACACCATTATCAGCTACACTAATTTACATTAAACCTGACCTCCTGATTTATTTTTTAGTTTTAAGTGAGTTGCAGAGAAATCACTTGTCCAGGTTTACCTTCTGGCTCTTCTTGATTTTGAATATAGCAGTATTTCTTATCTTTACTTAATTACATCCAGATAACTAAGCTTAAACAAAAAGTATATATTTTGTTGGAACCGACATGTTACCTTGTGTTCGTTACTGTTGTACTCATATATATTTAACTACCGACTGGCTTGAAATTGTCACTCGAGATAGCAGGTTAGCTCAATATACACCCCTCGCACATCCTTACTGAATGAGATTCTACATCTGTACACAACTCTCTGACCTTGAGACTTCGCATGGTTTTGATAATTGGCAATATCATTAAATGTCTAAAATCTCAATATATAGTGTACATTTCCTATCCTTCTCGAGCAGAGGAGCTATAGTAGCTTTTGTGCAGATCAGATACTCTGTTAACTCTACAAATTATCTTTTGATTCATGATTACTACGGTTTAAAGGTCACTATAATGTCTAAAATGTCACTATAATGTCATCAGGTATTTTTCTGTGATTTTAAGATCTTTCTAAAACATTAACCCTAGCCAGCACATGCAAAAACAAAAAGAGTAGAAATTACTTGCCCTCTCAGATGTCGAGAAACCCAGACATTAATTTAGAATGAATGCATCAAAGAACATTTACTTCAATGAAAATTTTTAGCAAAGCGAATGCATACAGACTGCACTGCTATGCACTCCTTAGTTTAGATAAACATATTGAATTCTAGTCACGCGATATTAAATTCTTAGTTTGGTATGCACATTGTGCAGTAATTTAGTAGGGGGATGCAAAAGTTACCATTAGCAATTAGTATGTAAGTTTATAGCTTCACTGGTCAGGGCTAAAATCATCGTTGTGCTGGGTTATCTGTATAGTCCATCGATGAGGCAACAGCTGTAATTCCATTGAAAATAGGGCTATATAGATAATTTCACAGGGGGTTTTTTGGCTCAAAATTAACCCTGTGTTCTCCTATTATATATAGAATGGAAAATCATGAATAAGAAGGCACTATTGCGCTGAGATTACACTATATTTTGTAAATATATCAGCCATCATAAATGTCAATACACAAACCAAATACCACATCTATGTATAAATTACACCAGCCTTTGAATATGAAAGTCACTCGCTGATAAACTCAGGCTCTTTAATTCTATAATACAACATCTCACTTTTATATAGCTCGCACTAATAGCTTAATAAACTGCATTAATCTTGATTTAAAATAATAATATTTGTTAAATATAATACATAATATACTTAAAATCTCTATTACCACGGTACATCTATTTACTTTAAATGACACTGGAATTCACGTTGAAATTCTCAACCCCTGAGTTGGGGTGAAAATGTTGACATTCGGGTTTTTTAAAATTTAAAGTTTTATCAAGTAATTGGTACTCTTAAAAACTTAAAATTCATATAAATTGGCTATTTAATGGTTAATTAAAATTAAAGACTTTCATCAATTGATTTAAAGTTTTAAGAATAAATTAGGATACCTAGTGGTGATGAATCATGGAATAGTATGGACTGATGATTCTCACCCCCTTGTATCTACAAGTAAAGGTCATGTCGAGATGGATCACATACTCCTACCTATATAAGTTTTTATGAGAATATACACACATTTATAGGGCACCGTAAAAAATCTGCATAAATTGAAAAAAGAAAGACGCTGCCTTCCGGTTATTAGATAGAACACCTGTCACGGATCACATCAAGGTAATGAGGATCAATTTAAAATACAACGCAGTAGACCATTCATATAATACCGGCACTATCGTGCAGGATAGAAGCATAAAGCTTCTTAAATTATATCACATTAGGCTTTTTCCTATCTATGAGTATATCTCAGATTTTTCGTTTGCTGGTTACATAGGCTATATAGATAAAAAAAAATATCAAATTTCGACATTTGAGTTTTGATTTTAAGATGTAATTTAATAAAACTTTTTAAAACTATATAGCTATTGAAATAATACTCAAGTATGCAAAAGAGATCAATCACTTAACTTGAATAGTAAAATAAAGAACTGTATAGAAGAGGACTACTTGAGGTCTAGGCTTTGCTCCTTCTTTCCTCCATTCCGTTTAGTAATATTAAAAAAAAAATACGCAAAGCGACATAAAAAGATTTGTTAACCCACAATCTGAATCTCCAATAAAATCACAAACAAGTGAGATATAATTGGAACATCCACAATATAGACGTGCATATTCTTTTTTTCTTTAAAACTGAATGATGCATATTCTATAATAAAAAAGTAGGAAAGAACTCACAGAGACTATCACAAAGTTAAAGAGCATCATATTTTGTTTAGAGCACTTTAGTTTAGAGCCTCATATTGTAAATTCGGAAGTTCATCTCATCCCTATATATCTATTCCATACATATTCTATCTGTGTGTATCTATATCTTGTGTGCTGGGAACATGAATTTGTTTTTATATGCATATAGAGTTACTTATTCTGAACAACATAGAAAAACTGAAACAAGAAGAAAGGTTTCTAATTAGCAAGATCGTTCACATTGTGAGAGTAGGATATACCTATAGTTACACCTCCCTATTTTTTTCAGGACAACATCGCTCACGTTTATAGATTGAAGCCAGGCTGCACGCTGCATCTAATTTAATGATCATAATCATTACAATCTGCAACAGAACAAACAACGACAACAATACATGTAAATTCCAATGAGATAATTTTTTTTTTTATGGATATGTTATAATTGTCTGTAATGTCACATGTTCATAAGTTATGAGTTATGACTTCAAAATTTAAAATTCTAGAGCAACACCAGAACATGGTAGCGACAAACACAGAATAAATATTGCTTTTACCCAATATGCTATGCCTATTTGGAGGTGGGCTTCTACTTTGTATCTAGTGATTCTTTTCTTCTTTTTTAAGTTCTCCTCTACCAAGCAAGCATGCTAGAAGTTGCATCCCTCCATATGAATGACAGTGATTACAACATTACACATTTTTTTAGTAATCCATAGAGCGAAAACAAAATTAGATACCTGTTAAAGATAATAGGAGAATATTATTACATAAATTCTGCCTCAAAATAGTAGTGAAATTACCAATCAGCATCTCAAAAAAAGTAAGGTAATCCGTACATATATCACTTTGGTCACTGTTTAGTTTGCTTTACTTAGCATTATCAACAGCGAGTAAAAATATACGGGGAAAAAGGACAAGTTTAACCTATCTTTTTTATAAAGTTAAACAGAAATAACAATTTTGGAAAAGTTGGCCAATTCTAGCCTATTGTATCTTCCATCCAAGAATGCATATTCGACCAAATAGGTCTTGGGTGTCGACGTGTCGTGCAGTTCCTTGTAGCTTTGTTTCTGTGTTGTTTTATATTCAAAGTATGTGTTGCTGGCTGCTGCAGCTTTGCTTAAAGGAAACCCCCCTGCCAAAACCCTGTCCCACACTCCCACTTGTGCAAGTTGAGATATAAGAATATGTATGATACACAATCATCACTTGCATATTTCAAATTTGTTCTTACTATTACTCTACTGCAGTTTGCATATTTACTGAATACTCCCATGTCAATTGTGTATCTCATATTAAATATTAATAATAATAAATTAGTAATACTCCACCACAAATTGTGTAATTCATATTATCCCACTGCAAGTTGCGTATCCTGTTGCCTAAAGTTGGCCAACAGATTAAAACTGGTTACTTTTGTTAATTTTGTTCAAAAAAGGGGTTAAACATGACACTCACCCAGATATACGATCCTTGTTACACTATCGTTGTAAAAGAACAATAGTTCTAAAATGTAACAATATATATCCTCACATGATACAAAAAAACCACAAATTAGATCAATTCTTGAATTCTACAAATCTAAACCCTTGGATTACATATAAAAATACATATACGTACTTTGTAATAATACAAATTTTGGTATATATAGAATCCAGATACCTATGAAAATGAAATAGGAAAATTAGGTGATTTCTTATACAGATACATGTATGCATATATATGACATAGATTGAGGTCAGGGAGTGAGGATGTTACCAGTGCAATTGAGATCCTGAAGATTGGCGCCAAAAAAGATGGAATGAGAAAGGAGGTGTGGTATACTTCTACGAGGCAATCGGCTATGTACCGGGAGTAGGCAATTGTATCTTGGTGGTTAGTAGAAGAATGTTTCTGCTTGAAACGAAAGGGAACATCACAGACCTCTAAAATAAGCAAAAAACCCTAATTAAGAACGAATGCAAGAAAGACCATCTACTTTAATGAAAAATGTTAACAAATACAGACTACACACTGCTATGTAGTACTTGTTAGTTTAGCTGAACATATTGAATTGTTGTCAGCAATATTGATTTTCTTAGTTTGGTATGCACATTCACTATTCAGGCTAAAATCATTACCACAATATGCAATCACAACCACAATCATTATATTAGCAATAATATAATCCAGATCAAAATCATTGCAATCTCTTTAACAATAAAATTGGCAATCTTGGGCATGGACTAAATTTTGCAACTTAAGAAGGTCAAGCACAAAGATCAGAAAATGATGTAACAAATTTAATATACACACACGATTACAGACAAGTTTCTGCAATTACAAATTTTGTTTAACATACAAATACACATAGCCTTGCACATGAAAGAAGAAATTAGGGAATTCATATATGTATGTATAATTGTATATACAGGCCATCAATTGAGGTAAATAAGTGAAGGCGATTACCAGTGCAATTAGGATGCAGAAGATTATCGGAAGATTGAGAAATGAAGGCTGGTATACGCCGATATCGATGGTGCAATCAGGTCCTGTGTAGTGGGAGCCGGGCAACGTATCGGCGGTACAATGTATCAAGGTGGCAAGGGTTGTAATTTCATGAAAAGTAAGGGCATTTAGGTCATTTCACGCGGGGTTTTTTGGCTCAATATTATCCCATTGTCTACTATCATACTCTCATTCTTTCATATATTATTTAAAATATTGATTAAATATTACTTTTTTGTTATGTACAATTATAGATGACCTTTCCACAACCTCAACTCTTAACCTTTCATTGTCAATGTAACTCCAACTATTGGCTTTTCACTACCTTTGTAACTTATGTCTAGTAGGCTATATAAAGCCTTGCTTGTAACTTGATTGTATAGATTGATATGATGATCTTCTCTTTTCTCTCTAACTCTCTCTAGTTCTCCTATATATATTATATATTATATAACACGTTATCAGCACGAGTAGCTCTTTCGCTCCGTCATTACGATTGTGGACCTTATATCGATGAAGTTGATTAACTTTTACAAACATGAAAGATTGTTTTGGTATCCTAGTGGAACTTTAACTCCAAGCCGTATTATCTAGAGGAAGTGGTTGATTGTTTAAGGTGCGTTAAGATATACGAGTTGTTTTTATGATCATCGACTAAAGGTTCTTTCTTACTCATTTCAAAGTTTAAAGTGAGAAATCCAAAAAAGATTAGCCAATACTTATTTTAAGATTAAAAGGTACGCATCCCCTTTATTGTTTAAAGTTTGAGCATGAAATTAGTTGATCACCTTTATCATCTAAGGTATGTTGTTCTTACCTTTTAATATATGTATGTTTTATGCTACAATTCATATGTTTGTATTAATGTTATATTGAATTTATCCTAAATGAGTATTCCCTCATATGCATGGCTTATTTGTTAAAAAAAAAAAAAAAAAAAAACCTACTAGATGTCCAAATACTTGATGTCCAAAAACCTGCTAGTTTCTCTAAAATCCTACTAGTTGTCTAAAAACCTGCTAGTTTCTCTAAAATCCTACTAGTTGTCCAAAAACCTGCTAGTTCTTCTAAATCCTACTAATTGTCCAAAAATCTGTTAGTTCTTCCAAAAACCTACTACGTACTGATCAAAATTACAAATCTAAGTAAACATAAAACTCATTAAAAGAGGGTAATAAAGCTTGCATTGTTCTAAATGTGTGTTTGTATGAGTTATGCTAATTTACATTTTCCGTAAAAATCATATTGAATTTGTTTTACATCGGAATCTATATATTTTAGGTATTTCGGAAAAATTTGTAGCTAATTCATTATTTCTCGAAATGTTATGATTTTGGACTTGTTGGAAAGATATTTCGATTATCTGCAACTTTCGTTCTTTATGTTTTTCATAATTCTGCTTGTATACATGTTCAAATCTGCCCTTATTGTAATCTGGTGGATTAATTTGACTTGATGTGCTTTAGCTTTGAATATTCATAGTAAATCAAGCTTTTATCCAATAATTACGAGTAATATCATTCTGGAAATCTTGTTTCGATCTCTATGTTTTGTGTTCATATTCCATTGTCAAATTGTGTGATTTCAGTATCTTAAACATCAAATTATAATTGTGATCATGGGCTGATTCTGTTCTGACAGTCCGTATTTTAATTGTTTCTGAATTCGTTACATCTTTATTTGTGACATGTCTTACCATTCTGGAAAGGTCTCGGAATTGTCTACAAGTTTCATCTTTTGCACTTTTTGATTTGATTTCATCTTAATAGTGTAAATTGGCTTTCTTTCGGACTGGTCGGTTCTGATTTTTATCCTTGATGGTCTATTTTGTTCGATATCAATGTGTTTTCAAATATAATCATTTAATTATTAAAAATCGTCTATCTTCATGACAGTCAAATCTGATTTTGTTCATGTACATAGTGTTATTTTTGGAGTAAGAAAATGTATTTTAGAGTTTTAATCTTCTCCGTATATGCAATTATGTTGATATGTAAGTAGTGTTAAGATTTTCACGTTTATGTGTATTTTTAACATGATTATTAAATTATTTCGATGTGCACTTCTATTTGTGTGTATCTCATTATTCCTTTGTAGATCTCACACAAAATATTATAGCTATTGCGATATAATTACAGTGATAATATATGGAGTGATGTTATTATACATTGATACAAAGAAAATTGATGGTTATGATTTAAAACTGTGAAAAAAAGGGGGTATTGAGAACTGAATAAGTATATAAAAACGAGACATCTTGTGACTAAACTATGCACATAATATTTTAATTCTACTCTGCTGTGTTATCGACATATTTAAATGGTTTATGCTTGCTTCTAATAAATGAGAGTTTAATATTATAATTTATTTTTTTTGTGAAGTCTTGCTTGTGATGTATATAATACATGGTAGTGTTGTGTTATCATTATATGATTTATAAATTTGATTTTAATTGATATTACATGATAAATTTATTCAAAACTTGAGTTCCATACTGTTTTATAATTACTTGATATTGATGGCAACCAGAAGTTGCGTAAATTACAACCAGAAGTTGTGTGTAAAATAATGACCGGAAGTTTTGCAAATGTGAACAAAACCCTGATAGATAAATCCATAAATGATAGTGAAATTATGATTTATAAGTTGATATCTTGATCCTCGTGGTTGATTATTACAAAAATTTATAACTTCCCCAAGTAGTATCCAGGATCAGTACTATACATCATATATGAGTCATCCAAATGGGGAGTATTGTATATATTGGATGTCTCATTATATTTTTCTAAATAGAAGGCTCCAGAAGAGCATGTATTTAATCATAGCATTACAAGAAAAAAAAATAGGGGAACTCTAACATTATTCATGTGATTGTACTCTCCCAAGTGATAGAAAAATTTTAGTTGATGATTAATCGACCACACGGAGATACTAGAATGAAAAAAAAATATGTCTTCGAGTCTTGAGTTAACTCAAGGTACTAAAAGTAGTTCGGAAAAATGTTTTGAAATCATCCACTTATTTTATAACGCACAAAGTTTTATGAAAATATCTTATAGTAAACTAGAAATTTGCTGAAAATTTATAGTTACGGGCTAAGTCATTCTGATTTTATGCGAATGATAATTGAAATTTTATATGGATGTTCGTTGAAAAACCGGAAATTCTCCTCATGTATATTTGTTTATAAGGAAAATTGATCACCAACAAAAATAGATTATGAATCTACCATCTTTCGGAATAAATTATATTCGTCTCCACTCTAAATGTGGGCCATTAAGATATTATATGATTGATACATGAACTATATGGTTACATGTCTAGTTGTTATATACTCACAACCTGAAGCTTGTTAGTTTGAGTGTTTTCATAGTATCAAGAATATGCATTTATATGATGTTGGTGAGTCTACTACTCAAATGTTCAATGAGAATTATTGTACATGAAATTTTTTGAATATCTTGTGGCATATATTGATTCATATCTAGCCATCTAGTTATCATAATATCTCCCTATAAATAAATTATAATGAGGATCAGAAAATAAATTGGCCAAAGATATAAGTAAATGATTGAGGCAAAATCTCTTACAAAGAGATAAATTATTTGGACTTGCAGTTCGCACACCAGAAGTTGTGAAAGGAAGCGCGCTATAAAAATCATTCTCTCTTTAAAATAGAGAAATATTTAGAACTGCAATTCACACATGTATAAAAAGTCAGTGGGGGTATGAATGAATATTTATGTGAAAGTGAAATCTACGAAATATAAAGGTCACATAGTTATATAATGACCTTATATTGGTTATGAAGAGAAATAATATCTTGTGGTGGACATGATTACATAATTACCAAATAGTCTGGCAATATACGAAGGATATATGACCCACTTGACAACATTTAAATTCAATTCCAGAAGGATTAGAACTGCTAGAAGCAGAAAATTAAGTTCTTGAGAACTAACCCTATCGAGTTGTAAAGGGTTTTGGACCAGTAGTCCAACATAAAATTATTGCGGAAATACTTCTTGTTATTTTTATAAAATTATACTTTGGCATATTCCTCAACTCATGGAGTACACATAAGGGTATGTACGGGTATAAGAAGATATACGTGAAATGTGATGATTGTTTAATCTTCTACTATTTTTTGAAGATAATATGATTTATGATATGTGATAACTCATATAAATCTCTGGCCAGAGTGGATGAAAATTAGAATGTGTTTCTAATTGACATTCAAATGAGTTTCACCTCATAATCATAATATATTGGGATTATTGAGTTTGTTTTGTAAAGGGGTGAATTTTATTATTATTTTACAGTTTCCCCGAAACCATGCAAATTTTGAAAGGGAAAACTACTTTTGAGTGGAGACGAATATAATTTTTATGAGAATGCTTAAAACTTGCGACTTATGAAAGTCGATTGGATAAAGATCCCAGAAGGATTATAAATACATGATTATGTTTAATATATATGCAAGAGATGCTAATACATTCTGAAATACAACTTCTTCCCTGAATGAAGATGATAGTCACCGCTGTGAACACTTAAAAAGACAATTCTTGGTCCTGAAGTACCACATATCATAATACGTAAGATATTCATTTATCTTGTTGGTTATACATGTTCCAATTTATTAAATTCACTAGCGGAGTTTAAAGCAAGTCGAATATGAAGAAATGAGAATCTTGATGAGATATTTTTATTTGAACTCCACTAACCTATTCGACAAAGGTTTATATTGATTTTTCAGGTGCAAAGTGTTTACATGATTATCATAATTTGCGTCTCAGAATTGAATATATATTCACATATGGTGGAGATGTTATTATTTTGGTTTGCTATGAAATTAACAATTGCAGGCACTTTTTATGATGGTATCGTGATTCTGGCAACCCATGAGGATGGTCATTTATGTATATGGTTAATATTGGAGATCCGACATTAAAGGTGATAGGACGAAGCACATTGATCCAAAGTTTTTCTTCACTCATGAGCTTCAACAAAGGGGATATATTGATGTATGTCAGATTCGCTCATGTGAGAATCTAGCAAATTTGTTCACAAAAGCACTTCATACATCATCCTTCAGGAAATTGGTAAATAAGATTGGAATGCGTAAGCTTCGAGATATATTGAAATGAGGGGGAGACATGATAGTTATATTACATTACATTATGTGCAACACATGTACTCTTTTTCCTTCACTAGGGTTTTTCCCACAGGGTTTTTCCTAGTAAGGTTTTAACGAGGCATGATGTTAGTACATGTCATCCAAGGGGGAGTGTTATGTACAATTATAGATGACCTTTCCACAACCTCAACTCTTAACCTTTCATTGTCAATGTAACTCCAACTATTGACTTTTCACTACCTTTGTAACTTATGTCTAGTAGGCTATATAAAGCCTTGCTTGTAACTTGATTGTATAGATTGATATGATGATATTCTCTTTTCTCTCTAACTCTCTCTAGTTCTCCTATATATATTATATATTATATAACATTTTTTAAGTTATAGGTAACGAATATAGGTAGAGTAAAACAACTTTTTGATTCCCTATATTTTAAGTAACTATTATTACATAATATTTTAGGGAATGAAAATAGGGGTTGATGCTCTAAATAAGGAGATATAAGTACACCGAAGATATCTTATAAAAATTCTCAACAAACAAGTTATTTGAAAAAAACAAAATTTAAATTGGAAAATCATTGTAAGAATTTATTGCCGACCAAAATGGTTAAAAGTGATATTTTTGGGAGGTGACATAAAAATTGGCGATGAGTTAATTCTTTACTTAACCCGAACCGCAATAATCACCTGAAATTTTAAAATTTTAAACAATTCTTTAAAATTTGAGGATATTCAATTTGAATTATAAAATATCTTTTAAAATTTGGAGGTATCCGATTATAATTCTAAAAAATCTTTTAAAATCTAGGAATATTCAATTCGGATTTTAAAAAATTCATTAAAATATGGTGGTATTCAAAAACCCATAGATTTTTTTGGATTTAATAAAATGGTGAATTTTGATGAATTTGTTAGTATATTTTTTAAGTTTTGAAATACGGTCGAAATCCATGAGATTTTCATAATTTGTCTAAAACATTTCAAAATTTGTCAAATTTTACATCAACTCCACGGAATTTTACATCAAATTTGGTGCAAGAATCCACGTAAAATTAAAATCATCAACAATCTTGTGATATTAGTAGATTATTATTAATCCATCGAAATCTGAATCAAATACACCTCCTAAATGTTATTTACAAATTAAAATAGTATTCACAATAAATTAGTAGTATAAGAGCATCTCCAATGGTACCAACCCCTTAGTTAAATCAATCTACATGACACCTATGTGTCAATATTTGAAGAATATGTAAAGAAATTAATACTCCAACTATGTAATCCATTAGCAATAAATATAGATAATCATATTTGGTTGGTTATATTTGTCGAAGCAGCAAAATCCTTAGATATAATTTACATTAACATAATTATACACAACACTAGGGGTGTACACGGTTTGGGTTGGGCGGGTTACGGAATTTTAACAACCCAACCCAATTAACCCGGGTTTGCAAATTTTCAACCCAACCCACAAAAAATAAATTCGTAATCCAACTCATTTAATATACTTCGGTTTGGATCGGTTCGGGTCGGAGTGGTCGGGTTAATAAATATATAAAATATATTTTTATTGAGCAGTAAGAACTAAATTAATAAACCAAAATTGAAAGTCAGCAAAATATTACATATTCATCTCAAATAAATCTCAAATCTTTAAGTTAAAACACATCAAAAGACTGATAAAGTACTAAACATAGTCTTACAGTTTAAACGTCAAATTTGTGTTATTAGCATAGTCAGTGTGCTAAATTTGCATTACAACCGCGAATGGATAAAGACAGTAAGAACATTTGTCTCAAGTGATCTCAACACACAGCTTTGTAGAAGTTTTGTAGAATATTGATGTACACATTTCTGCTGCTATGTCCTTGATAACGAACAACTTAATGTAAAACTGATGCTTCTTAATGTAAACTGGCCTTAAAGTACTAATACAATATTAACAAACATAGATAATATCATGTATGGATAACCCTAGACAATGCAAGCAATGAAATTTTCTTCCCGGACCTTACATGATCTATGGTCTAGAACACAAGTGTTCAAAGAATGTGTTTCAATAACTAAAAGTGTACACTCCAAAACTGTTAACTATTTTAACTAAATGTGTTTCATATATTTTAATTAAATCTATTATTTTTAATCGGGTTGGGTTGGTTCGGCTTAAAAAAATCAAAACCCATACCCAACCTATTTAAATCGGGTTTATATCTTTTCAAATCAAATATGTTTCGGTTTAAAAATAATCAGTTTAGATCAGACGAAATGAGGTCAGTTTGGATCGGGTTGGTTACGAACCCGTGTACACCCGTACACAACACCATTAGTAATGATCTCCTTAACTAAAATTTTACATTGCCTTTGCTTTATCATAATTTAGCTAATCATTTCACATGTCACCGTTGATCGCTGGAGATGCTCTAACAATATGTACATATCTGAAAAGATCTAATACATTAGTGGGTATTTGGGCTTTCACTGCAATCCAAAACTGAAAGCCCATGCGCTTGGGATTTAAATACGTTCCTTGCCTAAATTTTCTTGTCAAATTTATATTTTGTTTTGATTCTCCTGGAAACATCAACGCATACTTTCATTGCCTCACAGCCACAGGTACGAGGAACCCAAACTCTGCGCCTTCTTTCATTATTTCATATATCTTACACACACAAACACACACTTATGTTCCTGATTATTATGTTTGTATGTATCCCATATGAAGCGTGTGCCCTGTTTTGCTTTTCTTGTTTTGCTTTCATATATTCTTTTATTTCAAACTAACTATTTAAAAGCCTGAGATTTATGTTTTTGATGGGTTTGTGCTAATTTGTTTGGAACCAAACAAGTCTTTAAGTAGCTATCAGATTCATAAAGTCCTTGTATGCTGTGTAATTCTTTTAGTTCCTACAGCCCTGTCTTGAATTTTGTTCAAGATTATTTAAATAAATCGACTGTGATTAGTTTCCTACTTTCCTTTGAGTATTGTGTATAGCCAGTGTCTATAGTTTTTCTGGTGAACTGTTTTCGGACAAAAAAAAAACTTAATTATCAGAAAAGATGCCATTTTTAGTTGTTTTGCATAGACAAATACATTTGATTTTTATGTAGCGTGTTAGTGATGTAGGAAAGTAGTTCGAGTACAGAGAATTATTGAATTCGATAGTAGAAAGATACTACCCCAATAATTTCCTGACCAAGGTAGGGACAATATCTACCTCCTCCGTCCCATCCATTTCTTTACACTTTCCTTTTTGGGATGTCTCATCCATTTATTTACATTCCAAAACTTTCCAAAAATAGTAAAGTTTTATAATATAAAAGTTAACTACTTCCACTACTTTCCTCCACTTTACTTACTTTATACCTTAAATATTGACGAGTCCCGCCACTTTACTCATTTTTCTTACTTTTCCTCTATTTTACTTATATTCCTTAACCTCCGTGCCCAACTCAAATGTAAACAATTGGGCGGGACGGAGGGAGTAATGGATAGCAACTTGTAAAATAGAGAGAGAACTTCTCAACTCTATAATTCAATTTAATAGCTATATTTTAATTGTGGGGATTCTAGTGCTTATTTAGGATTCGAAAACCCTGATAAGATTATCCACGAAGGACTAAGACGCATAAATATTCGTGGCTTATATAAATAGCCAAAATTAATACAAAACATGCCTAAATAACTCTGCTAACGGTGAAAAGGGATTTTTGAAGTTAGGGGTTGTCGGGAACTAGTGAGTTCTTGACCTGTTTTACAACTATTTTTGGTATTTTCTGTTTAGGAATGACAATTAACAGTAAAAGATAGTGATTTAACAGAGAATTAGAAGAGAATGAGATGAGAATCAGAAGAAATAGATGAGAAGTCAGACTAGAAACAGAGTTTAGATGAGAGAGAGAAAGAAATCCCTAGAGAGAGAGGAATTCTGTTATAGAGAGAGAAAGAGGTTTGGAGGCAAACTGCCAATTTCATATATTCATTCATAAACTGAAATACAAACAAGTCTTGCTATATATAGGCTACCAGACTAACTAACTCAGTAAATGACACATATACCCTTACTATTCCTACTGTCCAATGCTACTATAGACTACTACTAAGCTAAATCATGACATTTCTCCCCCCTTTGAAAATTAACCATGTCCTCATGGTTGTTCTTTCACATGGCATCTTAATCTTCTTTCCACCTGAATCAAGTACATTGCTGCTATTTTTTTTTAGTCGTTTCCTTTCATTTATAGCTCTTTCCCATGAAGAACATCTTGTAGGAGTTGTTGAGACTTCTGAATTCCAATAGAAACACCATGGATACAACTTGAATCTCCTTCAGGATCAAATATGTATATAATAATACTCTTCCATGAGGCTTCACGATATGCAAGTCTCATTGACTTGTTCATTTCAGGTTTGCATTGCCTGAACACAATGTATTTGTACTTGTAGGTTAGCACATTCAAGCCCACTCTCACATAATCAAAATGTTGTTGATTAATTTCACTTATAATTTTGCCCAGTCTGTCCGTCTCTTTTTGAATTTCCTGGCCTTGACCTTGTAATCTAGTCGAATTCTCAATCTCAATGATAAACACTTTCCTCTGCAACTGTGAAGGTTCCGTCAATAGCTGCTCGATTGCCAGAAAATCAATGTTCTGCCTGTGCCTAAGTTGACTACCAGCAGTGTTTTTCGTTACCCCTCCTAGTTTCACCTCACTGCTGATCATGTCTTCGAACTTGTTATTGTAAGCTGTCAAGTGCGTGTTTTGCACCTGACCACCACCAGGATCAAAGATGAGCACATGGTTCTCACAATAAATTGTTAGACTTTCAAAACCCTGAGAATTTGCAGTTATTAAGAACCACAACTTAATGTCACCCTCTATCCATTCAAGCTCACTAGAAGGACAACTTAATATGGTGCTGAGATCATTAAGCTTCAAAAGATTTACACTTTCAGGCATACTCACTGGCTTTAAATCATGAACAACTTCCTCAGTTGGCAAATTAGGTTCAGGAAGGTTACTTAAATCAGTGTAGATACCTTTTTCATCCAAGAACAGGGAGTGTCCATTCAACTCCAACTTCCCACTAAGGTTCAACTCAAACTTCCCACTAGGGTTGTTGGCAACAAAAGCCATATCTTTATCTTCTATGGACCAGTGAAGGAAATTTTGAGGTTCAACTTCAACCATGCAATTTGTAGTCAAACTTCCTATGGACTGAAAGATGTGGGGATCCTTGGCTGATTTCTCCACAAGTTTTTCTTCCCTACTAGGCTGCATAACATGTATGCATCAATGTACATTTCACCAGGTGACACATTCTTCTGTTGCAAATCTTGTATGTTTGAAACATCTGCCAACTCCTCTGATCTATCACTTATGCAGATTTCAGATTGCAAGGGTTTAGTTGCATCTAGGTTACCTCTGTTTAGTGCTGCTAAGATGAACTCTTGCTCTGGCCAGGAATCCTGGCCCTTCCCTTGTTCTTCGTCATAGAAAGGTTCCCCTGTATAAGCTTCCCAAGCAACAAGTGCAGGATTTGTCCATTCCTGTGTCATATTTCCTTTGCCAAAATCAGGCTCAAAGTCTACTAATCCTTCTTCCAATTGTTGTGCCTTCATCTTCGTCAGTTCTAGCATCAACTTTCTAGCTACCTCTATAGTAGCCTCTAACTTCTGTAATTTCTGACTAGTCTTGTCCTTGTAATCTGTTACCTGTTGTTGTATCTCTAAGACAGCCTCATCAAAGGCTTTATCACTTGCTTCTGCCACTACTAACTCCATCAATTATTCTTCTCTTTCTTCACAGAATAACACTCCACAACCAACACCTGATTTTCTCAGTTACTACTACTCACAATATACCAGGATTCAGTCTTCACTACACACAACAAGTACACCTTGACAATTCCTCAAACACTTAGAGTGCACAAAAGTGATGGACAAGCAGACCACCACAAAATCACTCAACAATTCAAGTAAATTCCCCTAGACAACTCCTTTACTTCTGAACAAGCAACAATAACACAAAACTGTCACTTCTTCTTCTCACAGACAATTACTCAAACAGTTGGAGTGCACACTTACTTACTCACAGTAAGTTCACCAATTGTACACAACTCCTCAAGCTCACAAAATCCAACTCCTATCTGATTACATCAATCACAAGCACAATATACACACAACTACACTCACCTAACCAGTACTTGCACAATACACCGAGTCAACATCCCCAATTCTACTGAGTTGACTCACAAACAGCAATTACTCTACTATTTTTTTGTATTTTCTCCAACAATAATAGCTAGAATCAACTACTTAATTGAAAGCGAACTCAAACATCATCAACATCTTCAATTCCAACTAATAATAGCAGTAAATCAACAGATCTAAGAGTAAAAGCTGAGAACAGAACACCTGAACACTTTTGAAGAAAGTTCTGAACTTGTGATTGCGATTACTACACTTCCTAGCTCGATCTGCTCGGATTAAGATGCTAAACACAGTAGAAGCAGTAGGAGATCAAATCTGAAGCTCTGATACCAATTTGTCAGGAACTAGTGAGTTCTTGACCTGTTTTACAACTATTTTTGGTATTTTCTGTTTAGGAATGACAATTAACAGTAAAAGATAGTGATTTAACAGAGAATTAGAAGAGAATGAGATGAGAATCAGAAGAAATAGATGAGAAATCAGACTAGAAACAGAGTTTAGATGAGAGAGAGAAAGAAATCCCTAGAGAGAGAGGAATTCTGTTATTGTTATAGAGAGAGAAAGAGGTTTGGAGGCAAACTGCCAATTTCATATATTCATTCATAAACTGAAATACAAACAAGTCTTGCTATATATAGGCTACCAGACTAACTAACTCAGTAAATGACACATATACCCTTACTATTCCTACTGTCCAATGCTACTATAGACTACTACTAAGCTGAATCATGACAGGGGTGCTCTTATTCTACCAGAGGGTTTTGAATTAGCTCCTGCCTATCAGATTCCCTGCGAGATGAAAGATAAAAAAGGTTCTTTTTCCGAGCTATTGCCCCATCAAAAAAAAATTGTGACAGCCCATTTCTGGTCAGAAATGATTTTTGTCTAGGAAGCACATGTTAATTTAATGAATGCATGAAATTTCTCTCTATGAAATGTACATGAATTCTTTGATAACGAATATGAAATATATTCACCAGTATTCCTCATCGATTAGTAAATTGCATATGTTCAAATCTTGATGGTGTTTATCAAAAGTTCTAAGTAATAAAGTGTGCTTATTAAGTGCGTGTTTGGGGTATCACAAAAAAGTTGACTTATAGCTTAAAATGAGTAAGTGTCATATAAGTGATAAGTTCAAGAATTCTTATAAGTTATATGGGTGTTTGGATAAATTTACTTATAAGTTCGTGAAGAATTTGCTAAATTAAATTTGAAAAAATAATTTTTAAATACAATGATTTCAACACTTGTATTTTAAATTAAAAAAATATTTAAAAACACAAATGTAAAGATATAAAATATTAGAAAAATAAAGAAATCAAAGAATAAGTTGATAAGTTAAGTAAAATGTTGGTGATTTCTAACATTCAACTTATCAATTTATAAGTTATAAGTTATCAAATAAGCTGAGTACACAAACACCCCTCATAAGCTCTTATCTTATCAACTTATAATCTATAAATGAAGCCAGCCAAACAGGCCCTAAGTTACACTAGTTAATATCGTATAAACTAAAATCGAATTATAAGATTTCTGTTCGGAACATGAAGTTTTATGTGTCAGTTCTGCACTTAATGGTTGTATGTTAATATCTTTTCTTTTTCTGAATCATTAACTACTTAGATTGGGTGATGGAAAATGGAGGCAATTCTTTACCATCTGGTCCAGATGGGGTGAAAAGAAAAGTGTTCTATTTCTATGATCCAGAAGTTGGCAATTATTATTATGGGCAAGGTCATGCGATGAAGCCCCACAGAATCCGTATGACGCATGCTCTTTTGGCTCACTACGGTTTACTGCAAGACATGCACGTTCTCAAGCCCATTCCTGCTAGAGACAAGGATCTTTGCAGGTTTCATGCCGATGATTATGTGTCTTTCTTGAGGGGCATCACTCCCGAAACACAGCAAGATCAAGCAAGGCAGCTGAAAAGGTTTAACGTTGGCGAGGACTGCCCTGTCTTCGATGGTCTCTATTCCTTCTGTCAAACTTATGCTGGGGGCTCAGTTGGCGGTGCTGTTAAATTAAACCATGGAAATTGTGATATTGCTATAAATTGGGCTGGTGGACTTCACCATGCAAAAAAATGTGAAGCTTCTGGGTTCTGCTATGTGAATGACATCGTGCTTGCTATTCTAGAACTTCTTAAAGTGCACGAGGTTGGTGTAATGGAATCTTATTCTTTTAGTTGTGTTCATGTGCTCCAGCTTAGAAAATATCTATATCTGTATTTAGTAGACTTCCTAAATCCATCACTAAATCTATATGTTAATTACTTGGCTGTATAACTTGCTAATTCAGTTCATCATTTTGTTTACCTTTTAAAGTTCTGATGTTCATATACTCACTTCTTTATGCATGCTACTTATACTGCAGCGTGTTTTGTACGTCGACATTGATATTCATCACGGTGACGGTGTTGAAGAGGCCTTTTATACTACTGACAGGGTCATGACTGTTTCATTTCACAAATTCGGGGATTATTTTCCTGGTACTGGGGATGTACGGGATATAGGTCATGCTTCTGGAAAATACTACTCTCTTAATGTCCCGTTAGATGATGGAATTGATGACGAAAGCTACCAGTCCCTGTTTAAACCTATTATGGGTAAGGTGATGGAAGTTTACAGGCCCAGTGCTGTAATATTACAGTGTGGTGCAGACTCTCTATCCGGAGACAGATTAGGTTGCTTCAATCTATCAATCAAAGGTCATGCAGAGTGCGTAAGATATATGAGATCTTTTAATGTGCCACTACTTTTGCTTGGTGGAGGTGGCTACACTATACGAAACGTTGCCCGTTGTTGGTGCTATGAGGTAATTTTTTTTTTATTCTTAAGCATCATGCAATTTATGCATTTTCTTGGGGGCAGTGATATTTAGTTATTTAAGGTTATTTGAAAGTATAACTGAAAGTTTTTCCTTTAAGCTGTGCATGTATTCTAGCCTCCTGGGCGTTACTTGCATTTTGGCTTAAAACCGGCGGAGACAAAATATAACACTGGTTTCTTGAGGCAATTAGTTCAAGTTTGCCTTCCATCAAATACATGTGTCTTTAATTATTAATGTATATACTCCTTTATGAACAGACTGGAGTTGCCCTTGGGACAGAGCTTGAGGATAAGATGCCACAGCACGAGTATTACGAGTACTTTGGTCCGGACTATACTCTTCATGTAGCTCCAAGTAACATGGAAAACAAGAACTCTCGTCAGATATTGAATGACATTAAAGCAAAGCTTCTTGATAATCTCTCAAAGCTTCAGCATGCACCAAGTGTCCCATTCCAGGAGCGCCCACCTGATACTGAGTTTCCAGAGGTTTGTTTCTGCTTCTTGTTAGTTCTTACTGTTATTTGGTTTATCAAATTATTAATAGAGTGATTTTTACTGAAATTTTTCAACTTCTAGGCTGATGAAGATCAAGATGCAATTGAAAGGTGGGAGCGGGAGAATGACATGGATGTCGATGATGAACGGTACATTTTATCCATGTCAACTATTTTCTTGTCGTTGTGTTTTATGTTATATCAATTTGGTTGAATTTTAATGCTAATCATACCTTTTATACTTATTGTTGTTTATAGTAAGCCTTTCTCTGGAAGAGTGAAAAGGGAAATATTTGAACCTGAGCACAAAGACGCGGTATGTTTCGTTCATTTATTACATCCATACAGAGAAAGTTTTATTAAATGTGAATGGTTAGAATATAAAATTTTGCTCCAAAGTTTGAAGTGAAACAGACATCACAGTTTTATACTTATCTGCAAAATTTACACCCTAGATCCTTAGTGGAGGAAAAAGAGACACATAGGCAGTATAGGAGTCTAGGATGCTTTGTATATGTTTATAATCAGGTTAAATTGATTATCTGGTGTGTCAAAGATTCACCCGTCCGTCTAGGAGGTGGAGTTTGTTATAGTTTTACATTGCTAAATTCATGTAGTCCAGCCACATATGTCAGAAATTCAAATCTTTATAGTTTTCTTTATACTTTGGTCCCAATTTTCCCAAAATTGTTCCCGAACGACACATGGCAAGTTTTAATTTGTGGTGTCCATATGTATACACGAGGGGTCCACTAATGCGGAAAGCAATTGTTTGAAGAACAATTAAACAAGCAACCCCTCTTGTCTCTTAAAGTGTGACTAGTTAAGCCATTTACTTGATGCATAGCGTCTTTTTTTTGCCATTATTGATATTCATATATCCACAAGAATTGTGGATCAAAGTATTCCATTACTGTTTTTTGACTTCGTTAATAATGTGACTCTGTTTCATTTAGGCGGCTGCCAGAGAAGGGGAACATGCAAGAGATATGGACACAACATTCAAGGAGACTGCATCATTGACGGTCAATGAAAACAATTAAATGAACTTGCCTAGCCAACGACATAGCCTCAAACCCATTTTCAGTATCGATGGATGGACTGCATATTAATTCAGAACAAGGAAACTCAAGCGAACAATCTGATGGACGTGCTGATATGGATTCATAGTGTGGAAATATCTCGTGGAGATTGCGCGAAAATGTAATGTGTTGTAAAGTTTAGTGGTTTACTAGGCATGTTTTGTTTACTATGTAAGTAACTGTTACTGAACCATTTGGGACTGGAATGACTATGCCTTTTAAAACATTCTTCTGCTCATCTAATTATTCTGCTACAGTTCATCTAGCCATAGAGATGAGTTTTATTAATTCCGAAGTTGGTAATACTATCTGATGGAAAACATATTTATACATTTAATCAAAGTTAGCAAGTATTTGAGGTATAAAGATGATCAGCAATTACATGTATTTTGTACTTTTCCTGTCTGCTCTATACAATGACTCTTCCTTTAGTTCATTCATCAGCTAATCCAATCTTTAACTTTGTTCAAGTCTTCAGAAATTTGGGGCCTACATAGCAAGAGCCTTTTTATCCCAGCAGCTACTTGGGTTTCCTCCTCGCCAATTTCAATCAAATGTGCCTGCTTTTCAATTTTCATGGCGTTTTTCGTATGTTTTATAAGATGATAGGTGCTAATGATGATCAAGGGCTCAAATTGTCAAATATTATCTTAGAATTTTAGACTTATTATGTCGAACTAAGGTCAATTTGATACTTTAGGATAGAAGAAAATTATTTCCAACCGATTCTTTGATTGATAGTTTCACATTTCCATGTTGAACCTGTGTGGAGTATGTGGGCAGACCTTGCACAACCAGAGCATGTAAATATGTATGTAAAAAGAACAGCTCAAAAGCATCAAGGATATGTGGAAACATCCCCGTATATATTGCAACACCTGCTGCCTACTTAAAGCGGGAATCAGAGTTAATCGGTGAAAACACCGTTCAGGGATTAATCGGGTAATCGGGAATTAATCGGAATAAATTTAATAATATTTTTTATATACAATTATATTCATATATATAATTGTTTCGTTATTTCAACTAAACATATGTTATTATCATATATTTATACAAATATGTTAAAAATGTTATATAATTGTAATAAATAAAATTTTGAAACTTTAACTTTTCAATTAGAGATCAATTTAAATGGAAAAATAAAGAGAATTTATGATTTAGGCATCTAAAATTATAATTATATGTACAAAAATAATATTTTTTTTCTATTGTTTAATCAAGTTTCTACCTTTTAAATTTTAAATTTTTTTTAATATTAACTATTTTTTACTATTTTTAAATAATTAGCTCAATTTTTGACCAATTCAGCCGATTTTTGACCGTTTTTCTGAAAAAACGATTAATTGACCGATTTTCGCTTAATCAGTTCGGTGACCCGCCGTCTAACGTTTAATCAGCGATTAATCACCGACTTTTAGAACACCCTACTCTTAACATCTGACTTGTGATTCAATAAGAGGGTATATATAACATATAGTTTTGATTACATGTTTTCCTATTTCCAAAGAATTTAAATTAATTAAAATTGCCACCAAAAAAACCCCTACATGAATCTTGAATCTCTAAAAATCAATTGCACCACCAATAGAAAAGAAAGGAAGTAATACAAAGATCCAACTGTGCTCATTCTCTGTTTATTTATCGATCAAGGTGCCGGAATGTGTGCAGTTGCTGCTAACTCGACTAGCTTTGCTCCACCAAGATTGGACACAAGTTCCATGGATATAAAGTGTTTCGGAAGTTCATCAAACTCGGCGTCCATGAAACTGTAAGTTGACTGAAGTTTTCTTGCTTCAGATTCAGCAACCTCAGCTTCCCCAAGTAGGATTTCAGCTTCTTCAACATCACCTAACTGCAAGGCAGCTGACTTTTCGGAAGTGGCAGCACCAGCAATTAGCAGTAAAATCTGAAATCTAGTCATTGCCAGTTCTTTTTCCTTGGACAAAAGATGAACTTCGGTATCCTGCAATCTGTTAACAGTGTCTACAATCTCTCCCTCGAACTTCCCAAGCTCTGACAAAGACCCCTCCATTTTAGTTTGTATACCTTCCTTCTCAACACATAGTGCCTTCACCTCAGCAGCTAGCCGTGCTGCTTCCTTGAAATTTCTTACACTAGCAGCAACTTTCTTTTCTGCTTCAAGCTCTGGGATTCTCTTGTCTATGAAAAGAAGCCTATGCTTAAGGGATTCAATTTCCTGCTGGATGCTTGTTTTTGTTGTAGATAACTCCTAAACAAAGTGAAACAAGGGGCTCATAAAAATCTTGCCACTGTATTCAAGGTAAGATTTGTAGTATAAAACCAGAGGTCTTGGAAAAAGTTTTTGATAGTAACCACAAATGGGCTCACTAATATATAATCCAATATGCTATTCAGCATTATTTCGACTTATTATGTAAAAAATTTACCACAAGAACAAATATATTGGTGAGATATAGTATCATGTAATCAGCAACTAGCATGAAAATGCTCCTGTAGAATATTAAGGTTGATAGCAATATAGCATCATCAGTTGCTTGAATAGGTATCTGCTTTATTCTTAAGGAACAAAAGGGCAGTTTTTTTACGAAATAGTGTCAATATAGCTTCTAATACCTATCATCTTATTTATTTATTTGATACTTTTTCTCGGTTGCCAACTTGGATCTTACACAATACCCGGTTGAGCTCCTGGTTTAGATGTTTTACATATACTACTTGCATAGAAACAAAAGTAAGCAAGAAAACATCTAGTACTGATACTAATCTAGACTTCTAGTGTAAACACGGCATTTCCATCCCCTCTTTTCCCAGATTTTATTTTCTTTATTTTTGGGAAACACACAAGAGACAATATCTGAAGTGGTACTACAGAAGAGCTACTAAAATGCAATTCTCAAATTCAATTTAATGCTAAGGTTAGTCCCAGTTATATCAAATCCAAAAGATATGGTAAATATGCGTGATGAGAATCAGTTAATTTATTTCACAGAGTCCCATAGTAAATGGACTTACTGCGGAAGAACTGTATTCTACCGTGCACGTATTAATTAAGGAACACGTTGCCTGTTCTCTAATGTGTTGTCTTGGATGGAACGGAATATAATGAGATTTGTACTCTTTGGGGGAGACTGGGGAAAATGTTTATCATTTTTGTTTCTTCCTTCATTCCTTTCCTAACTATGTAAACTAGAGATCTAACCCACATGTTTTGGAAGGAATGCTCTATTCTCCTTCCTCATTTTCTCTACAATCTTCATCATAGAAAATTTGTACTCACTCATAGTTATTCCTTATCCTCTCCTACACTATTTCTTTCTCCACAAGTTTTATTCATAAATTTCATTTATTTCCTTCCTCATTCCATTGACACCAAGTGAACGCAACCTAAATTATGGGTAAGACTGCTTGCCACTTGAATAACAGTCAGCCATCCCTATAGGGAAATATGCAATTCAAGTGTGAATTTATCCCTAAGCTTGAGAAATAAGTTAATTGGAGTGCGAAGCTTTAAACAACTTACAACTTCACTAAAATCTTTAAATGATTTCTTCACATTCTGCCATATTAAAGCCAGTTAACTAAACATGCATATTCATTAGTTTTTGGGACATTGCTGCAAAAATCTGAAGACAGGTGAAAAACACAATCTATCGATCTGGCTGCCTTCCTAACCCCTTGTACCCCTTATGATGCCTATTGCCTACTACCACTTGAGGCAACCAGCTATAAGGTCCCTATCAGCCATTTTATTAATTATGATAAAGCAAAAGTTCCAGTCTGCAGGACAGTATAGAATCAGCATGTTTTGATAGATTGATGCACCAGGTAATTGATGTTTACAGTATCTTTACACCATGCCCTCTTGTGAAACAAGTAACATGTAGTTATGTACTTGGGAAAATCAGTGATTGATTTTTATTAACATATATATAAAATGAACAGAAGAAGCAATATGGACGGGACTCTCAAAAAGATAACTGTAACATAAATACCGTGCAAGGGAAAGAAGAAAATCCAACTAATAGGTCAAAATCAATCAGCAGAACTAACCTGAAGAGAAGCTCTTGCATTTGATATATCTTGTTTAAGCATTTGCACATCTTCGGTAAGTTTGTCCCCTGTCTTGGCAAGCATTAGTTTATGTTCCCTAGTTCTCAAAATAAATTGTATCAAATTTTTCCGCAACCCGGCAACTTCTTGGTACATGTTTGCTTCATCGGCAGAGGTCTTGGCAAGGTTTTGAATCTTCAGTGCCCTGCCTTGTTCCTGAGAGAAGCATTCATCAACCTCCTCCTTTTTTCTAGACAATGCTTCACTTTGCAACTCCATTTGTGACAAATCAGACTGCAAACTGTTAAACTTTGTGTTGATGCTTGACAGGGCCTCCTGAAAGCCAGAGACTGCATTGGCAATTCTCTTTTCAACTATTTCGATACTAGATTCATTTTCTTTTAATTCTGACTCTTTTTGTTTCACCAAAGCAAGAAGTCTTTCCAATTCATCTGTCAGTTCTTCTTTCTTTCTATGAAGAATTTCTATTTCCCTCTTGTCATCCTCAACTAAATGATCAACAGAATCATTTAGTGACACTCTTGCCTCATTAACAATAAATGATTCGGCATCCAGTTCCATCCTTTTGACTTCTGCCATCTCAACTGATGAATCCCATTTGTTTGTTTCTTTTGAAGATGTGACCTCTGCATTCCTTAGGACCAAATCGGCATCTTTTTCAGCATCCTAACAGAGAGAGCATCAATTCAGATATCTCATTTAAGTTTTGTAAAAGGAATCTGAATAGTGTAATATATGATGTAAGAGCTTGCTGTCCATAAGGTTTCTCAGCACATGATTACACTAGTACATATTAGTAGATATTAATTTGTAACTGCATTGTTTTACCCCCCACCCCCTAAAAAATGTTGAAAATGCATTTATACTTTTCATCGATAAAGATCTAATGTTATTTTTCTCCACAAGGAACACCTATGTGTAATTTTCCATATGCACAGTGTTAATCAAACTTCAGATCTATGACACTGATATTGAAGACCAATATACCATAAAAGATGGAGTATATCACAAGGTATCATCATGATCAAGGTTTGGCTAATAGTTTTAGCTCTAATCGAGTTACTCTTGAGAACATGTGTCGACTTGCATCAATCCTGATTTTCATAACACATAAATTCACTAGGCACACATGGAATATTTTTGACGTATTTGACAAAACAGGAAAACGCGTGTTCAAATACCATATTCATATTGTAATGCTTTCTTCTTTTTAAATTCTTTTTAATCACGTTGTTTCTGTGCTAAGATAATGAGCTCACGAATCACTAAAATGAAATGTTATTGGGCAAATACAAACAAAAAACTTGTTTTTATCTGAGCAACAACATTTTTCTTTTGTTGCGAAGAACTATTCTGCCATATAAAAAACCCGGTTTTACGTACTTTCCAAGTAAGATGATTCAGCAAGAATAGCAACACGCTTCATTAAACTAAAACCCAAAACTGAAATAAAAATCCCAGCTCTCTTTCCAAGCGTTGAGATCACATAAACTCAACATCTTCTTATGGACCGTTTTAAAAAAAAATAAAACTTTAAGACCTTGATTAAAATTTCTAAATAGCAAAACAAAAGATTCCTGAAGTACTCACCATAGAAAACCTTTGCAGCAAAGAAGCACATTCCTCCTCAGCCGCAATCTGAAGATGAAGAACTCCCTGCATCTTAACATCAACAGCATCACACTCGGCATCCGCATCCCTTAATGCAACCGCCAACTGTTCCTTCTCAGAATCCGCAGAAGCAAGAGTATCACTAAGCCTATCAGCCATCTCGAAATCCTCAGCCTCACAAGCTTCCTCCAACTGCCTCTCCAATTCCCTATACTTGGTAGACGCCAAACTCAAATCCTCAGCAGCTTTTCTCCGCCTCCTAATACTCTCCTTCCTCTTGTCCGAAACAGAATCCACCATTTCCCTAGCACGCCTTAAATTCTCCGTGATATCACTCCTAATTCGCTCAAATCTCCCCTCAATCGACCAATTATCGCCCTCCCTAACTTGCTCATCTCCAATTATACCAACATCAAGCTTCTCCAAATCATTACTAATATCAGGCTTCTCCACATCATCTCGAACCAAATCACTCTCAATCTCATCATCATCAACCGTCCTGACTTTCGACTCAACTTCCAGATCACGTATCTCATCTTCACTAACCCTGACTTGTTCCACTACCGGAATAGAGCGAGCCGTAGCAAGCGAGTCAATCTCATCTTTCTTATACCCGATCCGCAATCCAGCAGCTCGCTTCTTCTTCCTCGTATAAGAAACTTGACGAGTAACCGATTTAGCACTAAGCGGCGGAGCTAGGGTTTGTTGAATCTGCGGAGTAACGAGAGTGAGATCGGAGAATAAGTTGTCGTCGGCGGGCGGTTGGTTAGAATTGTCGGATATGGTACTGATAGTTGGAGTAGATGGTAGAGTTGATGATTGAGTGGGATCGAATAGTACCATGCCTTGGAATAATGAATCCATTTCGTCTGACTCCATCGTTACTTTGATTTTGTGATGCTTTCAGTTCTGGTGATGAAACTTTCAAGCCTTTTGTCTATTCGATCATTCGAGTGCTAAAAATTTATCTTTTATCATTCTAGGAAATGAGTTTAATTTTCGTTTATCACAAGATATTCAAGAAAAAGAAATATATTTTATACAATAATCATTATGATTAATTTTAATTGTTTTTGTTTAGGAATGCGAGAATGAAATAAAATATTGAATAGATTAGTTAAATGTTTAAATAATATGTTAGATGTATGTCATACAAGATCAACTAAACTAGATTTCCATTGAAAAAAAAAAAAAAAAGTGAATTTAGAAAAGATCAGAAAATTTTATTACCGTTAATTGCAGAGATTAGTTAAAAGTTTAAATAATATGTTACAAGCCGATAATTCGCGCAACGCACGGACGATTTTAATATTAATTTTGAAATTTATTTTTAAATTTTTTGAGATTTTAATACTTCTGAAAATGCTACCTTTTTAAAAATAATTAAAAGTACTACTTTAATACTTTAAATCTAAAACTTTTTATAGATTTTATAATAGTTTATTAGCTTAGTAAGCATGTCAGTAAAAATAATCATCAAAATTATCAATATATTTTGTTGTAATATATATAAATATAAATATAAATATTTTCTAAAAACAGGTCGTGTTTTTGAATTCTAAGTAAAGTATAATTAAAATAGTTTGTAGTTATGTTATATATGTGAGAAAATTGAAAATCAAAATTTCAATATTTCAATATTTCGGCTATTATATAATAATACAGATAGATAGATTAAATATAATAAATTACCGAAAATTGAAATCAAAACTTTTGATGTTTCGGTTATTATATAATAGTATAGTATAGATAGATATTGTTTGCGATAATTTTAGAAAAATAGAAATTTTAGTTAAAAAATATAAAAAAGAATATACGCTTTGGCTAACAAAGCTAATCGGTTAATTATTAGTATTTATAATATTAATATTTTATGTTACTAAATGAAATTGCATGTGATATTTTTGAAAAATGTGAGATTTTACTTAGGAAAAATTTTAGTTAGAAAATATAAAAAAGAATATACGCTTTGGGAAAAAAACAAATAAGTTAGTTATTAGTAATTATAAATATTATTATTTTATTTCATTAAAAAGAACTGTCCGTGATATTTTTGGAAAATGAGAGGTTTAGTTAGAAAAAATAGAAAAGTAAAAAATTTAGTTAGAAAATATAAAAAAGAATATACACTTTGGTTAAAATAGGTAATTGGTTAGTTATTAACAATTATTATTTTATTTTAATAAATGAAACTGTCTGTGATATTTTTGAAAAAAGAGATGTTTTAGTAATCAAAAATAAAAAGCTTATATGTTTTAGTTAAAAAAGTTAATTGTCGTGATATTTTTCAAAAAGTAAGAGAATGTTTCAGAAAAAAAAATATATATATATTTTTTAGGTGTAAAAGATAATTTGTTATAAATAGGTAATATTATTATTTAATAATATTTTTTATAAATAAGTAAGGGTAATTAAGTAAAAACATGAAGTACAATTAAGTAAGGACAATTAAGTAAAATCATAACATACTAAAAAATATTTAGTATTATATCCAATAGCTCTCATTAATTTAATTTAAAAGATTAGAGATTGGATGACCAACTATGGAGGACCTGACTACAAATCGACTACAAAAACTTTTAATGTTTCGTTTTTAATATAATAGTATAGATAGATAGTATAGATATGTATGTCATACGAGATCAATTAAACTAGTTTAAATATATAATTTACTAAATTTCGTTTTCAGTTACGGAAACATGTTTTGTTTGCTTATTTTGGAGGGACACGGGGTCTTCAGATATTCCTAAATTCTCTTGTAGGTATTTTTGGTTTATTTTAGTTGTATTATTTATTTTTATTTTGATTTTTTTTTTCATATAATGGGTTTCATAATGATAATTAGTGTATGAAACCGCGCTTCGCAGCGATTTTATAATAATTTCTCTAAATTTTTTTAAAAAAATATTCTACAAAAAACGTTCGTATATAAAATAATATTTTTAACATAAAATTAGGGTTTCATTTAAATTATCTGTTTTGTCTTGGTCATTTACCAAAATTTTGAATAAATATACAAAAGGGCAACTATTTAATATTTTTTATTATTTTAATATTATATCAAATATTAGTATATTTATCACCATTTCTAATTTTCTCAAAATTCATATTCCAACTTTTGTTTTGGAATACATAATATAACATCAATATTAAATTCATATTCAAATTTTAAAATACATAATATAACATCAATATTAAATTCTAGCATATAATATGCTCCTCTTAATGAATCTTTTCTCGTTTAACGTTTACTCTAAATGACCCGCTTACTTATTGTTAACAAATCTAAACCGATAACAAACTAATTTATTAAATAAATTACATCATCTATTAATTAATTTTATTATATCATAAAATTACTTATCATTTCACTCTAATTTTTTTGTCTAACACAAACCTCATTTGCTATATTATATAGATAATAGATTTTAAAAGCAAAAATATTAAAATTATATATTTAGTTTTCTCCATTATTAAAAATTTTAAAGAAAATTGAGACATTTTCGAATATTTAATATTAATAATTCAAAATTTTGAAAAAATTTAAAAAATTTATGAAAGTAATTTGAGAGCCGCCGCCATATTATCCTTTTTATAAGTACTAGCCTATAACCCGTGCAAGGCACGGGCCATAAAAAACAATTAAAAATCAATATGATAAATTATAAAATTAGAAATTTAAATATTAATTGTAATATAGAAAAAATAAATAAATAATATAAATGGGGTGAGCAATATAAATGAGACATTATTAATATTATTTATTAAAATAATCAATACTATATTATTAAAGCCGAAACATTGAAAGTTTTGGTTTCCGGTCTTTTATTCTATTCAATAAATAATAAAAAAATATAAAAATAGTATTTAGATGATTGTCTTTAATAATTAAAATATATTTTTTTCTAACAAAATCTATCCATTTTCCAAAAATATCATGACAATTATTTTTAAATTAAAATATATTAACTTTTATATTTGTTATCACTAAAATCTCTGTTTTCCAAAAATATGAGGTGCAATACTTACTTATTTATTTTAAAACTTATTTTAATACTCTATTTAATAAATAATAAAATAATATAAAAATAGTAACTAGCTGATTGCCTTTTATAATTAAAAAAATCTAACAAAATCTACTTTTTTTCCCAAAAATATCACGACAATTACCTTTAAATTAAAACATATTATCTTTTATATTTGTTATCACTAAAATCTCTATTTTCCAAAAATATGAGGTGCAACCCTTACTTATTTATTTTAAAACTTATTTTAATACTCTATTTAATAAATAATAAAATAATATACAAATATTAACTAGCTGATTGCCTTTTATAGATGAAACATTTTTTTCTAACAAAATCTACTTCTTTTCCAAAAATATCACGGACAATTAACTTTAAATTAAAATATATTACCTTTTATATTTGTTATCACTAAAATCTCCATTTTCCAAAAATATCAAGTGCAACCATTACTTATATATTTTAAAACTTATTTTAATACTTTTAATTATTTAAAAAAACTTACCTATTTTAACAAGTGAACGTATTTTTTTAACAAATATATTTAATATAATTAAAACACATCTAAAAATATTACGGGCAATTACTTTTTTTTTTATAATTAAAACATGTTAGTTTTTCTATTTGTCCTTATTAAAAAAACTTACTTATTTTAACATGTCAACGTATTGTTTTAATAAATATAATTAATATAATTAAAGCACTTCTAAAAATATCACGAGCAATTACTTTTTTTAATTAAAACATGTTAGATTTTCTGTCTGTCCTTATTATTAATATTATTTTATTATAAAATAATATTAATAATATTAATAATACCTCATTTATTAAGACCCGTGCCTTGCACGGGTTATAAGCTAGTATTAATAATAAGGACAAATAAAAAATTTAACATGTTTTAATTAAAAAAAGTAGTTGCCAGTGATATTTTCAGAAGTGTTTTAATTATATTAATTGTATTTGTTAAAAAAATACGTTGGCATGCTAAAATATGTAAGTTTTTTTAAATAATTAAATGCATTAAAATAAGTTTTAAAATAAATAAGTAAGGGTTGCTTTGATATTTTTGGAAAAAAGAGATTTTAGTGAAAACAAATATAAATGGTAATATGTTAATTTAAAGGTAATTATTGCCCGTGATATTTTTGGGAAAAAAATAGATTTTGTTAAAAAAGTATTTTAATGATAAAAGACAATGAGCTAGTTACTATTTTTATATTATTTGATTATTTATTATAAAAGGTAATATGTTTTAATATCAATATAATTTTCCGTGATATTTTTGGAAAAATAATAGATTTTGTTAAAAAAATATTTTAATGATAAAAGGTATTAGTATTTTTATATTATTTATTATTAATGGTAATATGTTTTAAATTAAAGCTAATTGCTCGTGATATTTTTAAAAAAAATAAGTAGATTTTGTTATAAAAAAGTGTTTTATACAATCCATCTGGTTTAACAACCATTGTTGCAGGGGAATCGGAATACATGTAATTCCAAAATTTAAACTTTTTAACACTTTAGCTACATACATCTTGAAGAAATCCATCAACGAAAAACTCATCTTTCTAATTCACAAGAAAAATGAATTAAACTAATAACTGGTATTGAATAACAAATGATCATATTTTCTATGTTTTTAGATGAGGTATGTGAGATACAATGAAGGCATAACTATAAATAGATATATAAATATGACACAAACAGCATGTCTCTGGCTGCCGCAGGTATGTACCTCAAATTACTTGGAATCCTCTACAACAATGTCCTTTAAAGGTGTGTGATCCACTCCTTCCTTCAATAGTCTAAACTCTTCTTCTGTCAAACTGTGTTTTAAATGGGAAGAATTTCTTGCAATCGCCTGCTTTTCAAGCTCGACTGCCCAACTATATATTATCATGCCAGCTATGGCAATTACCATTCCCATGATGTTCTTGAATGTGAGCGCCGAATCAAATAGCACCCAACCCAAAGTCAGGACACATACTGTTTTCATATGACCTAAAACCTGAAATGAGACTGCTGAGAATCGCCCGATGCAGAGATATTGGCTTATATTGCAGAAGACCGCCAGGGAGCATGAAAGAAGAAGAAATAACTGCACAATTGGTTCAAGAAATTTAATCCACATAAGATGATTCAGTAGAAGCAGTTAATGTGAAAACAAAATTATTGAAGATGAGAACTTACCACAAACCCATAAGACAAGTTGTAGTTCAGTAGAGATTTTCCACCAAGGGAGTAGTCAACAAAGGGACCAAAGATTAACAAAGAGATGGCCTGAATTGGAGCTGTCTTGCTTAACAGTTCAAAAGATCCAATTGAGTACTTCTTCTGCAGTGAACCTATAGACTGCATCATACAAATATTGCCAAATCAGAAATGTGGTGGCCCTGTAGACTGCATTGCAGCTGTAATGTTTTCAAGCAAATAGGGACATCCTGAATACATGTGGTCAGTGATCTGATCACATAATAATTGGTGGTCAGTAGGTACTTCACACAATTTCTGTATTTTACTGGCATATGAAATCATAATTTCTTAATATTTCCACAGAATAATTGTTTCTCTTAATTTTATACAGAAATGTCAACGTTGTGCCAAGTCTCCACACAAGAAAAAATTAACACAAAATCTTCCATTCAAAGCCAAGATATGGAAGTCTAGTCTTTAAAAGCCAAGTGGGATGTTAAGGTTTTGACACAGTAGTTGACAGTCCGAAATTTTGAACTAGTGAATTCAATATATTAGCTCTGTCCAGAACGTTATTTGATTTTTGTGCTTCTGTTCCATTGGATCATGTTCCAAATGTATAAACTATGCAGGTGCCATGTATATTCTGGTCTATAGTTTCTACAAGCCACACAGGTCCTAAGGTACTGTATAATTATTTTACTGTTTAAATACACGAGCTAATTTTTTATATTAGAAAGAGGCGGAAACACACCAATAATACATTATTATTGTAATTCCGCATGTAAATGATTCAAAAATAGAGATATTCTCCAAAAACAATTTCATCCTTTTTGTAATTCCGCATGTAAATGATTCAAAAATAGAGATATTCTCCAAAAACAATTTCATCCTTTTAATAGTTATGTTTTCATTCAACTGTTTATTTGGGTTGGTAGTGATAGAAAGGTAAAACCCTACTAAGAGAACAAATGAATGAGTAAATATATGTTGTACCATTGCAAAATTCATATCGTAAATAATTACGGACATCAAGAAGATCTAAATAAAATAAAATTAGAAGATATGGTCATATTAACAATGAAGCTGGTGCATCAGACTCGTTAGTACTAAATATTCAATATTTACCTGATCCTGACATATTCAATATTAACAAAATATTTTAACTTTCATAACTGGATGCTAATATATATATATATATATATATAGAGAGAGAGAGAGAGAGAGAGAGAGAGTCTAGATGTGCTCACAATTTGTTGCAACGAGGTAGACAGAACTGCTACACAAGCACATATAAAACCTTTGGCATTAACTTTCACATCAGTTACTGTGCAAACTCCCACACCTATCACAACAACCACAACTGCCATTTTGACCTCTCTGGTGTAATGCTTATTATGAAGAATCCATTCCATAATGCAGACCACGGGAATCATGCTCAGTTTTGAGATCTGTACCAAAAACAGTCATTATCATCTATCTCTCGGGGTTTCTCAAAATAAAATCAATAAGCATCACTGCAATCGAAAAACACAAGTAAAGAAATTTAGTAGAATCCGTACTTGGTAAAACCCAACAGAGTTGAGCATGAGACTGAAGTTCATGCCAGTGATAGACATGTTGGCAACAAGCGAAAACCAAAGGAGCTCCCACAATGGAACATGCTTTGAGGCAGAGAAACCTGAAGCATTAGACACAGCTCCAACCAGTGCAGTTACCAAAAAGTGGCACCCAGTTAACGTTGTTGCTGCAAAACAGAAATATTAATTAATAATATAAAAAAAAAAAGGAACGACTACAAGACTGGTACTAAAGGAACCTTTACATCAAGATATAAGAGACAACATAGATACTGATTAATAGTTTTCCAGGTGACTAAATAATGCAAAACAGCTATTTTAGATTTTTCTATAAAATTCGACCCGTTCCAAATCCCCTTTCCTTGGAATTCACCTCAATATTGCCTAAAGTCTAGCATAGACTTGCATTATCTAAAAATGAAAAACAATCATACATACTTAATTTCTGCGTGATCTACAACTACACAAGTTTCCTAAAAATATAAGCCCAGCATAACTTTAGCACGTAATCATAAGTTGCCTGCAGCAGTCCAGCAAAGATTTGCAATCTCATTTAGCAAAAAGAAAAAAAATCTAGACTAAGAGTCGGACACTTCTGTCATAGGAAATACAAGTTGGCGATCAATTAAGCATTACAAACCAACATAGGCAGAGAATGAGATAATATTGGTAAGACCGAAGCCTCTAACACTTCCATCCAAATCAAACAGATCCAACATATAATCACAATAGGCTAGAGAAAATTACTATACCCTCCTGTATTCACACAACCAAACTGATTATAACAATTGTTAATTGCATCACAAAAACATCGACAGCTTAACTTAACCAAGCAATCAAATAACGACCAAATACTAATCCAAAAGGCTCAAATCAAACCATACAAGACATAAAAGTAAAGAAGGAAAGTGAGAAACTAACCAAAAGTGAAACCATAGCCACCAGAAGACATGAGTTGCTTGTTAGCCATAATAATACCAACAGAACTAACAATGTTCATCCCCCAAGCTCCTACATCAGAAACCCCAGATTTCTTCTCCCCCTCCATTCTCTTAAATTTCTTCACTTTCTCAATCTTGTCTTTACTCAAACTGAACCAAACAACACTATCCTTAAAAAAAACCCACAAACAAGATTCAGATCTCTCTCACATACAACCGACACGCACAATTGCAAGCTGTCTGTGATCAAGATTACACACCCATCCACTACAAATTAAGTAAAGATTGGACTTTTACTCTCTCTCTCTCTCTCTCTCTCCTTAGTATATATATGGGTTTTGAGTGAGTGTGTGTATAAATAGGATACAGATATGTAATTGACGGTGGGAGAGATCTAAAGGGGGAGAGAGATTTACAAAATTGAGGAATTGGGGTTCTTTGATTCACTCTGACAGCTCTTTCTCCTTCCTTTTCTTGATTGTTTATACTAGTGGTATGTATAGGTGTAAGTATATATACATGAATATTTACACTCTCACCTATTCACCCCCTTGTTGTTTTCACTGCTCCTCCGGCCTCCTTGTCCCAAATATATATTGGTCTCCTTTTCTTAAGTTAGAATTTTCTTACGACTAGAAGTATATCTCAAATACAATACTATGTGATCCGGATATACTTCTTTTTGTCTTTTTAGGAAAATAAGATTTAATTTGGAAATATGCAGTATTTTATATGGTAAATATTTATTGTACTTGTGTAATTTTGTTAAAATATTTTGGGAGATATTTTAAACAAGACAATAATCAATATAATAGGAAAAATATTAGGACAATACTAATTACTTCAAATTGGTTACCCAAAATAAATTTTCAAATGTTAAATGTTTTATTTTAATTTATTATAATAAAATAGAGCCTATGCATTCATACCAAAATTCTCAATTAAAATTTCGCAATCCACCACATTATTCGGGAAAAATTTCTGAGAACGAATTTCAAATATATAGCATTATCCAAAATATTATTACTCAAATTCTTTTTTAAAAAAATCCAAATATTATGTGTCTTGTGATATAATTTGAGAAAATTTTGACACATCATCTTTGCTCTTATACTATTACAGTTGATTTATCCATGTTTTACGGTGTTAATGATCAACATTCCACTTTTGTTATTATGAATTCTCGTCATTGTTTCATAATTGCAAATACAAAAGATTCTTAGATTTATCATTAGTTGGCAGGGTAAAATTTAAATTGATGTCCGCCAAAACTATGCTGTCCCGTCTATAGAATAATTTTGTACTCTGTACTGCAAAATGAGATCGATAAAATTATAAAAACGCAAATGTTATTGATCTTTTAATATTTATCATCAATCATCAATATATATATATAAAGGAGGATACGTGGGAGGTTAGGTGGCGCTCCTAAAATCGTCTTAATCTATTTTTCTAATTTTCTAGAATTTTAGAATTTTAAATACTAATAAATGAAAAATATCCTTCAACTATTAGAAGTAGAATAGGTGTTCGAATTTATTGAGGAGAAGAGTTCGAATTTATAGCAAAGTTCGAAGTTCTATTTGAAGTAGAATAGGTGTTTGAATTTGTAGACGGGAAGAGTTCAAATATAAAAGAAGTACTTACAAAGTTCTATTTGAAGTAGAATAAGTGTTTCAATTTATAGAGAAGAAGAGTTCGGATATAAAAGAAGTACTTGCAATTAAAAGTTCTATTGGAAGTAGAATAAGCATTTGTAATACATAACTAAAATTTTTATTTGAAGTAGAATATATGTAAAGTTGTATACTTGTTTTTTCAATGAAAGAGTAGCTCATTAGAAAAGAGTATGGTAACATAAAAATTAATATATAAGACAAGTATATATTTAATATATTAAATTTGAGATTTTGATATTAAAAACGAAAACGTATTTCACGGGAGGACGGCTTATTAGCGAGGACCGAGTAATTTTCATAATTTAATTGATAGAGTTTTTTAAAAAAATTATTACGTCGCCGCGAAGCGCGGCTTTTTCAACTTGTTACAACAAAATACTGAATCAATAATTGAAAAACTTTTTTTTTGATATATTTTTTTAATATTTTATAGATCGAAATTAAAGGGGATGCCATTAGAGTAATCCCAACTTCCATAGGAGCAAAATCACCCAACTTTAACAAGAAGTAAGGTTGCAAGAGCCATTTAAGTTACAATATCACCAAAAAATACGTAAATTTAAAAAAATCAACAAATCAAAAGGCAGACTTCATAGCTGCGTCCACATCTCTATCAGCAACTACTGCAATAGCTACATCACCATCAGCTTCGACTAAGCTAAGAGCTTCTTTGTCTCCTTCGCCTCCAATTCTGCCATTTCTATCATTAGTGTCATGAGGGTGAATTCCTTGTGCACGCCAAAAGCGCTGGCCACATCCAACGAACACCTGCCAGCGGCTCTCAAAATTCGAGCAAGCAACAGAAGGGTTAGATCGCTAGTAACCAAATCAACAACAACATTATCACTTGTCTTTGGATCGAAGGTGCCCGTGTGACATCAACCAAGGAAGTACCAATAAGAGAACGTCCTAATGGACTCCTAGCCACCTTTTATATCTCTCCATTGTCTGCAGGATCAGAAATATCCATATGATCACTAAATTCAACATTATCATAATCACCTCCTCACTCTGCATTCAGGAGCCTAGGACTTTCAATATCACTGTCACTCTCACTAACAACATCATGATAGTGGCTTGTATCATAATCTATAACATTGTGAATCTCACACGGAGTGACGTTAACCTAATCCTCCTCACAATCAATAACTAGAAACAGTTCTTTTAAACCAGGATAGACCCCAGAATGCGAGATCTCCAAACAACCATTGCAACATCTAGTCCAATCACAAGAAACCAGCACCTTCGATTTACACTCAATAATAAAATTACGCATCATCACAAATGAAGGGGCTGCCACCAAACTTCCTATTTTAACCAAGATTTTAGCACTTTTCAAAGGATCATTAGCATTAGCAGCATTAAAAATTTCATTAGCAAAAATAATAGGGGTACCTATCGCTTTTCCTAATAGATGCGACCCTTAATTGTACAGTAATAAAAAGGAATTCTGGTGAAAGACACCCAGATTCTGACCCTAGAATTCTCATTAATTTCAGGATAACAGTCCACCCACTATCTAAGCAGAAACTCACAATTTCCTAATCTAATAAGATTACAACCCAACGCTCTATCCAAACCCACTTTGTCTTTAAATTTGAGAACCAGAAATCCCCCAAAGTGATTATAAATCTTGACCAAACCCACATTATCAAACATATTATGAGCATAGATCCTAAGAACATTAAAATTACACAGAGCATTATCCCTAGGTAGAACCAAACAACAGGTAGTCCAATCCATAGCAACAGGCTTAAATAATTCAATCGGGGGATCAATACAAATAATTCAATTATTCTTTGATAGAGCGTTCTCTAGACTAGTAGAGTAGACGTCTAAATCACCGGTAATAGTAAAAGAAAGAGAAGTAACCTGACCAAGCATTGCAGGAGATACTTGAAAGGATCTGAATGATGGACCAACACCCATAGCCGCCTTGTCTAAAATGGGGGCAACCCCCATTAAATTCACTTTACCAGACTGAGACCTATTAAAACCCTCAACGTCGACCAAATCCATATCGCAAGTTCTCGGAACATCGGTAGTAACATTCGCTTGAACATGAGGTTCAGTAGTTCGTAATTGATTCTGCATAATATTAAGAGACAAACCTGAAACAGGTGTTCTTAATATTTTCAGAGATTTCTTGTGAAAAAATGCCAAATTCATTTTGCACCAAGAAAAAGAAGGAAGAGAAAAAGAGCAGATGAAGAAAGAAAAATGTGAAGAAATGAAAAAAAAGAAAAGATTTAAGAGGTTGCGTGAAGAAATTGAAAATATAGAATTGGGGAGGCGAAGCGAGTTGCTTGAGGGGTGTGTACTGTGTAGAGACGAGAGAGAAGAGAGAAGAGAGAAGAGAGAAAGACGCGTGAAAACGACTCTTATTAAATCATCGAGCTCGTAGTGGGTTATATTTTCATTAATAATTGAAAAACTTAAGTTGAAGATGGATGGTCACTTTCATTTTTCAGGCCATTTGTTTTTAAAGAAAAACATTTTTGTAATTTCTTTTACTCCCGTATGCTTTCAAACTTGTAATTGTCATTACCAGTTACACAATAAAAACTGGTGGGACTAAACTAGCTCTCGATGCTCAATTATATTACACTGCAAATCAATAATATGAACATGTCATTTGTTTTTGCCGTTTTCCAAAAAGCCAAGTAACTAAAATTAACAAAATTATAGGCCGGATGCTTAGTTTCGTATGGTGTTTAACGTTTAATTTCAAGTCCTTTTTCCTCAAAACACGTTTGCCATAAATCTAATTAACAACAAAAACAAACACAATATACAGCGGGCATAAGTATAACCATATCTACAAATAAGAAGTCGACCACATATATCATTTGTACATTTTAAAAATTCTTCAAAAGTGTGAGACAAGGGTAAGCATACCAAATCGATTTCCAAAAAATTTCTCAAAAATAGATTCTCATTTATTGTAACAAAATTAACATTGTATTCCACAAACATATCTTGAAAAGAAAAATAACAAATATATTTTCACAGCTTGTCCAAAATAATTCTTTTGAAAAGAAAAGAAAAAAAATCTAAAAATTAGGAAAAAAATTTTCTTTATATTTATATCCAAAATCTTCTTTCCATTTTTAAAAAAATCTAATAAGAAAGAAAAAAAGTTTCATTTTTTTTTCTTTTTCGACCAAATTCGAGAACACAATGTAAATGACAATGAACCTTGCATTCACCTACTAATTGATATATAATATTATATTATCTAATATCAAGTCACTTGAAAATAACTTTTTATAACCAATTTTATATGTATTACTAGCTTATTTATTTTCCGAATTTGAGAAAAGATGGTAGGGTTAAGCACTTCTCTGGACAACGCCAAGTCCTTGGAAAGTCCTTCGTAAATAAGTGTCTACAAACTACAAAGTGACAAAGTCAAGCCACCAAATACGATCAATCGATCTCTCTCTCTCTCTCTCTCTCTCTCCTGTATGCTATATATATGTATACAACTCCTACATGTATGCATTGGAAATACTAGCACACAATGGCCGGCCAGGCGGCCAACACTAGAAATACCAGATACTACTCATCATCTTGCATGTCAATTTTCAGTTCCAAAGAAATACTACGAATTACTACAAGTCAACTATAAAGATTGCTTATTTACCAAACTTTCTTGTTCCTTCATATTTCGCGTATCATGTACTAAAAATTCTGCAAATGTCGATACAAAGCAACTCCATCAATAACATGCATGCAACTTGATTTTTTTTCTTCTTATTCTGGTCAATCATACAACTTTCCCGATTTTAATGTTCAACATGTTTTAATACATTGCAATACAAAACTATCATGCATTTTTATTCTTAAAATAAGATAAGATAGACTCTGCTTACTTTTCATTAGTCCATCAACACCAAACTTTGTTCAGTTATTTAAGCAGTGAATTTTCAAGTTCAATCAATCCCACTTTCATAATGACAAGTATAAAAATACTTATTAAGGTTACTTTTAATTTGTATATACTACTACCTCCGTTTTTTTATTCGATGTTTGACTTTTTACACATATTTCAAAGTAAAATTATTTTTTTAAAATTTAAATTTTGAATTAAACTATCCTTTATACATTTTTATTCAAATTTTTTTTAAAAAATAATAATTTTAAGTACCCGGTCAAATAATCGTAAAATATGTGTAAAAAGTAAAACGATATACGAAAAGAAATGAAGGAGTATCATCGTTGACCCACGGATAATATCAGGAGTAGATCATTAAAACTTTATATTGAAATGGTTTACAAGTCAAAAGTACATCTAGAGTCCAGACGTCGACGAACATTATTTATTTTGATTTACAATGTGTAAGTTTCTCAAGTTGGAATTTGTGATAAGCTTTACTTGTATTATGCTTTTCGGTCTTCATTATGAACCCCAAATTGATTTAATTTATATTCGATACGATTGCTTTCGAAGCAAAGTGTATAAAACTTTGAAATCGGGCAAGTTTATTGTTTTCTTTGGGATCCGAAATCATGTGTAGTTAACTCATAATATGGCAGAAACCACTTTTTATATGTTCAAGTACAAGCAAACAATTCTAGTACTAACAATATTTGTGAAATTGTCGTTTTCATACTTAAATTCCTAATTCTTTGAATTTAGAAAGATAACTGTATTTTCTTTTTCTTTTTCTTAGCCTAAAGTTTGTAGTAACCGGTTTAAAGAATTACTCTTCTGATTCGATCCTTTGCATTTTTGAATTTTTCTTTTGGAAACCTTGCATTTAAGGAGCTTTGCCTTGAATACTTGATTTATTAGTCTGAAAACACTTGTTAGATATGTTTACAAATTAGAGGCCAAATATAGCTACAATCGCTACAAGAAAAGCGTTCTTAACTAATCGACGAATTAGTTATTTATATCAAATCTGTCAGTTATGATGTCATATAAACAATCAATTCGGATTGTCGAAAAAAAACTCAACAGTTAGATGATCGATTATAAATATTATAAATGATGGACTTCATTCGTTGTTTATGGGTTTTTGAATTTCGTTATTTTTACCTTAACGAAATTTGGTACGACAACTACTTGTCGGGCTCATATCAAAAATTAAATTATCAATTGATTTTATTATTTTCAACGGTTTTTTTAGTTTTTACCAAAAATCACTATTAGAAAAAGTGGAATAGACATCAGTACTTTAAGTGAATAATTCAGTTAGTTTCAGTTAGTTCGATTCATTTAGTAAGTGAAAGTTCAATTTTGTTCGATTTTTTCTAATTATTTAATTATTTTGAATTTGTTTCTTGGTTTTTGTTATGCATGAACATTGGTTTGGGCAGTTCAATGATAATCGGTCTATATTTGGGTAAATTATAGCTCAACTTGACTTAATTTTTAATTGGTAATTAATGTGTCTCCGTGAAATTCAAGTTGTATTTGTGTTTGAGTAATTAATGTGTTTCAATCTCTTAGTTGGTTCATATGAGTAATATCTTATGTAATATCCCAAAAGTTTGTAATATTTTGAAACCCTGATGAATAGTAAATTTTGCTGATGAAAAATATTTTCAGACCACCCTATATGAAAGACATGGAATGAATGTTTCGAAGTTATATTATTGATGTATAAGGAGAATAAGTGAATAACGCAATCAGAATCAGGAGATTTCCATTCGAGTTTTAAATCACTATTCATTGGACAATCAAGGATGTATTGAATTGATCATTTTGAGAAAGTATATAGAATGAGAAATCCATGATCACATATTAAGCCAAGGTAATAAAAAGGTCAAGGAAGTATCCCTTATCATTGGTACAACGAAACGTTTTCAAAATCCCTTGAACCTATCTCAAAACTTAGCGACAAAGCAAAAGCGTAACGAATTATGGATTAAACCCTAACCAAAGGGGAAGTATCATATAAGATCATCAAGTGCAACATATAAAAGGATTGATGACACAAATCATGACGTAAGCATGACACAAATCATGACATAAGCATGACACAAGGGATGACAAGGTGATGAATCACCACCTTGTCACCATTTCCTTCAAAAACTAGCCATTGGATGACATGTGGCATGGGATGACAAAACACCATTAGAACCACACAAAATGGAAGCATGTAATTAGTGATTATTAGACAAAAGAAAGAAAAGAAAAATCAAGAAGCAAATATCAAGAAAAAGAAGAAGAAACTTTCGGCCAAAAATTTCTTCAAGGCTTAAGAAAAATTTTCTTCCACTTCCACTCCACCAAAAATCAAGCTTATGGATTCTAAATCTTCCTTATCCCTAGACTAAGGTAAATCCTTGATCCTAGCTTCATCCATTATTGTGTTCATGTTCAAATCATGAGCTAAAGATGATGATGAATAGTAAAGTGAATAGTAACTCATGAAATTCTTGTTTTGTTCTTGAAGTTTAAGGTTTGTTAAGGTTAATTAAGGAGAAAGGAAGAACATACAAGCTATTGTTAGTCCATATTAAGTACAAAGGAAGGTATAAACCCTCTCACACTTTTTATTATGCTTTGATTATAGTGATTAAATGATGATGATTAGAGATGGTGTGATATTAAGGATGAATGCTTGTTAATGATGAATGTTTAGTAGTTATTTTGATGGTGGAACTTGTAGACATTGATATGAACTTGTTTAGGCAGAATAGAAGTTGGGTGATACGAGGAATTAGAAGTATGGTTGATTGGTTGTTGATTATGGATTGTTGGAGTGTTTTAAACACGGGAATCTTGATTAAGCGTCGTTACCATGTCGGATTTTCATTAGATTGATTGGGCAGAAATCTCGGGTACCTTCAAGACATGACAAAAATACTTACCGACCATAATCATGTAGGTCTTATTTTGTAGTTTATTTTGGCGAAAGAATCGTATCGTTTCGATTTACGGTTTAGGAGAAACACCCGTTTTAGTAAAAGTGGTTTCGGGTAACTAAGTAGTTCACTACATGAACTTTGAGCTTATGATCAAACCCCTTAAAAATGGAACTAGGGCATGATATTAAATTGGATACTATCATGGACAGTTAGGAAGGGAACCGAGAAGTTTTTGCATTAAAAAGATAATTTTTCGATTTTATAAAAATGCGGGAACAAAAGTTGCGCAAGTGAAATACCCTTAAGGGGATAGTTAAAACCACGAGTTTAATAATGGTAAAGTACTTGGGTTTTGTTAATGGATTATTACCCCAACTTTTGACTTAAGAGTCTAAGGAATGTTATGAGGTTATAAGTGACCAAGAACGAGACATTTGATTTTCATTAAGAGAACATTAGTGCTTAAGTTAATGGCACATTAAATGGTTCTAGGGGACTGATTGTGTATTGTATATCTTATTATAGATCGACGAGCACACTCCCAAGCCCCCACTACCACTTCACCAAGACACCCAGGAAAGTTTTCAAACCCTACATCTGATATAAGATGTTGTTGTGATTGTGATATATATTGTTTTATTTCGTTAAAAGGACTATGAATTGATTTACGCTTTTGATTAAAAGCTTTCGTAAGATGTATGGTTTATATGCTATGACTATATTAAATATAAACCGAGGTTTTATAAAGACTCAAAGTATAGAGTACTTGTATTATAGTTAAACTTTAGACCGGGAGCTAAATAATTATTTTGTTTGGTTATACGGTCATAAAAGCTGGAAGGTTCCAGAGACAGCTATACTTTTAACAATGATTAAATATTCCAATCATTATATTTTGAATATTTAAGGTGAGATATTTGAATAATATTATTATAAATATTATTTGAATATTTATTTAATTAAGTGAATATCATTTTGAGATATTCATTTAAGTAAGATTTTATTGAATAATTAATTCAATATTTATTATAGGAATATTTATTAAATATTCCAAATATGATTTAAAAATCATAGAACCTTATTTATATTATTATTTAAGGTTCCAATATTTATTAAAATATTTTCTGATTTTAAAAAGATTTATTTGATTGCAGTAGGGGTTCCCAACTACTTTTAATTATTTATCTCAAATGTTAACTATGGTTTTGACTGATAACATTCGGGAATCCATTCCAGGAAGTGAACATATGATTTCACCTACCTCTTTCATTAAAAGTGATTATATTTTGGGTTTCTGAATTATCAGAACTAAAGATATTTTACCAAACTCCCAGGTCGTGATTTCGAAATGTTTTACTCGAGGATCGAGGTCAGTTGACAACGGTCAACCTACATTGTGACTTACTTCTGATATAATCTGGAAGTAAGGGTATTTTTACAAAACCTATCAACAAGCTTATGCTTGGGGAACTGGAGTAATATCCGTTCCAGTTATAGATAGTTGGGGGAACAACATTTTCGCGTAAGTGGCCGAGTAACGCACGGTACCGTAAATAAAAACTATTTTTCTGGCCTTGATGTCGCCAGGTGGAAATATAATAAGAGGCTGGGTGACGCCAGTCCAATGGAATCCGTTGGTAGGGAGCGGCCCACTCTTATGGCCTTGATGTCTCCATGTGGTTACTAATATGTAATAGGCCGAGTGACGCCGGTCCAACTTAAAAGCCCGTATGCGGCTAGGGTAATGACCTTCAGGATTATCCATCTACTAGTAGAGAATCTATGGTATGACGACTGATCATCGTATACCAGTGTGTAGCCCTGTACAGTTCCCCATGTTCTCCAAGGATTGGAATTTCATAAATGTTTTGGTAACTTTGGTTAAATACCGGTTACGGATACTTGTTAATGATATTTTAACAAAGTACTATACCTCATACAGTATTTGAACTGTATGGCATGTTTTGACGAAAAGAATTGATAAGTTGTTCTACCGTCGGGCTCTACTTTCTTGGTATTATGCTGGAACAGGTGCTTGTTTGGGCTTGTTGGGCTTGTAATGCTTGTTTGGCTCTGTCGACCTTGTTGGGCTTGTAATGCTTGTTTGGCTCTGTCGACCTTGCTGGGCTTGTCCGAGTTGCTGAGCTATGTTGGCCTTGCAGAGCTCCACCGGAATTGCCTCCGCGCTCCATGAAACGGAAATGCCCGCGGGGGGTTATGTCCCCGTAAGCACCTCCGGCGTGAGAATAAGCACCTCCGCCATACCGCTCGGAAGCGCGTCTGGGACGTGCAGACCGCCCATAGGATGGTTGTTGCAGCACCTCAGGTAGAAGTATTGAGTTTGTTCGGAGTGCAGCTCTTGTTGCTCCGGTTTATTTATAAGTATCACCTATGTATATTAATGAACAAGAATAAACATTTGCGTTGCCTTTCTGGTTTCAAGTAGAAATCATATTGGCAGTATGTTTCGAGCATTTTACTTTTGGGTTGTAATAACTGTACTTTGTGGATCATATGACTACTGTTTATGCAATTTTGTTTCCGAGACATAACTGGCGTGTGTATATTGATGTGGGGTCACCATGTGTGTTGATTTATTATTATTATGATTCGAGTATCAAGTGTTTGTATGGAATAAGAAGTATGACAACCTATATCTCCGACCCCGGATCTGGTGGTGTTACATCTTAGCATAGATATTGAAAAATGGGGATGCGCCACTCTCGACTCTGTTTGGTTTTATCTCTTTTGTTTCTTAAACCATACTGAAATTGTCAAGTTATAAACGTTTACTCTTCGTGTACAACAGGTTTTGATTTGTCAGGGAAGCAGTATTAGAGATGAGAACAATAGACGCAGAAAGAACCGTGATGTGCAATATCCACCTTCCAAACACCAATGTAGGGACTCATTATTTTCGATTTCTATTTGCTTAAAGAACTAAGTAACGCTACGAGTTAGGTTTGCTAAATTATTCAAAAAATCAGATTTATATAGGTAATTAATGTAATTCAGATTTATACCTATCAAATTCAACTTTCAAACAATGTCATCTTCAGCCTACAAAGCTTTATGACTTGAAAGACATTGTATCTTTTCTAGAGCGGGTGCATTGTTGTACTCAACATATTATCTCTTATTTTGTATATCATATCTTGTGAAACAGGTTTTGACATAACTAGCTGTTCGCACAAAATCACGCAAGCGTACGCGGTCACAAGTAATATATGAATAAGTAGAGTTTGTTCCCACAGAGACTGGTTTACTACAGTTATGCACCTATGCAACAATGTATGGCTATTGTTCAATGCTAAGACAAGTATCAAATTTGAGTTGTGACTAACTAAATTAACTAATCAAATTACCAAGACTATAATTAACTAAGGAGTTTACTGTCGAATTACTTATGAGAATAAAACATGGGATCCTAACTTCATTAAATACTTCATTCAGAGTTTATGTCTTTAATCAATGTATGTGACGGTTGTGACAACTAATCGGATAACACGAAATCAGTACACGCTACCTTTCAGTATACGTATACCAAACCACTCAAACATCCACAAAAGAGATAGAAGTTGAGCAGACACCAATTATGCTTAGACCCTATATGTCTATAAGATTTGAAAACATAACGGTTTAACGAGAAAGTTATCCATTCAGATTACATAGGGTAGGTAAGATGGTTAAAATCACCTACGAATCATGCATGACAACATACATAAACCTATGCTAGCATGACAAGTTCTAAACCTCTATATCCACTTTCGCAATCAATAGAGATTAACAAACAACTTAGATGTTAGCTACGCATCCAAGAAGAATAAGCACAACCAAACTAGGTTATCAATAATTCATCACACACAAATCTTTAAAACAATTAACTACTAAAATCCATAGATAAATCTATTAGAATCCCAAGATAATGATTAGTTCATAATCGAACCGTTCGTCATCATGGGATCTGATGAAAACATGATAATAAATATGTCTGGAATACTAATTAAAAGTACTAGTAATAAGGTTTAAGAAAAACAACTCCAACGAGAATCCAAAGTATCTCCTAATTAGAAGAATACAAAGAAAAGATGAAACTAGATCTTCGTAATCAGCCGTCTTCTTGTTCTCCTTGATGGTGGATAGATATATATGTAGGTGTATAGATATATGTCTCTGAAATCGTCCACCAAGTGTTTATATAAACCCTTCTGCTGACTGGCTCTGGACCTTTCCATATCAGAACAGAAAAAGGCTTCTTCAGCATTGGGCAAGCGCGGGCGCGCTTGATTGAGGCGCGAGCGCGCTCTAATAGTGATTCTGAAGCGCGGGGGCGCTCTCCTGAGGCGCGGGGGAGCTCCTGCTTCTGACCAGAATTCTGAAAAACTTCATTTTTTTTACTTTTCTTCGCGCTCTCAAGTCCCGCAACTCCTCGACTTTCAAAATAATGTCCTACACCACCATATAATCATAGAAACTCCACAACTCTGCCAATTATTAAGCTCTGCACATTCCAACTCAAAACATATTAAAAACACCAAGTACTTGAGTACAAACAGTCAATTTAAGCCGAATTGAAGCGTTCCAAGTAGATATAAAATCCACTTATCACACCCCCAAACTTAAACCGATGCTTGTCCTCAAGCATAAACAGACTCTCTATATATATAATGCAATGCATGAATGCAACTAATATGCTAATGCAAACGATCCCCTCAGACTAACCATAACCAAACAACAAGCCAACATCTCAAAGAATGCAATGTTCCAAACATAGCTCGACTAAATCCCTGTATACTAACAATACAAACACAGAAACGTGCGTGTGTGCGATGCTCATCAATATACTGCCAAACTAAATCAAGACCATATCCTATTCTTCACCAAAACAACCACAAGCTTATAAACAGAATGAACTCTAGCCACAAGAAATCACTAAGAGACACCTCATAATCCACTTGAGTTAGACAGGAATTCATGCTTTATTACGACACACAAAACAAAACTTATGCTTATTTGACCGTGCAATGGATGAGACCCCAAAAGGCTTATACAATAATACCCATGTAGCGAGCGTTAGGTTAGCGGATCCCAGACCGGAAAAGTCTTAGGTCACTAGGCACAAAGTCCCCTAGAACTTAATTGCTCGAGTATTAAAGAGCTCACCCTGATCAACTCTGCATAAACACAACTCTTTTTTTTTTTTTCTTTTTTTTTTCTTTTTTTTTTTACAAATTTCGGAATGAGTGCGCTTTGCTTTTCCTCATCCCTCCCTAGACTACTCATTTTTCATGAGCGGCTACTAGCCATTTGACGCCTAGCCTTTATTAACAACTAGCATGAAATCCTCGGTTTCCCCCAAACTTAGACTTTAGTTCTCCTTCGTATTCAAGAGAATAGACGAACATTCTAAATGTAAGCAAGTGATTAAATTCTAACATCCAAACAAGCATGGTCTGATCAAATCCAAAAGCAACCAATGAGACTTATGAAATTAATTTGTTTCTGGCATGCAAGTCAATTCCTAGGAACTTAAATCAACCCTCTATTCATCATCATCACACTCCTCTCAACATCGACTCACCAACGAAAATAGCCAATTCCTACGGGATCTTGAAATATGCTATGCAAATGCAACTAAATGGACTCACATAATATATATAAACAATTATGCAAACAGAATGCTCTATATGACATAAGCATGCAAAGATATGAATGAACTAACTACATATGCAATATGACTCCTATATGAACACACACATAAACACTACTATTCCTCAATTATCAGAAGTTGAGCAGACACCAATTATGCTTAGACCCTATATGTCTATAAGATTTGAAAACATAACGGTTTAACGAGCAAGTTATCCATTCAGATTACATAGGGCAGGTAAGATGGTTAAAATCACCTACGAATCATGCATGACAAACATACATAAACCTATGCTAGCATGACAAGTTTTAAACCTCTATATCCACGTTCGCAATCAATAGAGATTAACAAACAACTTAGATGTTAGCTACCCATCCAAGAAGAATAAGCACAACCAAACTAGATTATCAATAATTCATCACACACAAATCTTTAAAACAATTAACTACTAAAATCCATAGATAAATCCGTTAGAATCCCACGATAACGATTAGTTCATAATCGAACCGTTCGTCATCATGGGATCTGATGAAAACATGATAATAAATATGTCTGGAATACTAATTAAAAGTACTAGTAATAAGGTTTAAGAAAAACAACTCCAACGAGAATCCAAAGTATCGCCTAATTAGAAGAATACAAAGAAAAGATGAAACTAGATCTTCGTAATCAGCCGTCTTCTTGTTCTCCTTGATGGTGGATAGATATATATATGTAGGTGTATAGATATATGTCTCTGAAATCGTCCACCAAGTGTTTATATAGCCCCTTCTGCTGACTGGCTCTGGACCTTTCCATATCAGAACAGAAAAAGGCTTCTTCAGCATCGGGCAAGCGCGGGAGCGCTTGATTGAGGCGCGGGCGCGCTCTAATAGTGATTCTGAAGAGCGGGGCGCTCTCCTGAGGCGCGGGGGCGCTCCTGCTTCTGACCAGAATTCTGAAAAACTTCAATTTTTTACTTTTCTTCGCGCTCTCAAGTCCCGCAACTCCTCGGCTTTCAAAATAATGTCCTACACCACCATATAATCATAGAAACTCCACAACTCTGCCAATTACTAAGCTCTGCACATTCCAACTCAAACACATTAAAAACACCAAGTACTTGAGTACAAATAGTCAATTTAAGCCGAATTGAAGCGTTCCAAGTAGATATAAAATCCACTTATCACTAGCACTTAAAAAAAGAAGCAAATACAATAGTTTAAGGCATACATGCTTTGACAAATGCTATATGCTACACAAAGTCTAGCGGTTGGGCTTGGGCATAACCATATGAAAAATATTTTGTAGGTATATGCATATTAATGGAATGAAATTATACTAAGAGAGGAGGAAGGAATATAAAGACATTAGTTTGTCAGAAGAAACATAGTATGTATGAAAATGATTTTTTTTGTTTTGCTATGTAATTCTCGTAGTCTTGGTAATTGGAGTTTGATATGTTCTCTCTATTGCAAAGACTCTTAAGGTTGGAACACAGACCGCAAGAAACTACACAACACTACTCAAGATTCAGGTTGGTGAATTTAATTATTTAAACATGAATTTAATTACATGATTGACCCTAATTTTATTTTTCTCTGTTTCTTTCTTTTTCTGTTAGTTTTAGACTAAACAAACGAGCAAGTTTGTTAAGAAAATGGGTTCTATGATGTTTTTCAATCAAAAAAGTTTCTAAACTGGTCAAGAAACTTGGTAGAAAGGTCAATCTTGATACTTATTCTAATCCCTTATTTCTCCATCTTTTTATTTGTTGTTAAATTTAAATTCTTTATAATATTTATTATACTTTCCAATAGAAAAAAATGAAGTTGCTTAGAAAGCAATAATTAAGTAAAATAGTTCTACAGTTAATCACTTTACTTTGTATCTTACTTTTGTTTGTTGCATTATTTTTCTATATTAAATTGTTCTTATGATTTGTATACTTTAAAGAGATAATATGATGAATGTTATGCTAATTTTTATTCGTGTGTAACACTTTGTAGTGGATCAGAAGAAGTCAAAAGTCTAACACGCGGGAGGCTATGCTTAGCCAAGAATTTGGAGGTGGTACCTTTGGAGATTCGAGTATATCAAAGATCTCCTGTAACTGACTAGTACTGGGATGGTAGACTTGATAATGTAGTAGCTTTGAGAATTATGTCTACGGTTTCATCATTGTTATATTGGAATCTACATTGGGTTGGTCATGATAATCAAAGTTTTGGTTTTTATATGGGATAGCTTAGGGTTATTTTTATTTTTGGTATTTTTTGGTGCTATATACATGATAAAGCAGCTAAATATGTAAATAAATATGTCAATTTATAAAAACCAATTAATGTCCAAAAGGATTATTTCTATCAAAACCTCTAAAAAAACCGATGTCAAACCAAACAAATACATCATTTTGGTTTATGGTTCATGTGATGTTAAAGTTGTTAGACATCGGCTAGAAACTGATGTCTAAGACCATTTATAATGTTGGGTATGTTAAAACATACGATATATAGGACTGGGTTTTATGATATAAATTAAAGAGTTCGAAAAGAAGATTAACCTTAATAGCTACGACGCAAGTGATTCAATTCCACGTCTTCTACTGAATTCCTTGATTCCCTTTGAGCGAAGTGTGGCCTTCGATCTCCCAAAGTTTCCTCTCTTCAAAGCCTAAAAATTCCAAAACCCTAGGTTCGTGCGGTTGTTCTAGGTCTCAATTTCAATTTCTGTTGTGTGTCCAACTTTAAGGAGAACGAGAATATATATAGGTTTTAGTAGGGATCATGGAGAATTAGGTCGGGCCTTCCAATGACATTCCGAGTCAAGCCCAATGTCATTAAATATTAAATTCAATCCACTAAAGAATTAATATTTGCACCACCGTTCCTAATACCGCAATTCTTTTATTATTTAATTTGGCTCCTATATTATTTGCTTATTAAATTCTCCACATTTAAGATATCGCCGAGAGAGAGAGGAAGAAGAAGAACACGAAAAGAGGAAGATTCATAACAAGTTTAGAAAAAGAGGTAACGATTCTTGTATTCTCTGTATATTCTTGTGTATGATATTATATGTAAATCATATTTTCTTGATTATTTGTATATGTGATAATGTTTTAGTATATAATATGATATATATCCATGAGTTCTTTGTTTTGTCCATTGTGTTAGTATGAGTACTCCGATTTTGTATGTATACTATATATGAATTCTGAATTCTTGTAAAAATCATATCTGACTCGTTATTTGTCGGAATTTTATGATATTAGACTCTCTGAAAAGGTATTTGAATTATCTACGACTTTATTCTTTGTGTTTTCCAAAATTTGGTCTGAAAACGTGAGTTTTTCTGTGTTTTCTTGACCTGCCAGTGTGTTTTCGAAACTGAGAAGTCTAAATTTGAAAATTCATAGTAAATTGAGTCTTTATCCAAAAATTACGAGCGATACCATTCTGGAAAGTTCTTTTCGACCTCTAAACTTTGTGTTTCATTCCTCTGACTATTTCTGTGATTGCGATGTCTTAAACATCGAAATACTAACCTGATCAGAGGCTGATTCTGTTCTGCAGTCCGCAAATGTCTATGTTCTGAGTTCGTTACTTGTCCGTTTCTGATGAGTCTTAACTTTTCGGAAAGGTCTTTTCGTTCTCTACGACTTTCGTCGTTTGAGTTTTTCATGAAAACATCATTTAGAGGGTCAAAAAGGGTAAATACAGCTCTGGTCAGAAATGGGTACGTGCTCTAGGATAATTTGATTCTTGATTTTTCGCGTTGAGGTAAGTTTCCGATTGATTTTCCTAGTGTTTTCGAAATTATGTGTGTGTGGGTGTATTTGATTATATAAACATGGGCTAAGTGATTATATTTTGAAGTGATGTGTATTATTTGATATGTGTTATTTGTAAGCAATAGTCTTGGGATTCTGATTTGTGCCATGGTTTGTGAAAATATCGAATAAGAATAAGGACCGAGTCACTGGGTTGTAGTGATAGTTTTCTGAAAATTTAGGACAGTTATCACCGGGTTGTAGTGGTCGTGGCATGAATTGTGGGTTTCAAGTTATTGTTGTTATGTGGTATCGTATCTATCGAATAAGAATAAGAATATGTGAGTCGAAAGTTATGTATTGTGTATCGTTATTGTATCGTATGGAATATCGTATTATCTTGTATGTATACATGTTATTTGCCCGACTAGTAACAACCCGATTTTTCGGACTATTAATTCTAAATACAAAACTTAAATAAAATATCTTTATTCAATAAATCCAAAATTTTCACAAAAGTCAAAGCAGCGGTCAAACTCAATAATTCGAAAACACAAAATCGGAGACGCAACTCCACAAATCCAATACTCAATGCCACGATTTATTCTAATAATGTGATAAGTCTTTTCAATAAATGCATTCAAATCAGGTAACACGAAAATCCACAAAGTTCACATCCTTATTCTCATAAGCTTCCAAAAATCATAACCTGAAATATTAGAAAAGAGTGAGCTACACAGCTCAGCAAGTAACAGATTGACTTACAGATATTCTCAAAATCAGTGGGCGTTTTAACAAAACAGATTTTCTCAAACAATAATAATTTTAAAAACCTTTGCGAAAAAAAATGATCCAACCCAAAGTTTATATTTTAAAATCTTGAACAGAAACATAATTAAAAAACAGAAACAAAATTCTTATAAATACCACAGTCTTGCTCTACGGCCACACTTTCCCAGTAGCCGGGATCTTATTCTTATTCTTATTCTTTCGCCACACTTTTCCAGTGACCGACATCTAAAGTTCAATAATTACGCCCCCTTAATAGATATCTAAAGTTCCACACTTGTGCGCCTACTAAGGGTATCTAAGGCTAGTTCCGGAACTATAGCGTAAATTACGAACGGGTTCGAAACGTAGAGACTGAGGGATTCAAAAGATTCTCAATTCTTATATCTTATAAAGTTCGAAACAATATTCTTATATCTTATACGAAATTCGAAATTCGAAAAACAGAGTATACATATCTTTTCTGAAAATAAAAGTAAGTCAAAAAGTACTTACCTCAAAAGCGATCAAATACCGAAATCAATGCGAGCAAATCCTATAATTTTATTAATGTTAGGCCAAATACACAATATAATCAAGTATGTATGAGAATAACGATAATTAAAAACACTGTTTATGAATCAATAAAACTGTAATTGTATTAACAGCTTCTCTCTTTATGATGTTAATGAATCACAAAGAGCTTCTAGGTTACAAGAATAATAATTCAATGAACGCATCCCTTCTAGGGATAACCTATCTGTGTTTATATAGTACACAGTTACACAATCCTTATCTAATTGATATTCCTACAAATTAGCTATACAATTGTTATCAATTAAGGATTGCTTCTTATCTTCTATTCCGTTTCCTTAGCTGTATCAATATATTCTGCTTCTTTCCATCTTCAGAATATATTGCTTCTAGAATCTTCAATTCAGCACCGACAGCTAATTCAACTATCACCTTGTCAGACTTTAACTAAACTCTGACCGGCTTCAATTTAAACTCTTCACCCTGTCAGAGTTTAACTAAACTCTGACTGGCTTCTGATAAACTCTTGTAAATACCTGTTGCTTAAACACTGATAAACAAACATTAGCAAATATATCTAACAATCTCCCCCAACTTGTTCATAATAAAATGTACAAGTTAAAACATATAATTGATGATGTCAAAACCTTTTAACAAATGCAGTGTTTAACATATAACAGAGTTTAATTTAAAACAGAGTTTAAATTTGACTTAGAATAGAAAATATTAAAAACTTACAGTCAGACTTTACTTGACTTCTTCAATATCAGGCACAGTCCTGAGATAATCAATCAGCAGTCTTCTCTCAGCATTCTCAAGTTCAGTTATCATAATCTCTTTCAGCTCCTTATACTCTGGATCTCCTTCACCAGTTTGATATATGGCAGCCCTTAGAGAATAGATACTGTTCTTCTTCATATCATTCCCTAGCCGAATGTACTGAGCTTTATCTGACTCTAAGTTGAATTCTAAAACTTTTAATCCCAGTGCAGTTTTAAATCTAGCACTGTTTCTCTTCATCTCCACCAATTTTCCAGTATGATCTCTATACTTTGGAATATAAGCATTTGAGACTTCTCCTCCTCCAAGCATTACTTTTGATCTCAGCATCTTTTCTCTTAAGATTTGAGCAACATTATGGGTATGTCTGTTCTTAACTTTTAACAGATAAAGTACATATTCAAGTTCTTCCCATGATTTGAGATTTACATCAGATTCTCCAATTCTATAAACTCTTCCATCACTCATGAAATATAACAGAAACTGCTTCTTCAAGATCTTGTGAAAAATCAACTGAACAGATTCTAACTTATCAAGATTTTCTTGTGTATTCCCAATACCAGATCCTGTCAGTGAAATATTGTCTTGAGATCTGTTATTTATTCTCTTCTCCCTATGTGAACCTAAACCAGACTTATCATAAGATTCTTTTCCAAGTACAGTCCTGGTTTGAGAAAAATCCACAGGTTGAAGTGTCAGAGTTTCAGAGAACATAGGTCTTAAGAAACCTTTGAGTTGAGGAGCTGGCAGAGTTTGCACAGCTTGAGCCTTGTCAGAGGCTGGCTTAACTTCAATAGTATCATCAACTTGAGCAGCGTCAGAGGTTGATTTTGGTAATCTTGTTTCAACTTGAGCAATGTCAGAGGTTGAATAAATCTTCTTAGGTAACTGTTCTTCTTCTACCAGTTTACCTTTTCCTTTGTCAGCATTTTTAATCACAGGCCTCTTTGAGTACTGTAAACTCTGATCAGAATTTACATTCTCTTTGATAACAATTCCTTTTTCTTTCTTTCTAGGAGCCTTGATTTCCTTCTTCTTGTAGATTCCAGCTTCAAGATTTTTCTTGTGTTCTTCAGCAAGCATCTGTTCTTCAGCTTGGATATCTTCAATTGTAATACCTTTTCCATGTTCTGCTATAAACATCTTAGCAGCAACTTCCTCATCAGTACTAGGCTTATCAGTGTTTATCAAACTTTTGAGCCTTGAACCACTGGCAGAAATTACTTTTACCTTACCAGAGTTTGATCTTCTCTCAGAGTTTGATCTTGATCTTGATGGTCTTAAGCCTAAACTCTTTTCAGATTCACCTCCCTTGCTTCCACCATCATTACCATCATCCCTCCGTCTCAGAGCTTGAGTGTCTTTGCATTTGTCACTTGGTACACTCTCCCCCTTTTTGACATCATCAGAAAGTAGTACTGATGTCAACAATTCAAGCGCAGTAGAAATAGAAGTCAGTTGAGCAGACATAGCATTCTGGTTGTCTTCAACTGTCTCAAGCCTCTTCTTGATTTCTTCAGAATCCCTGGCTTGCTGCTTGAACATGGTATAATAATAAGTTCTGTCAGCCTTTAAAGTAAGATCCCTCAAGCTTACTTCATTCCTCAGACTTGTAAGCATTTGTTGATTCTCATCAAATCGATTATTGAGAGATTTGACTTGAATAACAGTTGCCTGTAAGCTCGTAAGGACATCAGGATTTGTAATCTTCTTGACAGAATCAGATAAAAATTCTGCAGCCCTTTGCGCTGGAAAAATACAATCTGCATTAGCCCATGCATTGTAGTACATATTCTGAAAATGCTCAGAAGCAGCCCTTTGAACTTCCCTTTCTTCAGTAGAATTTGCTTGAATATCAGAAACTTCCACTTGAACATCAGAGTTTGAATGAACAGGACTAGCTTCAGCATTGTCATCCTCTCTGTGAATATCTTCAAGCACATTTTCAGCAGTGATTTCATCAATTAACTGTGCAGTCGCATCAGGTACTTGATCTGCTACAGTTTGAGGAACATCAGAGTTTGCTGGAGCAGTAACCTCTGCTTCTCTCTGAACAAGCTCAACAACTGATTGTCGCAAAGTTTCAAGTAAGACAGTATCCTCATGATCATTGTCTGTTGCATCTACATGTACAGCAACAGCTTCTGGAACTGGATCAACTCGAATCTGATCAACTTCCTCACCTTTCTCAAAATCAAGAGAAATGATTTCTGTGTGAGAAGCAATTTGTTCTACTAAATCAGTAGTAGCTTGATCAGCTTCTAGTATAGTGTCTTCATGATCCACAATCCTGCTGTCAGAGTATGCAGCAGCTTCCTCAACTACATCATCAGCTTTTGATGTAGGAGCTTCTGTTTCCTCAGGTTCTTTATTCATATTAGCAATAATATCACCAAAAAGTTGATTAGCAACTAATCTTCTCTTTCTCTGATGAAGATTTTCGTCATCAGCTTCAGTATCTGAGTCTGCAACAGAATCAGCAGCAACAGTCTTTGCTCGTTGGGCTCTCTTTTTCTTCATTCTTTTTCTCTGAGGCACAGGAGCAACATTTGATACCTCAGCTTCAACAGACTTAACTGCTCGAACTTTAGATCTCTTTGACCTCTGTGGTTGAGATACAGAAGGTCCAGCTTCAGCAGTTGAGACATTTTGCTGTTGTAAGTTGTCAAGAAATTGTTGCACAGATGCAGGTAACATTAAAGGACCAACTTCTCCTTTCTTGTTGTCCTTGTTGATAAGATCAGAAAATATACGTTTGTGCAATTTAAATGAAAGAATTACATCCTCATCTAAAATCTCAACATCAGGACAGCAATGATTGAATATCAATTGACAAAACCTAGAGAAGTAAACAACATTTCTATTCTCTAGCATTTTCTCACCAATATTAGTTAAAACTAATCTAGCAACATCAAATTGACTGCCATAGAGAAGAGAATACCCGATCTGTAGACTATCAGTGGGAATTGCATCCCAGTTTGTGCACTTTTTCCCGAACGCTCTTGTAATGCAGTCGAAAAAGAAACTCCATTCCTTTCTCAAGAGCGGTCGCTTCAATTGACCAATCTTTGTCAGTGGTCCTGAGTAACCTATTTCGTTCATCATCCTGACTAGCTCAGAGTCGCCAACAGAGATTGTGAATGCATTGAAATCTTCAAGACCCAAAGCATCACGAACAGTAGTAGGAGTAACAGCATAGTCATTGTCCTCATATTGAAAAATGATAGATGGAGATCCAGACTCTCCTCCATTATCATAAACACCTGTCTGCCAAAAAGATTTGATTTGTGTTGCAGACAGCTTCGATGGTGCGATGAGAGCAGTGCCAATATCAGAGTTTGACAAGAAACTCTGAATCAAATGAAACGCCTCCGGTGCGTTCTCATTTGCTACAGGAGCTGAGTAGTTATTTGGGACAAATTCTAATTCAGAAGCAATAAACGCTGTAGTCGCCATTAGTAAGATTTGAAAACAAGAAGTACTGGGCTTTGAAAGTGTTTGAGTGTTTGTGTGTGTAAAATATTATGAAAAGATGAAATGCGTAAAAGATTGAATCGTGTGTATGTAGTGTATTAAATAATAACTGTAAAGATTAGAAGTATGTTAGTGGGACAGATGTCAAACGTGAATACGCTGACAGCTGTATCTAACAACTTCCAATACACACGTGCAAACGTGGAGACACCTGTCATCACATATAACACTCAAAATATTCGCTTAAAAGAAAAAAAAAAATCAATAATAATAAAATTATCAATTTTAATAATAAAGTACAGAGGAACTCAACAGTCAAAATAATAATGACTGTCTCGAAACTCCGCACCTTAGTATCCCAAGCGCTTCGATAACCTTTCAATTTCCAAGAAAAACCTTTCAGATACCCTGTTTGAATGCTTTAAATACTAAAGCAATGTAACAACAGGCTTCATATCTTAAACTTACTATACACCAAAATGGCTGGAACTTTCGAATTCCTGGATGTGGAAGAGTTTTTGAACATGAACTGGCAGCAACAAGAAAACTATCTTATCGATGAGTTTCTTGTTCTTTCATTCCTGAATGAAGAAGGTCTTATCGTAGATGATGAAATAGCCGAAGGGCCTTTCTCCAACCCTCATGTATACATCTTCCGTCCAGGACCATATGATGCACCAATCCTCGCAGATGAAGATGCCATGGAGATCTGCTTGATGCTTTTTCAACTGAGTTTCTTGTCGGGTTCAAAAGAAAACCTCTTCTTAGAATCCTGCAAGCTGCAAAGCAGAAAGAGATCCCGAGAAGATGATGATGATGATTCATCATTAGGAGGATTTCAAGCTATCCCAAATGGTATAATGACCAGATGAGTAACTGGGTAGCTTTCATCAGAAGTAGTAGAGCACAATAGCTTCTGGCTCTAGCTCTTCTGCTTCAGATGTAGCATTCAAGTACTTGTCCTGGTTAAATAGATCTTCTCTTTTGTAACCATAGTGATTAGTATGTACCAGAAAGATTAGCTTAACATAAGTATGAAATTGTCTGAATGTAAATTTGAATCAATTAATGAAAAATTTGTTTCTTTACATTTCAGTATTATCAATATTGCATAGTAATTGGAAAGACAAAAAAAAACTTTAACCAATTAACTAACATACTCAGCAGCAATACAAATCACAAACAGGACTTAATAAACATACTCAATAGCATTGGTCAATCACTATCAAACAAACTCTATCTTTTCTCTGTTCAATCACACTTTTTCGAAAAAACAAATGACTAAACCCAAAATCATAAACTGTCTGAAACAAGGAAATTATTTTAACCATCAGAGATTAAAACAAAGTAACCTCGGCGTATTTCACACAATACATCAGTGTTTACCATTTGTCCTTCTTTGTCAATAAACTCTTTTCTCAATCTGTTCAGTTGTGAAAAATGTGTGTGTAGTAGCAGAGTTTACCGAAAGCAGTATTTAGATCATCTCAAAGTGCATAAAATCCACAAACTAAAGTAGTAAAAACTGGTTGCCTAAACTCTCATGTATAACATAGACACTGATTTTTCTATCTAAACTCTGTATAACTGATATCCTTTCATTTGGATATGTCTTTTATTTTTCACCCCCTTTTTTTTTTTTTTTTTTTTTTTTTATTAATTTATTTTTCCAGTAATCAGTGGTTGGCACTAGTCACCAAAAATCAAAGATTTTAGCCCTTATTTCATACAATAAGTTCCTGGATCTTCCTAGGCACAACATGATCTCAAAGGAATTTGTGCTCTGTTTGGCATCTTTTGATTTGAGGGTGAATTATTTGCAATGAATAATCAGAGTTTAGACTTTTCATCAGTGATTATAGTTAACTTATGAGAGAAAATGCAAACAGCTAATACAGACTCAGTGTATAGGATCAATAAACTAAGAGATGCTATAAATATAGAGACAGTATCATGCCGTGTTAGCTTACTGCACATATTTGAGATCAGAATCTATCAACTCTTAAGGATTCACAATTACTTACTGAGAATTATGCTTCATACAAATTTCTTCATTGGTCCATATGTCTCAGACAGAATTACCAGAGAATAGCATTAAACTATAATTACCAGAGTATGACCAACAGAGTTTATCTTCAGAGTATGCTTTCAGAGTATGACTAACACTTCACAGAGTTTATCATCAGAGTTTAACATGCTGGTTCACATAACAGTTAACATATGTAAGAAATCATGAACATAAAAAGTGAGTCTAACCCGTATCTCTAGTCAGAACCAGAGATCATTCCAAGTTCATTTACCAATCTTGTAAAAGTAGCTTCACTCAAAGGTTTGGTGAAGATATCTGCAAGTTGTTGGTCTGTAGACACAAAATGAAGCTCAATGTTTCCTTCTTCCACATGTTCTCTGATAAAATGATACCGTATGCTGATGTGCTTTGTCATGGAATGCTGTACTGGATTTCCTGTCATAGCAATAGCACTTTGGTTATCACAGAAGATAGGTATTCTAGAGTACCTTAATCCATAATCCAGCAATTGATTCTTCATCCATAAAATCTGTGCACAACAGCTACCAGCTGCTATATACTCTGCTTCTGCAGTGGATGTAGAAATTGATTTCTGTTTCTTACTGTACCAAGAAACCAATCTGTCACCTAAAAATTGACAGCTTCCACTTGTACTTTTTCTGTCTATCTTACAGCCTGCAAAATCTGCATCAGAGTAACCAATTAACTTAAACTCTGATTCTCTAGGATACCACAAACCCAAGGTTATGGTTCCTTTGAGATATTTGAAAATCCTTTTTACAGCTGTTAGATGAGGCTCTCTGGGATCTGCTTGAAATCTTGCACAAAGACATGTTGCATACATGATATCAGGTCTACTTGCAGTAAGATACAGTAGAGACCCTATCATTCCTCTGTAGTTAGTCATATCTACTGAGGCTCCTGTGTCTTTGTCAAGCTTTGTTGCTGTAGCCATGGGAGTTGTAGCAGATGAACTATCAAGCATACCAAATTTCTTTAGAAGATTTCTGGTATACTTTGCTTGATTGATAAAAATACCATCATCTGTTTGCTTTACTTGTAAGCCTAGAAAGTAACTAAGCTCTCCCATCATGCTCATTTGATACCTGGATTGCATAAGCTTTGCAAACTTCTTACAAAGTTTGTCATTAGTAGATCCAAAAATAATATCATCTACATAAATTTGAACTAAAAGCAAATCATCACCAGAATTGAAATAAAACAAGGTTTTATCAATTGTACCTCTTGTGAACCCACTTTCTAAAAGAAACTGAGCAAGAGTTTCATACCATGCTCTTGGTGCTTGCTTTAGTCCATATAATGCCTTGTCAAGCCTGTAGACATAATCTGGATGCTTGGAATCTACAAATCCTGGTGGTTGTTCAACAAACACTTCTTCTTCAAGCTTCCCATTGAGAAAAGCACTCTTTACATCCATCTGAAAGACTTTAAACTTCTTATGTGCAGCATAGGCCAGAAAAATTCTTATGGCCTCCAATCTTGCAACTGGAGCAAAGGTTTCATCATAGTCAATTCCTTCCTGTTGTGAATAACCTTTTGCCACAAGTCTAGCCTTGTTTCTTGTAATCACACCTTCACTGTCAGTCTTGTTTCTGAAAACCCACTTTGTACCTACAATTGATCTATTCTTTGGTCTAGGTACAAGTGTCCAGACTTCATTTCTTTCAAATTCATTTAACTCTTCTTGCATTGCTGTTATCCAGTGTGCATCTTGAAGAGCTTCCTCCACTTTCTTTGGTTCTGTTTGAGACAAGAAAGCATGATACAGACACTCGTTATTTGTTGCACTTCTAGTCCTTACACTAGCATCAGGATCTCCAATTATGAGATCAGGTGTGTGTGCCTGTGTCCACTTTCTTGCAGTTGGTAAGTGGTTTCTTGCATCATTATTGAATCCTCCCCCTTGATCCATGCTCTCCTGATCCATATGTTGACTTTCTGCAGCATCTGAGGCTCCCCCTGAGTTGGATGGCTCAGTGTTTGAGCTGTCAGAGTTTAAATCAGTTTCCTCAACTGACTCACTTGCTGTGTCTTGTTGAGCTTCTTCACGCTCCCCCTCAACTGGTTCTCTATTTTGTTCAATTTGAGAATTTCCAGTTTCTCCAGTATTTACCAGTAGAGGTTCAGAGTATGCTTCGTCAGAGTTTGTCAACCCTGCTTCATCAGAGTTTATACCATCAGAGAATAGATCTTCATTTTCAAAACGTAGTTGATCATATCCATCCTTGTCTTCAAGTCCAATTATTTTCTTGTCATCAAACGACACATGTATGGATTCCATGATCACCTTTGTTCTCAGATTGTAAACTCTGAATGCTTTTGTTGACAATGGATAGCCAACAAAGATTCCTTCATCAGCTTTTAACTCGAACTTGGTCAACTGTTCAGGATGAGTCTTCAACACAAAGCATTTGCATCCAAATATATGAAAATATTTCAAATTTGGCTTCTTGTTTTTCACCATCTCATATGGTGTTTTTCCATGCTTGTTGATCAGAGTAGCATTTTGAGTGAAACAAGCAGTTTGAACAGCTTCTGCCCAGAAATAAGTTGGCAATTTTGCTTCATCTAGCATAGTTCTGGCAGCTTCAATTAAGGTTCTGTTCTTTCTTTCAACTACACCATTTTGCTGTGGAGTTCCAGGTGCAGAAAATTCTTGTTTGACTCCTCTTTCCTTGCAGAAAGCTTCTATGATTGAGTTTCTGAATTCAGTTCCATTATCACTCCTTATAATTTTGACTTTGTGCTGTGATCCTTTGTCCAGTAGATTTATATGATCCATCAAAATTTGAGCAGTTTCATCCTTCTTTGATAGGAAATACACCCATGTATATATCTAGTATATTCATCAACAATTACTAGAGCATATTTCTTTCTGCCCATTGACATCACATTCACTGGTCCAAAGAGATCAACATGTAGAAGATGATAAGGTTCCACCACTGAAGATTCAGATTTGCTCTTGAAAGATGACTTCCTTTGTTTGGCCTTTTGACAAGAATCACATAGACCATCTAGATTGAGTATTGATTTTGGAAGTCCTCTTACAAGATCCTTTCTAATAAGCTCATTTATGTTGTTCAAATTGAGATGAGAGAGCTTCTTGTGCCAATTCCAACTCTCTTCATTTGACATTTTTGCAGTCAGACACACTGTACTTCCATCAGAGTTTGTTACCAAACTAGCTTCATAAATATTGTTGCGTCTGTGTCCAACTAGAACAACTTTTCCAGTAGATTTACTGATAACTTCACAGTATTCACTATGAAAATCTACATGGTTTCCTCTGTCACAGATTTGACTCACAGATAACAGATTATGCTTGAGTCCTGAGACTAGAGCTACATTTGTGATGATGACACTTCCAAGATTGATATTGCCATATCCCAGAGTGTGTCCTATGTTGCCATCTCCATAGGAAACTTTTGGGCCAGCTTTCTCCTCAAAGTTTGATAGCAGGGCTTTGTTTCCTGTCATATGTCCTGAGCATCCACTGTCCAAGATAAGTGTGCTCTCTATTATACCCTGCAATCACAAACAAACACTAAGTGTTAGTTTTAAGGATCCAGACTTGCTTGGATCCTTTGTCCTTCTTAACAGTGTTAGCTTTTGCAGCGGAATCTGTATTATCAGAGTTTAAACTAACATTGTCAGATTTTACACTAGCAGAGTTTGCTCTAACCCATTTCAAGTTGGGTTTTAGCTCATAATAGTTATGATAAATTGCATGATAACTCTTACATGTGTAAATAGAATGCCAAGTGCTCCCACAATGTTTGCATAAGGTCTGTGGTCTTACTCTAACATAATCATTCTTTACTTCTGAAGTAGAAGGTAAAGAATTAATATGTTTGTTCTTAGTGCAAAATCTAGCAAGATGATTAGAACTACCACAATTATAACATGTTTTTCTTGAGGCACTAGCATTAGGCATATGATTATTTCTATTATTTATGCCTACTTTTCCATTCCTATTTCTCTTGGAACCTTTAGGTTTCATGGAAGACTTTACCTCTTTAAGCTTATGATTGAACTGTTTTCCTGTCATTAAGCCAACATTAACCTGTTTTTCACAAGTTTTTACTGGTTTTCTAACAGCTTCTGTTTCCATAAGTTTTTCTGTTATAATATTTTCCTGTTTTTCACAAGATTCATCTGATTCCATATCAGCTTTCCTTATTACAACAGATTTTAACTTATTGGCTTCTGAACAAATTTCACAGGTTTAAGTTGTGGTTTTACCTTAACCTTGTCTTTAAACCTAAGTTCATCATTTTCACAATAACCTAAACCTACAGAATCAGTCTGAAACACTTGATGAGTGTCTCTTCCAGAATCTGTCCAAGTCTTGATTATTTTTCTTTCCTTCTCTAAATCAGATTCTAGTTGCTTATATCTTTTTAGCAACTCCTGTTCTACATAAACAGCATCATCTCTTTCTTTTTGAATCTGCTTCATATTCTCAAGTTCTCTTTCAAGAAACTTGTTTCTTTCTTTAAGACTAAGATTCTCAGATTTGATCCTCTCATTCTCTAAAGTCTGATCCCTATAACTAACATGTATGTTCTTAAGATAAATTCTTAATTCAGAAATATTATCAGTATCATAAGCATAAGTAGTTAGAGGTACCTTATTTTCTGATGACTCAACTCCATCTTTGACAGTTGCCATGAGTGCATAATTCACTCCATCATCAGAATCTGAAGTATCTGCCCAGTCTTTGCCTTTAGAGATGAGTGCTTTTTCACTTCTTCCTTTCTTGCACTCTGGAGCATAGTGACCCATCTCTTTGCACTTGTAGCACTGGACCTCAGATTTGTCCTTCTTACCAGACTTGGTATCCCTTCCATCAGACTTTCTGAAATTCTTCTTCTCAGAATTTGAATCTCTTCTTGAGAATCTTTTACCCTTCTTGAAGTTCTTGAATCCCATCTTCTTAAATGTCTTTACCATCAAGGCAGCCATTTGCATCATCTCCTCTTCATCATCCTCAGAATCAGAAGCTTCATCAGAGTTTGAATCATCATCAGAGTTTGATGACTCACTCTCAGATTTTATGACTAAAGCCTTTCCCTTGGCTTTCTTCCTTGATGATTCCTTCTTTATGGGCTTCTCCTCAACTTTGAGAGCAATAGATTTTGTCTTCTTGCTGGATCTTCTGTTTCTTTGTTCTATCTCAAGTTCATGAGTCTTTAACAATCCATAGATCTCATCAAGATCTGTATCAGCAAGATCATAATTATCTCTGATTGTTGTTGCCTTTAAGTCCCACTTTTCAGGTAGAGATAAAAGAAACTTGAGATTTGACTCTTCAAGTTCATATTCTTTATCAACCAGAGACAGATCGTTCAACAGTTTGCAAAATCTGTCATAAGTCTCAGTCAAGGTTTCATTAGTTCTTGAATCAAAGTGCTCATACTCCTGTGTGAGTATTGTCTTTCTATTCTTCTTAATAGCACCTGTTCCTTGGCATCTGACTTCTAGAGCATCCCATATTTCTTTGGCAGTCTTGCAGCCAATTACTCTGTTAGACATAACGTTATCTAATGCACTGTGGAGAAGATGTCTAACCTTTGCATCCTTTGCAATTGATGAGATGTCCTCAGGAGTCAAATCTTTCTTTTCCTTTGGAACAGTCTTTTGTTCTTGTCCATCAACAACAGGGGCTAGTTTGGTTGGATTATGAGGACCATCATAAATTCTGTCAAGATATTCTGGATCTGTAGCCTCCAGAAACATGGTCATCTTCACCTTCCAAATCGGATATTCTACAGGCCTGAGAATCGGAACCCTGATTGTTTCATATCTACTCACAGAATTAGGCTTAACCTGTTCAGCCTTGGGAGCAGCTTGATTTTCTTCAGACATGATTATTACTGTGTTTGAATCGTAAAACTGTATATATTAAACAGCCTTGGCTCTGATACCAATTGTTAGGCCAAATACACAATATAATCAAGTATGTATGAGAATAACGATAATTAAAAACACTGTTTATGAATCAATAAAACTGTAATTGTATTAACAGCTTCTCTCTTTATGATGTTAATGAATCACAAAGAGCTTCTAGGTTACAAGAATAATAATTCAATGAACGCATCCCTTCTAGGGATAACCTATCTGTGTTTATATAGTACACAGTTACACAATCCTTATCTAATTGATATTCCTACAAATTAGCTATACAATTGTTATCAATTAAGGATTGCTTCTTATCTTCTATTCCGTTTCCTTAGCTGTATCAATATATTCTGCTTCTTTCCATCTTCAGAATATATTGCTTCTAGAATCTTCAATTCAGCACCGACAGCTAATTCAACTATCACCTTGTCAGACTTTAACTAAACTCTGACCGGCTTCAATTTAAACTCTTCACCCTGTCAGAGTTTAACTAAACTCTGACTGGCTTCTGATAAACTCTTGTAAATACCTGTTGCTTAAACACTGATAAACAAACATTAGCAAATATATCTAACAATTAAACCAGTCAAATAATGTTCACACCATCTTAATAGAACCCATGCGACACTTACATATAACTTACTCAATGAAATTTCAAAAATCAGACACCAAAACATCTTGCAAAATAGACCATTATTAACAAAATCAGTTATGACCAGTTCTAGAAATTGACAAATTACTATATGAAAATGACTTTATCTGAAAAAGTACAAAACACGAAAAACGTAGGCAATTCCGAGGCCTTTCCATAATGATAAGGCTCGTTAAAAACGGACAAGTAACGAACTCAGAACATAGACATTTAGGGACTGCAGAACAGAATCAGCCCCTGATCAGGTTAGTATTTTGATGTTTAAGACATCTCAATCACAGAAATAGTCAGAGGAATGAAACCCAAAGTTCAGAGGTCGAAAAGAGCTTTCCAGAATGATATCGCTCATAATTTTTGGATAAAGACTCAATTTACTATGAATTTTCAAAGTTAGACTTCTCAGTTTCGAAAACACACTGGCAGGTCAAGAAAACACAGAAAAACTCACGTTTGCAGACCAAATTTTGGAAAACACAAAGAATAAAGTCGTAGATAATTCAAATACCTTTTCAGAGAGTCTAATATCATAAAATTCTGACAAATAACGAGTCAGATACGATTTTTACAAGAATTCAGAATTCATATATAGTATACATACAAAATCGGAGTAGTCATACAAACACAATGGACAAAACAAAGAACTCATGGATATATATCATATTATATACCAAAACATTATCACATATACAAATAATCAAGAAAATATGATTTACACATAATATCATACACAAGAATATACAGAGAATACAAGAATCGTTACCTCTTTTTCTAAACTTGTTATGAATCTTCCTATTTTCGTGTTCTTCTTCTTCCTCTCTCTCTCTCTCTCTCTCTCTCTCTCTCTCTCTCTCTCTCTCTCTCTCTCTCTCTCGGCGTCTCTCTCTCTCTCTGGCGGTGTCTCTTTTTTTCACGGAAGCTAGGGTTTTCAAATTATTTATAACCGATGTCTCTATCTTTTTTTTACACGTTTGTATCTAGCTATTAATTGGTTCATTATAATTAACTTGGGCCAACTTAAACATTAAATTAAAGTCCAACAAAATTAAATTAGCAAAACTCATTAATCTATTTATATTCTAAAGTCAAATTATATAATCATCTTAAATTTCAATCAATTTCTAATTCTAATTTATAGCAAATTTTAATCTATTAAAATTACAAAAAAAATTCTGGAATATTACAAAGTACCATCCTTAAAAAGAATTTGGTCCCCAAATTCACAACAATCTTATCACATGGCATGTCTACCCACTAATCTCCTACAAGTCAAACTTAAACTATGGTTCACAAGATCGCACCCTAGAGAATGTATTAGTCCCATACCTAACACACTCAGAAGGACAACCTGCTCTGATACCAACTAGTCGGGCAAATAACATGTATACATACAAGATAATACGATATTCAATACGATACAATAACGATACACAATACATAACTTTCGACTCACATATTCTTATTCTTATTCGATAGATACGATACCACATAACAACAATAACTTGAAACCCACAATTCATGCCACGACCACTACAACCCGGTGATAACGGTCCTAAATTTTCAGAAAATTGTCACTACAACCCGGTGACTCGGTCCTTATTCTTATTCGATATTTTCACAAACCATGGCACAAATCAGAATCCCAAGACCGTTGCTTACAAATAACACATATCAAATAATACACATCACTTCAAAATATAATCACTTAGCCCATGTTTATATAATCAAATACACCCACACACACATAATTTCGAAAACACTAGGAAATCAAGAATCAAATCATCCTAGAGCACGTACCCATTTCTGACCAGAACGGTATTTACCTTTTTTGACCCTCTAAATGACGTTTTCATGAAAAACTCAAAGGACAAAAGTCGTAGAGAACGAAAAGACCTTTCCTAAAAGTTAAGACTCATCAGCAACGAACTTATAACGAATCAGTAATTAAATAAAACGTCCGCTGAATTTGAACAAAAACTGAAAAACAAGATCTGTTTGTGTTTTATGATTTCAAGAACAGTTAAGAGCATAATCTTTAAAAACACTGTGAAATAGAAGTTTTAGGAAATTGAAAGAGATTTCTGAAAAGTCCAGAATCATCAAATTCCGACTTACGATGAATATTCTACGAATTTTACAAGACTGCAGATTTATTAGAGACAAAGACCTACGAATTTTACACACAAGGATGAGGAAGAAGAACAACGGTGTTTATATAGCGGTGCAAAACCCTAATTTTAAAACCGTATTCAAAACCGATCCAAATTTTAGGCCCGTTAATCTAATTCAATTTTAAATCCTATTCTTTTTCAATTTTTAATCTTTTTTTTCTATTTTCTATTATTAATATTAACCTAAAAATTACGGGATATTACATTGCCTCAAATGGAATTTACACCAGGAAGGACTGTGTGAGGCATGTCAGAAAGGGAAGTCAAAAAAAGAAAGGAAGAATCGCACATTGATTGAAGCTGCAAGAACAATGCTAAGTTAATCAAGACTTCCTACGTACTTCTGGGCTGAAGTTCTTAATACTGCATGTTATAACCAAAATCGAACCTTAGTCAACAAGGACTTAATGAAGACACGTTATGAGATTATGAATGACAAGAAACCAACACTCAAATATTTTCATGTATTTGGTGCTAAATGTTTTGTGCTTAAAGATGGAGATGTTCGACGTAGCAAGTTCGAGGCCAAAGCACATGAAGCAATCTTTGTTGATTACTCCAGAAGATCTTACAGGTTGTATATAACTGATCTACACAAAGTCAAAGAAAGTGTCAATGTTACTTTTGATGACACTAAACTACCTAGTATCCAAACATAAAATCCATTTGAGAAATTGAAGTTTGATGACATGTCAGACTCAGATTCAGATGATGTGAATCCACCTGAGGTTGTGCTGGTGATAACAATAACAATGATGATAATGGTGGTGGAAACATTGGTAATAATGGAGATACCAATTATCCACTATTAATATTTTTTATTGTAATTAAAAAAATTCGATATTGATTGATTATATCAAAAAAATTGAAGAAAATGTTACTTGATATGTTAATAGATACTTGAAAACGGTTGATTTTATTTTGTAGATCTTTTGTGTATAAAAATTATTGTAACCTTTTATTATAAAGCTCGAGTCTAGATGTTATGTAATTTACTAATCAGAAAATATTAATTATTTTAAGATCAACCAAAGACCACTCCTAAATTTTAGACCAAACATATTATATAAAAAGTTTTCCTTATTTATCATTCTCATCCTATTTTAATAATCATGATTAGTTGATAGTTCAAATTTAAATCCAGTAATTACTTGATTTTAAAATACATATATTGCATGTTTGTTTTAGTCACAAAATATTTGTTAATAAATCACTTTTTTTATTTAAAATCAGTCACAATTATGCTAACAAATTGATAATTAAATTTTCGTAAATGTTTATTAAACAATTTTATTACTATTTTTACATTAAATACAATATTAACAATTCAATTTCAAGTATAAAATTCATAATACATAATTTTTAATAACTATCTGTTATTCATTTATTTGCATGCATATTACATTAATTGTATAGATTAACAGTGACATTATTGTATGCTTTAGACAAATATTAAAATTTAAAAAATGGAAAAATCATTTTAATACAATGTCCGCCTCACTTTATCAATATATAACTATTTTAAATCTATATCATTCAGATTACGTGATTTAAAATAATAAACTATTTAGATTCAATTAAATTTAAAATTTTGAACTATTTTAATTCACATGTAATTTTTAAAATCATACTTGAACGAACACATCATCTTCGTAAGTATAAAAGAAATTAATTTTAGTACAAAATATGTTGACGAATTATTAAAAATTAAATTTACCAATGTAAAAATAATTTAAACCTATCTTACATAAATTACATGTGGGGTCAGCTAAACTGTTTTTCAGGCCGTTTTAAAATATTATTAACAATATAAATTTGATTAATAACATAAAATTTTAAATTATTTTAATTCATTAGTAACTTTTAAAATTGTACATGAATGGATACATCATCTTTTAAGCACTTTTTTTCACTAAATATCTTTTTAAGTACTTTTAATTTACTAATAAGACATGTCTTCACATTATCTTGATAATAAATTTTATATAAGCATATTACGGATCTCTGAAGTTCAGATAGTAAAGCGATATGTTACTTCTTCTTTTTTAAAATCTTAATGTAGATGGAGGCGATATATCATTTACGAGTTTGCAGTGTCAAAGATGTAACACGGGGAACTTTGTAACATTAACGATACCTACAAATGCAAATGTGGTCAAATCGTCTCAAACCCGAATAAGAGTCATCTTGTTCAATATTTTTCTTATCATCTTCTTTACCATAATTATATATAATTTTATTAGGTGTAGAATGCTCATCTACATTTTTAATTGAAGTGAAGTAGTCTAAATATATTGAAGTGATGCATTCAATATCAGCAAATATTAACGACGACCTTTATGATCTAATGTAATGACGTACTAAACGTAAAATCCTAAAAATATAGCATATTAAATTTAAGTTTAAAATTTATTCTAAAAAATTTAAAACCTTCGTCATCAAAAGAAAATGAAAACTAGTATCCTAGAAAATTAAAAATCATCAGAGGAAAAATTAAGACATTCACTGTATCTTTGAATGATTGAAACTTAGTTTATAGCAACATAATATAGTTTGCCTCGAATGAGGTAAAATTAGTTCATACTTTCGAGTTTCAATGCCCTCACAAGAATCTAAAATCATCTCATACAATGTTGATTATGTCGCGGTGAGCATAAAATTTTCAATTAAAATAATTAATTGTGATATTTATCCAACATCAAATTTATCTTTATCATTCCTTTTTTTTTTTTACAAATTTAAATCAAATTTCATTAAATTGAAAAGGACTCGGCCGAGACAAATCCCCAACCGGTATGCAATCAGGTTGAAAAACAAATAAACGAGCTAAACAATTAGCCGCTTTATTTCCAGATCGCTTAACATAAAGAATATAAAAATTCTTTGAACAAGAAAAGATTACAATGACTTCCCGAGAAATCCAACCTACACCATCCATGAAGCCAGTAGCATCACAATTGATCTTCACACAATTAATTTCAGTTATAGACCATTGTTTAGAACATTTAGTTTCATCAACTGAAACCGGAGGGACATATGCCCTCATAATATGAACAATCTTCCGTTGTGAAAGGTAAACTTTTGCGATTTTCACCACCGACCCAATCTCGATGCGAGCTTTCCAGATCTTTCAAATCACCAATTGAATCATTCTCAAAGACACAAAACAACCAACCAAAAGTACCAAAAGCATAACAATTACTCCAAAAGGAGGACAAACAAAACAACCAATTGATTTACAATCATGTTTTAATTGGGTACAACAACAATTATTACTAAAAAGGATGATTATTGAAGGAAAATAAGAAATATGGTGATCAGAAAATGAGACGGAAGTCGATTTGTGAGAAGGAAGAAGATTAATTGATAAAGAAAAGAAGTAGATCTGAATTTTATTAAGGCGGCTAGCTAGGGTTGGGGGTCGACTCTCATTGAGAGAGAAAATAATTAAGTGAGGTAATTTTGTTTCTTTAATACAACATAATTTATCTTTCTCATTCTTAATAACTCAACCAATTTGTTTTTTTGAAGCAGGTGCATGATTCAACTAATAATGATAATTTCATTAGTGATAATCTCTAGACTCAAAATCGGGGACAAATAAACGCATATCTCATGGAGTTAAAAAGAAGTATAATTCTAAAATGGATTAGAACGTTCAACATTCTTATTAATTTAAAAATTGACCGTACATTTCAAATAATTCTAATATTATATTTTATGTTATTTTGTTATGATGGTAGTATTTTATATATTTGTTCAATCAATATTTTATGAATTTAATTTTTAATTTTTAATTATAGATATTTATTTTCTTAGCAATCAATAACATAATTTATATTTATAAATACATGCATGCGTATATTTAGTAAAAGTATGTGAAAAAAGGTAGTGTTTTTGAATTCTACGTAAAGTATAATTAAAAGAGTTTGTAGTTATGTTATATATGTGACAAAATCGAAAATCAAAACTTTCAATGTTTCGGCTATTATATAATAGTATAGATAGATAGATTAAATAAAATAAATTACCGAAAATTGAAATCAAAACTTTCGATGTTTCGGCTATTATATAATAGTATATTATAGATAAATATCGTCTGCGATAATTTTAGAAAATGAGAAATTTTAGTTAAAATATTTTAAAAAAAATATACGCTTTGGCTAACAAAGGTAATCGGTTAATTATTAGTATTTATAATATTACTATTTTATGTTACTAAATGAAATTGCATGTGATATTTTGGTTACGTGTATAATAATTGTAGCACATTTAGAACATCTCCAATGGTCTATAACCCTTGGTCAAAAATATAACTGTTGTAAAATTCCATCTCATATATGTTATATATTCTAATTATATATTCTATTTTTAACTAACTTACAAAAAATCTTGTCCAAAAATACGAACATACAAGGAAACTTTTATTATAAACTACGTCCTATAGTTTTTTGATTTTGTTTTTGTCATGAATTATGTTCTATATTAGTTATACTGTTTCTTGTTCAAGTAGGCTTTTTTAATACTGTTTGTGTGTGTACGTGTGGTGCAGGACCGTTCAACCAGAAATGGGATGGAGCAATTAATAATACTAATTACTAGAAGTTCACACCAGGAACATGAAGTATCTAAAATATAATAAAGTAATCCCCATATTAAGTCTGATTGGAATTATCTTCAACTAAGCTGTGCCATTTTCTTTGAGCTGCACTCCAGCAGCTTATCTTGGAGCTGCACCTCAGCTATTGCTTGCTTCTTATCAGCACCCGCCCGTCCTTAGACCAGCAACTCAGCTGTTGCAAGCAGCTTCTTATCAGCACCGGACTTTGCGGTACTTAAGTAGTACACGTGATCATATAGTTTAAGCTGCAACACTCCCCAAAGAACTCCAGCAATATTCAAACTCTACAAAAGATCAAATTCATTGACTACGCACCTTAAAACAAGATATATCACACGACAAGGCTACATTTTATAAACTACATTCTGTTTGATGAGAATGATATCTTTATACATATATTACCAAAAAGACGACGTCGGAGTCAAATCTGAGCAAGGCATAGATGGTCCAGCAAATTGCATAAAGGAACTTGCCCAACACAATACGATGTTCCACGTACTCAACACTCTTCGCAATAATCATATCGCCCTGTCACACATACACACATAATTATCATTTGAGATTTACATAACAGATCAGCATTGCTAAGCTTTCTACGCACATATTTGGTAAACTAGTTCTGGGCTACCCCTATTAATTTTTACACAAAGCCAGACATACGTACCATGCATAAACCCTCAGCCCCAGAAACCAAAACACCGGATAGGAGGCAAAATAACTCAACCAATTTCCTTCTTATCTCAGCCGTAGGTGATAGTCTAATCACTAATCCAATGACGAGGCTGATCGCCACCAACTCAATCAGAAATAAACATCCTACGTACATCTGTAGTACATACATGTGTATAATATATGGATCACTACATATATATATAATTCACCCAACATTAAAGTAATAAAAGTAGTGATTATAAGGTATGACCAAGGTACGTACCCTTTGTTTATTATCATCAGCATAGAGAAGGATGAGGATGAGATAAGCTAGCTCTATAGCAAGGCCAATGCCATAAGCCGTTGTCACATGGATGTGTCTAGGATGAATAGACGGTATACCATAGAACACCCAGAAGACACAGCTCATTATCATAGCAAGACGATATTCAGGTCTGACCCCTTTCACCGACTTATTCTTTAATATTCTGTAGAGTGATGGCCTACCCAAGCAAACACAAAATTGAATTAAAAAAAAAAAGAATCATAAACATGCATGCAACCGCACACACAGTGAGTGAGAGAGAGAGAGAGAGAAAGAGATAGAGAGAGAGATTACACTGCCAAAACAAACAGGCCAAAGGAGATGACATTCCCTATCCAAAAAGAATAAAAGAAAAAGATTAAACAAGCAGCATATAAATGTTAAACTGGTCGCATACAATGTAATTGTATAAATTCTGATCAACAATTTTATTTTTTATCAATACACATACAGATAATTGATAGTACTAAAAAAGTAAAGATTAGTTCAAAACATAGTACTAATGACATAAAATTGACTACTTAATTTGATTCAAAAGAAGTCCATTGTTGGTGTTAATTACTAAACATGTTTTATTTATTTGTTTTGTTATGTTTAGTTTGAATAAATCAACCTGTACGTTGAGGTAGTCATAGGTGGTTAGGAGTGTGTGGAGTCTAAGTAAGATCATGTCCTATTTTGTAGGAGCTTTCCGTTGTCATTTGTTTCCTTTATTAACCCATGTATTGCTTCAGTATTATGGCAAGTGAATAATATCCCAATTGCATTTTCAAGCAATTATCTCTGTGTCTTATCATATCAGTTTTGTATCCAACATCTGGTATCAGAGCTCTACAAACACTCAAAGTTTTCTTTGTCATACACTCCTGTTCATACTCTCCATCGATGGCCGAATCAAGCAAAGGAAAGGAAGGTCAATTAGGTTTCAATTACCCACTGCTAACCAAAACAAATTATACCGCCTGGGCTATGAAAATGAAGGTGTTCTTACAGGCATATAATGTTTGGGACGCAGTAGAGCCCAAAGACCCAAAGGCAACCGTCGATGACAAGGCAGACAAGCGTGCTATGGCGATGATTTATCAATCCATCCCAGAAGACCTTTTGTTGACACTAGCAGAACGTCAAACTGCGAAGGATGTTTGGGAGGCCATCAAAACGGCTTCTCTGGGTGCTGATAGAGTGAAAAAGGCTAAGGCTCAAACTCTCAAATCTGAGTTCGAGTCACTAAGCATGAAAGACTCAGAACAGTTAGATGATTTTTGTTTGAAATTGAATGGCCTGGTTGCAAGAATCAGGGCCCTTGGTGAACCAATTGGAGAGAGCTACGTTGTGAAAAAGATTCTAAGGGCTGTGCCAACAAAGTTTCTCCAGATTGCTTCAACTCTCGAGCAATTTGGTGATCTCGACACAATGTCCATTGAAGAGGTTATCGGGTCATTGAAGGCTCATGAGGAACGTATCTCGGGACAGGTAGAGAACAAGGAAAGCCAGCAACTGCTGATGACTGAGGAAGAATGGTCTAAGCACGAGGCCAGTAGTGGTGCAAGGCTCTTACTCACACGGGAAGAATGGTTGCAACGGTCAAATCGAAGTGGACCAAATGCTCGTGATAATCGTGACAGAATTGACAGGAGCAAAATCAAATGTTTTAATTGTGGAGCATTTGGACATTTTCTCCGTGAGTGTAGAAAGCCAAGAAAGGACAGAGTACAGCGAGGGGAGATCAATTTGACACAAACCAACGACGATGAACCTGCTCTTTTGATGGCCATGACTGACAGTGATGAAGACGGCGTGATCATGCTGAGTGAAGGGAAACACACTTTTGGAAAGGAGGATGCGGAGAATATATGGTATCTCGATAACGGAGCTTCCAATCATATGACGGGATGTCGAGAGAAGTTCGAGAAGCTGGATAAAACAATGCGAGGACAAGTAAAATTCGGTGATGGTTCTATGGTTCAAATCGAGGGAAAAGGCACAATAAATATGGTTTGTAAAAATGGTGAGACCAAGAAGCTTCATGGAGTATACTATATTCCAACCTTACGTAGCAATATCATAAGCTTGGGCCAGCTCTCAGAAGAAGGAAATCGTGTTGTTTTAAACGGCGACAGTTTATGGGTGTATGATAGCTGTGGTAGACTTTTGATGCACGTCAAGAGGTCTGCAAATCGCCTCTATAAAATCCACATTGAAAACAGTAAAGAAGTTTGTTTGTTAACAAAAGCAGAAGAAGAAACCTGGCTTTGGCATTTGAGACTCGGGCACGTAAATTTCAAGGCTATGCAATTGATGGGGAGAAACAATATGGCATACAATTTTCCCTCTTCAACTGTCTTACCAAAAGATTTATGCAGTGGCTGCCTCATGACAAAACAGCATCGTAAGTCTTTCTCGAGCTCCACTTTTGTCTCTACACATTTATTAGAATTGATACATGGTGATCTCTGTGGTCCTATATCCCCCCCCACTCCTGCTGGTAACAAGTATTTCATGCTATTAGTAGATGATTTTAGTCGCAAGATGTGGATCTATATGTTAAAAACCAAAGATGAGGCTTTTAGTTGTTTTAAAAGGTTTAAATTGCTAGTAGAAAATGGCACCAAGAAAACCATACAGGTGTTCCGTACCGACCGTGGAGGCGAATTTTGTTCAAAAGCATTCGAAGATTTCTGTGCAAATTCTGGCATTCTCAGACACTACACAGCACCCTACACACCACAACAAAATGGTGTTGTAGAGCGCCGTAATCGTACTGTGACAGCCATGACAAGGAGCTTGTTAAAAGAAAGAGATGTACCAGTGAGATTCTGGGGTGAAGCAGCTACACATGCCATCTACATCCTCAACAAATTACCGACGAGGTCTCTCTCTCAAGTCACACCTCATGAAGTGTGGTTCCGGCAAAAACCAACTGTTGCAGATCTGAAAGTCTTTGGATGTGTCTGCTATATGAAAGTTCCATCTGCCTTTACTCGGAAACTTGATGACAAAAGTCAGTTGTTGGTGCATTTTGGACGAGAGTCTGGAACTAAGGCATATCGCCTGTACGATCCAATTTCAGGTCGTATTCATGTTTCTCGTGATGTTACATTCGATGAACACAAAAGCTGGGATTGGTCAGTTCACGCTCATACTGCAGATGCCATTCTGCAACAACCACTTGTTTTTCCAGATTTCCCTCCTGAACACGAGAACGACGAACCCACTTCTCCTATGACAGGGCCATCTACGCCAATTTCTCACTCAAGTGCTGCTGAAACTCCTGCTTCAAGTGCTGCTGCAACTTCTGATTCAAGTGAACCAACGAGATTCAGACGCCTATCAGATATCTATGCAAATACAACTGGTGTCGAGCTCGAAGAAGAGTTACTCTTGTCTGGAATTGATGAACCTGTCACTTTTGAGCAGGCCATTAAAGACGAAGCTTGGAGATCAGCCATGGATGCAGAAATTGACACGATTGAGAAAAACAAAACTTGGCAGCTAACTGATTTACCACAAGGTCACAAGGCCATCGATCTCAAGTGGGTGTTTAAACTTAAACGAGACACTTCAGGTGCCATAATCAAGCACAAAGCTCGTCTTGTGGCAAAGGGGTATGCACAACAACCTGGCATTGACTACGACGAGGTTTTTGCTCCGGTCACTCGTCTTGAAACAGTCCGTCTACTTCTAGCATTAGCTGCAAAACACGAATGGGAGGTGCATCATCTCGATGTCAAGTCGGCATTTTTGAATGGCATTCTCGATGAAGAAGTCTATGTCTCTCAACCCAAAGGTTATGTCAAAGCTGGCCACGAGAAGCAAGTCTACAAATTATACAAGGCTCTCTACGGTCTGTGTCAGGCTCCTCGAGCATGGTACTCCCAACTAAACAAATGTCTTCTTCGCCTGGGTTTCATCAAATGTCCTTATGAACACGCGGTTTATACACGCAAGGAAGGTACTGAATTGTTACTAGTTGGTGTCTACGTGGATGATTTAATTATCACAGGTACCTCCGTGTCCGTCATTGTCAAATTCAAAGGGGAGATGAGTCGTGAATTCGACATGACTGACCTTGGGAAGCTGACTTACTATCTGGGTTTGGAGGTTGACCAGCGAAAGGGATGCATCGAGATAAAACAGACAGCGTACGCTAAGAAAGTGCTGCAGAGGGCTGGTTTAAGCGAATGTAATGCAGTAAAGTTTCCCATGGAAGTAAAATTGCAGATAGATGCGGACAGAGATGGTACACCAGTTAACTCGACTCATTACAAGAGTCTGGTAGGAGGGCTTCGTTACTTGGTCTATACACGACCCGACATAGCTTACTCCGTTGGTATAGTGAGTCGCTTCATGGAAAGACCTACCGAGTTGCATTTAGGTGCAATAAAGCGAATATGTCGATATGTGAAAGGCACTCTTCACTACGGTTTGGTTTATACGAAAGGTCGTGGCAGCTATTTACTATCTGGTTTCTCCGATAGTGACCTTGGAGGAAGTATTGAGGATCGAAAGAGCACAGGTGGCATGGTTTTCTATCTTGATGAAAGCTTGATTACTTGGGTCTCACAAAAGCAACGATGCGTAGCCTTATCATCGTGTGAAGCCGAGTTTATGGCTGCCACTACTGCAGCATGTCAAGGCATATGGCTTCAAAGAGTGCTGAGTTATATTATGGACATAAAGACAGGACCAGTTGTTCTTTATATCGATAATAAATCAGCAATCGATCTCGCGAAAAACCCAGTGTTCCATGGTAGAAGCAAGCACATTGACGTGCGTTATCATTTCATAAGAGATTGTGTTGAGAAGGGCTTGATAGTGATTAAGCACGTGAGTACAAGTGAGCAACGATCAGACATCTTGACAAAGGCCTTGTCTGCTGTCAAATTTGAGAAGATGAGGAACTTGCTTGGAGTCAGAAACCTGGAGCATGTTTAGAATTAAGAGGGAGCATGTTGGTGTTAATTACTAAACATGTTTTATTTATTTGTTTTGTTATGTTTAGTTTGAATAAATCAACCTGTACGTTGAGGTAGTCATAGGTGGTTAGGAGTGTGTGGAGTCTAAGTAAGATCATGTCCTATTTTGTAGGAGCTTTCCGTTGTCATTTGTTTCCTTTATTAACCCATGTATTGCTTCAGTATTATGGCAAGTGAATAATATCCCAATTGCATTTTCAAGCAATTATCTCTGTGTCTTATCATATCAGTTTTGTATCCAACATCCATAACACAAGACAACTAGTTATCAATACAAATTAACGAACATGTGGGATCCACAATGAAAGAAAAACAGAAATAAACATCAAACAGCAACTTAAAGATCCTAATTGTATGATATTGTAACATAATCACATTACTCAAATATATATATTAATAAATATATAATAAAATTGACTTACTTTTGCAGGTTGGTAGTCACCGAATAACCATTTTTTTCAGATTAGGCGAGGGTATGAATTTAAACAATTAAATTGAACAAGTGTAATCTGCGCACACACTGACAGAACATCATTGCACATCACCCAGTTATTCATACACAAAACGCATCTAGGGGATATATATACATACAATTAAACACAAATCTAGTCTATATATAAACATACACAAACGCATCTAGGGGATAAAAACACGACCTAGAATTAAATTTGTATGAAATTGTAAACACGGGAGTTGAATACTAACATCAATTGAAGGGAGGGAGTGATTATACAGGTTTGATTAGAGTACAATACTAACCGATTATGCCCACGACCGTACCAATGATTTCAGTATCCACCATCTTAACTTTATCCACGAAAACATACAAAAAAGGGTGAGACAATGTTGGGTACAAACTTATATATATATGGCCTAATCGGGCCTTGGGTTATTGACCAAGCTCAACCCAGTCCACACAGTTTCTTTTTCTTCGAAATCCAAAACCTATATAAGCGTTTTCACTTATATACACATACTCTACCTTAAAACTCACGCTATTGATTATTTTTAACAGTTGTGTATCTGTATTAAGTGAATATATATAGTAACATATTAGTTCTAATCATAATTGAACGAGACAATTAATTTAAAATGGAAGGAATAATAAAATTCTCTGAGATTTGGTTCGCATAAGTCAACATAAAGACTCAATACCATAAGTATGTTTAGAAATCCTTTTTAATTTTCTAATCTGCTCAATTTCAAAAATTATTTTCTATAAAATTAAGAAATATCTATTTTAGTGGCAATATTGGGTATTTAGTAGAAAACAAGATTCTATTATGAACAAAGAATAGAAAAAACTACCAAAGAAAAAAATAAGTAAAAGATAGAAGAAGGCGACGTAAAAGAAAAAAGCCGTCTTGGGTGCATCATGTTTAACGTTGATTTTTACCCAACATTAGTCGAAGTTGATAGGGGAGTTGGTCACTAGTCAAGTTCCACAAATGCCTAATTAAGATTTATAAATATACATTCAAGTTCTTTGCTCGCTAATATCTCGTAAATGAGCTACAATTATTATACGCATAACTAAAATTTATCTGTTTTAAGATTGTTTTCTTAGAATACATAAAGGAATCTTGTCAAAAAAAAATACATAAAGGAAACTTTTATTCTAAACTATGTTCTATATTTTTTTTATTTTTTGTCACGAACTATTTTCTTTAAGTTACACTGTTTTTTTTTCAAGTAGGCTTTTTTCATATTGTTTGTGTGTGTACGTGTGGTGCACGACCGTTCAACCACAAATGGGATGGAGCAATTAATAATACTAATTACTAGAAGTTCACACCAGAAACATGAAGTATGTAAAAGATAATAATAAAGTAATCCCCATATTAAGTCTGATTGTGATTATCTTCAACTAAGCTATGCCATTTTCTTGCACTCCAGCTGCTTATCTTGGAGCTGCACCTCAGCTATTGCTTCTTCTTATCAGCACCCGTGCCCATCACTTGGACCTGCATTGCGTACTTCTTCTCAGCACTGGACTTTGCGATACTTTTGTAATACATAAGCTGGGTCACTCCCACAAGAACTAAACCAATATTCATAGCCTACAAAAGATCAAATTCATCAAGACATCAACTATGCACCCTTCTTAAAACAAGATATATCACACGAGATGGCTACATTTTATACATCGCTTAGTCTCACCAAATAATCAACTTTGTGAACTACATTCTGTTTGATGAGAATGATATCTTTATACATATATTATTACCCAAAGAACGGAGTCAGATATGCGTCCGAACAAGGCATAGATGGCCCAGCAAAGTGCATAAAGGATCTTGCCCAACACAATAGGATATTCCACGTACTCAACACTCCTCGTCTTCGTCACGTCGGCCTGTCACACATACACACATAAATATATCAGGAGCGAGTTACGTAACAGATCAGCATTGCTACGCTTTCTGCGCATATATTTGGTAATCTAGTTATGTATGGGCTACCACTATTAATTTTTACACAAAGCCAGACATACGTACCGTGCATACACCCTCAGTCCCGGAAACAATTCCAGCAGATACGATGCAACATACCTCAACCAACATCCTTCTTGTCTCAGCCGTAGGTGCTAGTCTAATCACAACTCCAATGACGAGGCTGATCACCACCAACTCAATCAGAAATAAGCCTCCTACGTACATCTGTAGTACATACATGTGTGTATAATGTTATATGGATCACTACATATATATATAATTCACCCAACATGAAAGTAAGTAGTGATTAAGGGATGAACAAGGTACGTACCCTTTGTTTATTATCATTGGCACAGAGAAGGATGATGATGAGATAAGCTAGCTGTGTAGCAAGGCCAATGCCATAAGCCGTTAGCACAAGGATGTGTCTAGGATGAATAGACGGCATACCATAGAACACCCAGAAGACACAGCTCATAATCATAGCAAGATGATATTCAGGTCTGACCCCTTTCACCGACTTACTCTTTAATATTCTGTAGAGTGATGGCCTACCCAAGCAAACACAAAACTAAATGAAAAAAAAGAATCATAAACATGCATGCAACCACAGAGAGAGAGAGAGAGATTTACACTGTCAAAACAAACAGGCCAAAGGAGATGACATTCCCTATCCAAAAAGAATAAAAGAAAAAGATTAAACAAGCAGCATATATATGTTAAACTGGTCGCATATAATGTAATTGTATAAATTCTGATCAACATTTTTATTTTCTATCAATACAAATACAGATAATTGATAGTACTAACAACAACAAAAAGTAAAAATTAGTTCTAAACATAGTACTAATGACATAAAATTTACAACTTAATTTGTGTTTCAACATAAACACAAATCTAGTATATATATAAACATACACAAACGCATCTAGGGGATAAAAACATGACAGCAGACACAAACTCTAGAATTAAATTTGTATGAAATTGTAAACACAGGAGTTGATACAGGTTTGTTTAGAGTGCGAGAAGAGTACAGTACTAACCGATTATGCCCACGACCGTACGGATGATTTCAATATCCACCATCTTAACTTAACAAATTTCGGGGATTGCTGGAATAACGAATTATGAAAATAAGGGGATTTGGGATTTTTGGATGTTTTGGGGCTGGACTTGAAAGGTGTCTCGACTTGTTAGATGTGTCGGATCCTATTCCAAGATGCATGCGTACCCTGTTTATATATAGGGATCAAGCCAACGCAGTTCTGTGATAGGATAATGTTTTTAATCCCTGTGATTGTTAAGGGATATGTTGAGATAAGTTGATTTTATCTTTTTAGAGTTATATTAGCGTTGGGATTCTTTCCTGATTTGAAAGAATCGTTTGGAGATATTTTTTAGTAATTGATTAATTTAGATTGATTGTTTCCTCGTTTCAGAGAAAGGATATTACTAAGTAGTTAAGCAATTAATCATTATTAGATCAATATTGGGAAATTAGGAGATAATCGAGGCAACCAAAAATATGGCATAACAATTCCCTATCCAAAAAGAAAAAAAGAAAAAGATTAAACAAGCAGCATATATATGTTAAACTGGTCGCATACAATGTAATTGTATAAATATCACATATCTACCTCTGTAAATTATTAAAGAAAGACATTTTACTCGTACTCTACTTGAGTTGGAGCGTGACGAAAGGGCTGAGGAATTATATAGTTATTTGTTCTGCTGATCTATATGGTGTTCTAGGGTATACTATCACCCGGTTACTCATTCGTCGCACAAATACAAGTTATCAAGCATCAACATAAACACAAATCTAGTCTATATATATACGCATCTAGGGGATAAAAATACGACAGCAGACAAAAACTCTAGAATTAAATTTGTATGAAATTGTAAACACGGGAGTTGATACAGGTTTGTTTAGAGTGCGAGAAGAGTACAGTACTAACCGATTATGCCCACGACCGTACGGATGATTTCAGTATCCACCATCTTAACTTTATCCACGAAACAGACAAGAAAGGGTGAGACAATGTTGGGTACAAACTTATATATGGCCTAATCGGGTGGGTTATTGACCAAGCTCAACCCAGTCCACACACTTACCTACACTCGAAATACAAAACGAAGAAAAAAAGATTGTCTTGATAATTTCCTTTGTAAGACTCCAACTTGACCATAGTTATATCAGATTCTCAAACTCAGATTCTTCGGTGACCATAGTCTCAAGTGCAGAATCACCCACCAAACTTATAAATTGAATTTTCTTCCAAATCCAAAACCTATATAAGCGTTTTCACTTGTACAAACGCAGGACAACTTTAATATTAATTTTGAAATTTGATCGCTAAAATTTGGTCGTTTATGTTATTGTCTCCGACTAAATTCATTTGATTGGAAAAAATCAATCAATAACAAAACTATTTTCTTGTAAAGAATCTTTCAAATTAACTTCCTTCGTTTGTCTTTAATCACATACTTATTTTTCCATGAAATGTTAGGGCCATACGGGTACTCATTGGTACCAAAATTTCTCTCAATCAATCAATATTTTTATTATATCAATCAATACTATTATATAAAGGAGAAGACGGGGGCGGTGAGGTGGCGCTCTCAGATCGCTTCGTTCTATTTTTCTAATTTTCTCAATTTTTTGAATTAATAATATTAAAAATTCGAAAAAATCTCAATTACCTTTTAAATGCTTACTAATAGATGAAACATATAATATTCTTGCATTTAAAATATCTACTATTAGAGAAAGTAAAAATACAATAAATCTTTATTAATTGAGGAAACTAAATATCACTAATGGAAGAAACTAAATATTCAATTCAATCATCAATCAATATACTTATATAAAGGAGAAGACGGGGGCGGTGAGGTGGCGCTCTAGAATCGCCCCGTTCTATTTTTTTAATTTTCTCAATTTTTCTCAATTTTTTATTTTAATAATTACAACTTCCTTTATTATTTTCGATTTTGTAGGAAGGAAATTGAAAATTACACTTTTATTATATTCAAACTTGATAGAACTTTCTTTTATTATTTTCAAATTTGATAGAACTTTCTTTGATTTATAAAATTACAACTTTCTTATTATTTTCGAACGACTTTGTAGGAAGGAAATTGAAATTTACACTTTTATTATATTCAAACTTGATAGAACTTTATTTTATTATTTTCAAATTTGATAAAAGTTTCTTTGATTTAGAAAATTACAACTTCCTTATTATTTTCGAACGATTTTGTAGGAAGGAAATTGAAAAATTACACTTTTATTATTTTCAAACTTGATAGAACTTTCTTTTATTATTTTCAAATTTAATAGAACTTTCTTTGATTTAGAAAATTACAACTTCCTTATTATTTTCGAATTTGTAGGACTTGATAGAAATTTCTTTGATTTAGAAAATTACAACTTCCTTATTATTTTCGAATTTGTAGGCTTGATAAAACTTTCTTTTATTATGTTCAAACTTGATAGAACTTTCTTTGATTTAGAAAATTACAACTTCCTTATTATTTTCGAATTTGTAGGACTTGATAGAACTTTCTTTGATTTAGAAAATTACAACTTCCTTATTATTTTCGAATTTGTAGGCTCTTATGTTAATAATTGCAATTTTCTTTTTTATTATTTTCAATCTTGATAGAATTTTCTTTTATTATTTTCAAACTATAGAACTTTATTTGATTTTGAAAATTACAACTTCCTTATTATTTTCGAATTTGTAGATTGGATCTAAAATTTAACAGCCGAAACAATTTAAGTCAGAAAAATAAAAAAAATAACGAATGAACAAACTATTATAAAATAAAATAAAGGCACCGGAAAACATCACACTGAAACTCATTGTATGAACAAAAAGTAACAATGAGTTCAAGGACGTACAGACAACTATTGGAATCTCTCCTTCCTATACTATATTAATTAATTAATTGGGGATACCTTAATTTAGGTGTTGTATTTTATCCCTTGATTATTCAGTTATTTCTATGGCTTCTTTATTATTGAAAAAAATCTATTAACAAAAAAAAAAATCAACTAATTTTTGTATAATCAAAACATGTTAATTTTTATTTTCATTCTCAATTTTATTTTGTATAATTTTTTGAAGCGATCAATTTTTTTTATATAATTATGAGCCCTTTTGGCTAAACTTAAAATTATTACTTATGATTTAAAGTTACTTAAAGTTATAAGTAAAAAGTAAAATTTTAAGTTAATATATCTGTTTGGGTAATTTTGTATTATGATAAACTAATGAGTTATTAAAATTGTAACAATTAAATTAAATTAAATTTGATAAATAATGCATTTGAGTGATGATATTAACTTTTATCAAATAAATACCTTAAAATAAAATAAGTCATTCAAAAAAGTACCTCCTACCAACTTTTGATTTTAAACTATTTTTTTTTAACTTTAAGTCATTTTCTAAGTTATTACACAAACAAAAAAATTTCAACTTAAATTAAAAAATTACTTTAAGCCCCAACAAATTTATTTCAAAATCCAAAATTTTGGGTTTAAACATATTCTTTTAACATACATAATAAATCTTCATATTAAAGATAAAATGACTAAAAAAAATTTATATTTAAGTATTTAAATTTTTATTATTACAAATAATTAGTATTTTTTATCAATATAAATTTCCTTTTATATATATATGACAATGGTATCGGTCCAAGAAAATAAAAAATCAAACTATATAAACAAAAGGAATATGTAAATACTTTATAATATTACCTACCCAAATGCAAATTTTATAGAATATATTTTATTTGATAATTTAAATAATTTTGTAGATATTTATTTCACAATTTTTATTCTAATATTCTTTTTCTTAACAAATATATTCTAATGCCGCTGCGAAGCGCGGGTTAGTAACCTAGTTATTATTATTATTATTATATATATAAAAGAAAACCCAGGAGCTCTAGAATCGCTCGATTCATATTTATCTATTTTTCTAGAGCTCCTCAATTTTAAATACTTAAAATTAAACTTCAGTCCTATTTTTTAGAAAAGAAAGTCAAAACTTTTTTTAAGTTGTATAAAAGAAAGTATTTCATAAAAGGTAAGTATAACCTCTAATTTATATTGAATCTTATTTTTTTTATTTTTCTAGAACTCCTCTATATTAAATTACAATTTTGAATTTCCTTTTATAACATCTAGAAATTTAAATTTACTTTTATAACTACTAATATTTAGAAAAAGTAATATTTAATAGATACTTCGTCGAGAAATTATAATAGAATTTTCTTTTATAACTCCTAATATATAGAAAAAGTAATACTTATAAAAGATATGCCTTCTAAAAATTATATATTTAATCAAATTCTATAAATAAAAAAATAATTACCTTATAATCTCCCAAAAATATCTCTATTTTTATATTCTATAAAAGGAAGTTTTCATATTATATTTTATATTTTATAAAAGGAAATAATTATACCAGGAAATTGTTTATCATATATATATTTTACGTCTCCTCTCAACCATAATTATTTTGTACGGTTTGAACTAAACCCTAATTACATCATGCAAGGCTCGGGAGGAACATGGTTGGACAATGATCCAAGGTTATTTTACGTTCTCTTGAATCAACTTTTTTTTGTGTTTCTTTATTTTTCCTCTGCTTTGTTTTCTTTAGTTTGTTCATCCTAAAAATAACATATTTTCTTTTGTTTGCTCATCCTAAAATCACATACTTTATGAACCCTTAGATTATTAGTACTTGATTTAACTGAATTGATGATTATAGTCATATTAATCTTTTTATTAATTTCATATGACTTTTTGTATATCATATTTTGTTATATGAATTCTTCATGTGGGCCTTTTATTAATCTTTTGCGTTTTGTTTGTATATGAACTAACTAACAAGTTCCACCGTTAAGTATGTAGTTGATTATATAGTATCTTTGTTTTTAACTGATTAATTTTGATTTGCAGAGAGAAAAACATAAACTAATTATAACTCACCTTATAAAGATTATGTAGTAATCGTATATTTTGATTTATGCAGCGATATTAAAGAATGAAGGTTATTGTTTAGTTAATAATTTTATTTAGATAACTAGATTTACTATTACTTATATTACTTATAGGTATAAGGGTATCTTCTTATGTACGTTTGCTCTAATTTAATGAATTTATTATTATTTTGTTTTTCGAAATTTATAAGGATGAGAAAAATCAGTTCACTTGCACCCATCGGAGAGTATAAATTATATTTTTGTCTCTTTTTCATGCGTGTGATATTCGATATTTTCTATATATCATTGATCACGAATTTGAATGTATATGTTTATTTTGTTATATTTTGAACATTCTTTTTTTATTTTATTTGGTTTGAGTTGATTGATATTTGGAGTGTGCAAAAATTTTACGCCTTCTTATTAATTTTGAACATTATATTTGTGATGGTAGTTTGGGCTTTTTAATATATATTATTAGATTTATATTTTGTCATATAGGCTCTTTTTTTTTTTGCCAGCCTACCATATAGGCTTTAATGACGCCTTAAAGCTACCGGAGGAGAAGGTGTACAGGATGAACAATCAGATATGTTTGAATATTCAGGTAACATTGTTTCATGGTTTTATGTATTTATTATTTTCATCTTTATTTTTATTTTTTATGACTATATATGTTAAAGCATCTAATTTAGTACAATGTTTTAACGTATCTGAGATTTTGAATGTTTTCAACAAATTGATGAATTTGCGGAGGAGACTGAGATGAACGATCGTTAAGTCCAAAGTTTAAACGGGAAGGCACAAAGGTTCTATGCACATCGCCAACTGATATATTTCTTTTCTGTCAAGCACTTGGTGCAAATATTAACTTCTATCTTCAATTTAAATATTTAGATTTGTAGCACGAGTAAAAATATCTTTAACACACCTTTTAATATTTAATAAGTATAATTTTATTTTTTTATTTTTTTTATATATTATTAGTTTACACGATCAAATTGTAATTAAAAATTTTGATATTTATTAGGTGTTACATGTTCAAGCTATTATTTGTGTTATATCTTAAGTTTTAAATTTGAACGATTTACGGTTCACACAAAAACTACCCCGAAATTAAAGAGGGAATAAAGTACAATTTTTATGTTGAGAATTCTATTAGATTTAGAAAATTTACTTTTATTTGGTTTTGATTATCTAATATCCTTTTTTAGTATTTGGATATAATTTTATTAACAATCAATTAAATTTTAATATAAGATCGAATGGTGTTCATTAATTTTTAAAATCTAACAATTCTTATTATTTTTGTATATAATAGAAATTGAATATAATTTATATATTAATTAAATCGGTCTCCTTATTAAATTATAACTACTTTTTAGTTAATACTTCTGAAAAATCCAATTCTAAAAACAGTTTCTTTTAACTTATAACCTTTTTAAATAATAATTTTTTTTCTATATGATTCAATTTTGACTATCTACTTTTTAAAATATTAAATTCAACAATTGATATTATTTTGGCAGAACCAAAATTTAAAATAAGATTCCACTTATAATATATAAAAATATAATACTGTCGTACATATTTTAACTACATAAAATAATAAAAAAATTATATTTATATTCCTTTGAGATTTCACTGGTTTTTATATTAGATTTGGGAAGATGTAGAAGATTGGAGATGACATCTTACTATGTGGATGCAATGCAGTGTAAATTCTAAAACCTAAAAGGAGAAAAAAAGGTGTATAACTTCAACGTCTTAGATGTTTTTTTACAGGAACGTATGTTAGGAGTAATAACTAGAGGATTTATGGAAAGTTAATCCAGTGGGGGCTATTCTGCTATCCAATAAAAAATTAGTAAAGGAGGATCATATATGGTGGAACACAGACCTTATAGGTTTCGTGGATGGGGCTTGGCTAAAACTTAATAATGGATCGATTTGTGGGGGTATGGGAGGTTATTTGAAGGACTCCAAGGACAAAACTCTCTTTATTTTTTCAGGTCCTAATCCTTCATGGTGCCCCCTGGAAGCTGAGCGAAATGCAGTTTTGTTCCTTTTCAACAACATATTATCCAGTTTGAATTTTCAAGGCTCATGTACTATCTGCTCAGATAGCATGCTATTAGTTTCTCAGTTCATGAGAGCTAGAGCTGGGGTATCAGGACTTTGGGGAGATCTCCCTCCCATCCTCCTGGTATCTGCTAGTTAAAGATCCTCGGTTCAAACTCTATTACATGCCAAGGGATAATCTTCAGGGGGCAGATGTTCTGGCTAAAGAGGGTAGGGCTCGCAGTCGCATGGTATGTGCCTGGTCTTAAGTCTTAATCCAGTATGGATTTGTCTCTTTTTAAGTGGTAATCTTTAGTTTTGGGCTGTAAACTGAGTATACTAGAGCCCACTTCAAACCCCGTCAGTTGAAATTGCTGGAAGCAACTTCACTAGTGGGTTTTTACGGGAAATTATAATTCATTCAATTCACCTATTTCTCATAGGTGCAGAATGTGAACAGTTAGTGGTTAGATGCTGGCTTTGGAAAAATGAAAATTCTATACCCAGAGTTATTGCATGCATGTTAAATATGCATGTTAAATAGTGCCTCTTTGATCTTCTTGTTCAATTCTCTTCTTCTTTCTTCTGTGCATTGTAAAGTATGGAAAGGAGATGGGTTTTTCCGAAGAAACACTTTGTCAAAGTTAACACTCATGTAGTGCATTACCCTCAAAGATTACCCAATGGTAACACAATGGGGTTGGGAGTGGTTATCAGGGATCGTAGGGGTGCTGTGATTTTGATGGTCTCTGGTACCATTAGAGGTTTGACAGTGATGGGTAGTGAGCTTTGGGCTCTACTTATAGGTTTAAGGTGTGCTTTCCATGAAGGGGAGGAGAGGGTTCAACTGGAAACAGATAATGAAGAAGGGATTTAAGAGTGGAATGACTGGCGTTGGAGATGGGGTCAGAATCTGCGTCACAAAGGGTTGATTGAGCAATTGGAATAGAGAAAGTCTGATCCAAACCTTACTCTTGAAGTGGATACCATTAGGGCAAGCCAAAACAGACTGGCCAGGTTTCTAGCTGAGGATGGGGCGCAGAATCGTAACAGACTAATCGTCTTTCGTAGGGGTATGGGGAGAGCTAGAGAATTATGGAGGCTGGATATGGGGTTAGGTCCGCTGGATGCTAGATTTCAGGTGGTGGAGGAAGATGTTGTAGCAGCTCAGCAGGTGGCGGAGGAAGAAGTTGAAGGCATGGGGGAGTGGCTTGTTCAGGACCTTGGTTCTCAAAGCATGGGTGCACAGAACTGAGTTACAGCAGTCGAGCTCTGCAAGGTTCGAAGCTTTGAGTTTCAGAATTGAGATTGCAGAAATGAGTTTCAATTGCTTCCTTTTAAGTATTATTTTAGTTGTTTTTTGGTAGTTTCAATGGTTGTGCCAACCCCTTCCTCGTGCATTTTCAATGTGTCTGGGGAAGGTTTTATTGTTAGTTGATCCGTTCTAAAACTTGTTTTATTGTTCACCTTGAGCCCTTTTTCTGATGTTTTGGGCCTTGGTTGGTTTAGGGGTTTCCCCTTTTTTAATATATTCTAATTACCAAAAAAAAACTAATAAGTAGATGATTTTCCTCTTTTTCTCTAGATTTGGTTCAAATCATAAAAGATAGTTTGTTTTAAATTATACATACAAGGATGAATTTTATATCTTGCATTAAGTACGAGATATAAGTTGAGAAGAAAAATATTTAAAAATTATCTAAGTTATGTATGAATAATTACAACTAAAATTTGTATATGTTTACAGTATGGGAGATACAAACATTATTTTTATCTTTTATTTATATTTTTCACATAAATAGCATGGAAAAGGATATATGCCAAGAACAATGTCATTTAAAAATATTATTATAACACAATTGTGAGCAATTATAATATCTTATTTACATGCCTCAAGGAAATGCCAATTAAAATTTCTTAAACTCCTTTTTTACTTTTAAATAGAACTTCTCAAAGAAAGATTATTATACAAGATAAATATATACAATATGTAACCAAAATATTAAGAATATGATAATAAATTAATTTTTTTAAGTATTAAAATAAATAAGTAAAAAGTTTGTCAATGATATATTTTTTTTAAAAAGAAGGGATTTTAGTAAAAAAAAATAAAAAAGTAAGTTAAAAAAGGTAATTAACTATAATATTTTTGGAAAATGCGGGGATTTGTTAGAAAAAATCTAAATGTGTTTTAGCTAAAAAGGTAATTGGTTATAAATAGGTTTCGTCTATAAGGATTTTAGTAAGAAAAATAGAAAAAGAAAGTTGAAAAAGAAAATTGGCCATGATATTTTTAGAAAAGGAGGAATTTTGTTAGGAAAAAATCTATAATTTGTTTAAGCTGAAAAGGTAATTAGTTCACATCCTTATTCTCATAAGCTTCCAAAAATCATAACCTGAAATATTAGAAAAGAGTGAGCTACACAGCTCAGCAAGTAACAGATTGACTTACAGATATTCTCAAAATCAGTGGGCGTTTTAACAAAACAGATTTTCTCAAACAATAATAATTTTAAAAACCTTTGCGAAAAAAAATGATCCAACCCAAAGTTTATATTTTAAAATCTTGAACAGAAACATAATTAAAAAACAGAAACAAAATTCTTATAAATACCACAGTCTTGCTCTACGGCCACACTTTCCCAGTAGCCAGGATCTTATTCTTATTCTTATTCTTTCGCCACACTTTTCCAGTGACCGACATCTAAAGTTCAATAATTACGCCCCCTTAATAGATATCTAAAGTTCCACACTTGTGCGCCTAATAAGGGTATCTAAGGCTAGTTCCGGAACTATAGCGTAAATTACGAACGGGTTCGAAACGTAGAGACTGAGGGATTCAAAAGATTCTCAATTCTTATATCTTATAAAGTTCGAAACAATATTCTTATATCTTATACGAAATTCGAAATTCGAAAAACAGAGTATACATATCTTTTCTGAAAATAAAAGTAAGTCAAAAAGTACTTACCTCAAAAGCGATCAAATACCGAAATCAATGCGAGCAAATCCTATAATTTTATTAAACCAGTCAAATAATGTTCACACCATCTTAATAGAACCCATGCGACACTTACATATAACTTACTCAATGAAATTTCAAAAATCAGACACCAAAACATCTTGCAAAATAGACCATTATTAACAAAATCAGTTTATGACCAGTTCTAGAAATTGACAAATTACTATATGAAAATGACTTTATCTGAAAAAGTACAAAACACGAAAAACGTAGGCAATTCCGAGGCCTTTCCATAATGATAAGGCTCGTTAAAAACGGACAAGTAACGAACTCAGAACATAGACATTTGCGGACTGCAGAACAGAATCAGCCCCTGATCAGGTTAGTATTTTGATGTTTAAGACATCTCAATCACATAAATAGTCAGAGGAATGAAACCCAAAGTTCAGAGGTCGAAAAGAGCTTTCCAGAATGATATCGCTCATAATTTTTGGATAAAGACTCAATTTACTATGAATTTTCAAAGTTAGACTTCTCAGTTTCGAAAACACACTGGCAGGTCAAGAAAACACAGAAAAACTCACGTTTGCAGACCAAATTTTGGAAAACACAAAGAATAAAGTCGTATATAATTCAAATACCTTTTCAGAGAGTCTAATATCATAAAATTCTGACAAATAACGAGTCAGATACGATTTTTACAAGAATTCAGAATTCATATATAGTATACATACAAAATCGGAGTAGTCATACAAACACAATGGACAAAACAAAGAACTCATGGATATATATCATATTATATACCAAAACATTATCACATATACAAATAATCAAGAAAATATGATTTACACATAATATCATACACAAGAATATACAGAGAATACAAGAATCGTTACCTCTTTTTCTAAACTTGTTATGAATCTTCCTATTTTCGTGTTCTTCTTCTTCCTCTCTCTCTCTCTCTCTCTCTCTCTCTCTCTCTCTCTCTCTCTCTCTCTCTCTCTCTCTCTCTCTCTCTCTCTCTCTCTCTCTCTCTCTCGGCGTCTCTCTCTCTCTCTCTCTCTCTCTGGCGGTGTCTCTTTTTTTCACGGAAGCTAGGGTTTTCAAATTATTTATAACCGATGTCTCTATCTTTTTTTTACACGTTTGTATCTAGCTATTAATTGGTTCATTATAATTAACTTGGGCCAACTTAAACATTAAATTAAAGTCCAACAAAATTAAATTAGCAAAACTCATTAATCTATTTATATTCTAAAGTCAAATTATATAATCATCTTTGTTAGAAATGAATACTACTAGAAACTAGACAGAGGGGGGGTGAATGGATAGTTTGATATATTTTTCGATTCTTGAAACCTAAGTAAACAACTGTATGTGATTATGATATGTAATATGCAGAAAGTAAATAACACACACAATCACTTTAATCTACTTTGTATAAGCAAATTAAATACTACAGCTTTCCAGGAAATTCACAATCGAATTTCTGGCTTCTAAACAAGAACAGTTTGAACTTGCTTGCTTACAGAGAAAAGAGCTTAGCAAATAACTATGTGTATCTCTCTTACTTCTTACAGTTGTGTGTGCACGATATATATATATTCACCTATACAAACTAGGCACACACAATATTACACAGCTACCCCTTCTGAAAGTCCAACTTGTCCTGCCATAAGAAGTTCACTGTGTCAGGAAGGACCACCTGCTTTTCGGAGTCTTTCCCGTTTCTGTAGCTGCTTGTCTCTTATCTTTCTCTCCAAGTTTAGCTGTAGATTTGCCATCTGTTCTTTGGACCACCTTGCCAGAACAAATGCTTCAGTATTTGTCTCCTTTGATTCTTGGTTCTGTACCTTGATTTGTCTTGTTATAAACGGCTAAGTGTTGATATCGTGAACTCCACTTTATCCCTGACTTCGCGATCTCCCTTGTGAGGACTACGCGATATAGCCTTTGAAGACTTTGCGACATAGGTCATTTGATGACTATGCGACATAGGTCATTTGATGACTATGCGACATAGGTCATTTGATGACTATGCGACATAGGTCATTTGATGACTATGCGACATAGGTCATTTGATGACTATGCGACATAGGTCATTTGAGGACTTCACGATCTAGGCTCTTTTGACTTTGCTGACTTCAACACTTCACGACATGTGTCTTGAGGACTTCTCGACATAGTACAAAGTGGACTATGCGATATAGTACTTCACGACATGGATATTGGTGACTTCACGACATAGCTTTCTTTTGACTTTGCTATATAATGCCTTAGACAAATTCCTGCAACTTATTTCTTCATAGCCTTATTCAACTCTATCCTGCTGCATGAACACTTCTGAACTTCTACCAGGATAATTATTCAATGGCCTATATACAATCTAGATGCAAGAAACTTTACTAAGCTCATTATAAATTTGAGCATACATGATCAAGCTAATGTTCATTGAGAACAAGACAAGTACATTTAGAGACCTATACTCTATCCCAGTGATAGAAATCACTAGGTCATGTAGTGTGACATAGTCACATGGTGTAGGCTTGTTAATAGTGGTATTCAGACATGTCTTGAGCCTAACAATCTCCCCCAAATTGTGAGTAAGATCCTTAGGCACAATTTCATGTCTGATAACAAGCCTAACTTACATAAAAGGAAATTTAGTAACAGAAAGGACAATTCATGAACATTGAGATCAGAAATTTGATTACATAGAAAAATTGAAAGCTTACAGATTACTTTTGTTGCCCAGCAGCTTCAGCTTCCAATTGCTTCTCTAGCAAATCTATCATATATCTTCTTTTTCCTTATCTCTTCTTTTCTCTTCATGTCTATGATGGCTTCTTGAATTTCTTCTCTTGCAATCAGTTCTTCAATGAGAGGTGAGCCTTCCAAGTCATCAATTGCAGCTTTGAGTGCACTTTCTACATATGAGTCCAGAAACTCCATCCTTATTTTGCTTTGGCCTCCATGTGAGTTTTTGTACTCCACAATGTAAGGGATTTTGTTTGACCCTGCACATCCCTTTCTGCCTTAGCTCCTTAGCCCTCTCCTCCATCTCAGCCATTTCTTTCTCTTTCTGTATGTTTTTCTTTTCATTTTCTTTCCTCATGTTTTCTTCATAATCAGCATGCATCTTCAAGTACCTGGCAATATCTATCTTCCATGTCCTTTCATCTTTTTCTTCAAAATTCAGTAAGGCATTTATCCTTTCAAGCTCATACTTATAGAAATATTGCCAGCTTCCTTGCTTCATTATCCTTTCTCTTCCATCAGTGTACTTGATATCTAGATGATCCAACTTCACTTTGACTTCAAAGATCCTTTGAGCCCTCAAAAATGCTAGGGCATCTTCATCATAGTCCTCATCTAGTGGAAGCACATTGATGCCAATAACATTTGTGAGTTTTCCAGTCTTCTTTGTTATCCTTATCCTTTTGGGTACACTCTTGATCTTCAAATGCTTCACAAGAGATACCTTTCTGGAACAAGGAGAATTAGTCTTCAGTGCCACATCACTTGGAAGTAGCTTCATTCCTTTCCCCTTCATCCACTGTAACACTCCACTAGCTGTGACTTTGTGGAAGTGTTTTCTTGAAATTACTTTAGTGGCTTCACCCTTCTTCTGTGGCAACTCAGGTTCAGAAGTCTTAGATACTGATTTTGGAGGATCATTACTAACAGTACTCACCCTAGACTTAGAGTCTTGTGTTTTGGTTAAAGTACTGCCAGCAATGTCCTTGACTTGCTGAGTTCCACTCCTAGTTCTCTTCACTGTCTCCTTTGCCCCCTTTGTGTCATGAGATCTCCTCCTGTAGGTTTTCTCCTCATCATCATCCTCCCCATCCTTCTTCTTGTTCTTTTCTTTGACAGATTCTGGCAAAACACCATGAATCAGAAAAGATTGTAGAATGTTAATCATCTCTAATTCCTCTGCTGTCTTGACTCCTTTCTTTGCTCTCAGCATTTGCAGCACCTGATTGATCTTTGTATTATTCTTCACTTGCAGATCTTTGGGAATGACTAGTTGGTCAATACTTCTGACTTTGGATAGACTTTGAAAAATTACTGTCCTTGGCTTGGGTATGACCTCAGGCAGTCTTTGATTTTGGTCCATCTCCAAGTCATTATAAAGACTTTCATTGTTAGCCCCACTCTTTTCAATCAACTCCAGAATTATTGACACTTCAGTAAACCTCAGTTTCTCTAGAGTTTTAAATGCTAAGTGCCACAAACAGTTGTCCTTGCACACCATGATTATTTCTCTCAGATAAACATCCCTGATTTTCTTTACTGCAACTGTGAAGTACTTGATACTTTCCCTGAGCTTCTTTCTGTACACTTGTGCATCTCCTTGAGCATTCTTGTAGGTGGCTTTCAGAAACTCCAGGAATGCCTCATCATGATAGATGTTAGAGTTGGCAACTTCCTGTAGCTTGGCCTCAGTGATAAGTGTAGCTTGGGTAGGTTTAGCAATAGGAGTAGGTATAGGAGGTTGAGGAGTTGAGATGTCTTTAGGCATTGTGGATGGATAGAATGTTGTGGTGACTGTGCTTTTCTGACCTTGTGCATTGATGACCTCTACAGGGGGAAGATTGATTGGCTTTATTGTCTCTTCAATGAGCTTGCCCTTAAGTTTTGACTGCTTGGCAGGTGCTCCCCCTGTCTTTTTCACATTGACCTCCTTTCCTTTCTCCCCCTTAGGCTTGGGATCAGACAAAATGTCTTGAGCTTCCCCAGGAATAGGCAGGTTCATAGATCTCATCATTGAGGTCATCATTTGTTGCTGCACCAGCAAAATGTTTGTTGTGTTGGTGCCTTGATCATCTAGTTTGTCATTGAGTTGGCTTAGAGATGTAGATAGCATTCTGTTTTCATCCTTGAGAGAGGCCACTTCTCTTTCTAAGCCATCCACCTTGGAGAATAATTGTTGAGACCTAAATGAGTTGAGGGATTGATCTTTGACCCTGGCAAAGTCATATTTGGAGATGTCTGACAGAGGGACTTCATCCACCAGCTTATCACCATACTGATTTTTCCACATGACATTCAACATAGCATTGGTGGTGATGGTGGTTTTTGCTTGATTTTCCAGTGTAGAAGCCAGTTTCTTGATGTTGTCTGTGACCATGGCAAGAGTCACATCCATCATGGACACATTTGTGGAGGTTTTCTGGACTTCTTTGAGGATACCATCCACCTTGGGAAAATCAGAGAGATAAGAGTTTCTGAGCTTAGTGAGGGATCTTTCTGTCTCCTCCTGAATTGAAGAAATCTCTGATTGAAGCCCTTTCCCAAGATAATGCAGAGCCTTCAACTGGTTCTTGTACACATCATTTACAGCCTCATAGATGGCAACAGGAGAAAGATCCTTAGCATTGGAGCCCAGAGAGGTGAGGTATTCTTCTCTCACAAAAGCCAGGGCATCCTTGAGCTTGAGAGTCCTCTTAGCATCCAACCAGGCATCCACATTCCCCTCTGGTTCAGCTGTATCCACAATCTTCTCCTGTTGAGCTTCAACATCCTCCTTATGGCATAGCAGGATAGCTTCATAATCAGCATTTGGAAGGTTGGAGGTGAGGAGATGTTGAGCTATCTTTGAGAACTCATCAATCTGTGCCACATGGAGATCTTGTATGGCTTCTTCTGTCATTTTGGAAGGCACAGATGATGATCCTGAAGGCCTGTCATGGTGCACAGGCTTCAGCCATTCTGACATTGTGGCCTGAGCCAAGTGAGAGCTAGTGCTAGGCACTTCATGAGATGTGTGAGTTTGAGTCTCCTCCAGCCTTGGAATGACTGTAGGGTCTGATGTTGTCTCCATTGAAATGGGATGTGTTACAACATCAGCCCTATATGTCTGTGAAGACATTTCCACATCCCTAAGGATGGGAGAATTTGGCACAGAGTCTCCAGTGAAAACTGGTGAATCCTCCATGTTTGTGTTGGTGTCATTAGGATATGCCTCAGCATGCATTCCCTGACCAACCAAATGTGGGTCCTGAGTGGTGAGCACAGTGTCAAGCACCATGTCACTTGAAGTTGGCTCAATCACAGGGCTGGATTGTGATTGATCAAGGGCAAGATTGTCATGAGAATGACTCTCTTGTTCAGAAGAAATTTTAGTGGAGGAATCTGAGAGAGAAGTGGGGTTCAGATTAGATTTTGGCAACTCCCCCTGAGAAATAGGAGGAGTTTCAACATTGATGTGCTCTCCACTTAGTGTTTGATCACCCTTATCACTCCTAGGGTCAAGAGTGAGGTCTTGACCCTGTGTAGACTCTTTACAACTTGCAGTGGGGAGGCTGCTCTTTTCAATGCCCATGACCTGTTGAGAGGCCATAGACAGTAGCAGGTGTACCCCTTTTTCCACATCTGAATCCTGTTGGGAGGATTCAGTGGTAGTTTTAGATTTGGATTTCTTCTTTGGTCTGGTGAGAGGTGACTCAGGAATCTCACTTGCTAACTCTACAGATTCATGGATAATAGCTAGGGTTCTCTTCTTCTTCTTTTTAGTGACATCAACCTTTTGAGAGATTGATGCACTTGGCTGACTAGCCTCTACAGTGGTGTTTACAGTGGGGTTACTGGATGGGATAGGGAGGCTTGGGTTAGACTGTGAAGCTCCTTCAGTCTCAGCCTCCCCTGTCCAGGAAAGAGCATGGTATATGGGCTTATCAAGTGGATAAGACTCGAATGTGTCCTGCATATGCTTGGTCACACTCAAGATCACATCCACTTGATTCCTTGTGTCCAATGAACCAAACAGAATCTTGGACATGGACTTGGAATAAGCCATCTTTGATTTATCAATACCCTCCAAGTCATGGACATTAGCATCAAGATAATTTAAAATAACTTGAAGAAAGCGAGGGTAAAAGATGTCATTACCTCTTCCACGGACTGTCCTCCCTAGCCTTTGAGGCAATTCCTTGAGGATTATTGCTCCAACATTGATTTCCTGATTGTAGGCTAGGGAATAGGCCAGCTTCACAGCAATGTGACTGATATGGTCCCATCCTGTCTTTCTGCAAAGGAACACCTTCTGGAGTGCATCAAATAGAAATGACCACTCCCTTCTTACAAATTTCTTGTTCAGCTTTCCAGTATCTATCTCATCTGCATACCGAATGAAGGTCATGAAGTCTACAATTTGAGCATCTGTAGCTTCTTGGTCATGACCCTCCACCTTGAACCCTAATGCTTCATTTATCTCCTTCTCCCCAAACTGGAAGTGTTTGCCTCCAATTGAACAAGCTATCTCCTGGAACGAAGTTCCATCTTCCCTGGCCATTGTAGAAACCAACGCCGTTCGCCAAAATCCTTCCAATACATCAACATACAACGTGGGGTTCAAGGTTAGGGCTTGGCTGAGGTAGGAATCGTTCAGGAACCGTACAAAACACTTGTACCTGGGTTTAGCCTCAGCCTCAGAGGGAATGGTGAGAAGATTTGTTTCTTTGGGGATGGTTAAAGGAATAGAGGATGATACTGTTTGAGATTTGGGTGCCATTTCAAGAGAGAGAGTGGAAATTAGAGTAGAGAATTTGTGCTTAGGTTAGAAAGTTTGAGAGCAATAGACAAGATGAAAAGTTGCAAACGGTTAGAAAAAGGTATTTATATGATAGAGACACTGCGATATGGAGTTATGAATGTGTACAGTCTATCTGTATGTCGTGAAGTCAAAAATGGCCTGTACCGCAAAGTCTTACAAAGTATATCGCATAGTCTCAAGAATGAACTAAGTCGCAAAGTCTTAAAAATGAAAGGATCGGGGAGACTTTGCGATATAGTAGAAATACCCTGTCTAAAGCTCTCTTTTAGGAAATTTAAGCAATTTGTCAGACTTTTATCAAATTTTGAAATAAAATTAATTTAAATCAAAATTCTGTCAACTATGGAGACTTGTCGATATAGTTATTCTAAGTCGCGAAGTCATAAAATTAACTATGTCGCAAACTCATGAAATGAACTATGTCGCGAAGTCTCACAATCTCAACAGTTTGCGATATAAGTCTGTTTAATTTGAACTATGTCGTGAACTCTGAAAATCATCTATATCGAGATGTCTCAAAAGCTCACAACTCCACTAACAAATATGATTTTGAAAAATATGCAGTAAAATACTGAAATATTTATAAATCATATCTCAGCTAATTTTCACTCCAAACAAATAGATCATTTAAATACAGTGAAAATTTACTGCTGCAACAATTACCTAGCATACTTACTTGGAACAACTAAATGAAGGATTGAGCATTCCAATTTCACTCACAAGTCTGTTAAAGACTGCTTCATTCAGAGGTTTAGTAAATATGTCAGCTAATTGTTTCTCAGTTGGAACATAAGAGACTTCTATGGTACCATTTGCAGCATGTTCCCTAATGAAATGGTACCTGATCTCAATGTGCTTTGTAGTAGAATAATTAACAGGATTTGCAACTATGGATATTGCACTAGTATTATCACACATTAGAGGAATGTGTTCTAACACTAGCCCATAATCCATGAGTTGATTTCTAATCCAAATCAATTGAGCACAGCAACTTCCAGCAGCAATATATTCAGCCTCAGCTGTGGATGTTGCTGTGGACTGTTGTTTCTTACTAAACCAGGACACTAACCTTTGACCTAGGAATTGACAGCTTCCAGAGGTGCTCTTCCTGTCAATCCTGCATCCAGCATAATCAGAATCTGTGTAACCAACCAGGTTGAACCCAGTGCCCTTTGGATACCATAGCCCAAGATTAGGAGTCCCCTTCAGATATTTGAAAATTCTTTTGATGGCCATCATGTGAGATTCCTTGGGATCAGACTGGAACCTTGCACAAAGGCATGTGGCAAACATGATGTCTGGCCTGCTAGCTGTGAGATAGAGTAGGGATCCAACCATTCCTCTATAGACCTTGATATCAACTCTCTTGCCTTTCTTGTCTTCATCCAGCTTGATTGCAGTAGACATAGGAGTTTTAGCTGGGGATGACTCTTCTAAACCATATTTCTTTAAAAGATCCTTGACATACTTAGATTGGTTTATAAAGATGCCATCCTCCCTTTGATGTACTTGCAGGCCTAGGAAGTAGGTTAACTCTCCCATCATACTCATCTCATATTTACTTTGCATCAACTTAGAGAACCTTTCACAGAGTTTTTCATTTGAAGAGCCAAAGATGATATCATCCACATAGATTTGAACAAGAATGATATCATTTCCATGCTTCTTGAAGAATAGGGTTTTGTCAATTGTACCCCTGGTAAATTGATGCTCAAGAAGGAATTGAGATAGAGTTTCATACCAGGCTCTTGGTGCCTGTTTGAGTCCATAGAGTGCCTTGAGCAGTCTATACACAAAGTTTGGGAAGTCTTCACTTTCAAAGCCAGGTGGTTGAGACACATAAACTTCCTCAGCAAGATCACCATTGAGAAATGCACTTTTCACATCCATTTGATACACCTTAAAATCTGAGTGAGCTGCAAAAGCCAGGAAGATTCTTATGGCTTCCAGTCTAGCTACAGGTGCAAATGTCTCATCATAGTCAATGCCTTCTTGCTGACAATATCCTTTGGCAACCAGCCTTGCTTTGTTTCTAACTACCACTCCTTCTTCATCCATCTTGTTCCTGAACACCCATTTGGTGTCAATAACATTCTTTCCTTTTGGAGGTGGCACTAGTTCCCATACTTTGTTTTTCTCAAATTGATTCAACTCTTCTTGCATGGCAACAATCTAATCAGAATTCTTCAAAGCTTCTTCAATAAGTTTAGGTTCCTCTTGTGACAGAAAGCAGCTATACAGACATGTATTCATTGTTGCCCTTCTTGTTCTAACTCCCTCACTAGGATCTCCAATGATTTGATCCCTAGTGTGGGCTCTGTCCCATTTCCTTGTGTGCCCCTGTTCATTTCCTTGATCTGTTCCAATCTCATTTTGGTTGACAGTTGCATTCTCTTCTTCTCCCCCTGTGTTTGTGAATCCTTGCACAGGTGTTTGAAGAAGATTGTCAACTTCAAGACTTTCATTTTCTAGAACAGTTTGAACAGGTGGTTCATCTTCACTTTCAGAATCCTCAAGATAACCCTGATTTTCAAATCTTAATGGCACACTGTCTTGATCACTTGTTTTAAGTCCAGGAGTCTTCTTGTCATCAAAGGTAACATCCATGCTTTCCATGACTTTGTGTTGCTCAGGTACAAACACTCTGTATGCTGTCCTTTCCAGAGAGTATCCAATGAAGATACCTTCAAATGCTTTAGCATCAAACTTTCCAACATGCTCAGAGGTATCTTTCATCACAAAACACTTGCTTCCAAACACATGCAGATGCTTGAAGGATGCTCTTTTTCCAGTCATTAATGAGTAAGGAGTTTTGCCAGACTTCTTATTGATCAATGTTCTATTCTGCACATAGCATGCTGTGTTAACAGCATCAGCCCAAAAGCTAGTAGGTAGCTTTGCATCCAACAGCATTGTCCTTGCAGCTTCAATGAGAGTTCTATTCTTTCTCTCAACTACTCCATTTTGTTGAGGTGTCCTAGGAGCTGAGAATTGTTGAGAAATTCCTTTATCTTTGCAAAACTCATACAATGTTGAATTTCTGAACTCAGTCCCATTATCACTTCTCAAGGCAACTACAGAGGTACCAGTGCTTTGTGCTTCTCTATCAACTCTCTTGATATGCTCTATTATGACTTGAGGTGCTTCATCCTTGGAGAATAGGAATTCCACCCAAGTATATCTTGAAAAATCATCAACCATCACTAGAGCATATTTCTTTTTGGAGAGGGACATTACATTCACAGGGCCAAATAAGTCCATGTGAATTAGCTGCAGAGGTTTTGAGTTGGTATTGAGCAACTTGTTCTTGTGACTGGATCTTTTAATCTTCCCTTTCTGACAAGCTTCACATGCTCCATCTTGCACAAACTCCAAGGCAGGCAAATCCCTGATGAGTTCTCTCTTGGTTAGAGAGTTCATTGCCTGAACATTCAAGTGAGACAGTTTCTTGTGCCATAGCCAGAATTCCTCATTTGTGGTTTTTGTGTAGAAACAACAAATTTCTCCCTTATCTGCAGCCTTAAGATTAGCTACAAACAAGCTTCCTTTCTTCACACCAGTTAGAACAACTTCACCACTTTCCCTTTTTGAGATTGAACAAAGGTCTTCATCAAATTCCACTTTGAAGCCTCTGTTGGTAAACTGTCCAATACTCAAGAGATTATGCTTCAGTCCTTCAACAAATGCTACATCTTCAATAATGACATTTCCAGATTTAACACTGCCATATCCCATTGTATAACCAATGTTGTCATTTCCAAAGGTTACTGATGGGCCAGCCTTTTCCTCAAAATGTGATAGCAGGGCCATATCACCAGTCATGTGACTTGAGCATCCACTGTCCAAGATCCATATGACTCTTTTATTCCTGTTGCCCTGCATTCACAAAGTGACTAAGTTGTTTTTGGTACCCACACTTGGTAGGGTCCAGATGATTTAGAAACATTTTGATTAATAATTCTTCTGTCATAAATTGCATTTCTCATAGTAGGGGGCTTCACTTTTTCTGTGGCTTTGGAGTTTACACTCTTAGGCTCACATGAAGTTTTCACCCTCTCAACCCTGATTGGGGACCCTGTCCTATGAGAATGTATGTGTGTGTGTGATTCACCAGATTGTGCAGAGTCAAGTTTATGTTTAAGAGATAAACAGTTAGCAATCACAGTCACATAGCATGTCATGCAGTTTGGCTTACCACAGAAAGAATCATGACTAGAATTTATGCTTGCAGAAAGGTTGCTTAGGTTATCAACTTCAACAATTTCAGGCTTACTACACTTATGAGTCAAATGATTAACAGATAGGCATTTTTGACATTGTTTCCTGGGAGCATTTGGCACATAAGCATAGTTGTTGCTCTTGTTGACACCTACCTTACCATTTCTGTTTTGTTTCTTTTTCTTTACAACTTCTTTCTTTACTTTAGGACTCTTGACAAGGTTGTCTTTGGTCTCTTTCTGACTGACAGATTCAGGAAGGGAAGAGGTGTTTTTAGCGGCCTCATCTTCTTCAAGAATTTGTTGTTTAATGATCAAAAGTTCTTCATTAAACTCAACATCACTCTTTTTGAAGATGGGCTTTTCAACACCAGACAAAATGTTTGGGGCATTTTTGTTAGTGAACGATTCTTTACCTTTGCCCTTTGCCTTTTTCCTTCCTTTATCATTCTCATAGTCAAAACCAATTCCAACCTTGCTGTCTTCAGTGTGTTCCTTGTGATAGGTTTGAATAAGCATAGAAGAGTTTTTGTAACTTCTTAGTTTCAGTTCAGTTTCAGCAATTTGTTCTCTAAGGGCATTCTCTATCTGCTCAGCACAAATCACTTTGTTTTTAAGATACTCAACCTCCTTTTTCAAACCATCCAGGTTCACAACCATTAACTCAAGTTGCTCATTCTTTTCTGTAAGCTCAACATTCTTAGCAGTTAGTCTGTCAATTTCTTCATTAGCTACTAACATGCTAGTATGAATATTAAACATTTCAGTGCTCATATCTTCAACAGTTTGCTTATATTGAAGGGGAGTCATATCAAGAGAAGTAAGAATAGGTACCTGACTTGAATCACCTTCATCAGAAAATGCCATCAAGGCATAGTTTGAATACTCTTGTTCTTCTTCTTCATCAGAGTCATCCCAACATTTTCCCTCAGCAATAAAAGCTTTGCCCTGTTGTTTCTTGAGTAGAGCCTCATACTTAGCTTCAAGCTCTAAGTATGCTTTGTCCTTCTTGACTTGTTTAGGCTTTTTGCACTCAGTGGCAAAATGCCCAAGTTCATTGCAGTTATAGCACCTTATTTTGGTCCTATCCACACTTCCTGTCTTGTATCCACCTTTAGCAGCACCAGCAATCCCTTTTCCTTTATTGAAGGTGTTTGAGCCACTAGATCCACCAGTGTTTCCATTATTGAACTTGGACCTAAATGGCTGCTTTCTTTTAAACCTTATGTTAGGATACCTCCTAGCCATATAAGCAAAAGATTTGTTTTCCATTTTGTCCAGCTCATCTATACTGTAGAACTCATCCTCTTCAGGTAAATCATACACAACCTGAGTTTTATCACCAGTGTCTTCAACTTCCAGTTCCTCAATCTTGACCTGACTGATTTTAAGAGAGTCCATTCTTTGACTTAGGTTGTCAGCAATAAGTGCACAGGAGGTATTAGCCACTAATCCTTGCTTTGCTTGAATAGATCTCTTTTGAAACAGCTCTAACTCATATGTCTTTAAAACACCATACAACACATCAAAACCAATCTTTGTCAGATCTCTTTCTTTAAGGGAAGAGATTCTTGGTTCCAAGTGATCTGGCAGAGTTAGTAGAAACTTCATATTGAGCTCTTCTGTTTCATAGTGTTTGTCATAGAGTTTGAGCTCGTTTATCAGCTTGTTGAATCTTTTAAACACTTCTGTGATTCCATCTTTTGGCTGAGCCATGAAGGCTTCATATTGTGAAACAAGAATCTGCTTCTTGTTCTTTCTTACTTCAGTAGTTCCTTCACAGAGCACTTCTATAAGATCCCACATCTTCTTGGCACTAGTACAATGAGCAACAGTGCCATACATGTTGAAGTCCATAGATTCACAAATGATAAGTTGAAGATGTCCATCCAATGCTACTTTTTCCTTTTCAGGATCAGTGTATTTTAAGGGATCTTTGGGCACATGTTTTGCTGGTACAATCTCAGTGCCAATGGTTGTTTCACCAATCTCGATCATTGGAATGAAGGGACCATGCTTTAGAATATCTAAATACATGGGATTAGAAGCTTTGATGAAAAGCAACATCTTCTTCTTCCATAAACTGTAGTGCTCCTTGTTAAAGGGAGGAATCTTGATACTGCTTAGTTTCTGTGAACTCATTCTTGATCTTTTCCTGTTTGTACGTTAACAGCCTACGCTCTGATACCACTTGTTAGAAATGAATACTACTAGAAACTAGACAGAGGGGGGGTGAATGGATAGTTTGATATATTTTTCGATTCTTGAAACCTAAGTAAACAACTGTATGTGATTATGATATGTAATATGCAGAAAGTAAATAACACACACAATCACTTTAATCTACTTTGTATAAGCAAATTAAATACTACAGCTTTCCAGGAAATTCACAATCGAATTTCTGGCTTCTAAACAAGAACAGTTTGAACTTGCTTGCTTACAGAGAAAAGAGCTTAGCAAATAACTATGTGTATCTCTCTTACTTCTTACAGTTGTGTGTGCACGATATATATATATTCACCTATACAAACTAGGCACACACAATATTACACAGCTACCCCTTCTGAAAGTCCAACTTGTCCTGCCATAAGAAGTTCACTGTGTCAGGAAGGACCACCTGCTTTTCGGAGTCTTTCCCGTTTCTGTAGCTGCTTGTCTCTTATCTTTCTCTCCAAGTTTAGCTGTAGATTTGCCATCTGTTCTTTGGACCACCTTGCCAGAACAAATGCTTCAGTATTTGTCTCCTTTGATTCTTGGTTCTGTACCTTGATTTGTCTTGTTATAAACGGCTAAGTGTTGATATCGTGAACTCCACTTTATCCCTGACTTCGCGATCTCCCTTGTGAGGACTACGCGATATAGCCTTTGAAGACTTTGCGACATAGGTCATTTGATGACTATGCGACATAGGTCATTTGATGACTATGCGACATAGGTCATTTGATGACTATGCGACATAGGTCATTTGATGACTATGCGACATAGGTCATTTGATGACTATGCGACATAGGTCATTTGAGGACTTCACGATCTAGGCTCTTTTGACTTTGCTGACTTCAACACTTCACGACATGTGTCTTGAGGACTTCTCGACATAGTACAAAGTGGACTATGCGATATAGTACTTCACGACATGGATATTGGTGACTTCACGACATAGCTTTCTTTTGACTTTGCTATATAATGCCTTAGACAAATTCCTGCAACTTATTTCTTCATAGCCTTATTCAACTCTATCCTGCTGCATGAACACTTCTGAACTTCTACCAGGATAATTATTCAATGGCCTATATACAATCTAGATGCAAGAAACTTTACTAAGCTCATTATAAATTTGAGCATACATGATCAAGCTAATGTTCATGAGAACAAGACAAGTACATTTAGAGACCTATACTCTATCCCAGTGATAGAAATCACTAGGTCATGTAGTGTGACATAGTCACATGGTGTAGGCTTGTTAATAGTGGTATTCAGACATGTCTTGAGCCTAACAATCTTAAATTTCAATCAATTTCTAATTCTAATTTATAGCAAATTTTAATCTATTAAAATTACAAAAAAAATTCTGGAATATTACAAAGTACCATCCTTAAAAAGAATTTGGTCCCCAAATTCACAACAATCTTATCACATGGCATGTCTACCCACTAATCTCCTACAAGTCAAACTTAAACTATGGTTCACAAGATCGCACCCTAGAGAATGTATTAGTCCCATACCTAACACACTCAGAAGGACAACCTGCTCTGATACCAACTAGTCGGGCAAATAACATGTATACATACAAGATAATACGATATTCAATACGATACAATAACGATACACAATACATAACTTTCGACTCACATATTCTTATTCTTATTCGATAGATACGATACCACATAACAACAATAACTTGAAACCCACAATTCATGCCACGACCACTACAACCCGGTGATAACGGTCCTAAATTTTCAGAAAATTGTCACTACAACCCGGTGACTCGGTCCTTATTCTTATTCGATATTTTCACAAACCATGGCACAAATCAGAATCCCAAGACCGTTGCTTACAAATAACACATATCAAATAATACACATCACTTCAAAATATAATCACTTAGCCCATGTTTATATAATCAAATACACCCACACACACATAATTTCGAAAACACTAGGAAATCAAGAATCAAATCATCCTAGAGCACGTACCCATTTCTGACCAGAACGGTATTTACCTTTTTTGACCCTCTAAATGACGTTTTCATGAAAAACTCAAAGGACAAAAGTCGTAGAGAACGAAAAGACCTTTCCTAAAAGTTTAGACTCATCAGCAACGAACTTATAACGAATCAGTAATTAAATAAAACGTCCGCTGAATTTGAACAAAAACTGAAAAACAAGATCTGTTTGTGTTTTATGATTTCAAGAACAGTTAAGAGCATAATCTTTAAAAACACTGTGAAATAGAAGTTTTAGGAAATTGAAAGAGATTTCTAAAAAGTCCAGAATCATCAAATTCCGACTTACGATGAATATTCTACGAATTTTACAAGACTGCAGATTTATTAGAGACAAAGACCTACGAATTTTACACACAAGGATGAGGAAGAAGAACAACGGTGTTTATATAGCGGTGCAAAACCCTAATTTTAAAACCGTATTCAAAACCGATCCAAATTTTAGGCCCGTTAATCTAATTCAATTTTAAATCCTATTCTTTTTCAATTTTTAATCTTTTTTTTCTATTTTCTATTATTACTATTAACCTAAAAATTACGGGATATTACATTGCCTCAAATGGAATTTACACCAGGAAGGACTGTGTGAGGCATGTCAGAAAGGGAAGTCAAAAAAAGAAAGGAAGAATCGCACATTGATTGAAGCTGCAAGAACAATGCTAAGTTAATCAAGACTTCCTACGTACTTCTGGGCTGAAGTTCTTAATACTGCATGTTATACCCAAAATCGAACCTTAGTCAACAAGGACTTAATGAAGACACGTTATGAGATTATGAATGACAAGAAACCAACACTCAAATATTTTCATGTATTTGGTGCTAAATGTTTTGTGCTTAAAGATGGAGATGTTCGACGTAGCAAGTTCGAGGCCAAAGCACATGAAGCAATCTTTGTTGATTACTCCAGAAGATCTTACAGGTTGTATATAACTGATCTACACAAAGTCAAAGAAAGTGTCAATGTTACTTTTGATGACACTAAACTACCTAGTATCCAAACATAAAATCCATTTGAGAAATTGAAGTTTGATGACATGTCAGACTCAGATTCAGATGATGTGAATCCACCTGAGGTTGTGCTGGTGATAACAATAACAATGATGATAATGGTGGTGGAAACATTGGTAACAATGGAGATACCAATTATCCACTATTAATATTTTTTATTGTAATTAAAAAAATTCGATATTGATTGATTATATCAAAAAAATTGAAGAAAATGTTACTTGATATGTTAATAGATACTTGAAACGGTTGATTTTATTTTGTAGATCTTTTGTGTATAAAAATTATTGTAACCTTTTATTATAAAGCTCGAGTCTAGATGTTATGTAATTTACTAATCAGAAAATATTAATTATTTTAAGATCAACCAAAGACCACTCCTAAATTTTAGACCAAACATATTATATAAAAAGTTTTCCTTATTTATCATTCTCATCCTATTTTAATAATCATGATTAGTTGATAGTTCAAATTTAAATCCAGTAATTACTTGATTTTAAAATACATATATTGCATGTTTGTTTTAGTCACAAAATATTTGTTAATAAATCACTTTTTTTATTTAAAATCAGTCACAATTATGCTAACAAATTGATAATTAAATTTTCGTAAATGTTTATTAAACAATTTTATTACTATTTTTACATTAAATACAATATTAACAATTCAATTTCAAGTATAAAATTCATAATACATAATTTTTAATAACTATCTGTTATTCATTTATTTGCATGCATATTACATTAATTGTATAGATTAACAGTGACATTATTGTATGCTTTAGACAAATATTAAAATTTAAAAAATGGAAAAATCATTTTAATACAATGTCCGCCTCACTTTATCAATATATAACTATTTTAAATCTATATCATTCAGATTACGTGATTTAAAATAATAAACTATTTAGATTCAATTAAATTTAAAATTTTGAACTATTTTAATTCACATGTAATTTTTAAAATCATACTTGAACGAACACATCATCTTCGTAAGTATAAAAGAAATTAATTTTAGTACAAAATATGTTGACGAATTATTAAAAATTAAATTTACCAATGTAAAAATAATTTAAACCTATCTTACATAAATTACATGTGGGGTCAGCTAAACTGTTTTTCAGGCCGTTTTAAAATATTATTAACAATATAAATTTGATTAATAACATAAAATTTTAAATTATTTTAATTCATTAGTAACTTTTAAAATTGTACATGAATGGATACATCATCTTTTAAGCACTTTTTTTTCACTAAATATCTTTTTAAGTACTTTTAATTTACTAATAAGACATGTCTTCACATTATCTTGATAATAAATTTTATATAAGCATATTACGGATCTCTGAAGTTCAGATAGTAAAGCGATATGTTACTTCTTCTTTTTTAAAATCTTAATGTAGATGGAGGCGATATATCATTTACGAGTTTGCAGTGTCAAAGATGTAACACGGGGAACTTTGTAACATTAACGATACCTACAAATGCAAATGTGGTCAAATCGTCTCAAACCCGAATAAGAGTCATCTTGTTCAATATTTTTCTTATCATCTTCTTTACCATAATTATATATAATTTTATTAGGTGTAGAATGCTCATCTACATTTTTAATTGAAGTGAAGTAGTCTAAATATATTGAAGTGATGCATTCAATATCAGCAAATATTAACGACGACCTTTATGATCTAATGTAATGACGTACTAAACGTAAAATCCTAAAAATATAGCATATTAAATTTAAGTTTAAAATTTATTCTAAAAAATTTAAAACCTTCGTCATCAAAAGAAAATGAAAACTAGTATCCTAGAAAATTAAAAATCATCAGAGGAAAAATTAAGACATTCACTGTATCTTTGAATGATTGAAACTTAGTTTATAGCAACATAATATAGTTTGCCTCGAATGAGGTAAAATTAGTTCATACTTTCGAGTTTCAACGCCCTCACAAGAATCTAAAATCATCTCATACAATGTTGATTATGTCGCGGTGAGCATAAAATTTTCAATTAAAATAATTAATTGTGATATTTATCCAACATCAAATTTATCTTTATCATTCCTTTTTTTTTTTACAAATTTAAATCAAATTTCATTAAATTGAAAAGGACTCGGCCGAGACAAATCCCCAACCGGTATGCAATCAGGTTGAAAAACAAATAAACGAGCTAAACAATTAGCCGCTTTATTTCCAGATCGCTTAACATAAAGAATATAAAAATTCTTTGAACAAGAAAAGATTACAATGACTTCCCGAGAAATCCAACCTACACCATCCATGAAGCCAGTAGCATCACAATTGATCTTCACACAATTAATTTCAGTTATAGACCATTGTTTAGAACATTTAGTTTCATCAACTGAAACCGGAGGGACATATGCCCTCATAATATGAACAATCTTCCGTTGTGAAAGGTAAACTTTTGCGATTTTCACCACCGACCCAATCTCGATGCGAGCTTTCCAGATCTTTCAAATCACCAATTGAATCATTCTCAAAGACACAAAACAACCAACCAAAAGTACCAAAAGCATAACAATTACTCCAAAAGGAGGACAAACAAAACAACCAATTGATTTACAATCATGTTTTAATTGGGTACAACAACAATTATTACTAAAAAGGATGATTATTGAAGGAAAATAAGAAATATGGTGATCAGAAAATGAGACGGAAGTCGATTTGTGAGAAGGAAGAAGATTAATTGATAAAGAAAAGAAGTAGATCTGAATTTTATTAAGGCGGCTAGCTAGGGTTGGGGGTCGACTCTCATTGAGAGAGAAAATAATTAAGTGAGGTAATTTTGTTTCTTTAATACAACATAATTTATCTTTCTCATTCTTAATAACTCAACCAATTTGTTTTTTTAAGCAGGTGCATGATTCAACTAATAATGATAATTTCATTAGTGATAATCTCTAGACTCAAAATCGGGGACAAATAAACGCATATCTCATGGAGTTAAAAAGAAGTATAATTCTAAAATGGATTAGAACGTTCAACATTCTTATTAATTTAAAAATTGACCGTACATTTCAAATAATTCTAATATTATATTTTATGTTATTTTGTTATGATGGTAGTATTTTATATATTTGTTCAATCAATATTTTATGAATTTAATTTTTAATTTTTAATTATAGATATTTATTTTCTTAGCAATCAATAACATAATTTATATTTATAAATACATGCATGCGTATATTTAGTAAAAGTATGTGAAAAAAGGTAGTGTTTTTGAATTCTACGTAAAGTATAATTAAAAGAGTTTGTAGTTATGTTATATATGTGACAAAATCGAAAATCAAAACTTTCAATGTTTCGGCTATTATATAATAGTATAGATAGATAGATTAAATAAAATAAATTACCGAAAATTGAAATCAAAACTTTCGATGTTTCGGCTATTATATAATAGTATATTATAGATAAATATCGTCTGCGATAATTTTAGAAAATGAAAAATTTTAGTTAAAATATTTTAAAAAAAATATACGCTTTGGCTAACAAAGGTAATCGGTTAATTATTAGTATTTATAATATTACTATTTTATGTTACTAAATGAAATTGCATGTGATATTTTGGTTACGTGTATAATAATTGTAGCACATTTAGAACATCTCCAATGGTCTATAACCCTTGGTCAAAAATATAACTGTAGTAAAATTCCATCTCATATATGTTATATATTCTAATTATATATTCTATTTTTAACTAACTTACAAAAAATCTTGTCCAAAAATACGAACATACAAGGAAACTTTTATTATAAACTACGTCCTATAGTTTTTTGATTTTGTTTTTGTCATGAATTATGTTCTATATTAGTTATACTGTTTCTTGTTCAAGTAGGCTTTTTTAATACTGTTTGTGTGTGTACGTGTGGTGCAGGACCGTTCAACCAGAAATGGGATGGAGCAATTAATAATACTAATTACTAGAAGTTCACACCAGGAACATGAAGTATCTAAAATATAATAAAGTAATCCCCATATTAAGTCTGATTGGAATTATCTTCAACTAAGCTGTGCCATTTTCTTTGAGCTGCACTCCAGCAGCTTATCTTGGAGCTGCACCTCAGCTATTGCTTGCTTCTTATCAGCACCCGCCCGTCCTTAGACCAGCAACTCAGCTGTTGCAAGCAGCTTCTTATCAGCACCGGACTTTGCGGTACTTAAGTAGTACACGTGATCATATAGTTTAAGCTGCAACACTCCCCAAAGAACTCCAGCAATATTCAAACTCTACAAAAGATCAAATTCATTGACTACGCACCTTAAAACAAGATATATCACACGACAAGGCTACATTTTATAAACTACATTCTGTTTGATGAGAATGATATCTTTATACATATATTACCAAAAAGACGACGTCGGAGTCAAATCTGAGCAAGGCATAGATGGTCCAGCAAATTGCATAAAGGAACTTGCCCAACACAATACGATGTTCCACGTACTCAACACTCTTCGCAATAATCATATCGCCCTGTCACACATACACACATAATTATCATTTGAGATTTACATAACAGATCAGCATTGCTAAGCTTTCTACGCACATATTTGGTAAACTAGTTCTGGGCTACCCCTATTAATTTTTACACAAAGCCAGACATACGTACCATGCATAAACCCTCAGCCCCAGAAACCAAAACACCGGATAGGAGGCAAAATAACTCAACCAATTTCCTTCTTATCTCAGCCGTAGGTGATAGTCTAATCACTAATCCAATGACGAGGCTGATCGCCACCAACTCAATCAGAAATAAACATCCTACGTACATCTGTAGTACATACATGTGTATAATATATGGATCACTACATATATATATAATTCACCCAACATGAAAGTAATAAAAGTAGTGATTATAAGGTATGACCAAGGTACGTACCCTTTGTTTATTATCATCAGCATAGAGAAGGATGAGGATGAGATAAGCTAGCTCTATAGCAAGGCCAATGCCATAAGCCGTTGTCACATGGATGTGTCTAGGATGAATAGACGGTATACCATAGAACACCCAGAAGACACAGCTCATTATCATAGCAAGACGATATTCAGGTCTGACCCCTTTCACCGACTTATTCTTTAATATTCTGTAGAGTGATGGCCTACCCAAGCAAACACAAAATTGAATTAAAAAAAAAAAGAATCATAAACATGCATGCAACCGCACACACAGTGAGTGAGAGAGAGAGAGAGAGAAAGAGATAGAGAGAGAGATTACACTGCCAAAACAAACAGGCCAAAGGAGATGACATTCCCTATCCAAAAAGAATAAAAGAAAAAGATTAAACAAGCAGCATATAAATGTTAAACTGGTCGCATACAATGTAATTGTATAAATTCTGATCAACAATTTTATTTTTTATCAATACACATACAGATAATTGATAGTACTAAAAAAGTAAAGATTAGTTCAAAACATAGTACTAATGACATAAAATTGACTACTTAATTTGATTCAAAAGAAGTCCATAACACAAGACAACTAGTTATCAATACAAATTAACGAACAGGTGGGATCCACAATGAAAGAAAAACAGAAATAAACATCAAACAGCAACTTAAAGATCCTAATTGTATGATATTGTAACATAATCACATTACTCAAATATATATATTAATAAATATATAATAAAATTGACTTACTTTTGCAGGTTGGTAGTCACCGAATAACCATTTTTTTCAGATTAGGCGAGGGTATGAATTTAAACAATTAAATTGAACAAGTGTAATCTGCGCACACACTGACAGAACATCATTGCACATCACCCAGTTATTCATACACAAAACGCATCTAGGGGATATATATACATACAATTAAACACAAATCTAGTCTATATATAAACATACACAAACGCATCTAGGGGATAAAAACACGACCTAGAATTAAATTTGTATGAAATTGTAAACACGGGAGTTGAATACTAACATCAATTGAAGGGAGGGAGTGATTATACAGGTTTGATTAGAGTACAATACTAACCGATTATGCCCACGACCGTACCAATGATTTCAGTATCCACCATCTTAACTTTATCCACGAAAACATACAAAAAAGGGTGAGACAATGTTGGGTACAAACTTATATATATATGACCTAATCGGGCCTTGGGTTATTGACCAAGCTCAACCCAGTCCACACAGTTTCTTTTTCTTCGAAATCCAAAACCTATATAAGCGTTTTCACTTATATACACATACTCTACCTTAAAACTCACGCTATTGATTATTTTTAACAGTTGTGTATCTGTATTAAGTGAATATATATAGTAACATATTAGTTCTAATCATAATTGAACGAGACAATTAATTTAAAATGGAAGGAATAATAAAATTCTCTGAGATTTGGTTCGCATAAGTCAACATAAAGACTCAATACCATAAGTATGTTTAGAAATCCTTTTTAATTTTCTAATCTGCTCAATTTCAAAAATTATTTTCTATAAAATTAAGAAATATCTATTTTAGTGGCAATATTGGGTATTTAGTAGAAAACAAGATTCTATTATGAACAAAGAATAGAAAAAACTACCAAAGAAAAAAATAAGTAAAAGATAGAAGAAGGCGACGTAAAAGAAAAAAGCCGTCTTGGGTGCATCATGTTTAACGTTGATTTTTACCCAACATTAGTCGAAGTTGATAGGGGAGTTGGTCACTAGTCAAGTTCCACAAATGCCTAATTAAGATTTATAAATATACATTCAAGTTCTTTGCTCGCTAATATCTCGTAAATGAGCTACAATTATTATACGCATAACTAAAATTTATCTGTTTTAAGATTGTTTTCTTAGAATACATAAAGGAATCTTGTCAAAAAAAAATACATAAAGGAAACTTTTATTCTAAACTATGTTCTATATTTTTTTTTATTTTTTGTCACGAACTATTTTCTTTAAGTTACACTGTTTTTTTTTCAAGTAGGCTTTTTTCATATTGTTTGTGTGTGTACGTGTGGTGCACGACCGTTCAACCAGAACTGGGAGGGAGCAATTAATAATACTAATTACTATAAGTTCACACCAGAAACATGAAGTATCTAAAACATAATAAAGTAATCCCCATATTAAGTCTGATTGTGATTATCTTCAACTAAGCTATGCCATTTTCTTGCACTCCAGCTGCTTATCTTGGAGCTGCACCTCAGCTATTGCTTCTTCTTATCAGCACCCGTGCCCATCACTTGGACCTGCATTGCGTACTTCTTCTCAGCACTGGACTTTGCAATACTTTTGTAGTACATAAGCTGGGTCACTCCCACAAGAACAAAAGCAATATTCATAGCCTACAAAAGATCAAATTCATCAAGACATCAACTATGCACCCTTCTTAAAACAAGATATATCACACGAGATGGCTACATTTTATACATCGCTTAGTCTCACCAAATAATCAACTTTGTGAACTACATTCTGTTTGATGAGAATGATATCTTTATACATATATTATTACCCAAAGAACGGAGTCAGATATGCGTCCGAACAAGGCATAGATGGCCCAGCAAAGTGCATAAAGGATCTTGCCCAACACAATAGGATATTCCACGTACTCAACACTCCTCGTCTTCGTCACGTCGGCCTGTCACACATACACACATAAATATATCAGGAGCGAGTTACGTAACAGATCAGCATTGCTACGCTTTCTGCGCATATATTTGGTAATCTAGTTATGTATGGGCTACCACTATTAATTTTTACACAAAGCCAGACATACGTACCGTGCATACACCCTCAGTCCCGGAAACAATTCCAGCAGATACGATGCAACATACCTCAACCAACATCCTTCTTGTCTCAGCCGTAGGTGCTAGTCTAATCACTACTCCAATGACGAGGCTGATCACCACCAACTCAATCAGAAATAAGCCTCCTACGTACATCTGTAGTACATACATGTGTGTATAATGTTATATGGATCACTACATATATATATATAGAGGGCTACTCCAATGAGAACCCTTCATTGGTGAGAACTGAGAACCAATATATCCAATGGCAATTTTGTAATAAATTAAAAAAATAGGGTTATACAAGCAGTAAACAAAAAAAAGGTATCATATCTAAAATTCCGCTATTAATTTTCACGGTTCCCGGCGTAACCACTTTCCCCCTTTCTCCATTAAGCATATACATACAGTAGATACACAATTCAACTAACATAACTTCTCCAGAGCTCTACGATAGATTACATCAATCAACGCATATTCGTGCAAAGATATAGAAGATTTCTAACCGATTAAAGACTACAAATCACCTAAACAAGCAGGTATTTCTGAATTTGAACTTTGAATCACTAATTTTATTTCAAAAATTACTCGAATCACTGGAATCGATCATTATAAGTTGCTGATACACACTCGAATCACTGAATAAATGATATTATTTAAGTGATTCACTAGAATAAATGATGATAAACGATACATTCTTCTCCAATTTGTCTTACACATTTTTAAGTGTGTTATTTCTAGGGTTTTGTAAAAGTTATTTGTACTAATTGTTCTCAATTAACGTTTTAGGTCATAATCACTCTTCATCCACATTCTCATGGACGTTGTCGAACTAGGTAATATACTTGAAATGAAATTTATTGTGATTATATTTTATATGTATTTTAATGTTCTATAAAGTGTTATCAATTGGTGATAATATATCTTTTGGTGATTTAGTACAGTACTTTTAGTGATTGGTCCTTATGTTAACATTTGAGTTGAGGACTACAATTTTAAGTGATTGTTGTGTAGTTTTGGTGATTTAAATGATGTATTTTCCGTTTATTTGCAAGAGATTGGCAATATGTGCAGACCTCGGATATGTTTCAGTTGATATCGTTATAAATGTGTTAGCAGCTAATTTTCTATGGGTGCTATGTTTATGTTTTAGTTTTAATTATGACAGTTTATAATTTGTTAGCATTCTGATGCATTAGAATACTTATAAAATTAATTTGTGTTAAAAGTTGAGTTGAGGATTTAATAGTATATTAGTGAAATTTTATAATTGTAAGTGATTGTTTTCTACTTTTGGTGATTTTGAGAAAATAATTTTAGTGATGCACTGATATCAAAAAATGTGGTTTATGTTTATGACTGTAAGAGATTCAAAAGGTAATTTATGTTTATAACTGTAAATGATTGCCTATTCAGTGATTTTACAATAGTATCAACTATTATTCATTGTTATTCAATCTGTGTTGTAGACTTGTACGTTTTGTAATCTTTTGAAATATAGCTTAGCCCTTAATATCTTGAGCTTAATGGTATTTAGTGCTTTATCACATAAAAAGTGCTTTGCAAATACCAAAGTAGTGATTTGAATGTATAGAAAGAGTGACTTGTCTTTTGTATGTCAGCTTGAAAGACTGAATATATATTTTTGTTTCTGCGAAGACATGTGTGATATAGAAATCATATGAATATGTGTAAACATCTTTTTCATCTTGAAAAATTGGCTTGTTATAGGGTCTAGTATAAGACGAAGCAGGAGGTTAAGAAAACAAAGCTTCGGTAAAACATCATATGGTAATCCATTTGTGATTGAAGATACACCAATAGATGATCAAATAAATGGCGATGAACCATTTGTGATTGAAGATACACCAACAGATGGTATACTGAAGTACTACTTGTTTTTTTTATTTTATGTAAATTAATTATGAACCTCTATAATAACTACACTATTTTATTTGTGTTTTAAACTATTTCCAGGTACAAAACCTCAGAGTGAGGATGATGATGATTTTGTAGAGCCACCCCCAAAAAAATGTACACGCGAAACAAAATTGCCAAGTGCCAGTAATTTGAGCAGGAGAATCATATCAACCCAGAAAACTGGATTGCTGAACCCAGAACAGAAACAAAATCTATTTCAAAAAGGAAAGAAATTCAAGATTAGAGCGCGAAAGAACCAAACAATTGACATTGTTGAGGAGGATATCAACAAAGAAACAAAAAAAACATTAAAACGCAAACTTCACATTGAGGTAAATCTTAAGTCAAAACATTGTTCTAGCTATAGGATTTAAATAAAAATTGAATGATTAACATAGTTATCTATTATTGTTAGGTAACTGTTGAAGACGAAGCAACAGAACCAAGAAAGAACCAAAGAAAGATGTCTGAAAAGGTATATATTCTACTCAAAGTCTTCACAAAATCACCTAAATATCGAAAGACACACACATTTCAAAAAGTTTATCAAACTAACTTTATGATCTATATACCTGTTTGCTTGACAGACAAGTGATGAAGACGCACCAGCAGAAGAAATGGAAAATAAAGAAAGGAAGCGAAAAGGAAAGATTGCTGAAAAGGTAAACTGTACTGCCTAAAAATACTCCTAAAAATATAGAACTCGCCATAAATCACCTAATGCCTAACTAGTTTTAATATACTTTATTAGGATGGAGATGAAGAAGACAAAAAGAAAAAGAAGAATATAACGGATATCTTCAAGATAAGAAACTCACCATCGAACTTGAGGGAAATGATTTCTGGACTTTCTGAGATACAAAAGACATGGGTAAGAAATACTGGGTTTGGCCGTTTGCTAGATTTCGCCTTAGGAAAGATACCACATAGGCTGGCATACCATGTATTCCAGTTATTCGATGCATCGAGCCGAACCTTAAAGCTTCCTGGTAGAATTATCCCAATAACAGATCAAGATGTTTATTATGTACTGGGGCTCCCTGTTGGAAAAAGAGGTTTCAACTATGCAACAACAACAGCAAGGAAAAATCTATGGACATCACAGTTTCCGGAAAAACCTCAATATAATATATCACCTTCAACAGTGATTGATATAATGAAAGGCATAACCGAAGATAATGAGATGTTTAAGCTGAATTTCCTGATGATAATGTCAAATGGCTTGATTGAACGAAACACAACGTCGTATTTGATTAGGAATGTCCTAGAGTATGAAATTGAACTTGACGATTGTGCTGCATATAATTGGGGAGAGTTGTTGATTAGAAGCCTGGTGAACACAAAGAATAGTTGGCCAAAATTGAAATCAGTATTTTATCCAGGACCAATAATTTTTCTCACTGTAAGCACTCTTTACTGTTTACTAAATCTTTTTTGAATATATACTGCACAAAATACTATATCCAATGTATGCTCGTAAATGATTATGGATTTTTAATTTTTTTCAGATATTCTATGTTGATCGTGTAATCATCAATGGCAAACAACAAGTGGAACGCCAAATTCCAGCATTTAAAGGATGGACACAAAAACTGCTTAAACAAAGGCAAGCAGAAGAAAAGAAACTTGTTTCTTTTGAAATTCTTCTAGCTAGATCAGAACTACCAACTCCTCAAGTAAGAAACATAAAACTACCATTTCCTTACATAATTTTTAATACTTATTGATTACTGAAATAAGTTAATTATATATATATTTTGTATGAAAAGGGTGACGATCCAGTTCAAGATAATGTACATGTAAATGAGGAGCAAACACCTCTTGTAGAAAAAGACACTGAAGTTAGAGTACAGGTATAAAACTAAAAGTCACCAAAATAATAATACTTCATATCACTATTAACATATGGCGAAAGGAAAAAGTAAACATTATTTATATGATTTGATCTTTCTAAAATAGGTAATTAGAAAGAATGAGGCAATTAATAATGATGAACAAGAGATGGATGCTCCAAGTCAGCTGGTGCAGGAAAATTTTAAAGTTAGAGAAAAGGTACAACATTTCGAAGTCACAAAAAATGGTGACTTGTATATTTTCACTTGGTGATGGCATTATGTATTGACATTTCATAATTCATAATTCTAATTACATTTAAAGATGCAGTTAGATAACTAGCGTATACCTTTACAGGAAAATGAATTTGTAAAGGAAAATGATGCATTTAATAATGAACAAGAAATGGATGGTCCAAGTCCTCTGGTACAGGACAATTTCAAAGTTAGAGAAAAGGTACATAACTTAGGCTCTGTTTGGGATTGCTGTTAAAAATTGCTGTGCTGTTGAAAAAAGTGCTGTTAAAATAAGTGCTGTTGTGAAAATCAGATAACTGTTTGGTAATATTTTTGATATATGCATGTTTTGGTGTATAATATAAAAAAATAATGTTTTGGTGAGTTTTGATGTTGAAACCAGTAGCTGCTTCCCGCAAAAGCTGAAAAACAGCTTTTTTCAAAAGCATGGGGGGACCTGCTTTCTCTAAAAGCAGCTTTTGAGCCAAAAGCGCTTTTCAGAAAAGCAACTTTTAAATTTTACCAAACACTTTTTTAGCTGCTTTTCAGAAAAAAGCTGCTGTTGCTGTCTGCAACAGCAATGCCAAACGGACCCTTACACTCCAACTTGCGTAAAATGTACACTCGAAACTTGGTGATGGCATTATGTATTTTATCAAAACTTAATGACTTGTGTATTTGGATTTAGTTTTCCTTGCTCTGGTTTGGATTTGTAGTTGTGCATATTGCCATTTCATAATTCATAATTCTAATTACATTTAAAGATGCAGTTAGATAACTAGTGTATACCTTTACAGGGAAATGAATTGCTAAAGGAAAATGAGGCATTTAATAATGAACAAGAAATGGATGCTCCAAGTCCTCTGGTACAGGACAATTTCAAAGTTAGAGAAAAGGTACATAACTTAAACTACAACTTGCGTAAAATGTACACTGAAGTTGATTTATATGATGTAATCTTTCAAAAATTAAAAAAAAATGAATATAATGCGAGAAGTACAGGTCACCAAAAACATTTGGTGACTTGTGTATTTTAATTTGATGTTGGCCTTATATCTTTTGTCTGAACTTAGTCCCTAGTGTATTTAGATTTACTTTTCCTTGCTTTGTTTTGGATTCGAAATTATCATAACTTCTCAACAGGACTGGTTTGAAGACCTAAGCGTGAAAGCTGTGATGTTAATGGATGCAATTGAGATCTATAAAACCGAAATAGAAGCTGTAAAACTTAAGCATCCAAATGACATCAATATTTCTAATATTGAGGGACAAGTAGGTGTAGTGATTCAAAAGTTGATACCAAGTTTCCAAAATGCAAATACTCAACCTGAAAGTGAAGTCAAGTTGAACCCTGAATATCAAACTAAAGACAAGTATGAAGCTGAAATGGCAGGAAAAGATACAGAAGAGCTCTTTACAGAGTACCAACATGCAGAAATAGATCCAGATGAACTTGACATGATTGAGTTGTTAGAGTATATACACTCTACACAGGGAAGGAAAGATATGGAAGACTACAATGAAGAAATGTCACTGCCTTCATTTTCCCTAGGAATTGATATTCCTGTTATGGACATTTGCAAGGAGATAAACAAAGAACATGGCGATGTTGATGCAGAACCTGATGGTAATAATTTTGTTACTCCAGCACCCAAAACAAAGGAAGAAAGAACAAGGAGGGGAGCCAGGCCTGGTGTTGCTTATCGATCACCTTATGTACGAAGAGAGATAGATCTGAATGCAAAATACTCTGTACAAGATTATGCCGTATGGAGATGGATAATACAGAAGGAAAAGGATAAATAGTAAGTATTCAAGAATGACAACACGACACACAAAAGTCAGCACAAAACGCTATTTTAATATTCTTCTATTTTCTACTACTAAAATATTCTTGTTTTCTCGAATACTCGCAGCGAGCATGTGTTTAAGTATGGCGATGAATTTTGCATTCGTAAGCACATTGCTACTCTAAGACCTGGACAGAAGTTATATTACTCTGTGATAGATGTGTGGTCTACTTTAATGAATGAAAAAGAAACATACAAGTCAGCAGAATCACCATTGCGTTTGTTCTTCAACATTGCACTCTCGGTAATAAATTAAAATTTTGATAGGTTCTATTTATTCAATCGAGAGATTCACTAACTTCATTACTTTAAATTCTACAGGTTGCACCTTTGGATGATAACTACTCACAAGATGAACAATACAAGATATTTGAGACTGAAATGAATCACTTCTTTGAAAGATACCCGGCCACAAAAATTCAGGATTATCAACTGGTACATATTTAGACATATTACTCACTCCCTCCCCCCGCCCCTTAAGTTAATTATTACTATTCGAGGAAAGAGATTATATGATATTAACAAATAACATTTGTAGATATTTTTCCCAATGTTGTCCTATGAGCACTACTACCTGATCTGCCTGAATATAAAGACACGGTCCTGGGAGGTGATTGATAACATAAGGCACGGAAGAGCAGCCAATAAAGAATACGGTAGAAAGTTGCGTCAACTGGTACGTTGTACAAATCACCAACTAAATGAAACTTTTACAAACTAAAAAGTTTATGTTCCTTGATTATGACATTTTGAAAATAAATTTTCAGAAACAACACTTTGTCAAGTACTTAAAGAACAGAGAACTGACATGGTTTGCCACTTCAATCAATAAATTAAAGACCATCCACATGAAAATGCCTTGGCAAACATTCAAGAATTATATTGATTGTGGTGTATTTCTAATGAGGCACATGGAGACCTATAAAGGCAATAAAAATGACTGGACGACTCAGTTCAAAATTGAACAGGTAACTGTAGCACGATAATCACACAAACTAAAATTACATAATATTTTAACATATTTTAATTTTGACTATTATTATTGAACAGAGGCAGAAAGTGCAGCTGGATAGGTTAAGAACAATGTACACCAATGCCATATTGACCTCAAACATGAATGAAAAGAGAGAATTTGTTCTGAAAGAGTCAAAGTTGTTTTACAACAAAATAGCGGGGCAAGGATTACTGAAAGTGGTGATTGCAGGAAGCTCAAGAAAAGCCAAATCAAAAAAGACTGAAGAATCTGTATACTTTCCAGACTTGTTATCTGCTACTGAATCAGATTAAACAAATTGAATAGTTGGATATGATTGGATAGTGAAAACTTAGTTGGTATTTTCTCTATGTTAGACAAGATGTTATTGCATTTACATTGCACTTCTAAAAAAAATTGACATTGATATTGGAGTGCTTTTATTAAAATTGTTGTCATTTGATATCAGTTCAGAGTTGGTATGCATTTTTCATATTTATATATTTTTAAATCACTAAAAATGAATTTTCAAAATCACCAAAATATTATAATAATCACCAAACTACAAAAATACCTAAGATCTTGCTGGAAGAACATGAGGATCAACTATTAACACTCTGAATTGCACCAAATGCACCCACAACAATACTATTGGCATAGAAACATGTCAGAAATCCTCCTAATGACAGAGAAAGAACTATATGATTTCGACAACATCACCTAGTGCCACTATCTTATTCAAACAAACTATGACTGGACTGGATTCAGCCCCGTTGTCACATCTTTTTCATCCAGAGGGCCTAGTATTCGAAGCCCCAGAATCCTAAAACCTGATATCATAGGCCCTGATCTGAGCATTCTTGCAGCACGGCCTATCTCCGTTGATAACATAGCAAATGCCAAAACAACATTTAATATGATTTCTAGGCTAAATCTTACAGTGTACAAATCAAATAACAAAAAACCCAAAATCACCAAAAATAATGACGGAAAACACACCAAAATGTTACATAATCACTTAGAAAAAACTTCAATATGCTAATGTTTTACTGCATTTCAAACCAAATTAAAAAAACATCAACCAAACAATTAAATCCTTGACAGTATATTTGTAACAAAGAAACTAAAGACTAAGTTGTAATTAATCTGCATCAGTTTCCTCTATCTCAACATCTTGCTCAGCACGTGCCTTCTCCATGTCTTGCTCAGCACATGCCTTCTCCACATCTTTCTCAGCACATGCCTTGTTCTTACCGGGACATGTTCTTGCATCGTGAACGGTTGATAAACACAGCTTGCACTGTCTTGGACGTTTGTTTCCTTTGTTAATAGCCTTCTCTCTTGCACTGACAAATCTTTTCAAACCAGAACCTTTGTTTTTACAGGCTTTCGGTGCATGAATGGTGATTTCTTCGCTTGGCTGTGGACCCATCAACATTTCCAAGTGAGCTTTCTTCGTTATATAACTATCATCACCAAGATCAGAGCTAAGTTGTTTAACAGTTTTGTCAACATAGTTAAGCTTGTCAATGTTAACTCCCGCCTTATTCATAGATTTTTGAAAATTAAACCATATATTTGTCTGCTTTAACGATACATTCTCCATCTTTGTCAGGTCTTCAGAAACACCGAATAATTTCAATATTGATGGTGCATTTTCTGCATTCTTACTCCATCTGTTAAGCACAAGGTTTCTTGGTAACTTTACCACCTCAAAGTGGTTAAGAGCACAAAAAGCATGCCGACAAAGAATGCCACACATCACAAACTTCTTACATGAACATTCTGCATAATTTGTACCTACTTTAACCTAAGAATCACATCAAAATATGCAGAAAATCACTAAAAGTTGATCAAGAATAGATCAACACTAAAAATAGTAATACACACAAATCATTATGCATAAACTGTAAATGTTCAAAGGACAGAGCCATATCTCGTAACAATAAACTTTCTAAGTTTACTTTTAAATCTTTAGAAACACAAACGTTATCCTTTTAAGTCGACACTAATAACAGTAATCCACACAAATCACTAAAAAATGAACGAAAACAAGTTCAAAAGTTATTCTTTTAACACCTGACTTGGACATAAAAGTAATAGGATATTACCTCAAAAACTTGGTCTTTCAGCATCACATCTTTCATTTGATAACATTTAATGCCATCTACTAAAGGACCAATACTCTGGATCCTCATATTATAACCAGACGCCACCATCTCTTTCTGAACTTTATAGAAAATTGGGCGAGTATACAGCTCTGCAGCTTCAGCCTCAATAAACATTCCCGTAACTGTAGCAGGTAATGCAGATGAGCCCTCCTCATTTAACCGAGCAGTTTCATTGCGTTGTTTATCCATTGCACTCTCAAAACGCAAATAGAACTCGCATAAGGTATCACTTTGCCTGTGAAATTGACTAAAAAAGTTGTTCTCACTCTCTGATCTTGATGTCGTTCTCATTAAGCCAAACATAGGCTTATCCCGAAAGAATGCCGGGATCCACGATGTTCTAATAGCATACATCTCCCAAAGCCATCTATTCCCCTCCAATTTAAATTCCTTTAAAACCGCTTTCCATCCTCTTTCAAACTCAAAAGGTTCAATAGTGGAAGACCATATGTATTTCTTCATGTTTTCCATCAAAGCAGTTTCCTTGCATATGAAATTACCAAGCTACAAAAAAAAGAATCATTAATTGAGAATGATAACAACTATGAATCATGAATGTACTATCAAGAGACTGGTACTAAAAAGGTTATTTTGTACCTTTGCAGGGAACTTTTCCATTATATGCCACATGCATAAACGATGTTTAGTGGCAGGGAATGACATGGGAATAGCTTGCTTCATTGCTGGACACTGATCAGTGACGATGCAGACTGGATTCCGCCCCATTGCTAATAAAAAATGATCAAAAGCCCACTTAAAATGAGGAATATCTTCTTTAGAAAGAAGTGCAAATCCAAAAGTCACACATCTATCATGCTTATCAACACCGGTGAAAGGGCAAAAAACCATATTGTACCTGAAATAACATTTATAAAACAATAATTAATTAAATTAAAGTAACAAGAAATCACCAAGTAGAAGACTGCAAATCACTAAAAACGTAAACGCCAAATGTGTAACCAATGAAAGACGTACTTATTAGTATCAAAAGTCGCATCAAATGAAACGGCATCACCATAAAGCTCATAATTCCTCCTAGCAATTGAGTCGGCCCAAAACAGTTTTGTCAAATGTCCTTCTGTGTCAAGATCATAAGCATAATAAAAAGACTCACAACTCTCCTTTTTCACCTTGAACTTCTCAATTATCATTTGTGCATCACGTTCGCCGACATACTGCTTCAAGTCTCTACTAAAATTTCTAAAATCCCTCACCGTAGAACCCACATTAGCAAAACCACCGACCAATTCCTTCATGAAGCTAAATGACTGACTTGCACCAATATTTACTTTCATAGAATCAAACATGAAATTTCGAGAAGTATAAGACATTTCACGATTAGCTCTCAAAAAATGTCGTCCAGCCTTAGAAACCAAATTATGATTATGTCCTTCAACAAAAACAGAAACTCTATAACTCTCATTGGAAACAAATTTTAAAATAATTTTCGCATTACAACCACATCTACCAGATACAGTCCTCCTACGAACACCTTTTTTACGATTACGATCAGAAATAAGTTCATTCTTTTCGTTAAATCCAGCTCTACTACAAACCACATATTTACTTACAATAGTATCATCACGTGTCTTTTCAGCACTTCTACGTGTAGTAAAACCACATAAACGTCCATATTCACTATAAAATTTGATGCCAGCCTCCAAAGAATCAAACAATTGATTAATCGATGGTTTACAATTTGCATCATCACAAACAGGTAAACAATACCTACTCCCACCAGGTGAAAAAGTGTAGTTTGAAATAGCATCATCAGTTTCTAATGAAGTAGAACCATTACCAGAAGTATCATCATTAATAAATCGACTAACACATGAAGAATCATCACTTGTAACACCTAAAAAAAACAAAAGAAAATGTTAACATATATACATGTATGTTATGTAAAGGTTTTTAGCAAATTTCACAAATCACTAAAACTATCAAACAAAATCAGAAAAAGAACATATACTAATCAGGGAAAAAAAAGTAAACAAAACAACCAAAAATTAAACAGAATCACTAAATTTTAAAACATTATACACATCATCTAGAAAAGGAGAAGACAATTGAAAATTTGCTAAATTGATTTGAACAATTGAAAACTATTTGAATTAAAAAAATACCTTGATTACAGCTGATTTTGAACAGATCCTGCGTAATCATTGTATAACAATGCTGATCAAAACTCAACAACGCGGATTTTCAATTACTAAGATGAACAAAATTCATGATCGACATAAGGTACTGACGGGTATGTATATAGAGAGAGAAAGAGAGAGAGAGGGGAGAGATTTAGAGAGAGAGTGGGATGGAGTATAGCACGAAAAGAAAGGAAGAAAAATATGTTGTTGGAGTAATAAATTTAATAATTATTATGAAATTAAAATATAATCAGCTGTCATAATAATGTGTGGACAGGATTAACCGAGATGTTAAAAAATAAGTGGTTGAGATAAGATCTCAGTTCTCATTTTTAAAATGAGTTCTCATTTGAGCACCTGCCTATATATATATATATATATATATATATATATATATATATATATATATATATATATATATATATATAATTCACCCAACATGAAAGTAATAAAAGTAGTGATTAAGGTATGACATTCCCTATCCAAAAAGAATAAAAGAAAAAGATTAAACAAGCAGCATATATATGTTAAACTGGTAGCATACAATGTAATTGTATAATACGAGGCTGATCACCACCAACTCAATCAGAAATAAGCCTCCTACGTACATCTATAGTACATACATGTGTGTATAATATTATATGGATCACTACATATATATATATACTGGTCTATAACCCGTGCGATGCACGGATGAATTTTAGTATTTTTTTATCTTATTATCTATATCTTGATTTATATGATTTTAAAAAGTAATCAAATATAATAATATATGTATGATGTTATTCTAAGTTTTTTTTTTTTGATTTTAAAAATTCTTAATATGTTGTCGATGGAATAATATCTTGAACTTTTGAATGTAGCTTAGAAAAATAGATGATATAAATATTTAATAATAATATGTTGTTGACGGGATTCGAACCTTGAACCCGTGGGAGCATTTTAGATATCAAAAAAAGAATATTATTTTAATATTACATCCAACGGTTCTCATTTACCTATATTTACATCTAACGGTTATTATTTAGAGGACCAAACTACCAACCAACCAAATAGATGGTAGTTTGCTTATAATAGTATTTTTTTTAAATGATTTTTTAGTATTTTTTCTTATTTTATTAGCATTTATTTGTATTTTGATCTTAAAATTTTTTAATATGCGGTTGACGAGATTCGAACCTTGAACCCGTGGGAGCATTTTAGATATCAAAAAAAGAATATTCTTTTAATATTACATCCAACGGTTCTCATTTACCTATATTTACATCTAACGGTTATTATTTAGAGGACCAAACCAAATGACCAAACTACCAACCAAATAGAGGGTGGTTTGCTTATAATATTATAGTATAGATATACATTTCACCCAACATGAAAGTAATAAAAGTAGTGATTAAGGTATGAACAAGGTACGTACCCTTTGTTTATTATCATTGGCATAGAGAAGGATGATGATGAGATAAGCTAGCTCTCTAGCAAGGCCAATGCCATAAGCCGTTAGCACAAGGATGTGTCTAGGATGAATAGACGGCATACCATAGAACACCCAGAAGACACAGCTCATCATCATAGCAAGATGATAATCAGGTCTGACCCCTTTCACCGACTTACTCTTTAATATTCTGTACAGTGATGGCCTACCCAAGCAAACACAAAACTAAATTAAAAAAAAGAATCATAAACACACAGTGAGTGAGAGGGAGAGAGAGAGATTACACTGCCAAAACAAACAGGCCAAAGGAGATGACATTCCCTATCCAAAAAGAATAAAAGAAAAAGATTAAACAAGCAGCATATAAATGTTAAACTGGTTGCATAAAATGTAATTGTATAAATTCTGATCAACAATTTTATTTTTTATCAATACACATACAGATAATTGATAGTACTAAAAAAGTAAAGATTAGTTCTAAACATAGTACTAATGACATAAAATTGACTACTTAATTTGATTCAAAAGAAGTCCATAACACAACACAACTAGTTATCAATACAAATTAACGAACAGGTGGGATCCACAATGAAATAAAAACAGAAATAAACATCAAACAACAACTTAAAGATCCTAATTGTATGATATTGTAACATAATCACATTACTCAAATATATATATTAATAAATATATAATAAAATCGAATTACTTTTGGTAGTCACCGAATAACCATTTTTTTAGATTAGGCGAGGGTATGAATTTAAACAATTAAATTGAACAAGTGCAATCTGCGCACACACCGACAGAACATCATTGCACATCACCCAGTTATTCATACGACACAAACGCATCTAGGGGATATATATACACATACAATTAAACACAAATCTAGTCTATATATAAACGTACACAAACGCATCTAGGGGATAAAAATACGACAGCAGACAAAAACTCTAGAATTAAATTTGTATGAAATTGTAAACACGGGAGTTGATACAGGTTTGTTTAGAGTGCGAGAAGAGTACAATACTAACCGATTATGCCCACGATCGTACGGATGATTTCAGTATCCACCATCTTAACTTTATCCACGAAACAGACAAGAAAGGGTGAGACAATGTTGGGTACAAACTTATATATATATGGCCTAATCGGGCCTTGGGTTATTGACCAAGCTCAACCCAGTCCACACAGTTTCTTTTTCTTCGAAATCCAAAACCTATATAAGCGTTTTCACTTGTATACATATGTACACTAGCTTAAAACTCATACTATTGATTATTTTTAATAGTTGTCTCTGTATTAAGTGAATATATATAGTAACATATTAGTTCTAATCATGTAAATACAATTTGTTTAGTATCGAGAAAAGGCCCTCAATGGCACAATATTAAACAAAAATGCCCAAAATTGCAGTTCAAAAAAATGGTCCTTAATAGCACTCCAAAACGTTAAATCGTGTTGCGTTATTAATTCCAAAACAAAACTTCTCTTCTGGTGACTAATGGTGATGGTTCCCTGACACAAAGGTCATGTGTGGACCCCACAATGTTGGACATCCTTGTTATCTTGCTGTGTTTGTCAGGAGGGTAATGCATGACAACCCACGTGGGCGCGGACAATTCCAAAAAAATGGTAAGATATGGGTAAGAGGCGTCCAGTTTAAACTGTGAAAACGGAAGATCATGCAGCGTTTTCCCCAAGACGCAAATACATGTCACGTTTATGATGATGAAACGTGCAATCAAGTTGCGTTTTCAAGTTTATTTTTAAATTCCTTTTTAAAATAATTCAGTAACGCAAGTTAAAATTGCGTTTTCGAAAAACGCAACACGATACAGCGTGTTAAAGTGCCATTTTGGACCATTTTTTTAAATTATGCCATTTGGGGCCATTTTACTCTAAATTGTGCCATCAAGGGCCAACACCCTTTAGTATCATAATGTGTATAGATAATAGATCACATGGACTATATTTAAATTTAATCATGTTATATATGCCTATGTTTAATTAGTATCATAATGTTAGAGAAAAATGATCCTAAGATAGACTTCAGGAAACTTCCGTGATGTGATTATTGGTTTATGTGTGTTATCTTTTATATCTAATTACTCACCTTCCTTATTTATATACAATCAAAAATAAAAAATGAGGTACTGTCTTTTACATGTATTTAGTTTGACCTTAGGAAAAGTATCCTAACTTTAACCTTAGGATCATTACTCTATAATGTTAAAAAATAAGTAAAAGATTGAATAAGGCGGCGTAAAAAAAATAGCCGTCTTGGGTGCATCATGTTTAGTCGAAGTAGATAGGGAGTTGGTCTCTAGTCAAGTTCCACAAATGCCTAATTAAGATTTCTAAATATACATTTAAGTTCTTTGTTCGCTAATATCTCGTAAATGAGCTACAATTATTATACGCATAACTAAAATTTATCTGTTTTAAGATTGTTTTCTTAGAATACATAAAGGAATCTTGTCAAAAAAAAATACATAAAGGAAACTTTTATTCTAAACTATGTTCTATATTTTTTTTATTTTTTGTCACGAACTATTTTCTTTAAGTTACACTGTTTTTTTTTCAAGTAGGCTTTTTTCATATTGTTTGTGTGTGTACGTGTGGTGCACGACCGTTCAACCACAAATGGGATGGAGCAATTAATAATACTAATTACTAGAAGTTCACACCAGAAACATGAAGTATGTAAAAGATAATAATAAAGTAATCCCCATATTAAGTCTGATTGTGATTATCTTCAACTAAGCTATGCCATTTTCTTGCACTCCAGCTGCTTATCTTGGAGCTGCACCTCAGCTATTGCTTCTTCTTATCAGCACCCGTGCCCATCACTTGGACCTGCATTGCGTACTTCTTCTCAGCACTGGACTTTGCGATACTTTTGTAATACATAAGCTGGGTCACTCCCACAAGAACTAAACCAATATTCATAGCCTACAAAAGATCAAATTCATCAAGACATCAACTATGCACCCTTCTTAAAACAAGATATATCACACGAGATGGCTACATTTTATACATCGCTTAGTCTCACCAAATAATCAACTTTGTGAACTACATTCTGTTTGATGAGAATGATATCTTTATACATATATTATTACCCAAAGAACGGAGTCAGATATGCGTCCGAACAAGGCATAGATGGCCCAGCAAAGTGCATAAAGGATCTTGCCCAACACAATAGGATATTCCACGTACTCAACACTCCTCGTCTTCGTCACGTCGGCCTGTCACACATACACACATAAATATATCAGGAGCGAGTTACGTAACAGATCAGCATTGCTACGCTTTCTGCGCATATATTTGGTAATCTAGTTATGTATGGGCTACCACTATTAATTTTTACACAAAGCCAGACATACGTACCGTGCATACACCCTCAGTCCCGGAAACAATTCCAGCAGATACGATGCAACATACCTCAACCAACATCCTTCTTGTCTCAGCCGTAGGTGCTAGTCTAATCACTACTCCAATGACGAGGCTGATCACCACCAACTCAATCAGAAATAAGCCTCCTACGTACATCTGTAGTACATATATGTGTGTATAATGTTATATGGATCACTACATATATATATAATTCACCCAACATGAAAGTAAGTAGTGATTAAGGGATGAACAAGGTACGTACCCTTTGTTTATTATCATTGGCACAGAGAAGGATGATGATGAGATAAGCTAGCTGTGTAGCAAGGCCAATGCCATAAGCCGTTAGCACAAGGATGTGTCTAGGATGAATAGACGGCATACCATAGAACACCCAGAAGACACAGCTCATAATCATAGCAAGATGATATTCAGGTCTGACCCCTTTCACCGACTTACTCTTTAATATTCTGTAGAGTGATGGCCTACCCAAGCAAACACAAAACTAAATGAAAAAAAAGAATCATAAACATGCATGCAACCACAGAGAGAGAGAGAGAGATTTACACTGCCAAAACAAACAGGTCAAAGGAGATGACATTCCCTATCCAAAAAGAATAAAAGAAAAAGATTAAACAAGCAGCATATATATGTTAAACTGGTCGCATATAATGTAATTGTATAAATTCTGATCAACATTTTTATTTTCTATCAATACAAATACAGATAATTGATAGTACTAACAACAACAAAAAGTAAAAATTAGTTCTAAACATAGTACTAATGACATAAAATTTACAACTTAATTTGTGTTTCAACATAAACACAAATCTAGTATATATATAAACATACACAAACGCATCTAGGGGATAAAAACATGACAGCAGACACAAACTCTAGAATTAAATTTGTATGAAATTGTAAACACAGGAGTTGATACAGGTTTGTTTAGAGTGCGAGAAGAGTACAGTACTAACCGATTATGCCCACGACCGTACGGATGATTTCAATATCCACCATCTTAACTTAACAAATTTCGGGGATTGCTGGAATAACGAATTATGAAAATAAGGGGATTTGGGATTTTTGGATGTTTTGGGGCTGGACTTGAAAGGTGTCTCGACTTGTTAGATGTGTCGGATCCTATTCCAAGATGCATGCGTACCCTGTTTATATATAGGGATCAAGCCAACGCAGTTCTGTGATAGGATAATGTTTTTAATCCCTGTGATTGTTAAGGGATATGTTGAGATAAGTTGATTTTATCTTTTTAGAGTTATATTAGCGTTGGGATTCTTTCCTGATTTGAAAGAATCGTTTGGAGATATTTTTTAGTAATTGATTAATTTAGATTGCAGAAAACTGTCAATAGACATCGCCCATATAACATCAGTTTGTGATGCCACCGATGTAAAAGAGCTTTATTAACATCAGTATAAAAATAACTGATGTCTTTGTATTGTTACAACATCGGATTATATCTTAACCGATGTCTAAACGTTATCTTTAAAAAAATATTCGAGCCCGCTAATACTTTCCCCCCTTTGCCTATTTTTTTTCCCCTCTACAAATTTCCCCCCTTAGCCAATTTTTCTTCCCCCAATTTCCCCCCAATTTCCCTACCCTTTCCCCCGACTTTCCCTGCCCCTTTTCCTAAAACAAAAATAAACAAAATCAAAAACCAATTAAAACAAAAACCCCTCTCACCTCTCTCGAATTCACTCTCTCGAACCCTAATCGAACTCCTTCACTCTCTCGAATTGAACTCCTCCACAGAATTAAAGCTCAGTGCTCGATATATGAATTGTTCTGTAATTTTGTGAGTAATTTATGAATTAGTTTACACAAAGGTGTACCTGAATATGTGAAGTAATTGTTGGAACTCAGAACCACCTCACGGTTTCAGTTTCAGTTGTGTAAAGGCGTTGCTCATTGTCACTCTCACGGTGTTCTTCACCGGTTAGTTTGTTATTTTTGTTTTGAGTTTTTATTGATTGTTAGGCTTATGATGATGAATTGTATTGATGATTAATTCGATTATGTGTTTTAGGGATCTGAAGCCTCATAATCTTCTGGTGGATAAGGATAAGGGGATTCTTAAGATTGCGGATTTAGGTCTCGGAAGGGCTTTTACTGTGCCTCTTAAGAGTTACACTCATGAGGTACTCTCTAACTATTATTGGGTTTAATTTAATTTGTATATGTTTGTTTATGCTCTAATTGAAATGAAAACTTGGAACCATCGCCACTAATTTTAAATAGCATTTACAAATAAATCGATTGTGCTAGTTAATAGATAAGACCTGTTAGTAATAAAATAAATGTGCAGAGAGAGAGTTCAGTTTGTGTCAAAAAAGGTTTTCACGTCAGGGGACATCAGGGTTTAACACAAGCCTTTTCATCTATCAAGGTTTTCGACTCCAGTGGTTCATGTTCTTTCCTTTTCTCCTCAAAGATAACGAATGCTTTGCATATTATGGTCTGCTCCATTTAATTGAGAATGACTAACACTAAGATTGCTTTCAGGCTAATATATCGACACATGTGATGGAGATGTGGGTATATTCTGCACAAGGGAACCCCAATGATGGATTAGTTCTCTAATTCATTCACCTAATCTGGTGACAATGTACTGTCCTGTTTTTTTGTACGTATCTTCCATTCTCCTGCCTTCTATTGCTTCTCATGGATGCACAAGGAGCATATACAGTTACTGATGTAGTCGTGTTGCATTTGAAAAGTTTTGAGAATGTGTATATTGAATACTGTCTATATATGCTCGACAGTGACAGACATGTTTGTTTCTCTGCCAGCATATGGATAATGAGAACCATCTTGTATCTGAGCTGCCTGTTTGATTAATTATATGTATAAATCCTCCTAGATATTAAGATTCTGTGCTATAATGCTACTAATTTCTGTTTCTATTTTGTTATAGGAAAGGCTTAGACTTTAATACTGCTCTCTGCTAAGCAACAAAATACCACACTGAGTCCTGGTGTGTTTGCACATAATTAAGTTTTTTGTGTAGATAAACTCTAAGCTTTCTTATTATTCTTGTAGATTGATGTTGATATTTGTTCTTCTACGGTTGCTAATGGGAGGGGAACTGACCTCAGCATAGATACAAGTGCTGTCTAGGAAGTAGGAACTCATCATGGCAGTGTAAAGGCGGTGAAGTGATGGAGGTTTCTTCGCCTCTTCCTTGGAAATGAAAATAGCAAAAGAAAGTTATCAAAGAGATTCTGAAAATATACTCTTAAATAAAAATGCTGCGTTATATAAACGTGTTCAGTAATACCTGGTTATACCCGAAAATCAAAGTTATAATAACATCGGTTATTCAAAAATATGATACAAGATTCTAGTATTAATTTTATATTCATTTTACAAGTATTCTCGTTTTAGTCGCTAATCCCCCTCCCGCACCCCCCCCCCCCCCAATGTTCAGAAGAATATATATTGTTTAACAATAAATACAATAAAATAGTTAGGTGATAATTAAACAATTAATTGAATTAATAGTTTATATGTATTTCATTATTAATTGATTTTTGACTTTAATGTATAATAATTTTTTTAAAGACATAGGAAATGCATCCAAGTAATGCTCCGATGAGATGCTAGATCCTAGAAGTTACTCGACCTCCTACACCCGCCTAACGATTATTAGAACACTGCTTGTGTGGGAGTTATTTTGGGTGTTTTCGGAGTACTTTAGTTACCTGTCTTGTTTGTATTCAGTACCTTGTGCCAGGAATTTCATTGTTCTAATTAGTTTGTACATGTACGTTGCATGAACCATTATTATAACATAGTTTTCTTGTTTATGTAGTAGCCACGACTAGCAGGAAAGGACGTGTGTAAATAAATTAGCAAACATTAGAAGCTTGAGTGTGAGATTAAATGAGAGATGTATGATAGATAAACTGCTACATCTAGATAGGATCGCTCAAGTTCAGTGTTACACGAGTCGTGAGCTATGCCATTGAACTGCAAACTGGATTCCTCATCCTGATTTACTGGTACACGATCATTTTGACCAAATCTGGACACCCACAAATTATATTTTGAGAAAATAAGGATGTGAATCATTTTCGAATGGTAAGAAGCATTAGATGATAATAATTGATGTTTGTAGGGTCAAGGTTGAAAGTAAGTAGTGTGTGCTATTTCTAATGGATAAGCTCGTATTTGTTTGCAGGCTCACATTAAAAAAAAAATGCAAGCTGATGAGGATGTAGGGAAATTAGCCATGGAGGTGCCTGTATTAGTTTGTGAGTAGCTGTTAGCTTGTCTCTGAATTCCCGAATTTATGTTCCAGTTTTTTTGCATAGACCAACTGAATATTGTTGCAGCTAAAGCTTTGGAACTATTTCTGCAAGACCTTTGTGATCGTACATATGACAAAACACTTCAGAGAGGAGCAAAAACTGTTAGTTCATTGCACTTGTAAGTAAAGCTTGTTATATCAGTTAACTTATGCTAATAATATTTCCAGGAACTCTTCCATATTATAGGAAAGAAAGAAGCTAAAAACACCTATGTAATGAAGATGCAGATCACCCTGTAACTTAATAGTTATGTTGACATGTTTGTGCTGCAGTTTTCTTTTCTGATTCACCCTTGTTTGTCGATTGATATCTTACTGATGTAATACTCGTTAATATGTTGCAATATACAGAAAACATTGTGTACAAAGATACAATGTATTTGATTTTCTGAAGGAAGTCGTCGGTAAGGTTCCTGATTACCACACACTGAGGCTGGTGGTGATGATGTTGATATGACACAGAAGGTAGAAAGATTCCTATTATTTTTCTTCAATGATTTCCTGTGTAAAATGTTACTACTAACTGCTGCTATTTTTGTCGTTTGTCATTTCGACATATCTTAAGAGATTTTAATGAGATCTCATTTTTTGTGCTAGTGTTTATGTATAAATGCAAATGTAATTGTGTTCTTGCAGGAAAATTACCTCCGAAGAAGCCAATGATAGTATGAAGAATCAAAAGAGGAAATGGGTGGTAATTGTGTCCATCTGCTGCTGTTGTCATCCTATTGTGTTCACTGCATCTGCATCATGTCACCATTGTGTTCCTCTACGGCTCTACCTGTAATTTGTTCCTTTATTGTCCACTAGTACTGTTTTAAGGTGGATATGGTAAGAATTTGTGGATGATTTATGGAATTTGTGGAAAGTGGATGATTTTTGTAAATGATAGGTTATGGTAGATGGTATGTAAAGAGTTGGAATTGCATTGTCGGATGAAATTAGGGCTAGGTGCCTTTATTTTTGTTGGATGATTTTTGTTGAATTTGGTATAGTTTGTTGAATTGGTTGAATGGTTTTTATCATAGTTTTTTCTTGTTTTTTGGCATGGATTTGGTATTTTATGGTACTAAAATGGTATTCCGTTATACATCAGTTGCATGGAATAAAATAAACAAACTGATGTAATTTAAAAGTAACATCGCTTTTTCTTTGTAACAAAATCTGCAACTGATATCTTTGTTGTCTTAGACATCAGTTATTGACTGTATTAGCTATCTTAGACATCAGTATATAACTGTATTCTTTCTTATATTAGACATCAGTTACTGACTGTAGTCGTTGTTATCTTAGACATCAGTTACTGACTGATGTCATTTAGATGTATATACATCAGTTTGTTGTCAAAAAACGATGTCATAAGTAGTTAAGACATCGGGTAAAAACCGATGTCAAAGCTCTGGACCTTTCTCTACACCCACCAAGACATCGGTTGAAAAATTGGCAGACATCGGTTTTTAGCTGATGTCTATTGACTGTTTTCTAGTAGTGTTGATTGTTTCCTCGTTTCAGAGAAAGGATATTACTAAGTAGTTAAGCAATTAATCATTATTAGATCAATATTGGGAAATTAGGAGATAATCGAGGCAACCAAAAATATGGCATAACAATTCCCTATCCAAAAAGAAAAAAAGAAAAAGATTAAACAAGCAGCATATATATGTTAAACTGGTCGCATACAATGTAATTGTATAAATATCACATATCTACCTCTGTAAATTATTAAAGAAAGACATTTTACTCGTACTCTACTTAAGTTGGAGCGTGACGAAAGGGCTGAGGAATTATATAGTTATTTGTTCTGCTGATCTATATGGTGTTCTAGGGTATACTATCACCCGGTTACTCATTCGTCGCACAAATACAAGTTATCAAGCATCAACATAAACACAAATCTAGTCTATATATATACGCATCTAGGGGATAAAAATACGACAGCAGACAAAAACTCTAGAATTAAATTTGTATGAAATTGTAAACACGGGAGTTGATACAGGTTTGTTTAGAGTGCGAGAAGAGTACAGTACTAACCGATTATGCCCACGACCGTACGGATGATTTCAGTATCCACCATCTTAACTTTATCCACGAAACAGACAAGAAAGGGTGAGACAATGTTGGGTACAAACTTATATATGGCCTAATCGGGTGGGTTATTGACCAAGCTCAACCCAGTCCACACACTTACCTACACTCGAAATACAAAACGAAGAAAAAAAGATTGTCTTGATAATTTCCTTTGTAAGACTCCAACTTGACCATAGTTATATCAGATTCTCAAACTCAGATTCTTCGGTGACCATAGTCTCAAGTGCAGAATCACCCACCAAACTTATAAATATAAGCGTTTTCACTTGTACAAACGCAGGACAACTTTAATATTAATTTTGAAATTTGATCGCTAAAATTTGGTCGTTTATGTTATTGTCTCCGACCACTACGCCATAAATGGCCTTCTGCAACCCTTGAAAACCGTTGCCGGAAGTTCAAAATTCGTTGGCATAGCCTCAAAAATCTCAAAGGCAACACTTTTTCACTGTTAGTTTTTTCCCCGTTGCCATAGGGGTCAACGCCAACACTTTTCTACCTATGCCAACAGGTTAAAATATGTTGCAGTAGATTAGACTTTGTTCAAAAAAATGTGGGCCCTACATGTGGGCCCCACTGTTTTGGGCCCCACATGTGGGCCTCACTGTTTTGGGCCCCACAAGTGGGTCCCACTGTTCTGGCCCCACATGTGGAACACACCATTAGTGGGGCCCACATGTGTACCTCTTTAGCAACACTTTTTAAGCAAATGGCAACACTAAATTAAACTATTACAACATTTTTTTAACAATATTTGTAACACTTTATCATAACTACTGCAACGCTTTTTTAATGGTAAATTACAAATATATTACAGATATATAAGAAATTCTCAGTAACACAGTACTTCAAACATGTCTTTGCATTTCATTCATCAATCCCAAAATAAAACATTATAATTCTGTATAGAACTAAATACACATCATCTTCTTAGACATCAATAATAAGAAGAAAATGAATGTAAATAGGTCTTGTTGATCCATTAGCCAGAATATCTTGGAGTAAGCTTTGATTCCGGTAAGTAAATGAATGCAAGTAAGTTTTGTTGATCCATTAGTAGGAATCGATCTAATGGTTGGGACAAGGTACTTTGCAACCTGCAAAGGGGGAGTAAAAGAATCTCTTAAAAAACCCAAACTTTAACTAGTGTTACTACTACCAACTATCAAAAAATGTGCATACAAAAAATGTACATAAATCTGTGGCATCAATAATAAGCACAAAACACCACACAATTAATATCAGCTATAGCCATATGGCCATATTTGTTTGTATTTTTGAAGGAATTAATAGTTGAAAAATTAGTGGACTCATAATTAGTTGATGCATTACAACTCTTCACTACTTGCAAGCTAGAACAAATAACTAAAATTCACAATGTAAAATTCCATACCAATGTGAAAATTGTGTGACTTCGGCTAGTAAATAGGTTAAAATTGTTTGAGCCAACATGTCGGTGATCTGCATTAGAAGATAATGGTGAAACTAGCAAGTGAATCCTTAAAAATATTACTAGCAATTAAGCTCAAAGTAGAGTCCACAAAGACAAAGAAATGACCCATCTTTTGCAGATTTTGTTTTTAATATATAATAACTTTTCTTTAATACCTTCTCCGGCAGCAATAAAGGAAAGTGCATGCCTAGGTGACAAGACAACTTCTTCCTTTATACCCTCGACATAAGTACCCTGTTGATAAAGAGCTTCCATCAATGATATCACCACATTATTGCAAGCAAAAGGATCAAGTATTTGTCAACAATCAACACAACTTCAAAAATTAAACTAATCAACTATTTGTTTTACGGGAACTTCAGGGAATATTAAAGCAGATGCATTATTTAGAATGCCACATTAAACTTGAAAACAGAAAACCATCCACATTTAAGTAGGACTTCAAAGAAAAAAAATTTAAAAGTCCAAATAAGTAAATTTAACTTAAATGACTGGTTAAGAAGAAGATATGTGCTTGATATAGAATTGGAGAACACGGCCCGTAGAGAATGAAATAAAAATAAAAATTCACAGATTTGATAAACCTGTAGAAACTTGCTCATCTAATAAAATAATAAATTGAACAAACAATGGGAAATTTTACAGCTACATATGTTTAAAAAAAGCAGTAGCTTGATCCGGTATACTGACAGGTGACCACTATACTAGCAAGTCACCACACACTGTAACCTAAGTACTCACCTTAATGCGAGCCAAGCTTCCCCAAACAGTTGATAAACTAGGATAAATAGGTGGTTGACGACCACCAAAATCATCAAAAGAGTAATCCACATAATTCACTAAAAAAATGTTTCGTTCAGCCTCATCAACTGACTCTTGTTGCACCCTGCAAATCAACAATCCATACTACTGATGATTTGCCATACAAATTACAAAAATTACAGAGGAGTGCCTCCGCAGACTCGTGGATTTAAATTATTGACTCAAAGCTGAGAAAATAATAATGCAGCTATCACCTATGGTCCTACACACTAAGACTGCATACTTACTAATTAGATATTATTTGTACGAGTTGGCAATATTTCCATGCACGCATATCATTACGTAATTGGTAATAGTGTGTCATCACAGTGTAACATATCTATGAAGTTTAATCGTTCAAGCTATACCTTTCCACCATCTTGAAGATAGTGAGGAATCAACTCTCTCATTACTGGAAGCGAAATTTCTGATCTCAACCTGAACGATTTCATAAAGTGAGTTGTATATTAAATTTAGTGGTCAATAAAATAACATAAAGCATAGAGTAAAGATTTACAACAGCGAATTCCCAGAACTTCCCGTAGGGTTCAGAAGAAAACACCTATAAGGTATATATTAAAGCTTCCAAAATCTCTCTACTCTTCCCCCCCCCCCCCCCCCACAAAAAAAAAGAACTTATTAGAATGATGGTACATTTTATTACTCTTCTTAACAAACACTATTTAATAAGCAGGAGTGGATTAACATAACATTGCTTGTGAAAAATAATGATGAAGTGTATTATTATTCATACCAATCCCTGCATGATTAGCAAGATAATCTATTCCACCAAGTCTGAAGAAACAAGAAGACAATTGTAATGCTACCCTTGCTACTTCCCTAAACCACTCTTGTTCACATTTGACCCCGTAGAAGATCCTTCTTGGAATGGTTTAACTGCACCCATTCTTTGAGGATCCATACAAGGATACCAACTACTTTCCTGCTCATTCATTCTTCCGTCAAGCCCGCCCACATAAAGAGTTCATGTTCTTTGATCATTAACCCTGATTTCACAACCAAAAAGGCGTTAAAATGATTATATTATTGAAAATGAATTTCGGTTAATTTATTAAAATAGTTAAACAGAGGATGTGAAGGCTAAAGTTGAATGAATAAGTTCTTATTTAGAAAAGCTGAAATAAAAATGGACTCTCAAGAGCATGGTTCTCCATTCTATGTTAGCAGACCTGCTCTTGCCTGAAGTTGAATAATTAAACGTAAATATATATGTTAGCAAAAGGTGAATGTCCGTGCAACACTAAAGAAAATGGTGTCAACTCATGATCAATTGACCTATGAATTATGATATGCCAAAACACCAATTGTTCATGACATTGAAATATGGAGTCCAGTACTAGAGAATCCAATAATTCCAACCAACCATATAACAGAGAAAGACGTTAAGATATGCAGGTTTACTGATGAAAAACAAAGAGAATAAAAACATACCCTGCGGTCATGCTCCTCAGCAAAGAATTCCTTGTTTACATCACTCTTTGGAATGGAACCACTGGAATTGATACTTGGTGCAGTTTCAATAACCTGAACAGGCAGCCCATATTGGAGATCCAAAATGCAAACTTGAAAAGCATTTTTCAGTGTACTTCAAGTTTGGCAAATCTCAGTTTTTTTAAACCTCGCGCCACGGCCAGGCCTCCACCTAAAAACCGAAAATGGCCTACTGCAAATTTTGCACTCGTTACTGTGATTTGCTTTTGTCTGCATAAATGCGAAATAGTTATGGTTAGAGCTTTCAGCATAACAGTACATAATCACCAACTATCTTCTCTATATATATGTTATTGTCCGGATCAAGGAAATACAATAGTTTATAACCCCAGCATAATATATCAATAAAGTTCCAGCAAAAAATCAAACTACACAGACTGAATGACATCCAGAAATAATTACATGTAGAAAATTGAAATTGGGATAGAATATCATTCCAGCAGGCATAAAACAATATGAAGTGAAAATAGGGTTAAAACAAATAGATATGATACTTTCATGATTAGAGAAACTTTGTACTACTGCATTTCTTTTAAAAATCTAAATGACTCTGTACCTAGACAACTTCTTAATTAAGGTTCTTTACATAGTAATATCGATCCTATAAGTGGACACTAGACAAGCTTTTATATATAGTTATCGAACCTACCTGGTGTAGATATGTTGATGCATTCATAATCACCCATAGCAGAATAGTCTATTGCTTTCCTAAGTTCTATCAGAAATTTTATAATGCAGAACAATGATCACTAGAACAAAATGCTAGCATTACCACTCTATGTCTCAAGTCTCGTTCATAGAATTACTTTGAACTAACTGTATGTGTCTTTCCACTGCTTGTAACACCATAAGCAAAAACAGTTCCTATAGTATCAGAATTCTTTGAATTAGAGTAAGCAACTGATAATGGCGACTGATTTGCTCTTAACTAAGAATTTCATAGCATAGACATTAGCATTACACTTAAGAGCAGGATCTAATGTTTCAATTAAACGACAGATAACAAGAACATACCATTAATACCCTTCATTGCATTTTTTACAACAGGTCGACCAGCTACTTCATAAACATCCTGTGTAGCTATAGAAGGTCCAAATACCTTATCTGCCATACCAAAAATTAGTAAAGCAGATGTGATAACTTCAACTGAAATCTCTAATGCCACCGGATTTTAAAGTTTCAATGTTGTATCGTAGCTAATTTAATCGGTATTAGTAACTGCTAATCTCATTCATCCATCATCAAAATAAATACATTTATATATCAAAAAATACAATCGTACCAAATGCATAAGAGGTCATCAGATTATACTCATTCTGAACAATTTTATCGCCATCAGCATACCAAGCAAGTTCATCACCAATCTGATACTCCCGGTCACTACCACGACACATTACAATCACTTCAAATTCAAATTTAGTTCATAAACCCTAACTCACTCAAAAACAGATCTAACTAATTCAATTCAATCAAATCAAATTAAACGTTAATACCTCAACGGCTGAAACCGAATAGTCACCGAAATGCTATCACCGCCAGATCGCGACGAATCCACCGGCGACTCCAACTCTTCCTGCGACGGAAAACTCACCGGCGTTCGAGCTCCGAAACCCTAATAGAATCCCCTTCAAGCCTCTTACTCGAAACCCTAATTGAACTGCTGCGTAGACATGAACCCTAATTGTTAGAGAGAGTCCTAATTGTTAGAGAGAGTCCTAATTGTTAGAGAGAGTGAGTGTTTGTGAGAGTGAGAGACAATAATTGACCCGCTCAATTATTAATAAAATTTGGTAAAGTCAGGAAGGCGGTAGATTTTGCCGCTCTTGTCAATTTGGTCAATTGACCCGATGCCTTGTTTTTTAGTAATTTAATTTCTGAATTTTTTTTTATGTGTTCATTTTAAAATTCTTAAATAAATCATCATGAAATCCTAGTTGAATAACGTACATTTTTTATATAACTAATAAATGCTTTTATGTAATTAATTATTTAATTTAATTTTTATTAATATATATTAATTATAAAGTTTTTCTTCAAAAAATTTATTTTATTTTTAAAAATTTGTTCATTAATTTAAAATTATCAAAAATACATTATTTACCCCAATTCACCCCAATTCAGGTTTCAATAAATTTATAAATAAATCATTTTCATAAATTTTATTACTTTTTATATATAAAATTAGTATTTGATTTAATTTTTACTTATAGTAATATAAGTTTTTTGTTTTGTACAATAACTATGGCAACACTTTATCATGTCTACGCTAACACGTGGAATGAATATTGTAATAGGAGGATTTAATAGTGCTATTACAAAACTTGTAGATGGCAACACCTTGCAAAAGCGTTGTAGAAAGTCATTTATGGCGTAGTGGACTAAATTCATTTGATTGGAAAAAATCAATCAATAACAAAACTATTTTCTTGTAAAGAATCTTTCAAATTAACTTCCTTCGTTTGTCTTTAATCACAAACTTATTTTTCCATGAAATGTTAGGGCCATACGGGTACTCATTGGTACCAAAATTTCTCTCAATCAATCAATCAATATTTTTATTATATCAATCAATACTATTATATAAAGGAGAAGACGGGGGCGGTGAGGTGGCGCTCTCAGATCGCTTCGTTCTATTTTTCTAATTTTCTCAATTTTTTGAATTAATAATATTAAAAATTCGAAAAAATCTCAATTACCTTTTAAATGCTTACTAATAGATGAAACATATAATATTCTTGCATTTAAAATATCTACTATTAGAGAAAGTAAAAATACAATAAATCTTTATTAATTGAGGAAACTAAATATCACTAATGGAAGAAACTAAATATTCAATTCAATCATCAATCAATATACTTATATAAAGGAGAAGACGGGGGCGGTGAGGTGGCGCTCTAGAATCGCCCCGTTCTATTTTTTTAATTTTCTCAATTTTTCACAATTTTTTATTTTAATAATTACAACTTCCTTTATTATTTTCGATTTTGTAGGAAGGAAATTGAAAATTACACTTTTATTATATTCAAACTTGATAGAACTTTCTTTTATTATTTTCAAATTTGATAGAACTTTCTTTGATTTATAAAATTACAACTTCCTTATTATTTTCGAACGACTTTGTAGGAAGGAAATTGAAATTTACACTTTTATTATATTCAAACTTGATAGAACTTTCTTTTATTATTTTTAAATTTGATAAAACTTTCTTTGATTTAGAAAATTACAACTTCCTTATTATTTTCGAACGATTTTGTAGGAAGGAAATTGAAAAATTACACTTTTATTATTTTCAAACTTGATAGAACTTTCTTTTATTATTTTCAAATTTAATAGAACTTTCTTTGATTTAGAAAATTACAACTTCCTTATTATTTTCGAATTTGTAGGACTTGATAGAAATTTCTTTGATTTAGAAAATTACAACTTCCTTATTATTTTCGAATTTGTAGGCTTGATAAAACTTTCTTTTATTATGTTCAAACTTGATAGAACTTTCTTTGATTTAGAAAATTACAACTTCCTTATTATTTTCGAATTTGTAGGACTTGATAGAACTTTCTTTGATTTAGAAAATTACAACTTCCTTATTATTTTCGAATTTGTAGGCTCTTATGTTAATAATTGCAATTTTCTTTTTTATTATTTTCAATCTTGATAGAATTTTCTTTTATTATTTTCAAACTATAGAACTTTATTTGATTTTGAAAATTACAACTTCCTTATTATTTTCGAATTTGTAGATTGGATCTAAAATTTAACAGCCGAAACAATTTAAGTCAGAAAAATAAAAAAAATAACGAATGAACAAACTATTATAAAATAAAATAAAGGCACCGGAAAACATCACACTGAAACTCATTGTATGAACAAAAAGTAACAATGAGTTCAAGGACGTACAGACAACTATTGGAATCTCTCCTTCCTATACTATATTAATTAATTAATTGGGGATACCTTAATTTAGGTGTTGTATTTTATCCCTTGATTATTCAGTTATTTCTATGGCTTCTTTATTATTGAAAAAAATCTATTAACAAAAAAAAAAAATCAACTAATTTTTGTATAATCAAAACATGTTAATTTTTATTTTCATTCTCAATTTTATTTTGTATAATTTTTTGAAGCGATCAATTTTTTTTATATAATTATGAGCCATTTTGGCTAAACTTAAAATTATTGCTTATGATTTAAAGTTACTTAAAGTTATAAGTAAAAAGTAAAATTTTAAGTTAATATATCTGTTTGGGTAATTTTGTATTATGATAAACTAATGAGTTATTAAAATTGTAACAATTAAATTAAATTAAATTTGATAAATAATGCATTTGAGTGATGATATTAACTTTTATCAAATAAATACCTTAAAATAAAATAAGTCATTCAAAAAAGTACCTCCTACCAACTTTTGATTTTAAACTATTTTTTTTTAACTTTAAGTCATTTTCTAAGTTATTACACAAACAAAAAAATTTCAACTTAAATTAAAAAATTACTTTAAGCCCCAACAAATTTATTTCAAAATCCAAAATTTTGGGTTTAAACATATTCTTTTAACATACATAATAAATCTTCATATTAAAGATAAAATGACTAAAAAAAATTTATATTTAAGTATTTAAATTTTTATTATTACAAATAATTAGTATTTTTTATCAATATAAATTTCCTTTTATATATATATGACAATGGTATCGGTCCAAGAAAATAAAAAATCAAACTATATAAACAAAAGGAATATGTAAATACTTTATAATATTACCTACCCAAATGCAAATTTTATAGAATATATTTTATTTGATAATTTAAATAATTTTGTAGATATTTATTTCACAATTTTTATTCTAATATTCTTTTTCTTAACAAATATATTCTAATGCCGCTGCGAAGCGCGGGTTAGTAACCTAGTTATTATTATTATATATATAAAAGAAAACCCAGGAGCTCTAGAATCGCTCGATTCATATTTATCTATTTTTCTAGAGCTCCTCAATTTTAAATACTTAAAATTAAACTTCAGTCCTATTTTTTAGAAAAGAAAGTCAAAACTTTTTTTAAGTTGTATAAAAGAAAGTATTTCATAAAAGGTAAGTATAACCTCTAATTTATATTGAATCTTATTTTTTTTATTTTTCTAGAACTCCTCTATATTAAATTACAATTTTGAATTTCCTTTTATAACATCTAGAAATTTAAATTTACTTTTATAACTACTAATATTTAGAAAAAGTAATATTTAATAGATACTTCGTCGAGAAATTATAATAGAATTTTCTTTTATAACTCCTAATATATAGAAAAAGTAATACTTATAAAAGATATGCCTTCTAAAAATTATATATTTAATCAAATTCTATAAATAAAAAAATAATTACCTTATAATCTCCCAAAAATATCTCTATTTTTATATTCTATAAAAGGAAGTTTTCATATTATATTTTATATTTTATAAAAGGAAATAATTATACCAAGAAATTGTTTATCATATATATATTTTACGTCTCCTCTCAACCATAATTATTTTGTACGGTTTGAACTAAACCCTAATTACATCATGCAAGGCTCGGGAGGAACATGGTTGGACAATGATCCAAGGTTATTTTACGTTCTCTTGAATCAACTTTTTTTTGTGTTTCTTTATTTTTCCTCTGCTTTGTTTTCTTTAGTTTGTTCATCCTAAAAATAACATATTTTCTTTTGTTTGCTCATCCTAAAATCACATACTTTATGAACCCTTAGATTATTAGTACTTGATTTAACTGAATTGATGATTATAGTCATATTAATCTTTTTATTAATTTCATATGACTTTTTGTATATCATATTTTGTTATATGAATTCTTCATGTGGGCCTTTTATTAATCTTTTGCGTTTTGTTTGTATATGAACTAACTAACAAGTTCCACCGTTAAGTATGTAGTTGATTATATAGTATCTTTGTTTTTAACTGATTAATTTTGATTTGCAGAGAGAAAAACATAAACTAATTATAACTCACCTTATAAAGATTATGTAGTAATCGTATATTTTGATTTATGCAGCGATATTAAAGAATGAAGGTTATTGTTTAGTTAATAATTTTATTTAGATAACTAGATTTACTATTACTTATATTACTTATAGGTATAAGGGTATCTTCTTATGTACGTTTGCTCTAATTTAATGAATTTATTATTATTTTGTTTTTCGAAATTTATAAGGATGAGAAAAATCAGTTCACTTGCACCCATCGGAGAGTATAAATTATATTTTTGTCTCTTTTTCATGCGTTTGATATTCGATATTTTCTATATATCATTGATCACGAATTTGAATGTATATGTTTACTTTGTTATATTTTGAACATTCTTTTTTTATTTTATTTGGTTTGAGTTGATTGATATTTGGAGTGTGCAAAAATTTTACGCCTTCTTATTAATTTTGAACATTATATTTGTGATGGTAGTTTGGGCTTTTTAATATATATTATTAGATTTATATTTTGTCATATAGGCTCTTTTTTTTTTTTGCCAGCCTACCATATAGGCTTTAATGACGCCTTAAAGCTACCGGAGGAGAAGGTGTACAGGATGAACAATCAGATATGTTTGAATATTCAGGTAACATTGTTTCATGGTTTTATGTATTTATTATTTTCATCTTTATTTTTATTTTTTATGACTATATATGTTAAAGCATCTAATTTAGTACAATGTTTTAACGTATCTGAGATTTTGAATGTTTTCAACAAATTGATGAATTTGCGGAGGAGACTGAGATGAACGATCGTTAAGTCCAAAGTTTAAACGGGAAGGCACAAAGGTTCTATGCACATCGCCAACTGATATATTTCTTTTCTGTCAAGCACTTGGTGCAAATATTAACTTCTATCTTCAATTTAAATATTTAGATTTGTAGCACGAGTAAAAATATCTTTAACACACCTTTTAATATTTAATAAGTATAATTTTATTTTTTTATTTTTTTTATATATTATTAGTTTACACGATCAAATTGTAATTAAAAATTTTGATATTTATTAGGTGTTACATGTTCAAGCTATTATTTGTGTTATATCTTAAGTTTTAAATTTGAACGATTTACGGTTCACACAAAAACTACCCCGAAATTAAAGAGGGAATAAAGTACAATTTTTATGTTGAGAATTCTATTAGATTTAGGAAATTTACTTTTATTTGGTTTTGATTATCTAATATCCTTTTTTAGTATTTGGATATAATTTTATTAACAATCAATTAAATTTTAATATAAGATCGAATGGTGTTCATTAATTTTTAAAATCTAACAATTCTTATTATTTTTGTATATAATAGAAATCGAATATAATTTATATATTAATTAAATCGGTCTCCTTATTAAATTATAACTACTTTTTAGTTAATACTTCTGAAAAATCCAATTCTAAAAACAGTTTCTTTTAACTTATAACCTTTTTAAATAATAATTTTTTTTCTATATGATTCAATTTTGACTATCTACTTTTTAAAATATTAAATTCAACAATTGATATTATTTTGGCAGAACCAAAATTTAAAATAAGATTCCACTTATAATATATAAAAATATAATACTGTCGTACATATTTTAACTACATAAAATAATAAAAAAATTATATTTATATTCCTTTGAGATTTCACTGGTTTTTATATTAGATTTGGGAAGATGTAGAAGATTGGAGATGACATCTTACTATGTGGATGCAATGCAGTGTAAATTCTAAAACCTAAAAGGAGAAACAAAGGTGTATAACTTCAACGTCTTAGATGTTTTTTTACAGGAACGTATGTTAGGAGTAATAACTAGAGGATTTATGGAAAGTTAATCCAGTGGGGGCTATTCTGCTATCCAATAAAAAATTAGTAAAGGAGGATCATATATGGTGGAACACAGACCTTATAGGTTTCGTGGATGGGGCTTGGCTAAAACTTAATAATGGATCGATTTGTGGGGGTATGGGAGGTTATTTGAAGGACTCCAAGGACAAAACTCTCTTTATTTTTTCAGGTCCTAATCCTTCATGGTGCCCCCTGGAAGCTGAGCGAAATGCAGTTTTGTTCCTTTTCAACAACATATTATCCAGTTTGAATTTTCAAGGCTCATGTACTATCTGCTCAGATAGCATGCTATTAGTTTCTCAGTTCATGAGAGCTAGAGCTGGGGTATCAGGACTTTGGGGAGATCTTCCTCCCATCCTCCTGGTATCTGCTAGTTAAAGATCCTCGGTTCAAACTCTATTACATGCCAAGGGATAATCTTCAGGGGGCAGATGTTCTGGCTAAAGAGGGTAGGGCTCGCAGTCGCATGGTATGTGCCTGGTCTTAAGTCTTAATCCAGTATGGATTTGTCTCTTTTTAAGTGGTAATCTTTAGTTTTGGGCTGTAAACTGAGTATACTAGAGCCCACTTCAAACCCCGTCAGTTGAAATTGCTGGAAGCAACTTCACTAGTGGGTTTTTACGGGAAATTATAATTCATTCAATTCACCTATTTCTCATAGGTGCAGAATGTGAACAGTTAGTGGTTAGATGCTGGCTTTGGAAAAATGAAAATTCTATACCCAGAGTTATTGCATGCATGTTAAATATGCATGTTAAATAGTGCCTCTTTGATCTTCTTGTTCAATTCTCTTCTTCTTTCTTCTGTGCATTGTAAAGTATGGAAAGGAGATGGGTTTTTCCGAAGAAACACTTTGTCAAAGTTAACACTCATGTAGTGCATTACCCTCAAAGATTACCCAATGGTAACACAATGGGGTTGGGAGTGGTTATCAGGGATCGTAGGGGTGCTGTGATTTTGATGGTCTCTGGTACCATTAGAGGTTTGACAGTGATGGGTAGTGAGCTTTGGGCTCTACTTATAGGTTTAAGGTGTGCTTTCCATGAAGGGGAGGAGAGGGTTCAACTGGAAACAGATAATGAAGAAGGGATTTAAGAGTGGAATGACTGGCGTTGGAGATGGGGTCAGAATCTGCGTCACAAAGGGTTGATTGAGCAATTGGAATAGAGAAAGTCTGATCCAAACCTTACTCTTGAAGTGGATACCATTAGGGCAAGCCAAAACAGACTGGCCAGGTTTCTAGCTGAGGATGGGGCGCAGAATCGTAACAGACTAATCGTCTTTCGTAGGGGTATGGGGAGAGCTAGAGAATTATGGAGGCTGGATATGGGGTTAGGTCCGCTGGATGCTAGATTTCAGGTGGTGGAGGAAGATGTTGTAGCAGCTCAGCAGGTGGCGGAGGAAGAAGTTGAAGGCATGGGGGAGTGGCTTGTTCAGGACCTTGGTTCTCAAAGCATGGGTGCACAGAACTGAGTTACAGCAGTCGAGCTCTGCAAGGTTCGAAGCTTTGAGTTTCAGAATTGAGATTGCAGAAATGAGTTTCAATTGCTTCCTTTTAAGTATTATTTTAGTTGTTTTTTGGTAGTTTCAATGGTTGTGCCAACCCCTTCCTCGTGCATTTTCAATGTGTCTGGGGAAGGTTTTATTGTTAGTTGATCCGTTCTAAAACTTGTTTTATTGTTCACCTTGAGCCCTTTTTCTGATGTTTTGGGCCTTGGTTGGTTTAGGGGTTTCCCCTTTTTTAATATATTCTAATTACCAAAAAAAAACTAATAAGTAGATGATTTTCCTCTTTTTCTCTAGATTTGGTTCAAATCATAAAAGATAGTTTGTTTTAAATTATACATACAAGGATGAATTTTATATCTTGCATTAAGTACGAGATATAAGTTGAGAAGAAAAATATTTAAAAATTATCTAAGTTATGTATGAATAATTACAACTAAAATTTGTATATGTTTACAGTATGGGAGATACAAACATTATTTTTATCTTTTATTTATATTTTTCACATAAATAGCATGGAAAAGGATATATGCCAAGAACAATGTCATTTAAAAATATTATTATAACACAATTGTGAGCAATTATAATATCTTATTTACATGCCTCAAGGAAATGCCAATTAAAATTTCTTAAACTCCTTTTTTACTTTTAAATAGAACTTCTCAAAGAAAGATTATTATACAAGATAAATATATACAATATGTAACCAAAATATTAAGAATATGATAATAAATTAATTTTTTTAAGTATTAAAATAAATAAGTAAAAAGTTTGTCAATGATATATTTTTTTTAAAAAGAAGGGATTTTAGTAAAAAAAAATAAAAAAGTAAGTTAAAAAAGGTAATTAACTATAATATTTTTGGAAAATGCGGGGATTTGTTAGAAAAAATCTAAATGTGTTTTAGCTAAAATTGTAATTGGTTATAAATAGGTTTCGTCTATAAGGATTTTAGTAAGAAAAATAGAAAAAGAAAGTTGAAAAAGAAAATTGGCCATGATATTTTTAGAAAAGGAGGAATTTTGTTAGGAAAAAATCTATAATTTGTTTAAGCTGAAAAGGTAATTAGTTCACATCCTTATTCTCATAAGCTTCCAAAAATCATAACCTGAAATATTAGAAAAGAGTGAGCTACACAGCTCAGCAAGTAACAGATTGACTTACAGATATTCTCAAAATCAGTGGGCGTTTTAACAAAACAGATTTTCTCAAACAATAATAATTTTAAAAACCTTTGCGAAAAAAAATGATCCAACCCAAAGTTTATATTTTAAAATCTTGAACAGAAACATAATTAAAAAACAGAAACAAAATTCTTATAAATACCACAGTCTTGCTCTACGGCCACACTTTCCCAGTAGCCAGGATCTTATTCTTATTCTTATTCTTTCGCCACACTTTTCCAGTGACCGACATCTAAAGTTCAATAATTACGCCCCCTTAATAGATATCTAAAGTTCCACACTTGTGCGCCTACTAAGGGTATCTAAGGCTAGTTCCGGAACTATAGCGTAAATTACGAACGGGTTCGAAACGTAGAGACTGAGGGATTCAAAAGATTCTCAATTCTTATATCTTATAAAGTTCGAAACAATATTCTTATATCTTATACGAAATTCGAAATTCGAAAAACAGAGTATACATATCTTTTCTGAAAATAAAAGTAAGTCAAAAAGTACTTACCTCAAAAGCGATCAAATACCGAAATCAATGCGAGCAAATCCTATAATTTTATTAAACCAGTCAAATAATGTTCACACCATCTTAATAGAACCCATGCGACACTTACATATAACTTACTCAATGAAATTTCAAAAATCAGACACCAAAACATCTTGCAAAATAGACCATTATTAACAAAATCAGTTATGACCAGTTCTAGAAATTGACAAATTACTATATGAAAATGACTTTATCTGAAAAAGTACAAAACACGAAAAACGTAGGCAATTCCGAGGCCTTTCCATAATGATAAGGCTCGTTAAAAACGGACAAGTAACGAACTCAGAACATAGACATTTGCGGACTGCAGAACAGAATCAGCCCCTGATCAGGTTAGTATTTTGATGTTTAAGACATCTCAATCACAGAAATAGTCAGAGGAATGAAACCCAAAGTTCAGAGGTCGAAAAGAGCTTTCCAGAATGATATCGCTCATAATTTTTGGATAAAGACTCAATTTACTATGAATTTTCAAAGTTAGACTTCTCAGTTTCGAAAACACACTGGCAGGTCAAGAAAACACAGAAAAACTCACGTTTGCAGACCAAATTTTGGAAAACACAAAGAATAAAGTCGTATATAATTCAAATACCTTTTCAGAGAGTCTAATATCATAAAATTCTGACAAATAACGAGTCAGATACGATTTTTACAAGAATTCAGAATTCATATATAGTATACATACAAAATCGGAGTAGTCATACAAACACAATGGACAAAACAAAGAACTCATGGATATATATCATATTATATACCAAAACATTATCACATATACAAATAATCAAGAAAATATGATTTACACATAATATCATACACAAGAATATACAGAGAATACAAGAATCGTTACCTCTTTTTCTAAACTTGTTATGAATCTTCCTATTTTCGTGTTCTTCTTCTTCCTCTCTCTCTCTCTCTCTCTCTCTCTCTCTCTCTCTCTCTCGGCGTCTCTCTCTCTCTCTCTCTCTCTCTCTGGCGGTGTCTCTTTTTTTCACGGAAGCTAGGGTTTTCAAATTATTTATAACCGATGTCTCTATCTTTTTTTTACACGTTTGTATCTAGCTATTAATTGGTTCATTATAATTAACTTGGGCCAACTTAAACATTAAATTAAAGTCCAACAAAATTAAATTAGCAAAACTCATTAATCTATTTATATTCTAAAGTCAAATTATATAATCATCTTTGTTAGAAATGAATACTACTAGAAACTAGACAGAGGGGGGGTGAATGGATAGTTTGATATATTTTTCGATTCTTGAAACCTAAGTAAACAACTGTATGTGATTATGATATGTAATATGCAGAAAGTAAATAACACACACAATCACTTTAATCTACTTTGTATAAGCAAATTAAATACTACAGCTTTCCAGGAAATTCACAATCGAATTTCTGGCTTCTAAACAAGAACAGTTTGAACTTGCTTGCTTACAGAGAAAAGAGCTTAGCAAATAACTATGTGTATCTCTCTTACTTCTTACAGTTGTGTGTGCACGATATATATATATTCACCTATACAAACTAGGCACACACAATATTACACAGCTACCCCTTCTGAAAGTCCAACTTGTCCTGCCATAAGAAGTTCACTGTGTCAGGAAGGACCACCTGCTTTTCGGAGTCTTTCCCGTTTCTGTAGCTGCTTGTCTCTTATCTTTCTCTCCAAGTTTAGCTGTAGATTTGCCATCTGTTCTTTGGACCACCTTGCCAGAACAAATGCTTCAGTATTTGTCTCCTTTGATTCTTGGTTCTGTACCTTGATTTGTCTTGTTATAAACGGCTAAGTGTTGATATCGTGAACTCCACTTTATCCCTGACTTCGCGATCTCCCTTGTGAGGACTACGCGATATAGCCTTTGAAGACTTTGCGACATAGGTCATTTGATGACTATGCGACATAGGTCATTTGATGACTATGCGACATAGGTCATTTGATGACTATGCGACATAGGTCATTTGATGACTATGCGACATAGGTCATTTGAGGACTTCACGATCTAGGCTCTTTTGACTTTGCTGACTTCAACACTTCACGACATGTGTCTTGAGGACTTCTCGACATAGTACAAAGTGGACTATGCGATATAGTACTTCACGACATGGATATTGGTGACTTCACGACATAGCTTTCTTTTGACTTTGCTATATAATGCCTTAGACAAATTCCTGCAACTTATTTCTTCATAGCCTTATTCAACTCTATCCTGCTGCATGAACACTTCTGAACTTCTACCAGGATAATTATTCAATGGCCTATATACAATCTAGATGCAAGAAACTTTACTAAGCTCATTATAAATTTGAGCATACATGATCAAGCTAATGTTCATGAGAACAAGACAAGTACATTTAGAGACCTATACTCTATCCCAGTGATAGAAATCACTAGGTCATGTAGTGTGACATAGTCACATGGTGTAGGCTTGTTAATAGTGGTATTCAGACATGTCTTGAGCCTAACAATCTCCCCCAAATTGTGAGTAAGATCCTTAGGCACAATTTCATGTCTGATAACAAGCCTAACTTACATAAAAGGAAATTTAGTAACAGAAAGGACAATTCATGAACATTGAGATCAGAAATTTGATTACATAGAAAAATTGAAAGCTTACAGATTACTTTTGTTGCCCAGCAGCTTCAGCTTCCAATTGCTTCTCTAGCAAATCATCATATATCTTCTTTTTCCTTATCTCTTCTTTTCTCTTCATGTCTATGATGGCTTCTTGAATTTCTTCTCTTGCAATCAGTTCTTCAATGAGAGGTGAGCCTTCCAAGTCATCAATTGCAGCTTTGAGTGCACTTTCTACATATGAGTCCAGAAACTCCATCCTTATTTTGCTTTGGCCTCCATGTGAGTTTTTGTACTCCACAATGTAAGGATTTTGTTTGACCCTGCACATCCCTTTCTGCCTTAGCTCCTTAGCCCTCTCCTCCATCTCAGCCATTTCTTTCTCTTTCTGTATGTTTTTCTTTTCATTTTCTTTCCTCATGTTTTCTTCATAATCAGCATGCATCTTCAAGTACCTGGCAATATCTATCTTCCATGTCCTTTCATCTTTTTCTTCAAAATTCAGTAAGGCATTTATCCTTTCAAGCTCATACTTATAGAAATATTGCCAGCTTCCTTGCTTCATTATCCTTTCTCTTCCATCAGTGTACTTGATATCTAGATGATCCAACTTCACTTTGACTTCAAAGATCCTTTGAGCCCTCAAAAATGCTAGGGCATCTTCATCATAGTCCTCATCTAGTGGAAGCACATTGATGCCAATAACATTTGTGAGTTTTCCAGTCTTCTTTGTTATCCTTATCCTTTTGGGTACACTCTTGATCTTCAAATGCTTCACAAGAGATACCTTTCTGGAACAAGGAGAATTAGTCTTCAGTGCCACATCACTTGGAAGTAGCTTCATTCCTTTCCCCTTCATCCACTGTAACACTCCACTAGCTGTGACTTTGTGGAAGTGTTTTCTTGAAATTACTTTAGTGGCTTCACCCTTCTTCTGTGGCAACTCAGGTTCAGAAGTCTTAGATACTGATTTTGGAGGATCATTACTAACAGTACTCACCCTAGACTTAGAGTCTTGTGTTTTGGTTAAAGTACTGCCAGCAATGTCCTTGACTTGCTGAGTTCCACTCCTAGTTCTCTTCACTGTCTCCTTTGCCCCCTTTGTGTCATGAGATCTCCTCCTGTAGGTTTTCTCCTCATCATCATCCTCCCCATCCTTCTTCTTGTTCTTTTCTTTGACAGATTCTGGCAAAACACCATGAATCAGAAAAGATTGTAGAATGTTAATCATCTCTAATTCCTCTGCTGTCTTGACTCCTTTCTTTGCTCTCAGCATTTGCAGCACCTGATTGATCTTTGTATTATTCTTCACTTGCAGATCTTTGGGAATGACTAGTTGGTCAATACTTCTGACTTTGGATAGACTTTGAAAAATTACTGTCCTTGGCTTGGGTATGACCTCAGGCAGTCTTTGATTTTGGTCCATCTCCAAGTCATTATAAAGACTTTCATTGTTAGCCCCACTCTTTTCAATCAACTCCAGAATTATTGACACTTCAGTAAACCTCAGTTTCTTTAGAGTTTTAAATGCTAAGTGCCACAAGCAGTTGTCCTTGCACACCATGATTATTTCTCTCAGATAAACATCCCTGATTTTCTTTACTGCAACTGTGAAGTACTTGATACTTTCCCTGAGCTTCTTTCTGTACACTTGTGCATCTCCTTGAGCATTCTTGTAGGTGGCTTTCAGAAACTCCAGGAATGCCTCATCATGATAGATGTTAGAGTTGGCAACTTCCTGTAGCTTGGCCTCAGTGATAAGTGTAGCTTGGGTAGGTTTAGCAATAGGAGTAGGTATAGCAGGTTGAGGAGTTGAGATGTCTTTAGGCATTGTGGATGGATAGAATGTTGTGGTGACTGTGCTTTTCTGACCTTATGCATTGATGACCTCTACAGGGGGAAGATTGATTGGCTTTATTGTCTCTTCAATGAGCTTGCCCTTAAGTTTTGACTGCTTGGCAGGTGCTCCCCCTGTCTTTTTCACATTGACCTCCTTTCCTTTCTCCCCCTTAGGCTTGGGATCAGACAAAATGTCTTGAGCTTCCCCAGGAATAGGCAGGTTCATAGATCTCATCATTGAGGTCATCATTTGTTGCTGCACCAGCAAAATGTTTGTTGTGTTGGTGCCTTGATCATCTAGTTTGTCATTGAGTTGGCTTAGAGATGTAGATAGCATTCTGTTTTCATCCTTGAGAGAGGCCACTTCTATTTCTAAGCCATCCACCTTGGAGAATAATTGTTGAGACCTAAATGAGTTGAGGGATTGATCTTTGACCCTGGCAAAGTCATATTTGGAGATGTCTGACAGAGGGACTTCATCCACCAGCTTATCACCATACTGATTTTTCCACATGACATTCAACATAGCATTGGTGGTGATGGTGGTTTTTGCTTGATTTTCCAGTGTAGAAGCCAGTTTCTTGATGTTGTCTGTGACCATGGCAAGAGTCACATCCATCATGGACACATTTGTGGAGGTTTTCTGGACTTCTTTGAGGATACCATCCACCTTGGGAAAATCAGAGAGATAAGAGTTTCTGAGCTTAGTGAGGGATCTTTCTGTCTCCTCCTGAATTGAAGAAATCTCTGATTGAAGCCCTTTCCCAAGATAATGCAGAGCCTTCAACTGGTTCTTGTACACATCATTTACAGCCTCATAGATGGCAACAGGAGAAAGATCCTTAGCATTGGAGCCCAGAGAGGTGAGGTATTCTTCTCTCACAAAAGCCAGGGCATCCTTGAGCTTGAGAGTCCTCTTAGCATCCAACCAGGCATCCACATTCCCCTCTGGTTCAGCTGTATCCACAATCTTCTCCTGTTGAGCTTCAACATCCTCCTTATGGCATAGCAGGATAGCTTCATAATCAGCATTTGGAAGGTTGGAGGTGAGGAGATGTTGAGCTATCTTTGAGAACTCATCAATCTGTGCCACATGGAGATCTTGTATGGCTTCTTCTGTCATCTTGGAAGGCACAGATGATGATCCTGAAGGCCTGTCATGGTGCACAGGCTTCAGCCATTCTGACATTGTGGCCTGAGCCAAGTGAGAGCTAGTGCTAGGCACTTCATGAGATGTGTGAGTTTGAGTCTCCTCCAGCCTTGGAATGACTGTAGGGTCTGATGTTGTCTCCATTGAAATGGGATGTGTTACAACATCAGCCCTATATGTCTGTGAAGACATTTCCACATCCCTAAGGATGGGAGAATTTGGCACAGAGTCTCCAGTGAAAACTGGTGAATCCTCCATGTTTGTGTTGGTGTCATTAGGATATGCCTCAGCATGCATTCCCTGACCAACCAAATGTGGGTCCTGAGTGGTGAGCACAGTGTCAAGCACCATGTCACTTGAAGTTGGCTCAATCACAGGGCTGGATTGTGATTGATCAAGGGCAAGATTGTCATGAGAATGACTCTCTTGTTCAGAAGAAATTTTAGTGGAGGAATCTGAGAGAGAAGTGGGGTTCAGATTAGATTTTGGCAACTCCCCCTGAGAAATAGGAGGAGTTTCAACATTGATGTGCTCTCCACTTAGTGTTTGATCACCCTTATCACTCCCAGGGTCAAGAGTGAGGTCTTGACCCTGTGCAGACTCTTTACAACTTGCAGTGGGGAGGCTGCTCTTTTCAATGCCCATGACCTGTTGAGAGGCCATAGACAGTAGCAGGTGTACCCCTTTTTCCACATCTGAATCCTGTTGGGAGGATTCAGTGGTAGTTTTAGATTTGGATTTCTTCTTTGGTCTGGTGAGAGGTGACTCAGGAATCTCACTTGCTAACTCTACAGATTCATGGATAATAGCTAGGGTTCTCTTCTTCTTCTTTTTAGTGACATCAACCTTTTGAGAGATTGATGCACTTGGCTGACTAGCCTCTACAGTGGTGTTTACAGTGGGGTTACTAGATGGGATAGGGAGGCTTGGGTTAGACTGTGAAGCTCCTTCAGTCTCAGCCTCCCCTGTCCAGGAAAGAGCATGGTATATGGGCTTATCAAGTGGATAAGACTCGAATGTGTCCTGCATATGCTTGGTCACACTCAAGATCACATCCACTTGATTCCTTGTGTCCAATGAACCAAACAGAATCTTGGACATGGACTTGGAATAAGCCATCTTTGATTTATCAATACCCTCCAAGTCATGGACATTAGCATCAAGATAATTTAAAATAACTTGAAGAAAGCGAGGGTAAAAGATGTCATTACCTCTTCCACGGACTGTCCTCCCTAGCCTTTGAGGCAATTCCTTGAGGATTATTGCTCCAACATTGATTTCCTGATTGTAGGCTAGGGAATAGGCCAGCTTCACAGCAATGTGACTGATATGGTCCCATCCTGTCTTTCTGCAAAGGAACACCTTCTGGAGTGCATCAAATAGAAATGACCACTCCCTTCTTACAAATTTCTTGTTCAGCTTTCCAGTATCTATCTCATCTGCATACCGAATGAAGGTCATGAAGTCTACAATTTGAGCATCTGTAGCTTCTTGGTCATGACCCTCCACCTTGAACCCTAATGCTTCATTTATCTCCTTCTCCCCAAACTGGAAGTGTTTGCCTCCAATTGAACAAGCTATCTCCTGGAACGAAGTTCCATCTTCCCTGGCCATTGTAGAAACCAACGCCGTTCGCCAAAATCCTTCCAATACATCAACATACAACGTGGGGTTCAAGGTTAGGGCTTGGCTGAGGTAGGAATCGTTCAGGAACCGTACAAAACACTTGTACCTGGGTTTAGCCTCAGCCTCAGAGGGAATGGTGAGAAGATTTGTTTCTTTGGGGATGGTTAAAGGAATAGAGGATGATACTGTTTGAGATTTGGGTGCCATTTCAAGAGAGAGAGTGGAAATTAGAGTAGAGAATTTGTGCTTAGGTTAGAAAGTTTGAGAGCAATAGACAAGATGAAAAGTTGCAAACGGTTAGAAAAAGGTATTTATATGATAGAGACACTGCGATATGGAGTTATGAATGTGTACAGTCTATCTGTATGTCGTGAAGTCAAAAATGGCATGTACCGCAAAGTCTTGCAAAGTATATCGCATAGTCTCAAGAATGAACTAAGTCGCAAAGTCTTAAAAATGAAAGGATCGGGGAGACTTTGCGATATAGTAGAAATACCCTGTCTAAAGCTCTCTTTTAGGAAATTTAAGCAATTTGTCAGACTTTTATCAAATTTTGAAATAAAATTAATTTAAATCAAAATTCTGTCAACTATGGAGACTTGTCGATATAGTTATTCTAAGTCGCGAAGTCATAAAATTAACTATGTCGCAAACTCATGAAATGAACTATGTCGCGAAGTCTCACAATCTCAACAGTTTGCGATATAAGTCTGTTTAATTTGAACTATGTCGTGAACTCTGAAAATCATCTATATCGAGATGTCTCAAAAGCTCACAACTCCACTAACAAATATGATTTTGAAAAATATGCAGTAAAATACTGAAATATTTATAAATCATATCTCAGCTAATTTTCACTCCAAACAAATAGATCATTTAAATACAGTGAAAATTTACTGCTGCAACAATTACCTAGCATACTTACTTGGAACAACTAAATGAAGGATTGAGCATTCCAATTTCACTCACAAGTCTGTTAAAGACTGCTTCATTCAGAGGTTTAGTAAATATGTCAGCTAATTGTTTCTCAGTTGGAACATAAGAGACTTCTATGGTACCATTTGCAGCATGTTCCCTAATGAAATGGTACCTGATCTCAATGTGCTTTGTAGTAGAATGATTAACAGGATTTGCAACTATGGATATTGCACTAGTATTATCACACATTAGAGGAATGTGTTCTAACACTAGCCCATAATCCATGAGTTGATTTCTAATCCAAAGCAATTGAGCACAGCAACTTCCAGCAGCAATATATTCAGCCTCAGCTGTGGATGTTGCTGTGGACTGTTGTTTCTTACTAAACCAGGACACTAACCTTTGACCTAGGAATTGACAGCTTCCAGAGGTGCTCTTCCTGTCAATCCTGCATCCAGCATAATCAGAATCTGTGTAACCAACCAGGTTGAACCCAGTGCCCTTTGGATACCATAGCCCAAGATTAGGAGTCCCCTTCAGATATTTGAAAATTCTTTTGATGGCCATCATGTGAGATTCCTTGGGATCAGACTGGAACCTTGCACAAAGGCATGTGGCAAACATGATGTCTGGCCTGCTAGCTGTGAGATAGAGTAGGGATCCAACCATTCCTCTATAGACCTTGATATCAACTCTCTTGCCTTTCTTGTCTTCATCCAGCTTGATTGCAGTAGACATAGGAGTTTTAGCTGGGGATGACTCTTCTAAACCATATTTCTTTAAAAGATCCTTGACATACTTAGATTGGTTTATAAAGATGCCATCCTCCCTTTGATGTACTTGCAGGCCTAGGAAGTAGGTTAACTCTCCCATCATACTCATCTCATATTTACTTTGCATCAACTTAGAGAACCTTTCACAGAGTTTTTCATTTGAAGAGCCAAAGATGATATCATCCACATAGATTTGAACAAGAATGATATCATTTCCATGCTTCTTGAAGAATAGGGTTTTGTCAATTGTACCCCTGGTAAATTGATGCTCAAGAAGGAATTGAGATAGAGTTTCATACCAGGCTCTTGGTGCCTGTTTGAGTCCATAGAGTGCCTTGAGCAGTCTATACACAAAGTTTGGGAAGTCTTCACTTTCAAAGCCAGGTGGTTGAGACACATAAACTTCCTCAGCAAGATCACCATTGAGAAATGCACTTTTCATATCCATTTGATACACCTTAAAATCTGAGTGAGCTGCAAAAGCCAGGAAGATTCTTATGGCTTCCAGTCTAGCTACAGGTGCAAATGTCTCATCATAGTCAATGCCTTTTTGCTGACAATATCCTTTGGCAACCAGCCTTGCTTTGTTTCTAACTACCACTCCTTCTTCATCCATCTTGTTCCTGAACACCCATTTGGTGTCAATAACATTCTTTCCTTTTGGAGGTGGCACTAGTTCCCATACTTTGTTTTTCTCAAATTGATTCAACTCTTCTTGCATGGCAACAATCCAATCAGAATTCTTCAAAGCTTCTTCAATAAGTTTAGGTTCCTCTTGTGACAGAAAGCAGCTATACAGACATGTATTCATTGTTGCCCTTCTTGTTCTAACTCCCTCACTAGGATCTCCAATGATTTGATCCCTAGTGTGGGCTCTGTCCCATTTCCTTGTGTGCCCCTGTTCATTTCCTTGATCTGTTCCAATCTCATTTTGGTTGACAGTTGCATTCTCTTCTTCTCCCCCTGTGTTTGTGAATCCTTGCACAGGTGTTTGAAGAAGATTGTCAACTTCAAGACTTTCATTTTCTAGAACAGTTTGAACATGTGGTTCATCTTCACTTTCAGAATCCTCAAGATAACCCTGATTTTCAAATCTTAATGGCACACTGTCTTGATCACTTGTTTTAAGTCCAGGAGTCTTCTTGTCATCAAAGGTAACATCCATGCTTTCCATGACTTTGTGTTGCTCAGGTACAAACACTCTGTATGTTGTCCTTTCCAGAGAGTATCCAATGAAGATACCTTCAAATGCTTTAGCATCAAACTTTCCAACATGCTCAGAGGTATCTTTCATCACAAAACACTTGCTTCCAAACACATGCAGATGCTTGAAGGATGCTCTTTTTCCAGTCATTAATGAGTAAGGAGTTTTGCCAGACTTCTTATTGATCAATGTTCTATTCTGCACATAGCATGCTGTGTTAACAGCATCAGCCCAAAAGCTAGTAGGTAGCTTTGCATCCAACAGCATTGTCCTTGCAGCTTCAATGAGAGTTCTATTCTTTCTCTCAACTACTCCATTTTGTTGAGGTGTCCTAGGAGCTGAGAATTGTTGAGAAATTCCTTTATCTTTGCAAAACTCATACAATGTTGAATTTCTGAACTCAGTCCCATTATCACTTCTCAAGGCAACTACAGAGGTACCAGTGCTTTGTGCTTCTCTATCAACTCTCTTGATATGCTCTATTATGACTTGAGGTGCTTCATCCTTGGAGAATAGGAATTCCACCCAAGTATATCTTGAAAAATCATCAACCATCACTAGAGCATATTTCTTTTTGGAGAGGGACATTACATTCACAGGGCCAAATAAGTCCATGTGAATTAGCTGCAGAGGTTTTGAGTTGGTATTGAGCAACTTGTTCTTGTGACTGGATCTTTTAATCTTCCCTTTCTGACAAGCTTCACATGCTCCATCTTGCACAAACTCCAAGGCAGGCAAATCCCTGATGAGTTCTCTCTTGGTTAGAGAGTTCATTGCCTGAACATTCAAGTGAGACATTTTCTTGTGCCATGGCCAGAATTCCTCATTTGTGGCTTTTGTGTAGAAACAACAAATTTCTCCCTTATCTGCAGCCTTAAGATTAGCTACAAACAAGCTTCCTTTCTTCACACCAGTTAGAACAACTTCACCACTTTCCCTTTTTGGGATTGAACAAAGGTCTTCATCAAATTCCACTTTGAAGCCTCTGTTGGTAAACTGTCCAATACTCAAGAGATTATGCTTCAGTCCTTCAACAAATGCTACATCTTCAATAATGACATTTCCAGATTTAACACTGCCATATCCCATTGTATAACCAATGTTGTCATTTCCAAAGGTTACTGATGGGCCAGCCTTTTCCTCAAAATGTGATAGCAGGGCCATATCACCAGTCATGTGACTTGAGCATCCACTGTCCAAGATCCATATGACTCTTTTATTCCTGTTGCCCTGCATTCACAAAGTGACTAAGTTGTTTTTGGTACCCACACTTGGTAGGGTCCAGATGATTTAGAAACATTTTGATTAATAATTCTTCTGTCATAAATTGCATTTCTCATAGTAGGGGGCTTCACTTTTTCTGTGGCTTTGGAGTTTACACTCTTAGGCTCACATGAAGTTTTCACCCTCTCAACCCTGATTGGGGACCCTGTCCTATGAGAATGTATGTGTGTGTGTGATTCACCAGATTGTGCAGAGTCAAGTTTATGTTTAAGAGATAAACAGTTAGCAATCACAGTCACATAGCATGTCATGCAGTTTGGCTTACCACAGAAAGAATCATGACTAGAATTTATGCTTGCAGAAAGGTTGCTTAGGTTATCAACTTCAACAATTTCAGGCTTACTACACTTATGAGTCAAATGATTAACAGATAGGCATTTTTGACATTGTTTCCTGGGAGCATTTGGCACATAAGCATAGTTGTTGCTCTTGTTGACACCTACCTTACCATTTCTGTTTTGTTTCTTTTTCTTTACAACTTCTTTCTTTACTTTAGGACTCTTGACAAGGTTGTCTTTGGTCTCTTTCTGACTGACAGATTCAGGAAGGGAAGAGGTGTTTTTAGCGGCCTCATCTTCTTCAAGAATTTGTTGTTTAATGATCAAAAGTTCTTCATTAAACTCAACATCACTCTTTTTGAAGATGGGCTTTTCAACACCAGACAAAATGTTTGGGGCATTTTTGTTAGTGAACGATTCTTTACCTTTGCCCTTTGCCTTTTTCCTTCCTTTATCATTCTCATAGTCAAAACCAATTCCAACCTTGCTGTCTTCAGTGTGTTCCTTGTGATAGGTTTGAATAAGCATAGAAGAGTTTTTGTAACTTCTTAGTTTCAGTTCAGTTTCAGCAATTTGTTCTCTAAGGGCATTCTCTATCTGCTCAGCACAAATCACTTTGTTTTTAAGATACTCAACCTCCTTTTTCAAACCATCCAGGTTCACAACCATTAACTCAAGTTGCTCATTCTTTTCTGTAAGCTCAACATTCTTAGCAGTTAGTCTGTCAATTTCTTCATTAGCTACTAACATGCTAGTATGAATATTAAACATTTCAGTGCTCATATCTTCAACAGTTTGCTTATATTGAAGGGGAGTCATATCAAGAGAAGTAAGAATAGGTACCTGACTTGAATCACCTTCATCAGAAAATGCCATCAAGGCATAGTTTGAATACTCTTGTTCTTCTTCTTCATCAGAGTCATCCCAACATTTTCCCTCAGCAATAAAAGCTTTGCCCTGTTGTTTCTTGAGTAGAGCCTCATACTTAGCTTCAAGCTCTAAGTATGCTTTGTCCTTCTTGACTTGTTTAGGCTTTTTGCACTCAGTGGCAAAATGCCCAAGTTCATTGCAGTTATAGCACCTTATTTTGGTCCTATCCACACTTCCTGTCTTGTATCCACCTTTAGCAGCACCAGCAATCCCTTTTCCTTTATTGAAGGTGTTTGAGCCACTAGATCCACCAGTGTTTCCATTATTGAACTTGGACCTAAATGGCTGCTTTCTTTTAAACCTTATGTTAGGATACCTCCTAGCCATATAAGCAAAAGATTTGTTTTCCATTTTGTCCAGCTCATCTATACTGTAGAACTCATCCTCTTCAGGTAAATCATACACAACCTGAGTTTTATCACCAGTGTCTTCAACTTCCAGTTCCTCAATCTTGACCTGACTGATTTTAAGAGAGTCCATTCTTTGACTTAGGTTGTCAGCAATAAGTGCACATGAGGTATTAGCCACTAATCCTTGCTTTGCTTGAATAGATCTCTTTTGAAACAGCTCTAACTCATATGTCTTTAAAACACCATACAACACATCAAAACCAATCTTTGTCAGATCTCTTTCTTTAAGGGAAGAGATTCTTGGTTCCAAGTGATCTGGCAGAGTTAGTAGAAACTTCATATTGAGCTCTTCTGTTTCATAGTGTTTGTCATAGAGTTTGAGCTCGTTTATCAGCTTGTTGAATCTTTCAAACACTTCTGTGATTCCCTCTTTTGGCTGAGCCATGAAGGCTTCATATTGTGAAACAAGAATCTGCTTCTTGTTCTTTCTTACTTCAGTAGTTCCTTCACAGAGCACTTCTATAAGATCCCACATCTTCTTGGCACTAGTACAATGAGCAACAGTGCCATACATGTTGAAGTCCATAGATTCACAAATGATAAGTTGAAGATGTCCATCCAATGCTACTTTTTCCTTTTCAGGATCAGTGTATTTTAAGGGATCTTTGGGCACATGTTTTGCTGGTACAATCTCAGTGCCAATGGTTGTTTCACCAATCTCGATCATTGGAATGAAGGGACCATGCTTTAGAATATCTAAATACATGGGATTAGAAGCTTTGATGAAAAGCAACATCTTCTTCTTCCATAAACTGTAGTGCTCCTTGTTAAAGGGAGGAATCTTGATACTGCTTAGTTTCTGTGAACTCATTCTTGATCTTTTCCTGTTTGTACGTTAACAGCCTATGCTCTGATACCACTTGTTAGAAATGAATACTACTAGAAACTAGACAGAGGGGGGGGGGGTGAATGGATAGTTTGATATATTTTTCGATTCTTGAAACCTAAGTAAACAACTGTATGTGATTATGATATGTAATATGCAGAAAGTAAATAACACACACAATCACTTTAATCTACTTTGTATAAGCAAATTAAATACTACAGCTTTCCAGGAAATTCACAATCGAATTTCTGGCTTCTAAACAAGAACAGTTTGAACTTGCTTGCTTACAGAGAAAAGAGCTTAGCAAATAACTATGTGTATCTCTCTTACTTCTTACAGTTGTGTGTGCACGATATATATATATTCACCTATACAAACTAGGCACACACAATATTACACAGCTACCCCTTCTGAAAGTCCAACTTGTCCTGCCATAAGAAGTTCACTGTGTCAGGAAGGACCACCTGCTTTTCGGAGTCTTTCCCGTTTCTGTAGCTGCTTGTCTCTTATCTTTCTCTCCAAGTTTAGCTGTAGATTTGCCATCTGTTCTTTGGACCACCTTGCCAGAACAAATGCTTCAGTATTTGTCTCCTTTGATTCTTGGTTCTGTACCTTGATTTGTCTTGTTATAAACGGCTAAGTGTTGATATCGTGAACTCCACTTTATCCCTGACTTCGCGATCTCCCTTGTGAGGACTACGCGATATAGCCTTTGAAGACTTTGCGACATAGGTCATTTGATGACTATGCGACATAGGTCATTTGATGACTATGCGACATAGGTCATTTGATGACTATGCGACATAGGTCATTTGATGACTATGCGACATAGGTCATTTGAGGACTTCACGATCTAGGCTCTTTTGACTTTGCTGACTTCAACACTTCACGACATGTGTCTTGAGGACTTCTCGACATAGTACAAAGTGGACTATGCGATATAGTACTTCACGACATGGATATTGGTGACTTCACGACATAGCTTTCTTTTGACTTTGCTATATAATGCCTTAGACAAATTCCTGCAACTTATTTCTTCATAGCCTTATTCAACTCTATCCTGCTGCATGAACACTTCTGAACTTCTACCAGGATAATTATTCAATGGCCTATATACAATCTAGATGCAAGAAACTTTACTAAGCTCATTATAAATTTGAGCATACATGATCAAGCTAATGTTCATGAGAACAAGACAAGTACATTTAGAGACCTATACTCTATCCCAGTGATAGAAATCACTAGGTCATGTAGTGTGACATAGTCACATGGTGTAGGCTTGTTAATAGTGGTATTCAGACATGTCTTGAGCCTAACAATCTTAAATTTCAATCAATTTCTAATTCTAATTTATAGCAAATTTTAATCTATTAAAATTACAAAAAAAATTCTGGAATATTACAAAGTACCATCCTTAAAAAGAATTTGGTCCCCAAATTCACAACAATCTTATCACATGGCATGTCTACCCACTAATCTCCTACAAGTCAAACTTAAACTATGGTTCACAAGATCGCACCCTAGAGAATGTATTAGTCCCATACCTAACACACTCAGAAGGACAACCTGCTCTGATACCAACTAGTCGGGCAAATAACATGTATACATACAAGATAATACGATATTCAATACGATACAATAACGATACACAATACATAACTTTCGACTCACATATTCTTATTCTTATTCGATAGATACGATACCACATAACAACAATAACTTGAAACCCACAATTCATGCCACGACCACTACAACCCGGTGATAACGGTCCTAAATTTTCAGAAAATTGTCACTACAACCCGGTGACTCGGTCCTTATTCTTATTCGATATTTTCACAAACCATGGCACAAATCAGAATCCCAAGACCGTTGCTTACAAATAACACATATCAAATAATACACATCACTTCAAAATATAATCACTTAGCCCATGTTTATATAATCAAATACACCCACACACACATAATTTCGAAAACACTAGGAAATCAAGAATCAAATCATCCTAGAGCACGTACCCATTTCTGACCAGAACGGTATTTACCTTTTTTGACCCTCTAAATGACGTTTTCATGAAAAACTCAAAGGACAAAAGTCGTAGAGAACGAAAAGACCTTTCCTAAAAGTTAAGACTCATCAGCAACGAACTTATAACGAATCAGTAATTAAATAAAACGTCCGCTGAATTTGAACAAAAACTGAAAAACAAGATCTGTTTGTGTTTTATGATTTCAAGAACAGTTAAGAGCATAATCTTTAAAAACACTGTGAAATAGAAGTTTTAGGAAATTGAAAGAGATTTCTGAAAAGTCCAGAATCATCAAATTCCGACTTACGATGAATATTCTACGAATTTTACAAGACTGCAGATTTATTAGAGACAAAGACCTACGAATTTTACACACAAGGATGAGGAAGAAGAACAACGGTGTTTATATAGCGGTGCAAAACCCTAATTTTAAAACCGTATTCAAAACCGATCCAAATTTTAGGCCCGTTAATCTAATTCAATTTTAAATCCTATTCTTTTTCAATTTTTAATCTTTTTTTTCTATTTTCTATTATTACTATTAACCTAAAAATTACGGGATATTACATTGCCTCAAATGGAATTTACACCAGGAAGGACTGTGTGAGGCATGTCAGAAAGGGAAGTCAAAAAAAGAAAGGAAGAATCGCACATTGATTGAAGCTGCAAGAACAATGCTAAGTTAATCAAGACTTCCTACGTACTTCTGGGCTGAAGTTCTTAATACTGCATGTTATACCCAAAATCGAACCTTAGTCAACAAGGACTTAATGAAGACACGTTATGAGATTATGAATGACAAGAAACCAACACTCAAATATTTTCATGTATTTGGTGCTAAATGTTTTGTGCTTAAAGATGGAGATGTTCGACGTAGCAAGTTCGAGGCCAAAGCACATGAAGCAATCTTTGTTGATTACTCCAGAAGATCTTACAGGTTGTATATAACTGATCTACACAAAGTCAAAGAAAGTGTCAATGTTACTTTTGATGACACTAAACTACCTAGTATCCAAACATAAAATCCATTTGAGAAATTGAAGTTTGATGACATGTCAGACTCAGATTCAGATGATGTGAATCCACCTGAGGTTGTGCTGGTGATAACAATAACAATGATGATAATGGTGGTGGAAACATTGGTAACAATGGAGATACCAATTATCCACTATTAATATTTTTTATTGTAATTAAAAAAATTCGATATTGATTGATTATATCAAAAAAATTGAAGAAAATGTTACTTGATATGTTAATAGATACTTGAAACGGTTGATTTTATTTTGTAGATCTTTTATGTATAAAAATTATTGTAACCTTTTATTATAAAGCTCGAGTCTAGATGTTATGTAATTTACTAATAAGAAAATATTAATTATTTTAAGATCAACCAAAGACCACTCCTAAATTTTAGACCAAACATATTATATAAAAAGTTTTCCTTATTTATCATTCTCATCCTATTTTAATAATCATGATTAGTTGATAGTTCAAATTTAAATCCAGTAATTACTTGATTTTAAAATACATATATTGCATGTTTGTTTTAGTCACAAAATATTTGTTAATAAATCACCTTTTTTATTTAAAATCAGTCACAATTATGCTAACAAATTGATAATTAAATTTTCGTAAATGTTTATTAAACAATTTTATTACTATTTTTACATTAAATACAATATTAACAATTCAATTTCAAGTATAAAATTCATAATACATAATTTTTAATAACTATCTGTTATTCATTTATTTGCATGCATATTACATTAATTGTATAGATTAACAGTGATATTATTGTATGCTTTAGACAAATATTAAAATTTAAAAAATGGAAAAATCATTTTAATACAATGTCCGCCTCACTTTATCAATATATAACTATTTTAAATCTATATCATTCAGATTACATGATTTAAAATAATAAACTATTTAGATTCAATTAAATTTAAAATTTTGAACTATTTTAATTCACATGTAATTTTTAAAATCATACTTGAACGAACACATCATCTTCGTAAGTATAAAAGAAATTAATTTTAGTACAAAATATGTTGACGAATTATTAAAAATTAAATTTACCAATGTAAAAATAATTTAAACCTATCTTACATAAATTACATGTGGGGTCAGCTAAACTGTTTTTCAGGCCGTTTTAAAATATTATTAACAATATAAATTTGATTAATAACATAAAATTTTAAATTATTTTAATTCATTAGTAACTTTTAAAATTGTACATGAATGGATACATCATCTTTTAAGCACTTTTTTTCACTAAATATCTTTTTAAGTACTTTTAATTTACTAATAAGACATGTCTTCACATTATCTTGATAATAAATTTTATATAAGCATATTACGGATCTCTGAAGTTCAGATAGTAAAGCGATATGTTACTTCTTCTTTTTTAAAATCTTAATGTAGATGGAGGCGATATATCATTTACGAGTTTGCAGTGTCAAAGATGTAACACGGGGAACTTTGTAACATTAACGATACCTACAAATGCAAATGTGGTCAAATCGTCTCAAACCCGAATAAGAGTCATCTTGTTCAATATTTTTCTTATCATCTTCTTTACCATAATTATATATAATTTTATTAGGTGTAGAATGCTCATCTACATTTTTAATTGAAGTGAAGTAGTCTAAATATATTGAAGTGATGCATTCAATATCAGCAAATATTAACGACGACCTTTATGATCTAATGTAATGACGTACTAAACGTAAAATCCTAAAAATATAGCATATTAAATTTAAGTTTAAAATTTATTCTAAAAAATTTAAAACCTTCGTCATCAAAAGAAAATGAAAACTAGTATCCTAGAAAATTAAAAATCATCAGAGGAAAAATTAAGACATTCACTGTATCTTTGAATGATTGAAACTTAGTTTATAGCAACATAATATAGTTTGCCTCGAATGAGGTAAAATTAGTTCATACTTTCGAGTTTCAACGCCCTCACAAGAATCTAAAATCATCTCATACAATGTTGATTATGTCGCGGTGAGCATAAAATTTTCAATTAAAATAATTAATTGTGATATTTATCCAACATCAAATTTATCTTTATCATTCCTTTTTTTTTTTTACAAATTTAAATCAAATTTCATTAAATTGAAAAGGACTCGGCCGAGACAAATCCCCAACCGGTATGCAATCAGGTTGAAAAACAAATAAACGAGCTAAACAATTAGCCGCTTTATTTCCAGATCGCTTAACATAAAGAATATAAAAATTCTTTGAACAAGAAAAGATTACAATGACTTCCCGAGAAATCCAACCTACACCATCCATGAAGCCAGTAGCATCACAATTGATCTTCACACAATTAATTTCAGTTATAGACCATTGTTTAGAACATTTAGTTTCATCAACTGAAACCGGAGGGACATATGCCCTCATAATATGAACAATCTTCCGTTGTGAAAGGTAAACTTTTGCGATTTTCACCACCGACCCAATCTCGATGCGAGCTTTCCTGATCTTTCAAATCACCAATTGAATCATTCTCAAAGACACAAAACAACCAACCAAAAGTACCAAAAGCATAACAATTACTCCAAAAGGAGGACAAACAAAACAACCAATTGATTTACAATCATGTTTTAATTGGGTACAACAACAATTATTACTAAAAAGGATGATTATTGAAGGAAAATAAGAAATATGGTGATCAGAAAATGAGACGGAAGTCGATTTGTGAGAAGGAAGAAGATTAATTGATAAAGAAAAGAAGTAGATCTGAATTTTATTAAGGCGGCTAGCTAGGGTTGGGGGTCGACTCTCATTGAGAGAGAAAATAATTAAGTGAGGTAATTTTGTTTCTTTAATACAACATAATTTATCTTTCTCATTCTTAATAACTCAACCAATTTGTTTTTTTGAAGCAGGTGCATGATTCAACTAATAATGATAATTTCATTAGTGATAATCTCTAGACTCAAAATCGGGGACAAATAAACGCATATCTCATGGAGTTAAAAAGAAGTATAATTCTAAAATGGATTAGAACGTTCAACATTCTTATTAATTTAAAAATTGACCGTACATTTCAAATAATTCTAATATTATATTTTATGTTATTTTGTTATGATGGTAGTATTTTATATATTTGTTCAATCAATATTTTATGAATTTAATTTTTAATTTTTAATTATAGATATTTATTTTCTTAGCAATCAATAACATAATTTATATTTATAAATACATGCATGCGTATATTTAGTAAAAGTATGTGAAAAAAGGTAGTGTTTTTGAATTCTACGTAAAGTATAATTAAAAGAGTTTGTAGTTATGTTATATATGTGACAAAATCGAAAATCAAAACTTTCAATGTTTCGGCTATTATATAATAGTATAGATAGATAGATTAAATAAAATAAATTACCGAAAATTGAAATCAAAACTTTCGATGTTTCGGCTATTATATAATAGTATATTATAGATAAATATCGTCTGCGATAATTTTAGAAAATGAGAAATTTTAGTTAAAATATTTTAAAAAAAATATACGCTTTGGCTAACAAAGGTAATCGGTTAATTATTGGTATTTATAATATTACTATTTTATGTTACTAAATGAAATTGCATGTGATATTTTGGTTACGTGTATAATAATTGTAGCACATTTAGAACATCTCCAATGGTCTATAACCCTTGGTCAAAAATATAGCTGTAGTAAAATTCCATCTCATATATGTTATATATTCTAATTATATATTCTATTTTTAACTAACTTACAAAAAATCTTGTCCAAAAATACGAACGTACAAGGAAACTTTTATTATAAACTACGTCCTATAGTTTTTTGATTTTGTTTTTGTCATGAATTATGTTCTATATTAGTTATACTGTTTCTTGTTCAAGTAGGCTTTTTTAATACTGTTTGTGTGTGTACGTGTGGTGCAGGACCGTTCAACCAGAAATGGGATGGAGCAATTAATAATACTAATTACTAGAAGTTCACACCAGGAACATGAAGTATCTAAAATATAATAAAGTAATCCCCATATTAAGTCTGATTGGAATTATCTTCAACTAAGCTGTGCCATTTTCTTTGAGCTGCACTCCAGCAGCTTATCTTGGAGCTGCACCTCAGCTATTGCTTGCTTCTTATCAGCACCCGCCCGTCCTTAGACCAGCAACTCAGCTGTTGCAAGCAGCTTCTTATCAGCACCGGACTTTGCGGTACTTAAGTAGTACACGTGATCATATAGTTTAAGCTGCAACACTCCCCAAAGAACTCCAGCAATATTCAAACTCTACAAAAGATCAAATTCATTGACTACGCACCTTAAAACAAGATATATCACACGACAAGGCTACATTTTATAAACTACATTCTGTTTGATGAGAATGATATCTTTATACATATATTACCAAAAAGACGACGTCGGAGTCAAATCTGAGCAAGGCATAGATGGTCCAGCAAATTGCATAAAGGAACTTGCCCAACACAATACGATGTTCCACGTACTCAACACTCTTCGCAATAATCATATCGCCCTGTCACACATACACACATAATTATCATTTGAGATTTACATAACAGATCAGCATTGCTAAGCTTTCTACGCACATATTTGGTAAACTAGTTCTGGGCTACCCCTATTAATTTTTACACAAAGCCAGACATACGTACCATGCATAAACCCTCAGCCCCAGAAACCAAAACACCGGATAGGAGGCAAAATAACTCAACCAATTTCCTTCTTATCTCAGCCGTAGGTGATAGTCTAATCACTAATCCAATGACGAGGCTGATCGCCACCAACTCAATCAGAAATAAACATCCTACGTACATCTGTAGTACATACATGTGTATAATATATGGATCACTACATATATATATAATTCACCCAACATGAAAGTAATAAAAGTAGTGATTATAAGGTATGACCAAGGTACGTACCCTTTGTTTATTATCATCAGCATAGAGAAGGATGAGGATGAGATAAGCTAGCTCTATAGCAAGGCCAATGCCATAAGCCGTTGTCACATGGATGTGTCTAGGATGAATAGACGGTATACCATAGAACACCCAGAAGACACAGCTCATTATCATAGCAAGACGATATTCAGGTCTGACCCCTTTCACCGACTTATTCTTTAATATTCTGTAGAGTGATGGCCTACCCAAGCAAACACAAAATTGAATTAAAAAAAAAAAGAATCATAAACATGCATGCAACCGCACACACAGTGAATGAGAGAGAGAGAGAGAGAGAAAGAGATAGAGAGAGATTACACTGCCAAAACAAACAGGCCAAAGGAGATGACATTCCCTATCCAAAAAGAATAAAAGAAAAAGATTAAACAAGCAGCATATAAATGTTAAACTGGTCGCATACAATGTAATTGTATAAATTCTGATCAACAATTTTATTTTTTATCAATACACATACAGATAATTGATAGTACTAAAAAAGTAAAGATTAGTTCAAAACATAGTACTAATGACATAAAATTGACTACTTAATTTGATTCAAAAGAAGTCCATAACACAAGACAACTAGTTATCAATACAAATTAACGAACAGGTGGGATCCACAATGAAAGAAAAACAGAAATAAACATCAAACAGCAACTTAAAGATCCTAATTGTATGATATTGTAACATAATCACATTACTCAAATATATATATTAATAAATATATAATAAAATTGACTTACTTTTGCAGGTTGGTAGTCACCGAATAACCATTTTTTTCAGATTAGGCGAGGGTATGAATTTAAACAATTAAATTGAACAAGTGTAATCTGCGCACACACTGACAGAACATCATTGCACATCACCCAGTTATTCATACACAAAACGCATCTAGGGGATATATATACATACAATTAAACACAAATCTAGTCTATATATAAACATACACAAACGCATCTAGGGGATAAAAACACGACCTAGAATTAAATTTGTATGAAATTGTAAACACGGGAGTTGAATACTAACATCAATTGAAGGGAGGGAGTGATTATACAGGTTTGATTAGAGTACAATACTAACCGATTATGCCCACGACCGTACCAATGATTTCAGTATCCACCATCTTAACTTTATCCACGAAAACATACAAAAAAGGGTGAGACAATGTTGGGTACAAACTTATATATATATGGCCTAATCGGGCCTTGGGTTATTGACCAAGCTCAACCCAGTCCACACAGTTTCTTTTTCTTCGAAATCCAAAACCTATATAAGCGTTTTCACTTATATACACATACTCTACCTTAAAACTCACGCTATTGATTATTTTTAACAGTTGTGTATCTGTATTAAGTGAATATATATAGTAACATATTAGTTCTAATCATAATTGAACGAGACAATTAATTTAAAATGGAAGGAATAATAAAATTCTCTGAGATTTGGTTCGCATAAGTCAACATAAAGACTCAATACCATAAGTATGTTTAGAAATCCTTTTTAATTTTCTAATCTGCTCAATTTCAAAAATTATTTTCTATAAAATTAAGAAATATCTATTTTAGTGGCAATATTGGGTATTTAGTAGAAAACAAGATTCTATTATGAACAAAGAATAGAAAAAACTACCAAAGAAAAAAATAAGTAAAAGATAGAAGAAGGCGACGTAAAAGAAAAAAGCCGTCTTGGGTGCATCATGTTTAACGTTGATTTTTACCCAACATTAGTCGAAGTTGATAGGGGAGTTGGTCACTAGTCAAGTTCCACAAATGCCTAATTAAGATTTATAAATATACATTCAAGTTCTTTGCTCGCTAATATCTCGTAAATGAGCTACAATTATTATACGCATAACTAAAATTTATCTGTTTTAAGATTGTTTTCTTAGAATACATAAAGGAATCTTGTCAAAAAAAAATACATAAAGGAAACTTTTATTCTAAACTATGTTCTATATTTTTTTTATTTTTTGTCACGAACTATTTTCTTTAAGTTACACTGTTTTTTTTTCAAGTAGGCTTTTTTCATATTGTTTGTGTGTGTACGTGTGGTGCACGACCGTTCAACCAGAAATGGGATGGAGCAATTAATAATACTAATTACTAGAAGTTCACACCAGAAACATGAAGTATGTAAAAGATAATAATAAAGTAATCCCCATATTAAGTCTGATTGTGATTATCTTCAACTAAGCTATGCCATTTTCTTGCACTCCAGCTGCTTATCTTGGAGCTGCACCTCAGCTATTGCTTCTTCTTATCAGCACCCGTGCCCATCACTTGGACCTGCATTGCGTACTTCTTCTCAGCACTGGACTTTGCGATACTTTTGTAATACATAAGCTGGGTCACTCCCACAAGAACTAAACCAATATTCATAGCCTACAAAAGATCAAATTCATCAAGACATCAACTATGCACCCTTCTTAAAACAAGATATATCACACGAGATGGCTACATTTTATACATCGCTTAGTCTCACCAAATAATCAACTTTGTGAACTACATTCTGTTTGATGAGAATGATATCTTTATACATATATTATTACCCAAAGAACGGAGTCAGATATGCGTCCGAACAAGGCATAGATGGCCCAGCAAAGTGCATAAAGGATCTTGCCCAACACAATAGGATATTCCACGTACTCAACACTCCTCGTCTTCGTCACGTCGGCCTGTCACACATACACACATAAATATATCAGGAGCGAGTTACGTAACAGATCAGCATTGCTACGCTTTCTGCGCATATATTTGGTAATCTAGTTATGTATGGGCTACCACTATTAATTTTTACACAAAGCCAGACATACGTACCGTGCATACACCCTCAGTCCCGGAAACAATTCCAGCAGATACGATGCAACATACCTCAACCAACATCCTTCTTGTCTCAGCCGTAGGTGCTAGTCTAATCACTACTCCAATGACGAGGCTGATCACCACCAACTCAATCAGAAATAAGCCTCCTACGTACATCTGTAGTACATATATGTGTGTATAATGTTATATGGATCACTACATATATATATAATTCACCCAACATGAAAGTAAGTAGTGATTAAGGGATGAACAAGGTACGTACCCTTTGTTTATTATCATTGGCACAGAGAAGGATGATGATGAGATAAGCTAGCTGTGTAGCAAGGCCAATGCCATAAGCCGTTAGCACAAGGATGTGTCTAGGATGAATAGACGGCATACCATAGAACACCCAGAAGACACAGCTCATAATCATAGCAAGATGATATTCAGGTCTGACCCCTTTCACCGACTTACTCTTTAATATTCTGTAGAGTGATGGCCTACCCAAGCAAACACAAAACTAAATGAAAAAAAAGAATCATAAACATGCATGCAACCACAGAGAGAGAGAGAGAGAGATTTACACTGCCAAAACAAACAGGCCAAAGGAGATGACATTCCCTATCCAAAAAGAATAAAAGAAAAAGATTAAACAAGCAGCATATATATGTTAAACTGGTCGCATATAATGTAATTGTATAAATTCTGATCAACATTTTTATTTTCTATCAATACAAATACAGATAATTGATAGTACTAACAACAACAAAAAGTAAAAATTAGTTCTAAACATAGTACTAATGACATAAAATTTACAACTTAATTTGTGTTTCAACATAAACACAAATCTAGTATATATATAAACATACACAAACGCATCTAGGGGATAAAAACATGACAGCAGACACAAACTCTAGAATTAAATTTGTATGAAATTGTAAACACAGGAGTTGATACAGGTTTGTTTAGAGTGCGAGAAGAGTACAGTACTAACCGATTATGCCCACGACCGTACGGATGATTTCAATATCCACCATCTTAACTTAACAAATTTCGGGGATTGCTGGAATAACGAATTATGAAAATAAGGGGATTTGGGATTTTTGGGATTTTTGGGGCTGGACTTGAAAGGTGTCTCGACTTGTTAGATGTGTCGGATCCTATTCCAAGATGCATGCGTACCCTGTTTATATATAGGGATCAAGCCAACGCAGTTCTGTGATAGGATAATGTTTTTAATCCCTGTGATTGTTAAGGGATATGTTGAGATAAGTTGATTTTATCTTTTTAGAGTTATATTAGCGTTGGGATTCTTTCCTGATTTGAAAGAATCGTTTGGAGATATTTTTTAGTAATTGATTAATTTAGATTGATTGTTTCCTCGTTTCAGAGAAAGGATATTACTAAGTAGTTAAGCAATTAATCATTATTAGATCAATATTGGGAAATTAGGAGATATATCACACGAGATGGCTACATTTTATACATCGCTTAGTCTCACCAAATAATCAACTTTGTGAACTACATTCTGTTTGATGAGAATGATATCTTTATACATATATTATTACCCAAAGAACGGAGTCAGATATGCGTCCGAACAAGGCATAGATGGCCCAGCAAAGTGCATAAAGGATCTTGCCCAACACAATAGGATATTCCACGTACTCAACACTCCTCGTCTTCGTCACGTCGGCCTGTCACACATACACACATAAATATATCAGGAGCGAGTTACGTAACAGATCAGCATTGCTACGCTTTCTGCGCTGTTATCTAGTAAGCATGGCGCTTTCTGCGAATATAAATGTTGGTTTTCTAGTTATGTAAGGCGTGCATACTCCCTCTGTCAGTTTTACACTACAATGCCAGCAGATACGATGCAACATACCTCAACCAACATCCTTCTTGTCTCAGCCGTAGGTGCTAGTCTAATCACTACTCCAATGACGAGGCTGATCACCACCAACTCAATCAGAAATAAGCCTCCTACGTACATCTGTAGTACATACATGTGTGTATAATGTTATATGGATCTATATATATATATATATATATATATATATATATATATAATATATATATATATATAATTCACCCAACATGAAAGTAATAAAAGTAGTGATTAAGGTATGACATTCCCTATCCAAAAAGAATAAAAGAAAAAGATTAAACAAGCAGCATATATATGTTAAACTGGTAGCATACAATGTAATTGTATAATACGAGGCTGATCACCACCAACTCAATCAGAAATAAGCCTCCTACGTACATCTATAGTACATACATGTGTGTATAATATTATATGGATCACTACATATATATATATACTGGTCTATAACCCGTGCGATGCACGGATGAATTTTAGTATTTTTTTATCTTATTATCTATATCTTGATTTATATGATTTTAAAAAGTAATCAAATATAATAATATATGTATGATGTTATTCTAAGTTTTTTTTTTTTTGATTTTAAAAATTCTTAATATGTTGTCGATGGAATAATATCTTGAACTTTTGAATGTAGCTTAGAAAAATAGATGATATAAATATTTAATAATAATATGTTGTTGACGGGATTCGAACCTTGAACCCGTGGGAGCATTTTAGATATCAAAAAAAGAATATTATTTTAATATTACATCCAACGGTTCTCATTTACCTATATTTACATCTAACGGTTATTATTTAGAGGACCAAACTACCAACCAACCAAATAGATGGTAGTTTGCTTATAATAGTATTTTTTTTAAATGATTTTTTAGTATTTTTTCTTATTTTATTAGCATTTATTTGTATTTTGATCTTAAAATTTTTTAATATGCGGTTGACGAGATTCGAACCTTGAACCCGTGGGAGCATTTTAGATATCAAAAAAAGAATATTCTTTTAATATTACATCCAACGGTTCTCATTTACCTATATTTACATCTAACGGTTATTATTTAGAGGACCAAACCAAATGACCAAACTACCAACCAAATAGAGGGTGGTTTGCTTATAATATTATAGTATAGATATACATTTCACCCAACATGAAAGTAATAAAAGTAGTGATTAAGGTATGAACAAGGTACGTACCCTTTGTTTATTATCATTGGCATAGAGAAGGATGATGATGAGATAAGCTAGCTCTCTAGCAAGGCCAATGCCATAAGCCGTTAGCACAAGGATGTGTCTAGGATGAATAGACGGCATACCATAGAACACCCAGAAGACACAGCTCATCATCATAGCAAGATGATAATCAGGTCTGACCCCTTTCACCGACTTACTCTTTAATATTCTGTACAGTGATGGCCTACCCAAGCAAACACAAAACTAAATTAAAAAAAAGAATCATAAACACACAGTGAGTGAGAGGGAGAGAGAGAGATTACACTGCCAAAACAAACAGGCCAAAGGAGATGACATTCCCTATCCAAAAAGAATAAAAGAAAAAGATTAAACAAGCAGCATATAAATGTTAAACTGGTTGCATACAATGTAATTGTATAAATTCTGATCAACAATTTTATTTTTTATCAATACACATACAGATAATTGATAGTACTAAAAAAGTAAAGATTAGTTCTAAACATAGTACTAATGACATAAAATTGACTACTTAATTTGATTCAAAAGAAGTCCATAACACAAGACAACTAGTTATCAATACAAATTAACGAACAGGTGGGATCCACAATGAAATAAAAACAGAAATAAACATCAAACAACAACTTAAAGATCCTAATTGTATGATATTGTAACATAATCACATTACTCAAATATATATATTAATAAATATATAATAAAATCGAATTACTTTTGGTAGTCACCGAATAACCATTTTTTTAGATTAGGCGAGGGTATGAATTTAAACAATTAAATTGAACAAGTGCAATCTGCGCACACACCGACAGAACATCATTGCACATCACCCAGTTATTCATACGACACAAACGCATCTAGGGGATATATATACACATACAATTAAACACAAATCTAGTCTATATATAAACGTACACAAACGCATCTAGGGGATAAAAATACGACAGCAGACAAAAACTCTAGAATTAAATTTGTATGAAATTGTAAACACGGGAGTTGATACAGGTTTGTTTAGAGTGCGAGAAGAGTACAATACTAACCGATTATGCCCACGATCGTACGGATGATTTCAGTATCCACCATCTTAACTTTATCCACGAAACAGACAAGAAAGGGTGAGACAATGTTGGGTACAAACTTATATATATATGGCCTAATCGGGCCTTGGGTTATTGACCAAGCTCAACCCAGTCCACACAGTTTCTTTTTCTTCGAAATCCAAAACCTATATAAGCGTTTTCACTTGTATACATACGTACACTAGCTTAAAACTCATACTATTGATTATTTTTAATAGTTGTCTCTGTATTAAGTGAATATATATAGTAACATATTAGTTCTAATCATGTAAATACAATTTGTTTAGTATCGAGAAAAGGCCCTCAATGGCACAATATTAAACAAAAATGCCCAAAATTGCACAGTTCAAAAAAATGGTCCTTAATAGCACTCCAAAACGTTAAATCGTGTTGCGTTATTAATTCCAAAACAAAACTTCTCTTCTGGTGACTAATGGTGATGGTTCCCTGACACAAAGGTCATGTGTGGACCCCACAATGTTGGACATCCTTGTTATCTTGCTGTGTTTGTCAGGAGGGTAATGCATGACAACCCACGTGGGCGCGGACAATTCCGAAAAAATGGTAAGATATGGGTAAGAGGCGTCCAGTTTAAACTGTGAAAACGGAAGATCATGCAGCGTTTTCCCCAAGACGCAAATACATGTCACGTTTATGATGATGAAACGTGCAATCAAGTTGCGTTTTCAAGTTTATTTTTAAATTCCTTTTTAAAATAATTCAGTAACGCAAGTTAAAATTGCGTTTTCGAAAAACGCAACACGATACAGCGTGTTAAAGTGCCATTTTGGGCCATTTTTTTAAATTATGCCATTTGGGGCCATTTTACTCTAAATTGTGCCATCAAGGGCCAACACCCTTTAGTATCATAATGTGTATAGATAATAGATCACATGGACTATATTTAAATTTAATCATGTTATATATGCCTATGTTTAATTAGTATCATAATGTTAGAGAAAAATGATCCTAAGATAGACTTCAGGAAACTTCCGTGATGTGATTATTGGTTTATGTGTGTTATCTTTTATATCTAATTACTCACCTTCCTTATTTATATACAATCAAAAATAAAAAATGAGGTACTGTCTTTTACATGTATTTAGTTTGACCTTAGGAAAAGTATCCTAACTTTAACCTTAGGATCATTACTCTATAATGTTAAAAAATAAGTAAAAGATTGAATAAGGCGGCGTAAAAAAAATAGCCGTCTTGGGTGCATCATGTTTAGTCGAAGTAGATAGGGAGTTGGTCTCTAGTCAAGTTCCACAAATGCCTAATTAAGATTTCTAAATATACATTTAAGTTCTTTGTTCGCTAATATCTCGTAAATGAGCTACAATTATTATACGCATAACTAAAATTTATCTGTTTTAAGATTGTTTTCTTAGAATACATAAAGGAATCTTGTCAAAAAAAAATACATAAAGGAAACTTTTATTCTAAACTATGTTCTATATTTTTTTTATTTTTTGTCACGAACTATTTTCTTTAAGTTACACTGTTTTTTTTTCAAGTAGGCTTTTTTCATATTGTTTGTGTGTGTACGTGTGGTGCACGACCGTTCAACCACAAATGGGATGGAGCAATTAATAATACTAATTACTAGAAGTTCACACCAGAAACATGAAGTATGTAAAAGATAATAATAAAGTAATCCCCATATTAAGTCTGATTGTGATTATCTTCAACTAAGCTATGCCATTTTCTTGCACTCCAGCTGCTTATCTTGGAGCTGCACCTCAGCTATTGCTTCTTCTTATCAGCACCCGTGCCCATCACTTGGACCTGCATTGCGTACTTCTTCTCAGCACTGGACTTTGCGATACTTTTGTAATACATAAGCTGGGTCACTCCCACAAGAACTAAACCAATATTCATAGCCTACAAAAGATCAAATTCATCAAGACATCAACTATGCACCCTTCTTAAAACAAGATATATCACACGAGATGGCTACATTTTATACATCGCTTAGTCTCACCAAATAATCAACTTTGTGAACTACATTCTGTTTGATGAGAATGATATCTTTATACATATATTATTACCCAAAGAACGGAGTCAGATATGCGTCCGAACAAGGCATAGATGGCCCAGCAAAGTGCATAAAGGATCTTGCCCAACACAATAGGATATTCCACGTACTCAACACTCCTCGTCTTCGTCACGTCGGCCTGTCACACATACACACATAAATATATCAGGAGCGAGTTACGTAACAGATCAGCATTGCTACGCTTTCTGCGCATATATTTGGTAATCTAGTTATGTATGGGCTACCACTATTAATTTTTACACAAAGCCAGACATACGTACCGTGCATACACCCTCAGTCCCGGAAACAATTCCAGCAGATACGATGCAACATACCTCAACCAACATCCTTCTTGTCTCAGCCGTAGGTGCTAGTCTAATCACTACTCCAATGACGAGGCTGATCACCACCAACTCAATCAGAAATAAGCCTCCTACGTACATCTGTAGTACATATATGTGTGTATAATGTTATATGGATCACTACATATATATATAATTCACCCAACATGAAAGTAAGTAGTGATTAAGGGATGAACAAGGTACGTACCCTTTGTTTATTATCATTGGCACAGAGAAGGATGATGATGAGATAAGCTAGCTGTGTAGCAAGGCCAATGCCATAAGCCGTTAGCACAAGGATGTGTCTAGGATGAATAGACGGCATACCATAGAACACCCAGAAGACACAGCTCATAATCATAGCAAGATGATATTCAGGTCTGACCCCTTTCACCGACTTACTCTTTAATATTCTGTAGAGTGATGGCCTACCCAAGCAAACACAAAACTAAATGAAAAAAAAGAATCATAAACATGCATGCAACCACAGAGAGAGAGAGAGAGATTTACACTGCCAAAACAAACAGGCCAAAGGAGATGACATTCCCTATCCAAAAAGAATAAAAGAAAAAGATTAAACAAGCAGCATATATATGTTAAACTGGTCGCATATAATGTAATTGTATAAATTCTGATCAACATTTTTATTTTCTATCAATACAAATACAGATAATTGATAGTACTAACAACAACAAAAAGTAAAAATTAGTTCTAAACATAGTACTAATGACATAAAATTTACAACTTAATTTGTGTTTCAACATAAACACAAATCTAGTATATATATAAACATACACAAACGCATCTAGGGGATAAAAACATGACAGCAGACACAAACTCTAGAATTAAATTTGTATGAAATTGTAAACACAGGAGTTGATACAGGTTTGTTTAGAGTGCGAGAAGAGTACAGTACTAACCGATTATGCCCACGACCGTACGGATGATTTCAATATCCACCATCTTAACTTAACAAATTTCGGGGATTGCTGGAATAACGAATTATGAAAATAAGGGGATTTGGGATTTTTGGGATTTTTGGGGCTGGACTTGAAAGGTGTCTCGACTTGTTAGATGTGTCGGATCCTATTCCAAGATGCATGCGTACCCTGTTTATATATAGGGATCAAGCCAACGCAGTTCTGTGATAGGATAATGTTTTTAATCCCTGTGATTGTTAAGGGATATGTTGAGATAAGTTGATTTTATCTTTTTAGAGTTATATTAGCGTTGGGATTCTTTCCTGATTTGAAAGAATCGTTTGGAGATATTTTTTAGTAATTGATTAATTTAGATTGATTGTTTCCTCGTTTCAGAGAAAGGATATTACTAAGTAGTTAAGCAATTAATCATTATTAGATCAATATTGGGAAATTAGGAGATAATCGAGGCAACCAAAAATATGGCATAACAATTCCCTATCCAAAAAGAAAAAAAGAAAAAGATTAAACAAGTAGCATATATATGTTAAACTGGTCGCATACAATGTAATTGTATAAATATCACATATCTACCTCTGTAAATTATTAAAGAAAGACATTTTACTCGTACTCTACTTGAGTTGGAGCGTGACGAAAGGGCTGAGGAATTATATAGTTATTTGTTCTGCTGATCTATATGGTGTTCTAGGGTATACTATCACCTGGTTACTCATTCGTCGCACAAATACAAGTTATCAAGCATCAACATAAACACAAATCTAGTCTATATATATACGCATCTAGGGGATAAAAATACGACAGCAGACAAAAACTCTAGAATTAAATTTGTATGAAATTGTAAACACGGGAGTTGATACAGGTTTGTTTAGAGTGCGAGAAGAGTACAGTACTAACCGATTATGCCCACGACCGTACGGATGATTTCAGTATCCACCATCTTAACTTTATCCACGAAACAGACAAGAAAGGGTGAGACAATGTTGGGTACAAACTTATATATGGCCTAATCGGGTGGGTTATTGACCAAGCTCAACCCAGTCCACACACTTACCTACACTCGAAATACAAAACGAAGAAAAAAAGATTGTCTTGATAATTTCCTTTGTAAGACTCCAACTTGACCATAGTTATATCATATTCTCAAACTCAGATTCTTCGGTGACCATAGTCTCAAGTGCAGAATCACCCACCAAACTTATAAATTGAATTTTCTTCCAAATCCAAAACCTATATAAGCGTTTTCACTTGTACAAACGCAGGACAACTTTAATATTAATTTTGAAATTTGATCGCTAAAATTTGGTCGTTTATGTTATTGTCTCCGACTAAATTCATTTGATTGGAAAAAATCAATCAATAACAAAACTATTTTCTTGTAAAGAATCTTTCAAATTAACTTCCTTCGTTTGTCTTTAATCACATACTTATTTTTCCATGAAATGTTAGGGCCATACGGGTACTCATTGGTACCAAAATTTCTCTCAATCAATCAATCAATATTTTTATTATATCAATCAATACTATTATATAAAGGAGAAGACGGGGGCGGTGAGGTGGCGCTCTCAGATCGCTTCGTTCTATTTTTCTAATTTTCTCAATTTTTTGAATTAATAATATTAAAAATTCGAAAAAATCTCAATTACCTTTTAAATGCTTACTAATAGATGAAACATATAATATTCTTGCATTTAAAATATCTACTATTAGAGAAAGTAAAAATACAATAAATCTTTATTAATTGAGGAAACTAAATATCACTAATGGAAGAAACTAAATATTCAATTCAATCATCAATCAATATACTTATATAAAGGAGAAGACGGGGGCGGTGAGGTGGCGCTCTAGAATCGCCCCGTTCTATTTTTTTAATTTTCTCAATTTTTCACAATTTTTTATTTTAATAATTACAACTTCCTTTATTATTTTCGATTTTGTAGGAAGGAAATTGAAAATTACACTTTTATTATATTCAAACTTGATAGAACTTTCTTTTATTATTTTCAAATTTGATAGAACTTTCTTTGATTTATAAAATTACAACTTCCTTATTATTTTCGAACGACTTTGTAGGAAGGAAATTGAAATTTACACTTTTATTATATTCAAACTTGATAGAACTTTCTTTTATTATTTTCAAATTTGATAAAACTTTCTTTGATTTAGAAAATTACAACTTCCTTATTATTTTCGAACGATTTTGTAGGAAGGAAATTGAAAAATTACACTTTTATTATTTTCAAACTTGATAGAACTTTCTTTTATTATTTTCAAATTTAATAGAACTTTCTTTGATTTAGAAAATTACAACTTCCTTATTATTTTCGAATTTGTAGGACTTGATAGAAATTTCTTTGATTTAGAAAATTACAACTTCCTTATTATTTTCGAATTTGTAGGCTTGATAAAACTTTCTTTTATTATGTTCAAACTTGATAGAACTTTCTTTGATTTAGAAAATTACAACTTCCTTATTATTTTCGAATTTGTAGGACTTGATAGAACTTTCTTTGATTTAGAAAATTACAACTTCCTTATTATTTTCGAATTTGTAGGCTCTTATGTTAATAATTGCAATTTTCTTTTTTATTATTTTCAATCTTGATAGAATTTTCTTTTATTATTTTCAAACTATAGAACTTTATTTGATTTTGAAAATTACAACTTCCTTATTATTTTCGAATTTGTAGATTGGATCTAAAATTTAACAGCCGAAACAATTTAAGTCAGAAAAATAAAAAAAATAACGAATGAACAAACTATTATAAAATAAAATAAAGGCACCGGAAAACATCACACTGAAACTCATTGTATGAACAAAAAGTAACAATGAGTTCAAGGACGTACAGACAACTATTGGAATCTCTCCTTCCTATACTATATTAATTAATTAATTGGGGATACCTTAATTTAGGTGTTGTATTTTATCCCTTGATTATTCAGTTATTTCTATGGCTTCTTTATTATTGAAAAAAATCTATTAACAAAAAACAAAATCAACTAATTTTTGTATAATCAAAACATGTTAATTTTTATTTTCATTCTCAATTTTATTTTGTATAATTTTTTGAAGCGATCAATTTTTTTTATATAATTATGAGCCCTTTTGGCTAAACTTAAAATTATTGCTTATGATTTAAAGTTACTTAAAGTTATAAGTAAAAAGTAAAATTTTAAGTTAATATATCTGTTTGGGTAATTTTGTATTATGATAAACTAATGAGTTATTAAAATTGTAACAATTAAATTAAATTAAATTTGATAAATAATGCATTTGAGTGATGATATTAACTTTTATCAAATAAATAACTTAAAATAAAATAAGTCATTCAAAAAAGTACCTCCTACCAACTTTTGATTTTAAACTATTTTTTTTTAACTTTAAGTCATTTTCTAAGTTATTACACAAACAAAAAAATTTCAACTTAAATTAAAAAATTACTTTAAGCCCCAACAAATTTATTTCAAAATCCAAAATTTTGGGTTTAAACATATTCTTTTAACATACATAATAAATCTTCATATTAAAGATAAAATGACTAAAAAAAATTTATATTTAAGTATTTAAATTTTTATTATTACAAATAATTAGTATTTTTTTATCAATATAAATTTCCTTTTATATATATATGACAATGGTATCGGTCCAAGAAAATAAAAAATCAAACTATATAAACAAAAGGAATATGTAAATACTTTATAATATTACCTACCCAAATGCAAATTTTATAGAATATATTTTATTTGATAATTTAAATAATTTTGTAGATATTTATTTCACAATTTTTATTCTAATATTCTTTTTCTTAACAAATATATTCTAATGCCGCTGCGAAGCGCGGGTTAGTAACCTAGTTATTATTATTATATATATAAAAGAAAACCCAGGAGCTCTAGAATCGCTCGATTCATATTTATCTATTTTTCTAGAGCTCCTCAATTTTAAATACTTAAAATTAAACTTCAGTCCTATTTTTTAGAAAAGAAAGTCAAAACTTTTTTTAAGTTGTATAAAAGAAAGTATTTCATAAAAGGTAAGTATAACCTCTAATTTATATTGAATCTTATTTTTTTTATTTTTCTAGAACTCCTCTATATTAAATTACAATTTTGAATTTCCTTTTATAACATCTAGAAATTTAAATTTACTTTTATAACTACTAATATTTAGAAAAAGTAATATTTAATAGATACTTCGTCGAGAAATTATAATAGAATTTTCTTTTATAACTCCTAATATATAGAAAAAGTAATACTTATAAAAGATATGCCTTCTAAAAATTATATATTTAATCAAATTCTATAAATAAAAAAATAATTACCTTATAATCTCCCAAAAATATCTCTATTTTTATATTCTATAAAAGGAAGTTTTCATATTATATTTTATATTTTATAAAAGGAAATAATTATACCAGGAAATTGTTTATCATATATATATTTTACGTCTCCTCTCAACCATAATTATTTTGTACGGTTTGAACTAAACCCTAATTACATCATGCAAGGCTCGGGAGGAACATGGTTGGACAATGATCCAAGGTTATTTTACGTTCTCTTGAATCAACTTTTTGTTGTGTTTCTTTATTTTTCCTCTGCTTTGTTTTCTTTAGTTTGTTCATCCTAAAAATAACATATTTTCTTTTGTTTGCTCATCCTAAAATCACATACTTTATGAACCCTTAGATTATTAGTACTTGATTTAACTGAATTGATGATTATAGTCATATTAATCTTTTTATTAATTTCATATGACTTTTTGTATATCATATTTTGTTATATGAATTCTTCATGTGGGCCTTTTATTAATCTTTTGCGTTTTGTTTGTATATGAACTAACTAACAAGTTCCACCGTTAAGTATGTAGTTGATTATATAGTATCTTTGTTTTTAACTGATTAATTTTGATTTGCAGAGAGAAAAACATAAACTAATTATAACTCACCTTATAAAGATTATGTAGTAATCGTATATTTTGATTTATGCAGCGATATTAAAGAATGAAGGTTATTGTTTAGTTAATAATTTTATTTAGATAACTAGATTTACTATTACTTATATTACTTATAGGTATAAGGGTATCTTCTTATGTACGTTTGCTCTAATTTAATGAATTTATTATTATTTTGTTTTTCGAAATTTATAAGGATGAGAAAAATCAGTTCACTTGCACCCATCGGAGAGTATAAATTATATTTTTGTCTCTTTTTCATGCGTGTGATATTCGATATTTTCTATATATCATTGATCACGAATTTGAATGTATATGTTTACTTTGTTATATTTTGAACATTCTTTTTTTATTTTATTTGGTTTGAGTTGATTGATATTTGGAGTGTGCAAAAATTTTACGCCTTCTTATTAATTTTGAACATTATATTTGTGATGGTAGTTTGGGCTTTTTAATATATATTATTAGATTTATATTTTGTCATATAGGCTCTTTTTTTTTTCCAGCCTACCATATAGGCTTTAATGACGCCTTAAAGCTACCGGAGGAGAAGGTGTACAGGATGAACAATCAGATATGTTTGAATATTCAGGTAACATTGTTTCATGGTTTTATGTATTTATTATTTTCATCTTTATTTTTATTTTTTATGACTATATATGTTAAAGCATCTAATTTAGTACAATGTTTTAACGTATCTGAGATTTTGAATGTTTTCAACAAATTGATGAATTTGCGGAGGAGACTGAGATGAACGATCGTTAAGTCCAAAGTTTAAACGGGAAGGCACAAAGGTTCTATGCACATCGCCAACTGATATATTTCTTTTCTGTCAAGCACTTGGTGCAAATATTAACTTCTATCTTCAATTTAAATATTTAGATTTGTAGCACGAGTAAAAATATCTTTAACACACCTTTTAATATTTAATAAGTATAATTTTATTTTTTTATTTTTTTTATATATTATTAGTTTACACGATCAAATTGTAATTAAAAATTTTGATATTTATTAGGTGTTACATGTTCAAGCTATTATTTGTGTTATATCTTAAGTTTTAAATTTGAACGATTTACGGTTCACACAAAAACTACCCCGAAATTAAAGAGGGAATAAAGTACAATTTTTATGTTGAGAATTCTATTAGATTTAGGAAATTTACTTTTATTTGGTTTTGATTATCTAATATCCTTTTTTAGTATTTGGATATAATTTTATTAACAATCAATTAAATTTTAATATAAGATCGAATGGTGTTCATTAATTTTTAAAATCTAACAATTCTTATTATTTTTGTATATAATAGAAATTGAATATAATTTATATATTAATTAAATCGGTCTCCTTATTAAATTATAACTACTTTTTAGTTAATACTTCTGAAAAATCCAATTCTAAAAACAGTTTCTTTTAACTTATAACCTTTTTAAATAATAATTTTTTTTCTATATGATTCAATTTTGACTATCTACTTTTTAAAATATTAAATTCAACAATTGATATTATTTTGGCAGAACCAAAATTTAAAATAAGATTCCACTTATAATATATAAAAATATAATACTGTCGTACATATTTTAACTACATAAAATAATAAAAAAATTATATTTATATTCCTTTGAGATTTCACTGGTTTTTATATTAGATTTGGGAAGATGTAGAAGATTGGAGATGACATCTTACTATGTGGATGCAATGCAGTGTAAATTCTAAAACCTAAAAGGAGAAAAAAAGGTGTATAACTTCAACGTCTTAGATGTTTTTTTACAGGAACGTATGTTAGGAGTAATAACTAGAGGATTTATGGAAAGTTAATCCAGTGGGGGCTATTTTGCTATCCAATAAAAAATTAGTAAAGGAGGATCATATATGGTGGAACACAGACCTTATAGGTTTCGTGGATGGGGCTTGGCTAAAACTTAATAATGGATCGATTTGTGGGGGTATGGGAGGTTATTTGAAGGACTCCAAGGACAAAACTCTCTTTATTTTTTCAGGTCCTAATCCTTCATGGTGCCCCCTGGAAGCTGAGCGAAATGCAGTTTTGTTCCTTTTCAACAACATATTATCCAGTTTGAATTTTCAAGGCTCATGTACTATCTGCTCAGATAGCATGCTATTAGTTTCTCAGTTCATGAGAGCTAGAGCTGGGGTATCAGGACTTTGGGGAGATCTCCCTCCCATCCTCCTGGTATCTGCTAGTTAAAGATCCTCGGTTCAAACTCTATTACATGCCAAGGGATAATCTTCAGGGGGCAGATGTTCTGGCTAAAGAGGGTAGGGCTCGCAGTCGCATGGTATGTGCCTGGTCTTAAGTCTTAATCCAGTATGGATTTGTCTCTTTTTAAGTGGTAATCTTTAGTTTTGGGCTGTAAACTGAGTATACTAGAGCCCACTTCAAACCCCGTCAGTTGAAATTGCTGGAAGCAACTTCACTAGTGGGTTTTTACGGGAAATTATAATTCATTCAATTCACCTATTTCTCATAGGTGCAGAATGTGAACAGTTAGTGGTTAGATGCTGGCTTTGGAAAAATGAAAATTCTATACCCAGAGTTATTGCATGCATGTTAAATATGCATGTTAAATAGTGCCTCTTTGATCTTCTTGTTCAATTCTCTTCTTCTTTCTTCTGTGCATTGTAAAGTATGAAAAGGAGATGGGTTTTTCCGAAGAAACACTTTGTCAAAGTTAACACTCATGTAGTGCATTACCCTCAAAGATTACCCAATGGTAACACAATGGGGTTGGGAGTGGTTATCAGGGATCGTAGGGGTGCTGTGATTTTGATGGTCTCTGGTACCATTAGAGGTTTGACAGTGATGGGTAGTGAGCTTTGGGCTCTACTTATAGGTTTAAGGTGTGCTTTCCATGAAGGGGAGGAGAGGGTTCAACTGGAAACAGATAATGAAGAAGGGATTTAAGAGTGGAATGACTGGCGTTGGAGATGGGGTCAGAATCTGCGTCACAAAGGGTTGATTGAGCAATTGGAATAGAGAAAGTCTGATCCAAACCTTACTCTTGAAGTGGATACCATTAGGGCAAGCCAAAACAGACTGGCCAGGTTTCTAGCTGAGGATGGGGCGCAGAATCGTAACAGACTAATCGTCTTTCGTAGGGGTATGGGGAGAGCTAGAGAATTATGGAGGCTGGATATGGGGTTAGGTCCGCTGGATGCTAGATTTCAGGTGGTGGAGGAAGATGTTGTAGCAGCTCAGCAGGTGGCGGAGGAAGAAGTTGAAGGCATGGGGGAGTGGCTTGTTCAGGACCTTGGTTCTCAAAGCATGGGTGCACAGAACTGAGTTACAGCAGTCGAGCTCTGCAAGGTTCGAAGCTTTGAGTTTCAGAATTGAGATTGCAGAAATGAGTTTCAATTGCTTCCTTTTAAGTATTATTTTAGTTGTTTTTTGGTAGTTTCAATGGTTGTGCCAACCCCTTCCTCGTGCATTTTCAATGTGTCTGGGGAAGGTTTTATTGTTAGTTGATCCGTTCTAAAACTTGTTTTATTGTTCACCTTGAGCCCTTTTTCTGATGTTTTGGGCCTTGGTTGGTTTAGGGGTTTCCCCTTTTTTAATATATTCTAATTACCAAAAAAAAACTAATAAGTAGATGATTTTCCTCTTTTTCTCTAGATTTGGTTCAAATCATAAAAGATAGTTTGTTTTAAATTATACATACAAGGATGAATTTTATATCTTGCATTAAGTACGAGATATAAGTTGAGAAGAAAAATATTTAAAAATTATCTAAGTTATGTATGAATAATTACAACTAAAATTTGTATATGTTTACAGTATGGGAGATACAAACATTATTTTTATCTTTTATTTATATTTTTCACATAAATAGCATGGAAAAGGATATATGCCAAGAACAATGTCATTTAAAAATATTATTATAACACAATTGTGAGCAATTATAATATCTTATTTACATGCCTCAAGGAAATGCCAATTAAAATTTCTTAAACTCCTTTTTTACTTTTAAATAGAACTTCTCAAAGAAAGATTATTATACAAGATAAATATATACAATATGTAACCAAAATATTAAGAATATGATAATAAATTAATTTTTTTAAGTATTAAAATAAATAAGTAAAAAGTTTGTCAATGATATATTTTTTTTAAAAAGAAGGGATTTTAGTAAAAAAAATAAAAAAGTAAGTTAAAAAAGGTAATTAACTATAATATTTTTGGAAAATGCGGGGATTTGTTAGAAAAAATCTAAATGTGTTTTAGCTAAAAAGGTAATTGGTTATAAATAGGTTTCGTCTATAAGGATTTTAGTAAGAAAAATAGAAAAAGAAAGTTGAAAAAGAAAATTGGCCATGATATTTTTAGAAAAGGAGGAATTTTGTTAGGAAAAAATCTATAATTTGTTTAAGCTGAAAAGGTAATTAGTTCACATCCTTATTCTCATAAGCTTCCAAAAATCATAACCTGAAATATTAGAAAAGAGTGAGCTACACAGCTCAGCAAGTAACAGATTGACTTACAGATATTCTCAAAATCAGTGGGCGTTTTAACAAAACAGATTTTCTCAAACAATAATAATTTTAAAAACCTTTGCGAAAAAAAATGATCCAACCCAAAGTTTATATTTTAAAATCTTGAACAGAAACATAATTAAAAAACAGAAACAAAATTCTTATAAATACCACAGTCTTGCTCTACGGCCACACTTTCCCAGTAGCCGGGATCTTATTCTTATTCTTATTCTTTCGCCACACTTTTCCAGTGACCGACATCTAAAGTTCAATAATTACGCCCCCTTAATAGATATCTAAAGTTCCACACTTGTGCGCCTACTAAGGGTATCTAAGGCTAGTTCCGGAACTATAGCGTAAATTACGAACGGGTTCGAAACGTAGAGACTGAGGGATTCAAAAGATTCTCAATTCTTATATCTTATAAAGTTCGAAACAATATTCTTATATCTTATACGAAATTCGAAATTCGAAAAACAGAGTATACATATCTTTTCTGAAAATAAAAGTAAGTCAAAAAGTACTTACCTCAAAAGCGATCAAATACCGAAATCAATGCGAGCAAATCCTATAATTTTATTAAACCAGTCAAATAATGTTCACACCATCTTAATAGAACCCATGCGACACTTACATATAACTTACTCAATGAAATTTCAAAAATCAGACACCAAAATATCTTGCAAAATAGACCATTATTAACAAAATCAGTTATGACCAGTTCTAGAAATTGACAAATTACTATATGAAAATGACTTTATCTGAAAAAGTACAAAACACGAAAAACGTAGGCAATTCCGAGGCCTTTCCATAATGATAAGGCTCGTTAAAAACGGACAAGTAACGAACTCAGAACATAGACATTTGCGGACTGCAGAACAGAATCAGCCCCTGATCAGGTTAGTATTTTGATGTTTAAGACATCTCAATCACAGAAATAGTCAGAGGAATGAAACCCAAAGTTCAGAGGTCGAAAAGAGCTTTCCAGAATGATATCGCTCATAATTTTTGGATAAAGACTCAATTTACTATGAATTTTCAAAGTTAGACTTCTCAGTTTCGAAAACACACTGGCGGTCAAGAAAACACAGAAAAACTCACGTTTGCAGACCAAATTTTGGAAAACACAAAGAATAAAGTCGTAGATAATTCAAATACCTTTTCAGAGAGTCTAATATCATAAAATTCTGACAAATAACGAGTCAGATACGATTTTTACAAGAATTCAGAATTCATATATAGTATACATACAAAATCGGAGTAGTCATACAAACACAATGGACAAAACAAAGAACTCATGGATATATATCATATTATATACCAAAACATTATCACATATACAAATAATCAAGAAAATATGATTTACACATAATATCATACACAAGAATATACAGAGAATACAAGAATCGTTACCTCTTTTTCTAAACTTGTTATGAATCTTCCTATTTTCGTGTTCTTCTTCTTCCTCTCTCTCTCTCTCTCTCTCTCTCTCTCTCTCTCTCTCTCTCTCTCTCTCTCTCTCTCTCTCTCTCTCTCTCTCTCTCTCTCTCTCTCTCTCTCGGCGTCTCTCTCTCTCTCTCTCTCTCTCTCTCTGGCGGTGTCTCTTTTTTTCACGGAAGCTAGGGTTTTCAAATTATTTATAACCGATGTCTCTATCTTTTTTTTACACGTTTGTATCTAGCTATTAATTGGTTCATTATAATTAACTTGGGCCAACTTAAACATTAAATTAAAGTCCAACAAAATTAAATTAGCAAAACTCATTAATCTATTTATATTCTAAAGTCAAATTATATAATCATCTTTGTTAGAAATGAATACTACTAGAAACTAGACAGAGGGGGGGTGAATGGATAGTTTGATATATTTTTCGATTCTTGAAACCTAAGTAAACAACTGTATGTGATTATGATATGTAATATGCAGAAAGTAAATAACACACACAATCACTTTAATCTACTTTGTATAAGCAAATTAAATACTACAGCTTTCCAGGAAATTCACAATCGAATTTCTGGCTTCTAAACAAGAACAGTTTGAACTTGCTTGCTTACAGAGAAAAGAGCTTAGCAAATAACTATGTGTATCTCTCTTACTTCTTACAGTTGTGTGTGCACGATATATATATATTCACCTATACAAACTAGGCACACACAATATTACACAGCTACCCCTTCTGAAAGTCCAACTTGTCCTGCCATAAGAAGTTCATTGTGTCAGGAAGGACCACCTGCTTTTTGGAGTCTTTCCCGTTTCTGTAGCTGCTTGTCTCTTATCTTTCTCTCCAAGTTTAGCTGTAGATTTGCCATCTGTTCTTTGGACCACCTTGCCAGAACAAATGCTTCAGTATTTGTCTCCTTTGATTCTTGGTTTTGTACCTTGATTTGTCTTGTTATAAACGGCTAAGTGTTGATATCGTGAACTCCACTTTATCCCTGACTTCGCGATCTCCCTTGTGAGGACTACGCGATATAGCCTTTGAAGACTTTGCGACATAGGTCATTTGATGACTATGCGACATAGGTCATTTGATGACTATGCGACATAGGTCATTTGATGACTATGCGACATAGGTCATTTGATGACTATGCGACATAGGTCATTTGATGACTATGCGACATAGGTCATTTGAGGACTTCACGATCTAGGCTCTTTTGACTTTGCTGACTTCAACACTTCACGACATGTGTCTTGAGGACTTCTCGACATAGTACAAAGTGGACTATGCGATATAGTACTTCACGACATGGATATTGGTGACTTCACGACATAGCTTTCTTTTGACTTTGCTATATAATGCCTTAGACAAATTCCTGCAACTTATTTCTTCATAGCCTTATTCAACTCTATCCTGCTGCATGAACACTTCTGAACTTCTACCAGGATAATTATTCAATGGCCTATATACAATCTAGATGCAAGAAACTTTACTAAGCTCATTATAAATTTGAGCATACATGATCAAGCTAATGTTCATGAGAACAAGACAAGTACATTTAGAGACCTATACTCTATCCCAGTGATAGAAATCACTAGGTCATGTAGTGTGACATAGTCACATGGTGTAGGCTTGTTAATAGTGGTATTCAGACATGTCTTGAGCCTAACAATCTCCCCCAAATTGTGAGTAAGATCCTTAGACACAATTTCATGTCTGATAACAAGCCTAACTTACATAAAAGGAAATTTAGTAACAGAAAGGACAATTCATGAACATTGAGATCAGAAATTTGATTACATAGAAAAATTGAAAGCTTACAGATTACTTTTGTTGCCCAGCAGCTTCAGCTTCCAATTGCTTCTCTAGCAAATCATCATATATCTTCTTTTTCCTTATCTCTTCTTTTCTCTTCATGTCTATGATGGCTTCTTGAATTTCTTCTCTTGCAATCAGTTCTTCAATGAGAGGTGAGCCTTCCAAGTCATCAATTGCAGCTTTGAGTGCACTTTCTACATATGAGTCCAGAAACTCCATCCTTATTTTGCTTTGGCCTCCATGTGAGTTTTTGTACTCCACAATGTAAGGATTTTGTTTGACCCTGCACATCCCTTTCTGCCTTAGCTCCTTAGCCCTCTCCTCCATCTCAGCCATTTCTTTCTCTTTCTGTATGTTTTTCTTTTCATTTTCTTTCCTCATGTTTTCTTCATAATCAGCATGCATCTTCAAGTACCTGGCAATATCTATCTTCCATGTCCTTTCATCTTTTTCTTCAAAATTCAGTAAGGCATTTATCCTTTCAAGCTCATACTTATAGAAATATTGCCAGCTTCCTTGCTTCATTATCCTTTCTCTTCCATCAGTGTACTTGATATCTAGATGATCCAACTTCACTTTGACTTCAAAGATCCTTTGAGCCCTCAAAAATGCTAGGGCATCTTCATCATAGTCCTCATCTAGTGGAAGCACATTGATGCCAATAACATTTGTGAGTTTTCCAGTCTTCTTTGTTATCCTTATCCTTTTGGGTACACTCTTGATCTTCAAATGCTTCACAAGAGATACCTTTCTGGAACAAGGAGAATTAGTCTTCAGTGCCACATCACTTGGAAGTAGCTTCATTCCTTTCCCCTTCATCCACTGTAACACTCCACTAGCTGTGACTTTGTGGAAGTGTTTTCTTGAAATTACTTTAGTGGCTTCACCCTTCTTCTGTGGCAACTCAGGTTCAGAAGTCTTAGATACTGATTTTGGAGGATCATTACTAACAGTACTCACCCTAGACTTAGAGTCTTGTGTTTTGGTTAAAGTACTGCCAGCAATGTCCTTGACTTGCTGAGTTCCACTCCTAGTTCTCTTCACTGTCTCCTTTGCCCCCTTTGTGTCATGAGATCTCCTCCTGTAGGTTTTCTCCTCATCATCATCCTCCCCATCCTTCTTCTTGTTCTTTTCTTTGACAGATTCTGGCAAAACACCATGAATCAGAAAAGATTGTAGAATGTTAATCATCTCTAATTCCTCTGCTGTCTTGACTCCTTTCTTTGCTCTCAGCATTTGCAGCACCTGATTGATCTTTGTATTATTCTTCACTTGCAGATCTTTGGGAATGACTAGTTGGTCAATACTTCTGACTTTGGATAGACTTTGAAAAATTACTGTCCTTGGCTTGGGTATGACCTCAGGCAGTCTTTGATTTTGGTCCATCTCCAAGTCATTATAAAGACTTTCATTGTTAGCCCCACTCTTTTCAATCAACTCCAGAATTATTGACACTTCAGTAAACCTCAGTTTCTCTAGAGTTTTAAATGCTAAGTGCCACAAGCAGTTGTCCTTGCACACCATGATTATTTCTCTCAGATAAACATCCCTGATTTTCTTTACTGCAACTGTGAAGTACTTGATACTTTCCCTGAGCTTCTTTCTGTACACTTGTGCATCTCCTTGAGCATTCTTGTAGGTGGCTTTCAGAAACTCCAGGAATGCCTCATCATGATAGATGTTAGAGTTGGCAACTTCCTGTAGCTTGGCCTCAGTGATAAGTGTAGCTTGGGTAGGTTTAGCAATAGGAGTAGGTATAGCAGGTTGAGGAGTTGAGATGTCTTTAGGCATTGTGGATGGATAGAATGTTGTGGTGACTGTGCTTTTCTGACCTTGTGCATTGATGACCTCTACAGGGGGAAGATTGATTGGCTTTATTGTCTCTTCAATGAGCTTGCCCTTAAGTTTTGACTGCTTGGCAGGTGCTCCCCCTGTCTTTTTCACATTGACCTCCTTTCCTTTCTCCCCCTTAGGCTTGGGATCAGACAAAATGTCTTGAGCTTCCCCAGGAATAGGCAGGTTCATAGATCTCATCATTGAGGTCATCATTTGTTGCTGCACCAGCAAAATGTTTGTTGTGTTGGTGCCTTGATCATCTAGTTTGTCATTGAGTTGGCTTAGAGATGTAGATAGCATTCTGTTTTCATCCTTGAGAGAGGCCACTTCTCTTTCTAAGCCATCCACCTTGGAGAATAATTGTTGAGACCTAAATGAGTTGAGGGATTGATCTTTGACCCTGGCAAAGTCATATTTGGAGATGTCTGACAGAGGGACTTCATCCACCAGCTTATCACCATACTGATTTTTCCACATGACATTCAACATAGCATTGGTGGTGATGGTGGTTTTTGCTTGATTTTCCAGTGTAGAAGCCAGTTTCTTGATGTTGTCTGTGACCATGGCAAGAGTCACATCCATCATGGACACATTTGTGGAGGTTTTCTGGACTTCTTTGAGGATACCATCCACCTTGGGAAAATCAGAGAGATAAGAGTTTCTGAGCTTAGTGAGGGATCTTTCTGTCTCCTCCTGAATTGAAGAAATCTCTGATTGAAGCCCTTTCCCAAGATAATGCAGAGCCTTCAACTGGTTCTTGTACACATCATTTACAGCCTCATAGATGGCAACAGGAGAAAGATCCTTAGCATTGGAGCCCAGAGAGGTGAGGTATTCTTCTCTCACAAAAGCCAGGGCATCCTTGAGCTTGAGAGTCCTCTTAGCATCCAACCAGGCATCCACATTCCCCTCTGGTTCAGCTGTATCCACAATCTTCTCCTGTTGAGCTTCAACATCCTCCTTATGGCATAGCAGGATAGCTTCATAATCAGCATTTGGAAGGTTGGAGGTGAGGAGATGTTGAGCTATCTTTGAGAACTCATCAATCTGTGCCACATGGAGATCTTGTATGGCTTCTTCTGTCATTTTGGAAGGCACAGATGATGATCCTGAAGGCCTGTCATGGTGCACAGGCTTCAGCCATTCTGACATTGTGGCCTGAGCCAAGTGAGAGCTAGTGCTAGGCACTTCATGAGATGTGTGAGTTTGAGTCTCCTCCAGCCTTAGAATGGCTGTAGGGTCTGATGTTGTCTCCATTGAAATGGGATGTGTTACAACATCAGCCCTATATGTCTGTGAAGACATTTCCACATCCCTAAGGATGGGAGAATTTGGCACAGAGTCTCCAGTGAAAACTGGTGAATCCTCCATGTTTGTGTTGGTGTCATTAGGATATGCCTCAGCATGCATTCCCTGACCAACCAAATGTGGGTCCTGAGTGGTGAGCACAGTGTCAAGCACCATGTCACTTGAAGTTGGCTCAATCACAGGGCTGGATTGTGATTGATCAAGGGCAAGATTGTCATGAGAATGACTCTCTTGTTCAGAAGAAATTTTAGTGGAGGAATCTGAGAGAGAAGTGGGGTTCAGATTAGATTTTGGCAACTCCCCCTGAGAAATAGGAGGAGTTTCAACATTGATGTGCTCTCCACTTAGTGTTTGATCACCCTTATCACTCCTAGGGTCAAGAGTGAGGTCTTGACCCTGTGCAGACTCTTTACAACTTGCAGTGGGGAGGCTGCTCTTTTCAATGCCCATGACCTGTTGAGAGGCCATAGACAGTAGCAGGTGTACCCCTTTTTCCACATCTGAATCCTGTTGGGAGGATTCAGTGGTAGTTTTAGATTTGGATTTCTTCTTTGGTCTGGTGAGAGGTGACTCAGGAATCTCACTTGCTAACTCTACAGATTCATGGATAATAGCTAGGGTTCTCTTCTTCTTCTTTTTAGTGACATCAACCTTTTGAGAGATTGATGCACTTGGCTGACTAGCCTCTACAGTGGTGTTTACAGTGGGGTTACTGGATGGGATAGGGAGGCTTGGGTTAGACTGTGAAGCTCCTTCAGTCTCAGCCTCCCCTGTCCAGGAAAGAGCATGGTATATGGGCTTATCAAGTGGATAAGACTCGAATGTGTCCTGCATATGCTTGGTCACACTCAAGATCACATCCACTTGATTCCTTGTGTCCAATGAACCAAACAGAATCTTGGACATGGACTTGGAATAAGCCATCTTTGATTTATCAATACCCTCCAAGTCATGGACATTAGCATCAAGATAATTTAAAATAACTTGAAGAAAGCGAGGGTAAAAGATGTCATTACCTCTTCCACGGACTGTCCTCCCTAGCCTTTGAGCCAATTCCTTGAGGATTATTGCTCCAACATTGATTTCCTGATTGTAGGCTAGGGAATAGGCCAGCTTCACAGCAATGTGACTGATATGGTCCCATCCTGTCTTTCTGCAAAGGAACACCTTCTGGAGTGCATCAAATAGAAATGACCACTCCCTTCTTACAAATTTCTTGTTCAGCTTTCCAGTATCTATCTCATCTGCATACCGAATGAAGGTCATGAAGTCTACAATTTGAGCATCTGTAGCTTCTTGGTCATGACCCTCCACCTTGAACCCTAATGCTTCATTTATCTCCTTCTCCCCAAACTGGAAGTGTTTGCCTCCAATTGAACAAGCTATCTCCTGGAACGAAGTTCCATCTTCCCTGGCCATTGTAGAAACCAACGCCGTTCGCCAAAATCCTTCCAATACATCAACATACAACGTGGGGTTCAAGGTTAGGGCTTGGCTGAGGTAGGAATCGTTCAGGAACCGTACAAAACACTTGTACCTGGGTTTAGCCTCAGCCTCAGAGGGAATGGTGAGAAGATTTGTTTCTTTGGGGATGGTTAAAGGAATAGAGGATGATACTGTTTGAGATTTGGGTGCCATTTCAAGAGAGAGAGTGGAAATTAGAGTAGAGAATTTGTGCTTAGGTTAGAAAGTTTGAGAGCAATAGACAAGATGAAAAGTTGCAAACGGTTAGAAAAAGGTATTTATATGATAGAGACACTGCGATATGGAGTTATGAATGTGTACAGTCTATCTGTATGTCGTGAAGTCAAAAATGGCCTGTACCGCAAAGTCTTGCAAAGTATATCGCATAGTCTCAAGAATGAACTAAGTCGCAAAGTCTTAAAAATGAAAGGATCAGGGAGACTTTGCGATATAGTAGAAATACCCTGTCTAAAGCTCTCTTTTAGGAAATTTAAGCAATTTGTCAGACTTTTATCAAATTTTGAAATAAAATTAATTTAAATCAAAATTCTGTCAACTATGGAGACTTGTCGATATAGTTATTCTAAGTCGCGAAGTCATAAAATTAACTATGTCGCAAACTCATGAAATGAACTATGTCGCGAAGTCTCACAATCTCAACAGTTTGCGATATAAGTATGTTTAATTTGAACTATGTCGTGAACTCTGAAAATCATCTATATCGAGATGTCTCAAAAGCTCACAACTCCACTAACAAATATGATTTTGAAAAATATACAGTAAAATACTGAAATATTTATAAATCATATCTCAGCTAATTTTCACTCCAAACAAATAGATCATTTAAATACAGTGAAAATTTACTGCTGCAACAATTACCTAGCATACTTACTTGGAACAACTAAATGAAGGATTGAGCATTCCAATTTCACTCACAAGTCTGTTAAAGACTGCTTCATTCAGAGGTTTAGTAAATATGTCAGCTAATTGTTTCTCAGTTGGAACATAAGAGACTTCTATGGTACCATTTGCAGCATGTTCCCTAATGAAATGGTACCTGATCTCAATGTGCTTTGTAGTAGAATGATTAACAGGATTTGCAACTATGGATATTGCACTAGTATTATCACACATTAGAGGAATGTGTTCTAACACTAGCCCATAATCCATGAGTTGATTTCTAATCCAAAGCAATTGAGCACAACAACTTCCAGCAGCAATATATTCAGCCTCAGCTGTGGATGTTGCTGTGGACTGTTGTTTCTTACTAAACCAGGACACTAACCTTTGACCTAGGAATTGACAGCTTCCAGAGGTGCTCTTCCTGTCAATCCTGCATCCAGCATAATCAGAATCTGTGTAACCAACCAGGTTGAACCCAGTGCCCTTTGGATACCATAGCCCAAGATTAGGAGTCCCCTTCAGATATTTGAAAATTCTTTTGATGGCCATCATGTGAGATTCCTTGGGATCAGACTGGAACCTTGCACAAAGGCATGTGGCAAACATGATGTCTGGCCTGCTAGCTGTGAGATAGAGTAGGGATCCAACCATTCCTCTATAGACCTTGATATCAACTCTCTTGCCTTTCTTGTCTTCATCCAGCTTGATTGCAGTAGACATAGGAGTTTTAGCTGGGGATGACTCTTCTAAACCATATTTCTTTAAAAGATCCTTGACATACTTAGATTGGTTTATAAAGATGCCATCCTCCCTTTGATGTACTTGCAGGCCTAGGAAGTAGGTTAACTCTCCCATCATACTCATCTCATATTTACTTTGCATCAACTTAGAGAACCTTTCACAGAGTTTTTCATTTGAAGAGCCAAAGATGATATCATCCACATAGATTTGAACAAGAATGATATCATTTCCATGCTTCTTGAAGAATAGGGTTTTGTCAATTGTACCCCTGGTAAATTGATGCTCAAGAAGGAATTGAGATAGAGTTTCATACCAGGCTCTTGGTGCCTGTTTGAGTCCATAGAGTGCCTTGAGCAGTCTATACACAAAGTTTGGGAAGTCTTCACTTTCAAAGCCATGTGGTTGAGACACATAAACTTCCTCAGCAAGATCACCATTGAGAAATGCACTTTTCACATCCATTTGATACACCTTAAAATCTGAGTGAGCTGCAAAAGCCAGGAAGATTCTTATGGCTTCCAGTCTAGCTACAGGTGCAAATGTCTCATCATAGTCAATGCCTTCTTGCTGACAATATCCTTTGGCAACCAGCCTTGCTTTGTTTCTAACTACCACTCCTTCTTCATCCATCTTGTTCCTGAACACCCATTTGGTGTCAATAACATTCTTTCCTTTTGGAGGTGGCACTAGTTCCCATACTTTGTTTTTCTCAAATTGATTCAACTCTTCTTGCATGGCAACAATCCAATCAGAATTCTTCAAAGCTTCTTCAATAAGTTTAGGTTCCTCTTGTGACAGAAAGCAGCTATACAGACATGTATTCATTGTTGCCCTTCTTGTTCTAACTCCCTCACTAGGATCTCCAATGATTTGATCCCTAGTGTGGGCTCTGTCCCATTTCCTTGTGTGCCCCTGTTCATTTCCTTGATCTGTTCCAATCTCATTTTGGTTGACAGTTGCATTCTCTTCTTCTCCCCCTGTGTTTGTGAATCCTTGCACAGGTGTTTGAAGAAGATTGTCAACTTCAGGACTTTCATTTTCTAGAACAGTTTGAACAGGTGGTTCATCTTCATTTTCAGAATCCTCAAGATAACCCTGATTTTCAAATCTTAATGGCACACTGTCTTGATCACTTGTTTTAAGTCCAGGAGTCTTCTTGTCATCAAAGGTAACATCCATGCTTTCCATGACTTTGTGTTGCTCAGGTACAAACACTCTGTATGTTGTCCTTTCCAGAGAGTATCCAATGAAGATACCTTCAAATGCTTTAGCATCAAACTTTCCAACATGCTCAGAGGTATCTTTCATCACAAAACACTTGCTTCCAAACACATGCAGATGCTTGAAGGATGCTCTTTTTCCAGTCATTAATGAGTAAGGAGTTTTGCCAGACTTCTTATTGATCAATGTTCTATTCTGCACATAGCATGCTGTGTTAACAGCATCAGCCCAAAAGCTAGTAGGTAGCTTTGCATCCAACAGCATTGTCCTTGCAGCTTCAATGAGAGTTCTATTCTTTCTCTCAACTACTCCATTTTGTTGAGGTGTCCTAGGAGCTGAGAATTGTTGAGAAATTCCTTTATCTTTGCAAAACTCATACAATGTTGAATTTCTGAACTCAGTCCCATTATCACTTCTCAAGGCAACTACAGAGGTACCAGTGCTTTGTGCTTCTCTATCAACTCTCTTGATATGCTCTATTATGACTTGAGGTGCTTCATCCTTGGAGAATAGGAATTCCACCCAAGTATATCTTGAAAAATCATCAACCATCACTAGAGCATATTTCTTTTTGGAGAGGGACATTACATTCACAGGGCCAAATAAGTCCATGTGAATTAGCTGCAGAGGTTTTGAGTTGGTATTGAGCAACTTGTTCTTGTGACTGGATCTTTTAATCTTCCCTTTCTGACAAGCTTCACATGCTCCATCTTGCACAAACTCCAAGGCAGGCAAATCCCTGATGAGTTCTCTCTTGGTTAGAGAGTTCATTGCCTGAACATTCAAGTGAGACAGTTTCTTGTGCCATAGCCAGAATTCCTCATTTGTGGCTTTTGTGTAGAAACAACAAATTTCTCCCTTATCTGCAGCCTTAAGATTAGCTACAAACAAGCTTCCTTTCTTCACACCAGTTAGAACAACTTCACCACTTTCCCTTTTTGAGATTGAACAAAGGTCTTCATCAAATTCCACTTTGAAGCCTCTGTTGGTAAACTGTCCAATACTCAAGAGATTATGCTTCAGTCCTTCAACAAATGCTACATCTTCAATAATGACATTTCCAGATTTAACACTGCCATATCCCATTGTATAACCAATGTTGTCATTTCCAAAGGTTACTGATGGGCCAGCCTTTTCCTCAAAATGTGATAGCAGGGCCATATCACCAGTCATGTGACTTGAGCATCCACTGTCCAAGATCCATATGACTCTTTTATTCCTGTTGCCCTGCATTCACAAAGTGACTAAGTTGTTTTTGGTACCCACACTTGGTAGGGTCCAGATGATTTAGAAACATTTTGATTAATAATTCTTCTGTCATAAATTGCATTTCTCATAGTAGGGGGCTTCACTTTTTCTGTGGCTTTGGAGTTTACACTCTTAGGCTCACATGAAGTTTTCACCCTCTCAACCCTGATTGGGGACCCTGTCCTATGAGAATGTATGTGTGTGTGTGATTCACCAGATTGTGCAGAGTCAAGTTTATGTTTAAGAGATAAACAGTTAGCAATCACAGTCACATAGCATGTCATGCAGTTTGGCTTACCACAGAAAGAATCATGACTAGAATTTATGCTTGCAGAAAGGTTGCTTAGGTTATCAACTTCAACAATTTCAGGCTTACTACACTTATGAGTCAAATGATTAACAGATAGGCATTTTTGACATTGTTTCCTGGGAGCATTTGGCACATAAGCATAGTTGTTGCTCTTGTTGACACCTACCTTACCATTTCTGTTTTGTTTCTTTTTCTTTACAACTTCTTTCTTTACTTTAGGACTCTTGACAAGGTTGTCTTTGGTCTCTTTCTGACTGACAGATTCAGGAAGGGAAGAGGTGTTTTTAGCGGCCTCATCTTCTTCAAGAATTTGTTGTTTAATGATCAAAAGTTCTTCATTAAACTCAACATCACTCTTTTTGAAGATGGGCTTTTCAACACCAGACAAAATGTTTGGGGCATTTTTGTTAGTGAACGATTCTTTACCTTTGCCCTTTGCCTTTTTCCTTCCTTTATCATTCTCATAGTCAAAACCAATTCCAACCTTGCTGTCTTCAGTGTGTTCCTTGTGATAGGTTTGAATAAGCATAGAAGAGTTTTTGTAACTTCTTAGTTTCAGTTCAGTTTCAGCAATTTGTTCTCTAAGGGCATTCTCTATCTGCTCAGCACAAATCACTTTGTTTTTAAGATACTCAACCTCCTTTTTCAAACCATCCAGGTTCACAACCATTAACTCAAGTTGCTCATTCTTTTCTGTAAGCTCAACATTCTTAGCAGTTAGTCTGTCAATTTCTTCATTAGCTACTAACATGCTAGTATGAATATTAAACATTTCAGTGCTCATATCTTCAACAGTTTGCTTATATTGAAGGGGAGTCATATCAAGAGAAGTAAGAATAGGTACCTGACTTGAATCACCTTCATCAGAAAATGCCATCAAGGCATAGTTTGAATACTCTTGTTCTTCTTCTTCATCAGAGTCATCCCAACATTTTCCCTCAGCAATAAAAGCTTTGCCCTGTTGTTTCTTGAGTAGAGCCTCATACTTAGCTTCAAGCTCTAAGTATGCTTTGTCCTTCTTGACTTGTTTAGGCTTTTTGCACTCAGTGGCAAAATGCCCAAGTTCATTGCAGTTATAGCACCTTATTTTGGTCCTATCCACACTTCCTGTCTTGTATCCACCTTTAGCAGCACCAGCAATCCCTTTTCCTTTATTGAAGGTGTTTGAGCCACTAGATCCACCAGTGTTTCCATTATTGAACTTGGACCTAAATGGCTGCTTTCTTTTAAACCTTATGTTAGGATACCTCCTAGCCATATAAGCAAAAGATTTGTTTTCCATTTTGTCCAGCTCATCTATACTGTAGAACTCATCCTCTTCAGGTAAATCATACACAACCTGAGTTTTATCACCAGTGTCTTCAACTTCCAGTTCCTCAATCTTGACCTGACTGATTTTAAGAGAGTCCATTCTTTGACTTAGGTTGTCAGCAATAAGTGCACAGGAGGTATTAGCCACTAATCCTTGCTTTGCTTGAATAGATCTCTTTTGAAACAGCTCTAACTCATATGTCTTTAAAACACCATACAACACATCAAAACCAATCTTTGTCAGATCTCTTTCTTTAAGGGAAGAGATTCTTGGTTCCAAGTGATCTGGCAGAGTTAGTAGAAACTTCATATTGAGCTCTTCTGTTTCATAGTGTTTGTCATAGAGTTTGAGCTCGTTTATCAGCTTGTTGAATCTTTCAAACACTTCTGTGATTCCCTCTTTTGGCTGAGCCATGAAGGCTTCATATTGTGAAACAAGAATCTGCTTCTTGTTCTTTCTTACTTCAGTAGTTCCTTCACAGAGCACTTCTATAAGATCCCACATCTTCTTGGCACTAGTACAATGAGCAACAGTGCCATACATGTTGAAGTCCATAGATTCACAAATGATAAGTTGAAGATGTCCATCCAATGCTACTTTTTCCTTTTCAGGATCAGTGTATTTTAAGGGATCTTTGGGCACATGTTTTGCTGGTACAATCTCAGTGCCAATGGTTGTTTCACCAATCTCGATCATTGGAATGAAGGGACCATGCTTTAGAATATCTAAATACATGGGATTAGAAGCTTTGATGAAAAGCAACATCTTCTTCTTCCATAAACTGTAGTGCTCCTTGTTAAAGGGAGGAATCTTGATACTGCTTAGTTTCTGTGAACTCATTCTTGATCTTTTCCTGTTTGTACGTTAACAGCCTACGCTCTGATACCACTTGTTAGAAATGAATACTACTAGAAACTAGACAGAGGGGGGGTGAATGGATAGTTTGATATATTTTTCGATTCTTGAAACCTAAGTAAACAACTGTATGTGATTATGATATGTAATATGCAGAAAGTAAATAACACACACAATCACTTTAATCTACTTTGTATAAGCAAATTAAATACTACAGCTTTCCAGGAAATTCACAATCGAATTTCTGGCTTCTAAACAAGAACAGTTTGAACTTGCTTGCTTACAGAGAAAAGAGCTTAGCAAATAACTATGTGTATCTCTCTTACTTCTTACAGTTGTGTGTGCACGATATATATATATTCACCTATACAAACTAGGCACACACAATATTACACAGCTACCCCTTCTGAAAGTCCAACTTGTCCTGCCATAAGAAGTTCACTGTGTCAGGAAGGACCACCTGCTTTTCGGAGTCTTTCCCGTTTCTGTAGCTGCTTGTCTCTTATCTTTCTCTCCAAGTTTAGCTGTAGATTTGCCATCTGTTCTTTGGACCACCTTGCCAGAACAAATGCTTCAGTATTTGTCTCCTTTGATTCTTGGTTCTGTACCTTGATTTGTCTTGTTATAAACGGCTAAGTGTTGATATCGTGAACTCCAGTTTATCCCTGACTTCGCGATCTCCCTTGTGAGGACTACGCGATATAGCCTTTGAAGACTTTGCGACATAGGTCATTTGATGACTATGCGACATAGGTCATTTGATGACTATGCGACATAGGTCATTTGATGACTATGCGACATAGGTCATTTGATGACTATGCGACATAGGTCATTTGATGACTATGCGACATAGGTCATTTGAGGACTTCACGATCTAGGCTCTTTTGACTTTGCTGACTTCAACACTTCACGACATGTGTCTTGAGGACTTCTCGACATAGTACAAAGTGGACTATGCGATATAGTACTTCACGACATGGATATTGGTGACTTCACGACATAGCTTTCTTTTGACTTTGCTATATAATGCCTTAGACAAATTCCTGCAACTTATTTCTTCATAGCCTTATTCAACTCTATCCTGCTGCATGAACACTTCTGAACTTCTACCAGGATAATTATTCAATGGCCTATATACAATCTAGATGCAAGAAACTTTACTAAGCTCATTATAAATTTGAGCATACATGATCAAGCTAATGTTCATGAGAACAAGACAAGTACATTTAGAGACCTATACTCTATCCCAGTGATAGAAATCACTAGGTCATGTAGTGTGACATAGTCACATGGTGTAGGCTTGTTAATAGTGGTATTCAGACATGTCTTGAGCCTAACAATCTTAAATTTCAATCAATTTCTAATTCTAATTTATAGCAAATTTTAATCTATTAAAATTACAAAAAAAATTCTGGAATATTACAAAGTACCATCCTTAAAAAGAATTTGGTCCCCAAATTCACAACAATCTTATCACATGGCATGTCTACCCACTAATCTCCTACAAGTCAAACTTAAACTATGGTTCACAAGATCGCACCCTAGAGAATGTATTAGTCCCATACCTAACACACTCAGAAGGACAACCTGCTCTGATACCAACTAGTCGGGCAAATAACATGTATACATACAAGATAATACGATATTCAATACGATACAATAACGATACACAATACATAACTTTCGACTCACATATTCTTATTCTTATTCGATAGATACGATACCACATAACAACAATAACTTGAAACCCACAATTCATGCCACGACCACTACAACCCGGTGATAACGGTCCTAAATTTTCAGAAAATTGTCACTACAACCCGGTGACTCGGTCCTTATTCTTATTCGATATTTTCACAAACCATGGCACAAATCAGAATCCCAAGACCGTTGCTTACAAATAACACATATCAAATAATACACATCACTTCAAAATATAATCACTTAGCCCATGTTTATATAATCAAATACACCCACACACACATAATTTCGAAAACACTAGGAAATCAAGAATCAAATCATCCTAGAGCACGTACCCATTTCTGACCAGAACGGTATTTACCTTTTTTGACCCTCTAAATGACGTTTTCATGAAAAACTCAAAGGACAAAAGTCGTAGAGAACGAAAAGACCTTTCCTAAAAGTTAAGACTCATCAGCAACGAACTTATAACGAATCAGTAATTAAATAAAACGTCCGCTGAATTTGAACAAAAACTGAAAAACAAGATCTGTTTGTGTTTTATGATTTCAAGAACAGTTAAGAGCATAATCTTTAAAAACACTGTGAAATAGAAGTTTTAGGAAATTGAAAGAGATTTCTGAAAAGTCCAGAATCATCAAATTCCGACTTACGATGAATATTCTACGAATTTTACAAGACTGCAGATTTATTAGAGACAAAGACCTACGAATTTTACACACAAGGATGAGGAAGAAGAACAACGGTGTTTATATAGCGGTGCAAAACCCTAATTTTAAAACCGTATTCAAAACCGATCCAAATTTTAGGCCCGTTAATCTAATTCAATTTTAAATCCTATTCTTTTTCAATTTTTAATCTTTTTTTTCTATTTTCTATTATTACTATTAACCTAAAAATTACGGGATATTACATTGCCTCAAATGGAATTTACACCAGGAAGGACTGTGTGAGGCATGTCAGAAAGGGAAGTCAAAAAAAGAAAGGAAGAATCGCACATTGATTGAAGCTGCAAGAACAATGCTAAGTTAATCAAGACTTCCTACGTACTTCTGGGCTGAAGTTCTTAATACTGCATGTTATACCCAAAATCGAACCTTAGTCAACAAGGACTTAATGAAGACACGTTATGAGATTATGAATGACAAGAAACCAACACTCAAATATTTTCATGTATTTGGTGCTAAATGTTTTGTGCTTAAAGATGGAGATGTTCGACGTAGCAAGTTCGAGGCCAAAGCACATGAAGCAATCTTTGTTGATTACTCCAGAAGATCTTACAGGTTGTATATAACTGATCTACACAAAGTCAAAGAAAGTGTCAATGTTACTTTTGATGACACTAAACTACCTAGTATCCAAACATAAAATCCATTTGAGAAATTGAAGTTTGATGACATGTCAGACTCAGATTCAGATGATGTGAATCCACCTGAGGTTGTGCTGGTGATAACAATAACAATGATGATAATGGTGGTGGAAACATTGGTAACAATGGAGATACCAATTATCCACTATTAATATTTTTTATTGTAATTAAAAAAATTCGATATTGATTGATTATATCAAAAAAATTGAAGAAAATGTTACTTGATATGTTAATAGATACTTGAAACGGTTGATTTTATTTTGTAGATCTTTTGTGTATAAAAATTATTGTAACCTTTTATTATAAAGCTCGAGTCTAGATGTTATGTAATTTACTAATCAGAAAATATTAATTATTTTAAGATCAACCAAAGACCACTCCTAAATTTTAGACCAAACATATTATATAAAAAGTTTTCCTTATTTATCATTCTCATCCTATTTTAATAATCATGATTAGTTGATAGTTCAAATTTAAATCCAGTAATTACTTGATTTTAAAATACATATATTGCATGTTTGTTTTAGTCACAAAATATTTGTTAATAAATCACTTTTTTTATTTAAAATCAGTCACAATTATGCTAACAAATTGATAATTAAATTTTCGTAAATGTTTATTAAACAATTTTATTACTATTTTTACATTAAATACAATATTAACAATTCAATTTCAAGTATAAAATTCATAATACATAATTTTTAATAACTATCTGTTATTCATTTATTTGCATGCATATTACATTAATTGTATAGATTAACAGTGACATTATTGTATGCTTTAGACAAATATTAAAATTTAAAAAATGGAAAAATCATTTTAATACAATGTCCGCCTCACTTTATCAATATATAACTATTTTAAATCTATATCATTCAGATTACATGATTTAAAATAATAAACTATTTAGATTCAATTAAATTTAAAATTTTGAACTATTTTAATTCACATGTAATTTTTAAAATCATACTTGAACGAACACATCATCTTCGTAAGTATAAAAGAAATTAATTTTAGTACAAAATATGTTGACGAATTATTAAAAATTAAATTTACCAATGTAAAAATAATTTAAACCTATCTTACATAAATTACATGTGGGGTCAGCTAAACTGTTTTTCAGGCCGTTTTAAAATATTATTAACAATATAAATTTGATTAATAACATAAAATTTTAAATTATTTTAATTCATTAGTAACTTTTAAAATTGTACATGAATGGATACATCATCTTTCAAGCACTTTTTTTCACTAAATATCTTTTTAAGTACTTTTAATTTACTAATAAGACATGTCTTCACATTATCTTGATAATAAATTTTATATAAGCATATTACGGATCTCTGAAGTTCAGATAGTAAAGCGATATGTTACTTCTTCTTTTTTAAAATCTTAATGTAGATGGAGGCGATATATCATTTACGAGTTTGCAGTGTCAAAGATGTAACACGGGGAACTTTGTAACATTAACGATACCTACAAATGCAAATGTGGTCAAATCGTCTCAAACCCGAATAAGAGTCATCTTGTTCAATATTTTTCTTATCATCTTCTTTACCATAATTATATATAATTTTATTAGGTGTAGAATGCTCATCTACATTTTTAATTGAAGTGAAGTAGTCTAAATATATTGAAGTGATGCATTCAATATCAGCAAATATTAACGACGACCTTTATGATCTAATGTAATGACGTACTAAACGTAAAATCCTAAAAATATAGCATATTAAATTTAAGTTTAAAATTTATTCTAAAAAATTTAAAACCTTCGTCATCAAAAGAAAATGAAAACTAGTATCCTAGAAAATTAAAAATCATCAGAGGAAAAATTAAGACATTCACTGTATCTTTGAATGATTGAAACTTAGTTTATAGCAACATAATATAGTTTGCCTCGAATGAGGTAAAATTAGTTCATACTTTCGAGTTTCAACGCCCTCACAAGAATCTAAAATCATCTCATACAATGTTGATTATGTCGCGGTGAGCATAAAATTTTCAATTAAAATAATTAATTGTGATATTTATCCAACATCAAATTTATCTTTATCATTCCTTTTTTTTTTTTACAAATTTAAATCAAATTTCATTAAATTGAAAAGGACTCGGCCGAGACAAATCCCCAACCGGTATGCAATCAGGTTGAAAAACAAATAAACGAGCTAAACAATTAGCCGCTTTATTTCCAGATCGCTTAACATAAAGAATATAAAAATTCTTTGAACAAGAAAAGATTACAATGACTTCCCGAGAAATCCAACCTGCACCATCCATGAAGCCAGTAGCATCACAATTGATCTTCACACAATTAATTTCAGTTATAGACCATTGTTTAGAACATTTAGTTTCATCAACTGAAACCGGAGGGACATATGCCCTCATAATATGAACAATCTTCCGTTGTGAAAGGTAAACTTTTGCGATTTTCACCACCGACCCAATCTCGATGCGAGCTTTCCAGATCTTTCAAATCACCAATTGAATCATTCTCAAAGACACAAAACAACCAACCAAAAGTACCAAAAGCATAACAATTACTCCAAAAGGAGGACAAACAAAACAACCAATTGATTTACAATCATGTTTTAATTGGGTACAACAACAATTATTACTAAAAAGGATGATTATTGAAGGAAAATAAGAAATATGGTGATCAGAAAATGAGACGGAAGTCGATTTGTGAGAAGGAAGAAGATTAATTGATAAAGAAAAGAAGTAGATCTGAATTTTATTAAGGCGGCTAGCTAGGGTTGGGGGTCGACTCTCATTGAGAGAGAAAATAATTAAGTGAGGTAATTTTGTTTCTTTAATACAACATAATTTATCTTTCTCATTCTTAATAACTCAACCAATTTGTTTTTTTGAAGCAGGTGCATGATTCAACTAATAATGATAATTTCATTAGTGATAATCTCTAGACTCAAAATCGGGGACAAATAAACGCATATCTCATGGAGTTAAAAAGAAGTATAATTCTAAAATAGATTAGAACGTTCAACATTCTTATTAATTTAAAAATTGACCGTACATTTCAAATAATTCTAATATTATATTTTATGTTATTTTGTTATGATGGTAGTATTTTATATATTTGTTCAATCAATATTTTATGAATTTAATTTTTAATTTTTAATTATAGATATTTATTTTCTTAGCAATCAATAACATAATTTATATTTATAAATACATGCATGCGTATATTTAGTAAAAGTATGTGAAAAAAGGTAGTGTTTTTGAATTCTACGTAAAGTATAATTAAAAGAGTTTGTAGTTATGTTATATATGTGACAAAATCGAAAATCAAAACTTTCAATGTTTCGGCTATTATATAATAGTATAGATAGATAGATTAAATAAAATAAATTACCGAAAATTGAAATCAAAACTTTCGATGTTTCGGCTATTATATAATAGTATATTATAGATAAATATCGTCTGCGATAATTTTAGAAAATGAGAAATTTTAGTTAAAATATTTTAAAAAAAATATACGCTTTGGCTAACAAAGGTAATCGGTTAATTATTAGTATTTATAATATTACTATTTTATGTTACTAAATGAAATTGCATGTGATATTTTGGTTACGTGTATAATAATTGTAGCACATTTAGAACATCTCTAATGGTCTATAACCCTTGGTCAAAAATATAGCTGTAGTAAAATTCCATCTCATATATGTTATATATTCTAATTATATATTCTATTTTTAACTAACTTACAAAAAATCTTGTCCAAAAATACGAACATACAAGGAAACTTTTATTATAAACTACGTCCTATAGTTTTTTGATTTTGTTTTTGTCATGAATTATGTTCTATATTAGTTATACTGTTTCTTGTTCAAGTAGGCTTTTTTAATACTGTTTGTGTGTGTACGTGTGGTGCAGGACCGTTCAACCAGAAATGGGATGGAGCAATTAATAATACTAATTACTAGAAGTTCACACCAGGAACATGAAGTATCTAAAAGATAATAAAGTAATCCCCATATTAAGTCTGATTGGAATTATCTTCAACTAAGCTGTGCCATTTTCTTTGAGCTGCACTCCAGCAGCTTATCTTGGAGCTGCACCTCAGCTATTGCTTGCTTCTTATCAGCACCCGCCGTCCTTAGACCAGCACCTCAGCTGTTGCAAGCTTCTTATCAGCACCGGACTTTGCGGTACTTAAGTAGTACACGTGATTATATAGTTTAAGCCGCAACACTCCCAAAAGAACTCCAGCAATATTCAAACTCTACAAAAGATCAAATTCATTGACTACGCACCTTAAAACAAGATATATCACACGACAAGGCTACATTTTATAAACTACATTCTGTTTGATGAGAATGATATCTTTATACATATATTACCAAAAAGACGACGTCGGAGTCAAATCTGAGCGAGGCATAGATGGTCCAGCAAATTGCATAAAGGAACCTTGCCCCAACCACAATACGATGTTCCACGTACTCAACACTCTCGCAATAATCATATCGCCCTGTCACACATACACACATAATTATCATTTGAGATTTACATAACAGATCAGCATTGCTAAGCTTTCTACGCACATATTTGGTAAACTAGTTCTGGGCTACCCCTATTAATTTTTACACAAAGCCAGACATACGTACCATGCATAAACCCTCAGCCCCAAAAACCAAAACACCGGATAGGAGGCAAAAATAACTCAACCAATTTCCTTCTTATCTCAGCCGTAGGTGATAGTCTAATCACTAATCCAATGACGAGGCTGATCGCCACCAACTCAATCAGAAATAAAAGTCCTACGTACATCTGTAGTACATACATGTGTATAATATATGGATCACTACATATATATATAATTCACCCAACATGAAAGTAATAAAAGTAGTGATTATAAGGTATGACCAAGGTACGTACCCTTTGTTATTATCATCAGCATAGAGAAGGATGATGATGAGATAAGCTAGCTCTATAGCAAGGGCCAATGCCATAAGCCGTTGTCACATGGATGTGTCTAGGATGAATAGACGGCATACCATAGAACACCCAGAAGACACAGCTCATTATCATAGCAAGACGATATTCAGGTCTGACCCCTTTCACCGACTTATTCTTTAATATTCTGTAGAGTGATGGCCTACCCAAGCAAACACAAAATTGAATAAAAAAAAAGAGAATGCATAAACATGCATGCAACCGCGCACACACAGAGAGAGAGAGAGAGAGAGAGAGAGAGAGAGAGAGAGAGAGAGAGAGAGAGAGAGAGAGAGAGAGAGAGAGAGAGAGAGAGAGGAGAGAGAGAGAGAGAGAGAGAGAGAGAGAGAGAGAGAGAGAGAGAGAGAGAGAGAGAGAGAGAGAGAGAGAGATTACACTGCCAAAACAAACAGGCCAAAGGAGATGACATTCCCTATCCAAAAAGAATAAAGAAAAAGATTAAACAAGCAGGCATATAAATTCTATCAATACACATACAAATAATTGATAGTACTAACAACAACAAAAAGTAAAGATTAGTTCTAAACATAGTACTAATGACATAAAATTGACTACTTAATTTGATTCAAAAGAAGTCCATAACACAAGACAACTAGTTATCAATACAAATTAAACGAACAGGTGGGATCCACAATGAAAGAAAAACAGAAATAAACATCAAACAACAACTTAAAGATCCTAATTGTATGATATTGTAACATAATCACATTACTCAAATATATATATTAATAAATATATAATAAAATTGACTTACTTTTGCAGGTTGGTAGTCACCGAATAACCATTTTTTTTCAGATTAGGCGAGGGTATGAATTTAAACAATTAAATTGAACAAGTGTAATCTGCGCACACACTGACAGAACATCATTGCACATCACCCAGTTATTCATACACAAAATCTAGTCTATATATACATACACAAACGCATCTAGGGGATAAAAACACGACCTAGAATTAAATTTGTATGAAATTGTAAACACGGGAGTTGAATACTAACATCAATTGAAGGGAGGGAGTGATTATACAGGTTTGATTAGAGTACAATACTAACCGATTATGCCCACGACCATACCAATGATTTCAGTATCCACCATCTTAACTTTATCCACAAAACATACAAGAAAGGGTGAGACAATGTTGGGTACAAACTTATATATATATGGCCTAATCGGGCCTTGGGTTATCGACCAAGCTCAACCCAGTCGACACTTTCTTTTTCTTCGAAATCCAAAACCTATATAAGCGTTTTCACTTATATACACATACTCTAGCTTAAAACTCACGCTATTGATATTTTTAACAGTTGTGTATCTGTATTAAGTGAATATATATAGTAACATATTAGTTCTAATCATAATTGAACGAGACAATTAATTTAAAATGGAAGGAATAATAAAATTCTCTTGAGATTTGGTTCGCATAAGTCAACATAAAGACTCAATACCATAAGTATGTTTAGAAATCCTTTTTAATTTTCTAATCTGCTCAATTTCAAAAATTATTTTCTATAAAATTAAGAAATATCTATTTTAGTGGTAATATTGGGTATTTAGTAGAAAACAAGATTCTATTATGAACAAAGAATAGAAAAAACTACCAAAGAAAAAAATAAGTAAAAGATAGAAGAAGGCGACGTAAAAAAAATAGCCGTCTTGGGTGCATCATGTTTAACGTTGATTTTTACCCAACATTAGTCGAAGTTGATAGGGGAGTTGGTCACTAGTCAAGTTCCACAAATGCCTAATTAAGATTTTTAAATATACATTCAAGTTCTTTGCTCGCTAATATCTCGTAAATGAGCTACAATAATTATACGCGTAACTAAAATTTATCTGTTTTAAGATTGTTTTCTTAGAATACATAAAGGAATCTTGTCAAAAAAAAATACATAAAGGAAACTTTTATTATAAACTATGTTCTATATTTTTTTATTTTTTGTCACGAACTATTTTCTTTAAGTTATACTGTTTCTTTTTCAAGTAGGCTTTTTTCATATTGTTTGTGTGTGTACGTGTGGTGCACGACCGTTCAACCAGAACTGGGAGGGAGCAATTAATAATACTAATTACTAGAAGTTCACACCAGAAACATGAAGTATCTAAAACATAATAAAGTAATCCCCATATTAAGTCTGATTGTGATTATCTTCAACTAAGCTATGCCATTTTCTTGCACTCCAGCTGCTTATCTTGGAGCTGCACCTCAGCTATTGCTTCTTCTTATCAGCACCCGTGCCCATCACTTAGACCTGCATTGCAAACTTCAGCTCAGCACTGGACTTTGCGATACTTTTGTAGAACATAAGCTGGGTCACTCCCACAACAACAAAAGCAATATTCATAGCCTACAAAAGATAAAATTCATCAAGACATCAACTATGCACCCTTCATAAAACAAGATATATCACACGAGATGGCTACATTTTATACATCGCTTAGTCTCACCAAATAATCAACTTTGTGAACTACATTCTGTTTGATGAGAATGATATCTTTATACATATATTATTACCCAAAGAACGGTGTCAGATATGTGTCTGAACAAGGCATAGATGGTCCAGCAAAGTGCATAAAGGATCTTGCCCAACACAATAGGATATTCCACGTACTCAACACTCCTCGTCTTCATCACGTCGGCCTGTCACACATACACACATAAATATATCATGAGCGAGTTACATAACAGATCAGCATTGCTAAGCTTTCTACGCACATATTTGGTAAACTAGTTATGTATGGGCTACCCCTATTAATTTTTACACAAAGCCAGACATACGTACCATGCATAAACCCTCAGCCCCAAAAACCATTCCATTAGATGCAAGGCAACATGCCTCAACCAACATCCTTCTTGTCTCAGCCGTAGGTGCTAGTCTAATCACTACTCCAATGACGAGGCTGATCACCACCAACTCAATCAGAAATAAGCCTCCTATGCACATCTGTAGTACATACATGTGTGTATAATGTTATATGGATCACTATATATATATATATATATATATATATATATATATATATATATATATATATAATTCACCCAACATGAAAGTAATAAAAGTAGTGATTAAGGTATGACATTCCCTATCCAAAAAGAATAAAAGAAAAAGATTAAACAAGCAGCATATATATGTTAAACTGGTAGCATACAATGTAATTGTATAATACGAGGCTGATCACCACCAACTCAATCAGAAATAAGCCTCCTACGTACATCTATAGTACATACATGTGTGTATAATATTATATGGATCACTACATATATATATATATATACTGGTCTATAACCCGTGCGATGCACGGATGAATTTTAGTATTTTTTTATCTTATTATCTATATCTTGATTTATATGATTTTAAAAAGTAATCAAATATAATAATATATGTATGATGTTATTCTAAGTTTTTTTTTTTTGATTTTAAAAATTCTTAATATGTTGTCGATGGAATAATATCTTGAACTTTTGAATGTAGCTTAGAAAAATAGATGATATAAATATTTAATAATAATATGTTGTTGACGGGATTCGAACCTTGAACCCGTGGGAGCATTTTAGATATCAAAAAAAGAATATTATTTTAATATTACATCCAACGGTTCTCATTTACCTATATTTACATCTAACGGTTATTATTTAGAGGACCAAACTACCAACCAACCAAATAGATGGTAGTTTGCTTATAATAGTATTTTTTTTAAATGATTTTTTAGTATTTTTTCTTATTTTATTAGCATTTATTTGTATTTTGATCTTAAAATTTTTTAATATGTGGTTGACGAGATTCGAACCTTGAACCCGTGGGAGCATTTTAGATATCAAAAAAAGAATATTCTTTTAATATTACATCCAACGGTTCTCATTTACCTATATTTACATCTAACGGTTATTATTTAGAGGACCAAACCAAATGACCAAACTACCAACCAAATAGAGGGTGGTTTGCTTATAATATTATAGTATAGATATACATTTCACCCAACATGAAAGTAATAAAAGTAGTGATTAAGGTATGAACAAGGTACGTACCCTTTGTTTATTATCATTGGCATAGAGAAGGATGATGATGAGATAAGCTAGCTCTCTAGCAAGGCCAATGCCATAAGCCGTTAGCACAAGGATGTGTCTAGGATGAATAGACGGCATACCATAGAACACCCAGAAGACACAGCTCATCATCATAGCAAGATGATAATCAGGTCTGACCCCTTTCACCGACTTACTCTTTAATATTCTGTACAGTGATGGCCTACCCAAGCAAACACAAAACTAAATTAAAAAAAAGAATCATAAACACACAGTGAGTGAGAGGGAGAGAGAGAGATTACACTGCCAAAACAAACAGGCCAAAGGAGATGACATTCCCTATCCAAAAAGAATAAAAGAAAAAGATTAAACAAGCAGGCATATAAATTCTATCAATACACATACAAATAATTGATAGTACTAACAACAACAAAAAGTAAAGATTAGTTCTAAACATAGTACTAATGACATAAAATTGACTACTTAATTTGATTCAAAAGAAGTCCATAACACAAGACAACTAGTTATCAATACAAATTAACGAACAGGTGGGATCCACAATGAAATAAAAACAGAAATAAACATCAAACAGCAACTTAAAGATCCTAATTGTATGATATTGTAACATAATCACATTACTCAAATATATTAATAAATATATAATAAAATCGAATTACTTTTGGTAGTCACCGAATAACCATTTTTTTAGATTAGGCGAGGGTATGAATTTAAACAATTAAATTGAACAAGTGCAATCTGCGCACACACCGACAGAACATCATTGCACATCACCCAGTTATTCATACGACACAAACGCATCTAGGGGATATATATACACATACAATTAAACACAAATCTAGTCTATATATAAACATACACAAACGCATCTAGGGGATAAAAATACGACAGCAGACAAAAACTCTAGAATTAAATTTGTATGAAATTGTAAACACGGGAGTTGATACAGGTTTGTTTAGAGTGCGAGAAGAGTACAGTACTAACCGATTATGCCCACGACCGTACGGATGATTTCAGTATCCACCATCTTAACTTTATCCACGAAACAGACAAGAAAGGGTGAGACAATGTTGGGTACAAACTTATATATATATGGCCTAATCGGGCCTTGGGTTATTGACCAAGCTCAACCCAGTCCACACAGTTTCTTTTTCTTCGAAATCCAAAACCTATATAAGCGTTTTCACTTGTATACATACGTACACTAGCTTAAAACTAATACTATTGATTATTTTTAATAGTTGTCTCTTTATTAAGTGAATATATATAGTAACATATTAGTTCTAATCATGTAAATACAATTTGTTTAGTATCGAGAAAAGGCCCTCAATGGCACAATATTAAACAAAAATGCCCAAAATGGCACAGTTCAAAAAAATGGTCCTTAATAGCACTCCAAAACGTTAAATCGTGTTGCGTTATTAATTCCAAAACAAAACTTCTCTTCTGGTGACTAATGGTGATGGTTCCCTGACACAAAGGTCATGTGTGGACCCCACAATGTTGGACATCCTTGTTATCTTGCTGTGTTTGTCAGGAGGGTAATGCATGACAACCCACGTGGGCGCGGACAATTCCGAAAAAATGGTAAGATATGGGTAAGAGGCGTCCAGTTTAAACTGTGAAAACGGAAGATCATGCAGCGTTTTCCCCAAGACGCAAATACATGTCACGTTTATGATGATGAAACGTGCAATCAAGTTGCGTTTTCAAGTTTATTTTTAAATTCCTTTTTAAAATAATTCAGTAACGCAAGTTAAAATTGCGTTTTCGAAAAACGCAACACGATACAGCGTGTTAAAGTGCCATTTTGGGCCATTTTTTTAAATTATGCCATTTGGGGCCATTTTACTCTAAATTGTGCCATCAAGGGCCAACACCCTTTAGTATCATAATGTGTATAGATAATAGATCACATGGACTATATTTAAATTTAATCATGTTATATATGCCTATGTTTAATTAGTATCATAATGTTAGAGAAAAATGATCCTAAGATAGACTTCAGGAAACTTCCGTGATGTGATTATTGGTTTATGTGTGTTATCTTTTATATCTAATTACTCACCTTCCTTATTTATATACAATAAAAAATAAAAAATGAGGTACTGTTTTTTACATGTATTTAGTTTGACCTTAGGAAAAGTATCCTAACTTTAACCTTAGGATCATTACTCTATAATGTTAAAAAATAAGTAAAAGATTGAATAAGGCGGCGTAAAAAAAATAGCCGTCTTGGGTGCATCATGTTTAGTCGAAGTAGATAGGGAGTTGGTCTCTAGTCAAGTTCCACAAATGCCTAATTAAGATTTCTAAATATACATTTAAGTTCTTTGTTCGCTAATATCTCGTAAATGAGCTACAATTATTATACGCATAACCAAAATTTATCTGTTTTAAGATTGTTTTCTTAGAATACATAAAGGAATCTTGTCAAAAAAAAATACATAAAGGAAACTTTTATTCTAAACTATGTTCTATATTTTTTTTATTTTTTGTCACGAACTATTTTCTTTAAGTTACACTGTTTTTTTTTTCAAGTAGGCTTTTTTCATATTGTTTGTGTGTGTACGTGTGGTGCACGACCGTTCAACCACAAATGGGATGGAGCAATTAATAATACTAATTACTAGAAGTTCACACCAGAAACATGAAGTATATGTAAAAGATAATAATAAAGTAATCCCCATATTAAGTCTGATTGTGATTATCTTCAACTAAGCTATGCCATTTTCTTGCACTCCAGCTGCTTATCTTGGAGCTGCACCTCAGCTATTGCTTCTTCTTATCAGCACCCGTGCCCATCACTTGGACCTGCATTGCGTACTTCTTCTCAGCACTGGACTTTGCGATACTTTTGTAATACATAAGCTGGGTCACTCCCACAAGAACTAAACCAATATTCATAGCCTACAAAAGATCAAATTCATCAAGACATCAACTATGCACCCTTCTTAAAACAAGATATATCACACGAGATGGCTACATTTTATACATCGCTTAGTCTCACCAAATAATCAACTTTGTGAACTACATTCTGTTTGATGAGAATGATATCTTTATACATATATTATTACCCAAAGAACGGAGTCAGATATGCCTCTGAACAAGGCATAGATGGCCCAGCAAAGTGCATAAAGGATCTTGCCCAACACAATAGGATATTCCACGTACTCAACACTCCTCGTCTTCGTCACGTCGGCCTGTCACACATACACACATAAATATATCAGGAGCGAGTTACGTAACAGATCAGCATTGCTACGCTTTCTGCGCATATATTTGGTAATCTAGTTATGTATGGGCTACCACTATTAATTTTTACACAAAGCCAGACATACGTACCGTGCATACACCCTCAGTCCCGGAAACAATTCCAGCAGATACGATGCAACATACCTCAACCAACATCCTTCTTGTCTCAGCCGTAGGTGCTAGTCTAATCACTACTCCAATGACGAGGCTGATCACCACCAACTCAATCAGAAATAAGCCTCCTACGTACATCTGTAGTACATATATGTGTGTATAATGTTATATGGATCACTACATATATATATAATTCACCCAACATGAAAGTAAGTAGTGATTAAGGGATGAACAAGGTACGTACCCTTTGTTTATTATCATTGGCACAGAGAAGGATGATGATGAGATAAGCTAGCTGTGTAGCAAGGCCAATGCCATAAGCCGTTAGCACAAGGATGTGTCTAGGATGAATAGACGGCATACCATAGAACACCCAGAAGACACAGCTCATAATCATAGCAAGATGATATTCAGGTCTGACCCCTTTCACCGACTTACTCTTTAATATTCTGTAGAGTGATGGCCTACCCAAGCAAACACAAAACTAAATGAAAAAAAAGAATCATAAACATGCATGCAACCACAGAGAGAGAGAGAGAGAGAGAGAGAGAGAGAGAGAGAGAGAGAGAGAGAGAGAGAGAGAGAGAGAGAGAGAGAGAGAGAGAGAGAGAGAGAGAGAGAGAGAGAGAGAGAGAGAGAGAGAGAGAGAGAGAGAGAGAGAGAGAGAGATTTACACTGCCAAAACAAACAGGCCAAAGGAGATGACATTCCCTATCCAAAAAGAATAAAAGAAAAAGATTAAACAAGCAGCATATATATGTTAAACTGGTCGCATATAATGTAATTGTATAAATTCTGATCAACATTTTTATTTTCTATCAATACAAATACAGATAATTGATAGTACTAACAACAACAAAAAGTAAAAATTAGTTCTAAACATAGTACTAATGACATAAAATTTACAACTTAATTTGTGTTTCAACATAAACACAAATCTAGTATATATATAAACATACACAAACGCATCTAGGGGATAAAAACATGACAGCAGACACAAACTCTAGAATTAAATTTGTATGAAATTGTAAACACAGGAGTTGATACAGGTTTGTTTAGAGTGCGAGAAGAGTACAGTACTAACCGATTATGCCCACGACCGTACGGATGATTTCAATATCCACCATCTTAACTTAACAAATTTCGGGGATTGCTGGAATAACGAATTATGAAAATAAGGGGATTTGGGATTTTTGGATGTTTTGGGGCTGGACTTGAAAGGTGTCTCGACTTGTTAGATGTGTCGGATCCTATTCCAAGATGCATGCGTATCCTGTTTATATATAGGGATCAAGCCAACGCAGTTCTGTGATAGGATAATGTTTTTAATCCCTGTGATTGTTAAGGGATATGTTGAGATAAGTTGATTTTATCTTTTTAGAGTTATATTAGCGTTGGGATTCTTTCCTGATTTGAAAGAATCGTTTGGAGATATTTTTTAGTAATTGATTAATTTAGATTGATTGTTTCCTCGTTTCAGAGAGAGGATATTACTAAGTAGTTAAGCAATTAATCATTATTAGATCAATATTGGGAAATTAGGAGATAATCGAGGCAACCAAAAATATGGCATAACAATTCCCTATCCAAAAAGAAAAAAAGAAAAAGATTAAACAAGCAGCATATATATGTTAAACTGGTCGCATACAATGTAATTGTATAAATATCACATATCTACCTCTGTAAATTATTAAAGAAAGACATTTTACTCGTACTCTACTTGAGTTGGAGCGTGACGAAAGGGTTGAGGAATTATATAGTTATTTGTTCTGCTGATCTATATGGTGTTCTAGGGTATACTATCACCCGGTTACTCATTCGTCGCACAAATACAAGTTATCAAGCATCAACATAAACACAAATCTAGTCTATATATATACGCATCTAGGGGATAAAAATACGACAGCAGACAAAAACTCTAGAATTAAATTTGTATGAAATTGTAAACACGGGAGTTGATACAGGTTTGTTTAGAGTGCGAGAAGAGTACAGTACTAACCGATTATGCCCACGACCGTACGGATGATTTCAGTATCCACCATCTTAACTTTATCCACGAAACAGACAAGAAAGGGTGAGACAATGTTGCGTACAAACTTATATATGACCTAATCGGGTGGGTTATTGACCAAGCTCAACCCAGTCCACACACTTACCTACACTCGAAATACAAAACGAAGAAAAAAAGATTGTCTTGATAACTTGACCATAGTTATATCAGATTCTCAAACTCAGATTCTTCGGTGACCATAGTCTCAAGTGCAGAATCACCCACCAAACTTATAAATTGAATTTTCTTCCAAATCCAAAACCTATATAAGCGTTTTCACTTGTACAAACGCAGGACAACTTTAATATTAATTTTGAAATTTGATCGCTAAAATTTGGTCGTTTATGTTATTGTCTCCGACTAAATTCATTTGATTGGAAAAAATCAATCAATAACAAAACTATTTTCTTGTAAAGAATCTTTCAGATTAACTTCCTTCGTTTGTCTTTAATCACATACTTATTTTTCCATGAAATGTTAGGGCCATACGGGTACTCATTGGTACCAAAATTTCTCTCAATCAATCAATCAATATTTTTATTATATCAATCATCAATACTATTATATAAAGGAGAAGACGGGGGCGGTGAGGTGGCGCTCTCAGATCGCTTCGTTCTATTTTTCTAATTTTCTCAATTTTTTGAATTAATAATATTAAAAATTCGAAAAAATCTCAATTACCTTTTAAATGCTTACTAATAGATGAAACATATAATATTCTTGCATTTAAAATATCTACTATTAGAGAAACTAAAAATACAATAAATCTTTATTAATTGAGGAAACTAAATATCACTAATGGAAGAAACTAAATATTCAATTTGATATCTTTATATATATAAAGGAAAACCCCAGGAGCTCTCAGATCGTCCGAAAGCTATTTATCTATTTTTCTAGAGCTTCTGAATTTTAATTCAATAAAATTAAATTTCCTTATTTAAATTCGAATTTATAGGATAGAAAAATAGCAATTGCCTTTTAGATTTTTATTAATGGAGTAAATTAAATATACAATTTTAATATTCTTTCCTTATATAAAGGAGAAGACGAGGGCAGTGAGTTGGCGTCTCTCAAATCATTTTGATCTATTTTTCTAATTTTCTCAAAAATTTGAATTATTAATTATAAAGATTCGAAAATATATCAATCGCCATTAAAATCTTTTCTAATGGTGGAAAGTAAATATGCAATATTAATATTCTCCTAAATTTTTTATTAGAAAATATCTCAATTGCCTTTTAATCAAAGTCAATAATTATATAAATTTTATAAAAGGCAATCATATTTTTTTCATTTAAATTGAAATTTCCTTACATACATTCTAAATTATATAATTATAAACTTATTTATTGTCTTCTAAATCCAAATCCATAACCCTATATAAAGCAATTTGCACCGTAAAAAACAATACATTTGCATCACTGCACGCCTCCGTTTTACAATTCGATTTTTCAGTTTCATATTTTGATGTAAAATTTTATTATGAAGTTTGTGTGTTAATATATGTTATTGATTTGTATAGGTATGGAGAATTATCGATTCTTAAATTTATCGAAGAATTGAATGGGTAAGGTGTCATGCATTCATGCTACTATATGGAGTTATGGAGTATGGGCTATGCATTGTAATGTTAATTAAGTATTATACATAATACAATTGAATCTTAGTTTCTCGAAATCTCATGTTCCTGCAAGTGTTGATTACATCAAATTTTGACCTTTTCTCTCTCTCTCTCTCTTATCTTCAACACCTATAAATCTCTTTTTTATCTTCAACACCTATAAATTAATTAATTGCATGCTGATATCTTTTTTCTTATATTATTTTTCAATGTTATTTCTCTTTTCTTTTCTTTGGTTATACATCTATGTAACTAGGTTCTGTATTTGAAATCCGAAATAGCATGATGAGGTAAATACAATTTTTTTAGCATATATTCGTGCATCATTAATCTTAGGTTTAATATGATGGTATAAGTAGTATTAACGGTGAACACTCCATTTTTTTTTGGCAGAATAATAGTATTAGACAATCAGTGATGTATTCAAATTGTAAGGAGAAGATGAGGACGGTGAGGTGGCGCCTCTCAAATCGCTTTAATCTATTTTTCTAATTTTCTCAAAATTTTGAATTATTAATATTAAAGATTCGGAAATATCTCAATTATCTTTAAAATCTTTACTAATGGAGTAAACAAAATATTCAATTTTAATGTTCTTGCATTTAAAATCTTTAATAATGGAGGAAACTAAATATACATTTTTAATATTCTCCTAATTTTTTGATTAGAAAATATCTCAATTGTCTTTTAAATCTTTGCTAATGGAGGAAACTAAATATACAATTTTTATATTCTCGCCTTTATAATTTTTACTAATGTAGGAAACTAAATACAATTTTAATATTCTCAATTTTTCTAATTTCTCAATTTTTTTAATTATTAATATTAAAGATTCAAAAATATCTCAATTGTTTTTAAAATCTTTACTAATGGAGGAAGCTAAATATTCGATTGTTAACTTTCTTGCATTTAAAATCTTTACTAATGGAGGAAACTGAATATACAGTTTTAATATTCTCCTAATATTTTGAATAGAAAGATTCGAAAATATCTCAATTGTCTTTAAAATCTTTACTAATTGAGGAAACTAAATATTCAATTTTAATGTTCTTGCATTTAAAATCTTTACTAACGGATGAAACTGAATATACAATTTTAATATTCTCCTAATTTTTTGATTAGAAAATATCTAAATTGTTTTTTAAATCTTTGATCGTGAAGAAAACTAAATAAACAATTTTAATATTCTTGCCTTTAAAATTTTTACTAATGTAGGAAATTAAATGCAATTTCAATATTCTCCTAAATTTTTTATTAGTAAATATACTTACTAGAAATATAATCTTAATATTCTCTTGAATTTTCCGTTTAAGTCAAAATTAAGTTTACTATATTAATATTCTCATAAACTTACTTTACGAGTATAATTTATTTAGTAATTTCTTTTTATTATCTTTTAAATGAGGAAAATAATAAGAAGAAGATACGAGAGGTGCAAGACAATTTGAGAGGCGTCTCTCAAATTGCTTTGATCTATTTTTCTTATTTTCTCAAAATTTTGAATTAATAATATTAAATATTATAAAATATCTAAATTGCCTTTTAAATCTTCAGTAATGGAAATCTTAATTACCTTATATTCTTCTAAACTTTTTTCTTAAGTCAAATTATTATCTGAATATTCTCCTAAAATTTATGTTCAAGTCAAATTACCATGTTGATATTTTGTTAAACTTTCTCTTAAACTCAAAGTTTCCGTCTTAATATTCTCATTTTTTTTCAAGTTCTAAAATTTATCTTGAAATCAGATTATTATCTTAATATTTTCCTTAAAAAACTACTAGAAATTATGTCCTCATAATTTTTTGTTCTAACAAACCCACGTTTAATTTACCTACATGTTTTAAATATATATTAAAAATCATATTTTTAAACTTTACCTTCTAAAATATATAGAAGATAATACCTACAGAAAATGCAAGTTTCTATAAAATAAAATGTATAAACCTTATTTTTTTTTTCTCGAGTATCTATATTTAAAATAATAAAAATTAGAATTTTTGAAAATATTTAAATTGAATTTTATGATATAATAAAATTGATTAATAGATTATGTAATTTATTTAGTAAATTAGTTTATTATCTGTTTAGATTTGGTAACAACGAGAAAGCGGGTCATTGAGAGAAAACATGTTAAATGTTGGTGTGATTCATTAGGAAGAACATATTGTATGCTAGAATTTAATATTGATGTTATATTATGTATTTTAAAATAGAAGTTGAAATATGAATAAGTAAAATAACAATGGTTATAAATATACTAATATTTGATATAATATTAAAATTATTAAAAATATTAAACAACTAACGTTTTGAATATTTATTCAAAATTTCGATAAAGACGAAACAGATAATTCAAAAGAAACCTTAATTTTATGTTAGAAATATTATTTTATCTAAAAACATATTTTGTAGAATATATTTTAGAAAAATTTAGAGAAATTATTATAAAGCCGTTGCGAAGCGCGGTTCCGGTGTGGATTTTTATCCGCCGATTGATGGGTCTATTTTTTCACTTAGATATAAAGGAGAAGACTGAGGCGGTGAGGTGACGCTCTCAAATCGCTCCGTTCTATTTTTCTAATTTTCTCAATTTTTCACAATTTTTAATATTAATAATTACAACTTCCTTTATTATTTTCGATTTTGTAGGCTTTTAACTTGATAGAACTTTATTTTATTATTTTCAAACTTGATAGAACTTTCTTTGATTTAGAAAATTAAAACTTCCTTATTATTTTCGAATTTGTAGGCTTGATAGAACTTTCTTTTATTATTTTCAAACTTGATAGAACTTTCTTTGATTTAGAAAATTACAACTTCCTTATTATTTTCGAATTTGTAGGCTCTTATGTTAATAATTGCAATTTTCTTTTTTATTATTTTCAATCTTGATAGAACTTTCTTTTATTATTTTCAAACTTGATAGAACTTTCTTTGATTTAGAAAATTACAACTTCCTTATTATTTTCGAATTTATATATTGATTGCAATTTTCTCTTTTATTATTTTCAAACTTGATAGAACATTTTTTTATTATTTACTTGATAAAACTTTTCTTTTATAATATTTTTTGACTTTTAAACAGAATGGATTTCCATGTTATTCACCTTACAAACACCTATAAATGTTCAAAAATCTTTTAGAGGAAGGCTCCGTGTACAGCATCAAAAATCTGAAAGTTGTTTCAAGTACATGAAAATATTGACCACTATCACATGGGTCTAAATTGCTCTTATTTTCAAATTTGATAGAACTTTTTATTATTATTTTCTTTTTTATTATATTATTATTTTTTGTTGTTTCAAGTACATGAAAATATAGACCACTATCACATGGGTCTAAATTGTTATTCATACACATAATGTCGCCTAAGAGATTGGAAGAAGGCATCGTCAACATATCACTGCACGGATTTCAGTTCATATGTCCGGATATGATTGATGCACGTATTAATGACACTAACATACTCTTAGGTATTTTCATGCAGTAATATATAAGTAATAATATTATATAAGTTAAAATTCAAACTATCATGTTCTAATATTATATTTTCTAATAATACTATAAATATAAGTAATATTATATGTTTATATTGATTTTATCAATATATTTTTTTAATATATATATATGGCAATGATATCGGTCCAAGAAAATAAAAAAATCAAACTCTATAAACAAAAGAAATATGTAAATAATTTATAATATTACTTACCCAAATGCAAATTTTACAAAATATATTTTATTTGATAATTTATATAATTTTGTAGATATTTGTTTTATAAATTTTGATCTAATATATTTTTTTCTTAAAAAAATATATTCTAACGCCGCTGCGAAGCGCGGATCTTTATTATCTTTATCTTTTATCTTTATTTATATATATAAAGGAAAACCCAGCAGCTCTCAGATCGTCCGAAAGCTATTTATCTATTTTTCTACAGCTCCTGAATTTTTAATTCAATAAAATTAAATTTTCTTATTTAAATTCGAATTTATAGGATAGAAAAATATCAGCTGCCTTTTAAATCTTTTAAATCTTTACTAATGAGGAAACTGATATACAATTTTAAGGTTCTTTCATTTCTCAATTTTGATTCAAAATGAAAGTTCCTTATTTAAAGTTGAATTTATATGATAGAAAAAATCTCAATTGTATTTTAAATCTTTATTAATAAAGGAAACTAAATATAACTATTTATTTACTTTTCTAGAACTCTTGAATTTTAATTTAATATGATTAAATTTCCTTATTTAGATTAAAATTTATAGGATAGACAAAATAACTATTGCCTTTAAAATTTTAGCTAATGGAGGAAATAGAAGATACAATTTTAATATTCTTTTCTTTCTCAATTTTAATTAAATAAAATTAAAGTTACTTATTTAAATTTGAATTTATAGGATAGAAAAAATCTAAATTGTGTTTTAAATCTATGTTAATGGAGGAAACAAAATATAAAATTTTAATTCAATAAAATTAAATTTCCTTATTTAAATTAGAATTTATATGATAGAAAAATATCAAATACCTTTTAAAACTTTAATAATTGAGGAAACTGATATACAATTTCAAGATTCTTCCATTTCTCAATTTTTATTCAATAAAATGAAAGTTCCTTATATAAATTTGAAATTATAGGATAGAAAAAATTTCAATTTCCTTTCAAATCTTTACTAATGGAGTCTCAATTTTAGAAAAAATCTCAATTGTCTTTTAAATCTTTACTAATAAAGGAAACTAAATATAACTATTCATTTACTTTTCTAGAACTCTTTAATTTTAATTTAATATGATTAAAATTCCTTATTTAAATTAAAATTTATAGGATAGACAAAATATCTATTGCCTTTTGAATTTTAGCTAATGGAGTAAATATAAGATAAAATTTTAATATTCTTTTCTTTCTCAATTTTAATTCAATAAAATTGAAGTTACTTATTTAACTTGAATTTATAGGATAGAAAAAAAAATCTAAATTGCCTTTTAAATCTATGTTAATGGAGGAAACAAAATATAAAATTTTAATTCAATAAAATTAAATTTCCTTATTTAAATTAGAATTTATAGGATAGAAAAATATCAAATACCTTTTAAAACTTTACTAATTGAGGAAACTGATATACAATTTCAAGATTCTTCCCTTTCACAATTTTTATTCAATAAAATGAAAGTTTCTTATATAAATTTGAAATTATAGGATAGAAAAAATATCAATTTCCTTTCAAATCTTTACTAATGGAGTCTCAATTTTAGAAAAATTCTCAATTGTCTTTTAAATCTTTACTAATAAAGGAAACTAAATATAACTATTTATTTATTTTTTTAGAGCTGTTGAAATCTAATTTAATATAATTAAATTTTCTTTTTTAAATTCAAATTTATAGGATAGAGTCAATATCAACTGCCTTTTAAATTTTAACTAATGGCGGAAATATAATATACAATTTTAATATTCTTTTCTTTCTCAATTTTGATTCAATAAAATGAAAGTTTCTTATTTAAATTTGGATTTATATGATAGAAAAAAATCTCAATTGCCTTTTAAATCTTTATTAATGGAGGAAACTAAATATACAATTTTAATTCAATAAAATTAAATTTACTTATTTAAATTGGAATTTATAAGATAGAAAAATATGAAATACCTTTTAAAACTTTACTAATGGAGGAAACTGATATACAATTTTAAAAATTTTCATTTCTCAATTTTTATTCAATAAAATTAAAGTCCCTTATATAAATTTGAATTTATAGGATATAAAAAATCTTAATTTCCTTTTAAATCTTTACTAATGGAGGAAACAGAATATACAATTTTAATATTCTTTTCTTCTCAATTTTAATTCAATAAAAATTAAAGTTTCTTATTTAAATTTGAATTTATAGGATATAAAAAATCTCAATTATCATTTAAATCTTTGTTAAGGTAGGAAACTAAATATAAAATTTTTAATATTTTTCCATTAAAATCTTTAATAATGGAGGAAAGTAAATATATTATTTTAATATTCGATATCTTTATTTTTTATCTTATCAATTTTTATATTCTTTCTCCTTTTATTTATCTTCTTCTTTATATATACTAGCTTACAGATGTGTTTTAATAATTGTTATTTCAATATTCATATTTTCATATTTTATTAATTTTATTTATTAAAAAAATTAAGTAGGCATGTTAAAATAGGTAAACTTTTTTAATAATTAAAAGTATTAAAATAGTTTTAAACTATATAAGTAAGGTTTTAGTCGTGTCAATCCTATTTAAAATTTAATTAAACAAATGTTACCTTTTTTTCTCAATTAACTTAGATCCTATTTAAGTTTTAATCAATTTTTTTGGAGTTTCACTATTTTAATTCAATTAAAATTTTTAGCAAAGACAATAATATATAAAAGTCAATCTTATTTAAAATTTAATTAAACAAGATTAATTTTTTTCTCAACTAAATTAAATTGTATTTAAGTTTTAATCTAATTTTTTTAGTGTTTCTATATTTTAATTCAATAAAATTAAATTATCTTACTTAGATTTGAATTTATAGGAAAGACAATAAATATATAAAAATCATTTTTTTAGAATTTAATCTTCATTATAACGTTATATTACAATCATGTTTACGATTTAATATTTATTAGATATTTATATTATAATCCTATTTAGAATTTAATCTTTATTATATCTTAAATTGTCAATTAAATCATGGCATACTGATTAGTTTTCCTCACGTCACAAATTTGAGGATTTTATGATAACATGTGTGCATTAATAACATTGCACATTGATAATAACTGTTTGTATATTTTAATTTATAAAAAGTTTTATTATGACGTCTAAGAATATTTAAGAAATTTATAATTTTGTGATAATACAAATAGCTGAAGTTTGAAGCGGTGGTTAGTACTTCAAGTTTTATTATTCCGTAATTTTAATATTTTTAATTTATATGTATTTAGTGCAATGGGCGCCGGCTCAAGAAAGTATGACACAAAATCGACATAAAAAGTTTAGGAATATTTAAGAAAGAGTTTGATGCATTTTGGTGCCAAAGTTTGCACCGAGTTCCAAAATGGTGGCTAAAGTTTGAAAATTGCAAATCGATAGCCAAATTTTTACCAAGTTTCAAAATAGTGGCTATACTTTCAGATTTACAAATCGGGGCCATACTTTATACCGTATTTCACAGTAATAATTCAAAAAATTAAAAAATTAAAAAAAACAAAAAAAATTATTGAAAAGTAATTAGTTTAAATTTTTTAAAAATAACATTGATTCAACATGAACACCAAAAAAATTCATCCGAGGTTTAAAAAAAAAATCACTGAGTCTAAATAATTCTCGAAAAAGAGTTATAGTCAAATTTTCAAAAATGTTAATATTTAAATTTTATTATTTAATATATTATTCTTATTTTTTGTTATATATAACGATAATTTTTGTGATAATACGAATGACTAAAGAATTAAATGGTGGTTAATACTTAAATTTATATTACTGTATATCTTTAGTATTTGTTTTATATTTATTTAGAGTAACGGGTGTCGCATCAAGAAAATGTGATTCAAAATCGACATAAAAATATGTTAGTAGTTTATTTTATTGTTTATGTATGTTATTTTGTAAAATATTGTGTTCACTAACTTATAGCCCGTACCATGTACGAGTTTTTTTTAATAAATTTTATTAATTAATTAAACAATTAAAAGATATATTTGGATGTATTAATAAGTTATATATATATTATTAACTATTGAAAGATTTCCCGTAAGGTATTAATGAGAGTGTATTAATGATTGAAAGATATTGTACAATTGGTATCTTTAGGTGTGTTTTGGAAAGTTAATATTGTTTAATAAAAAGGTAACATGTTAATTTAAAAAGTTAACATTAATGATTGAAAGATATAATATAATTAGTATTTTTAGATTTGTTAATAAAAGATAGTATGTTTTAATTAAAAGATGACATGTTTTTAATGATTGAAAATAAAATATAATTAGTATTTTTAGGCGTGTTTATAAAAGATAGTGTTTTTTTAATTAAAAAGTAATATGTTTTGGTTAGAAAATGGAATATCCTATTATTCATATTATTTATAAATTAAAATGACCGAAAAACAGAATACCAAAAAATCTCAAAACCAAAATTTTCAGTGAAATGGTTATTATATAATAGTATAAATTTTATATATTTTTTTCTTAAATAGTTAATACTTAAAATTTTACAAAAAATTTATAAGGCCGCTGCGAAGCGCGGCTTAGTCGACTAGTACTTATATAAAGGAGAAGACGGGGGCGGTGAGGTGGCGCTCTAGAATCGCCCCGTTCTATTTTTTTAATTTTCTCAATTTTTCACAATTTTTTATTTTAATAATTACAACTTCCTTTATTATTTTCGATTTTGTAGGAAGGAAATTGAAAATTACACTTTTATTATATTCAAACTTGATAGAACTTTCTTTTATTATTTTCAAATTTGATAGAACTTTCTTTGATTTATAAAATTACAACTTCCTTATTATTTTCGAACGACTTTGTAGGAAGGAAATTGAAATTTACACTTTTATTATATTCAAACTTGATAGAACTTTCTTTTATTATTTTCAAATTTGATAGAACTTTCTTTGATTTAGAAAATTACAACTTCCTTATTATTTTCGAACGATTTTGTAGGAAGGAAATTGAAAAATTACACTTTTATTATTTTCAAACTTGATAGAACTTTCTTTTATTATTTTCAAATTTAATAGAACTTTCTTTGATTTAGAAAATTACAACTTCCTTATTATTTTCGAATTTGTAGGACTTGATAGAAATTTCTTTGATTTAGAAAATTACAACTTCCTTATTATTTTCGAATTTGTAGGCTTGATAAAACTTTCTTTTATTATGTTCAAACTTGATAGAACTTTCTTTGATTTAGAAAATTACAACTTCCTTATTATTTTCGAATTTGTAGGACTTGATAGAACTTTCTTTGATTTAGAAAATTACAACTTCCTTATTATTTTCGAATTTGTAGGCTCTTATGTTAATAATTGCAATTTTCTTTTTTATTATTTTCAATCTTGATAGAATTTTCTTTTATTATTTTCAAACTATAGAACTTTATTTGATTTTGAAAATTACAACTTCCTTATTATTTTCGAATTTGTAGATTGGATCTAAAATTTAACAGCCGAAACAATTTAAGTCAGAAAAATAAAAAAAATAACGAATGAACAAACTATTATAAAATAAAATAAAGGCACCGGAAAACATCACACTGAAACTCATTGTATGAACAAAAAGTAACAATGAGTTCAAGGACGTACAGACAACTATTGGAATCTCTCCTTCCTATACTATATTAATTAATTAATTGGGGATACCTTAATTTAGGTGTTGTATTTTATCCCTTGATTATTCAGTTATTTCTATGGCTTCTTTATTATTGAAAAAAATCTATTAACAAAAAAAAAAAATCAACTAATTTTTGTATAATCAAAACATGTTAATTTTTATTTTCATTCTCAATTTTATTTTGTATAATTTTTTGAAGCGATCAATTTTTTTTTATATAATTATGAGCCCTTTTGGCTAAACTTAAAATTATTGCTTATGATTTAAAGTTACTTAAAGTTATAAGTAAAAAGTAAAATTTTAAGTTAATATATCTGTTTGGGTAATTTTGTATTATGATAAACTAATGAGTTATTAAAATTGTAACAATTAAATTAAATTAAATTTGATAAATAATGCATTTGAGTGATGATATTAACTTTTATCAAATAAATACCTTAAAATAAAATAAGTCATTCAAAAAAGTACCTCCTACCAACTTTTGATTTTAAACTATTTTTTTTTAACTTTAAGTCATTTTCTAAGTTATTACACAAACAAAAAAAATTCAACTTAAATTAAAAAATTACTTTAAGCCCCAACAAATTTATTTCAAAATCCAAAATTTTGGGTTTAAACATATTCTTTTAACATACATAATAAATCTTCATATTAAAGATAAAATGACTAAAAAAAATTTATATTTAAGTATTTAAATTTTTATTATTACAAATAATTAGTATTTTTTATCAATATAAATTTCCTTTTATATATATATGACAATGGTATCGGTCCAAGAAAATAAAAAATCAAACTATATAAACAAAAGGAATATGTAAATACTTTATAATATTACCTACCCAAATGCAAATTTTATAGAATATATTTTATTTGATAATTTAAATAATTTTGTAGATATTTATTTCACAATTTTTATTCTAATATTCTTTTTCTTAACAAATATATTCTAATACCGCTGCGAAGCGCGGGTTAGTAACCTAGTTATTATTATATATATAAAAGAAAACCCAGCTCTAGAATCGCTCGATTCATATTTATCTATTTTTCTAGAGCTCCTCAATTTTAAATACTTAAAATTAAACTTCAGTCCTATTTTTTAGAAAAGAAAGTCAAAACTTTTTTTAAGTTGTATAAAAGAAAGTATTTCATAAAAGGTAAGTATAACCTCTAATTTATATTGAATCTTATTTTTTTTTATTTTTCTAGAACTCCTCTATATTAAATTACAATTTTGAATTTCCTTTTATAACATCTAGAAATTTAAATTTACTTTTATAACTACTAATATTTAGAAAAAGTAATATTTATAATAGATACTTCGTCGAGAAATTATAATAGAATTTTCTTTTATAACTCCTAATATATAGAAAAAGTAATACTTATAAAAGATATGCCTTCTAAAAATTATATATTTAATCAAATTCTATAAATAAAAAAATAATTACCTTATAATCTCCCAAAAATATCTCTATTTTTATATTCTATAAAAGGAAGTTTTCATATTATATTTTATATTTTATAAAAGGAAATAATTATACCAGGAAATTGTTTATCATATATATATTTTACGTCTCCTCTCAACCATAATTATTTTGTACGGTTTGAACTAAACCCTAATTACATCATGCAAGGCTCGGGAGGAACATGGTTGGACAATGATCCAAGGTTATTTTACGTTCTCTTGAATCAACTTTTTTTTGTGTTTGTTTATTTTTCCTCTGCTTTGTTTTCTTTAGTTTGTTCATCCTAAAAATAACATATTTTCTTTTGTTTGCTCATCCTAAAATCACATACTTAATGAACCCTTAGATTATTAGTACTTGATTTAACTGAATTGATGATTATAGTCATATTAATCTTTTTATTAATTTCATATGACTTTTTGTATATCATATTTTGTTATATGAATTCTTCATGTGGGCCTTTTATTAATCTTTTGTGTTTTGTTTGTATATGAACTAACTAACAAGTTCCACCGTTAACTATGTAGTTGATTATATAGTATCTTGTTTTTAACTGATTAATTTTGATTTGCAGAGAGAAAAACATAAACTAATTATAACTCACCTTATAAAGATTATGTAGTAATCGTATATTTTGATTTATGCAGCGATATTAAAGAATGAAGGTTATTGTTTAGTTAATAATTTTATTTAGATAACTAGATTTACTATTACTTATATTACTTATAGGTATAAGGGTATCTTCTTATGTACGTTTGCTCTAATTTAATGAATTTATTTTCATTTTGTTTTTCGAAATTTATAAGGATGAGAACAATCAGTTCACTTGCACCCATTGGAGAGTATAAATTATATTTTTGTCTCTTTTTCATGCGTGTGATATTCGATATTTTCTATATATCATTAATCACGAATTTGAATGTATATGTTTACTTTGTTATATTTTGAACATTCTTTTTTTATTTTATTTGGTTTGAGTTGATTGATATTTGGAGTGTGCAAAAATTTTACGCCTTCTTATTAATTTTGAACATTATATTTGTGATGGTAGTTGGGGCTTTTTAATATATATTATTAGATTTATATTTTGTCATATAGGCTTTTTTTTGCCAGCCTACCATATAGGCTTTAATGACGCCTTAAAGCTACCGGAGGAGAAGGTGTACAGGATGAACAATCAGATATGTTTGAATATTCAGGTAACATTGTTTCATGGTTTTATGTATTTATTATTTTCATCTTTATTTTTATTTTTTATGACTATATATGTTAAAGTATCTAATTTAGTACAATGTTTTAACGTATCTGAGATTTTGAATGTTTTCAACAAATTGATGAATTTGCGGAGGAGACTGAGATGAACGATCGTTAAGTCCAAAGTTTAAACGGGAAGGCACAAAGGTTCTATGCACATCGCCAACTGATATATTTCTTTTCTGTCAAGCACTTGGTGCAAATATTAACTTCTATCTTCAATTTAAATATTTAGATTTGTAGCGAGTAAAAATATCTTTAACACACCTTTTAATATTTAATAAGTATAATTTTATTTTTTTATTTTTTTTATATATTATTAGTTTACACGATCAAATTGTAATTAAAAATTTTGATATTAATTAGGTGTTACATGTTCAAGCTATTATTTGTGCTATATCTTAAGTTTTAAATTTGAACGATTTACGGTTCACACAAAAACTACCCCGAAATTAAAGAGGGAATAAAGTACAATTTTTATGTTGAGAATTCTATCAGATTTAGGAAATTTACTTTTATTTGGTTTTGATTATCTAATATCCTTTTTTAGTATTTGGATATAATTTTATTAACAATCAATTACATTTTAATATAAGATCGAACGGTGTTCATTAATTTTTAAAATCTAACAATTCTTATTATTTTTGTATATAATAGAAATTGAATATAATTTATATATTAATTAAATCGGTCTCCTTATTAAATTATAACTACTTTTTAGTTAATACTTCTGAAAAATCCAATTCTAAAAACAGTTTCTTTTAACTTATAACCTTTTTAAATAATAATTTTTTTCTATATGATTCAATTTTGACTATCTACTTTTTAAAATATTAAATTCAACAATTGATATTATTTTGGCAGAACCAAAATTTAAAATAAGATTCCACTTATAATATATAAAAATATAATACTGTCGTACATATTTTAACTACATAAAATAATAAAAAAAATTATATTTATATTCCTTTGAGATTTCACTGGTTTTTATATTAGATTTGGGAAGATGTAGAAGATTGGAGATGACATCTTACTATGTGGATGCAATGCAGTGTAAATTCTAAAACCTAAAAGGAGAAAAAAAGGTGTACAACTTCAACGTCTTAGATGTTTTTTTACAGGAACGTATGTTAGGAGTAATAACTAGAGGATTTATGGAAAGTTAATTCAGTTGGGGCTATTCTGCTATCCAATAAAAATTTAGTAAAGGAGGATCATATATGGTGGAACACAGACCTTATAGGTTTCGTGGATGGGGCTTGGCTAAAACTTAATAATGGATCGATTTGTGGGGGTATGGGAGGTTATTTGAAGGACTCCAATGACAAAACTCTCTTTATTTTTTCAGGTCCTAATCCTTCATGGTGCCCCCTGGAAGCTGAGCGAAATGCAGTTTTGTTCCTTTTCAACAACATATTATCCAGTTTGAATTTTCAAGGCTCATGTACTATCTGCTCAGATAGCATGCTATTAATTTCTCAGTTCATGAGAGCTAGAGCTGGGGTATCAGGACTTTGGGGAGATCTCCCTCTCATCCTCCTGGTATCTGCTAGTTAAAGATCCTCGGTTCAAACTCTATTACATGCCAAGGGATAATCTTCAGGGGGCAGATGTTCTGGCTAAAGAGGGTAGGGCTCGCAGTCGCATGGTATGTGCCTGGTCTTAAGTCTTAATCCAGTATGGATTTGTCTCTTTTTAAGTGGTAATCTTTAGTTTTGGGCTGTAAACTGAGTATACTAGAGCCCACTTCAAAGCCCGTCAGTTGAAATTGCTGGAAGCAACTTCACTAGTGGGTTTTTACGGGAAATTATAATTCATTCAATTCACCTATTTCTCATAGGTGCAGAATGTGAACAGTTAGTGGTTAGATGCTGGCTTTGGAAAAATGAAAATTCTATACCCAGAGTTATTGCATGCATGTTAAATATGCATGTTAAATAGTGCCTCTTTGATCTTCTTGTTCAATTCTCTTCTTCTTTCTTCTGTGCATTGTAAAGTATGGAAAGGAGATGGGTTTTTCCGAAGAAACACTTTGTCAAAGTTAACACTCATGTAGTGCATTACCCTCAAAGATTACCCAATGGTAATACAATGGGGTTGGGAGTGGTTATCAGGGATCGTAGGGGTGCTGTGATTTTGATGGTCTCTGGTACCATTAGAGGTTTGACAGTGATGGGTAGTGAGCTTTGGGCTCTACTTATAGGTTTAAGGTGTGCTTTCTATGAAGGGGAGGAGAGGGTTCAACTGGAAACAGATAATGAAGAAGGGATTTAAGAGTGGAATGACTGGCGTTGGAGATGGGGTCCGAATCTGCGTCACAGAGGGTTGATTGAGCAATTGGAACAGAGAAAGTCTGATCCAAACCTTACTGTTGAAGTGGATATCATTAGGGCAAGCCAAAACAGACTGACCAGGTTTCTAGCTGAGGATGGGGCGCAGAATCGTAACAGACTAATCGTCTTTCGTAGGGGTATGGGGAGAGCTAGAGAATTATGGAGGCTGGATATGGGGTTAGGTCCGCTGGATGCTAGATTTCAAGTGGTGGAGGAAGATGTTGCAAGGTTCCAGTCTGATCCCAAGGAATCTCACATGATGGCTATCAAAAGAATCTTCAAGTATCTGAAGGGGACTCCTAATCTTGGGCTATGGTACCCAAAGGGCACTGGGTTCAACCTGGTTGGTTATACAGATTCTGATTATGATGGATGCAGAATTGACAGGAAGAGCACCTCTGGAAGCTGTCAATTCCTAGGTCAAAGGTTAGTGTCCTCGTTTAGTAAGAAACAACAGTCCACAGCAACATCCACAGCTGAGGCTGAATATATTGCTGTTGGAAGTTGCTGTGCTCAATTGCTTTGGATTAGAAATCAACTTATGGATTATGGACTAGTATTAGAACACATTCCTCTAATGTGTGATAATACTAGTGCAATATCCATAGTTGCCAATCCTGTTAACCATTCTACTACAAAGCACATTGAGATCAGGTACCATTTCATTAGGGAACATGCTGCAAATGGTACCATAGAAGTCTCTTATGTTCCAACTGAGAAACAATTAGTTGACATATTTACTAAACCTCTGAATGAAGCAGTCTTCAACAGACTTGTGAGTGAAATTGGAATGCTCAATCCTTCATTTAGTTGCTCTAAGTAAGTATGCCAGTAAATTGTTGCAGCAGTAAATTTTCACTGTATTTAAATGCTCTATTCATATGGAGTGAAAATTAGATGAGATATGATTTATAAATATTTCAGTATTTTACTGCATATTTCTTAAAATCATTTGGTGGTGAAGTTGTGAGCTTTTGAGACATCTCGATATAGATGACTTTCAGAGTTCACGACATAGTTCAAATCAAACAGACTTATATCGCAAACTGTTGAGATTATGAGACTTCGCGACATAGTTCATTTCATGAGTTAGCGACATAGTTCATTTTATGACTTCGCGACTTAGAATAACTATATCGACAAGTCTCCACATTTGACAGAATTTTGATTTAAATTAATTTTATTTCAAAATCTGATGTGAGTCTGACAAAGTGCTTATTATTTCCTAAGAGAGTTTTAGACAGGGTATTTCTCCTATATCGCAAAGTCTCCTCGACCTTTTCACTTTGGGACTTTGCGACATAGTTCATTTCTTGAGACTATGCGATATACTTTGCTAGACTTTGCGGTACAGGCCATTTTTGACTTCGCGACATACAAATAGACTGTACAAATTCATAACTCCATATCGCAGTGTCTCTATCATATAAATACCCTTTTCTAACCGTTCACAACTTTTCATCTTGTCTATTGCTCTCAAACTCTCAAACCTAAGCACAAATTCTCTACTCTCTTCTTCACTCTCTCTTTTGAAATGGCACCCAAATCTCAAACAGTATCATCCTCAATTCCGTTAACCATTCCCAAAGAAACAAATCAACTCTCAATACCTTCAGAGGCGGAGGCAAATCCCAGGTACAAATGCTTTGTACGGTTCTTGAACACCTCATACCTCCGCCAAGCCTTGACCCTGAACCCCACTTTGTATGTCGATGTGCTGGAAGGGTTCTGGAGAACAGCTTTGGTTGCAACAATGGCGAGGGAAGATGGAACCTCATTTCAGGAAGTGAACTGCACAATTGGAGGCAAGCACTTTCAGTTTGGTGAGAAAGAAATTAATGAAGCCCTGGGATTCAAGGTTGAGGGTCATGCTGCTGAAGCTACAGATGATGAAATGGTCGCTTTCATGGACCTAATTCAGTATGCAGATAAGGTTGACATGGCTAAGTTGAACAAGAAGCATGTCAGGAGGGAGTGGTCGTTTGTGTTTGATACACTCCAAAAGGTGTTCTTATGCAGGAAGACAGGATGGGACCAAATAAGTCACATTGCTGTAAAGCTGGCCTACTCCCTTGCCTATGATCAGGAGATAAATGTTGGAGCAATCATCTTCAAGGAATTGGCTCAAAGGTTAGGGAGAACAGTTCGCAGTAGAGGTAATGAAATCTTTTACCCCCGTTTCCTTCAAGTTATTTTAAACCATCTTGATGCAAATATCCATGAATTGGAGGGTATAGATAAAACTAAAATGGCTTATTCCAAATCCATGTCCAAAATTCTATTTGGTTCATTGGACACAAGGAATCAAGTGGATGTGATTCTAAGTGTGACCAAGCATATGCAGGACACATTTGAATCTTATCCATTTGATAAGCCCATATACCATGAGCTTTCCTGGAAAGGGGAGGCTAAGACTGAAGGAGCTTCACAGTCTAACCGTAGCCTTCCTATCCCATCCAGCAACCCCACTGCAAACACATATGTAGAAATTAGGGAGCCAAGTGCATCAGTCTCCCAAAAGACTGATGTTACTAAAAAGAAGACTAAGAAGAGACCCCTTATAGTGATTCAAGAAACTGTAGAGATAGAAAGTGAGAATCCTGAGTCACCTCTCACCAGACATAGTAAGAAATCCAAATCTAAACCCACCACTGAATCCTCCCAACAGGATTCAGATGTGGAAAAAGGGGTACACCTATTACTGTCAATGGCCTCCCAACAGGTTATTGGCATTGCAAAGAGTAGTCTTCCCACTACAACCTGTACTGAGTCTGCACAGGATCAAGAACACACTCTTGATCCTAGGAGAAATAAGGATGCTGACACATTGAGTGGAGAGCACATCACACTTGAAACTCCTCCTATTTCTCAGGGGGAGTTGCCAAAATTCAATCTACACCACACTTCACTTCCAAAATCTACATCTCACATTTCTTCTCAGCAGATTAGTCATTCACATGACTTTTCTGAAATTGATCAATCACAATCCAACACTGTGATTGAGCCAATCTCAAGTGACATGGTGCATGACACTGTGCTCACCATCCAGGAACCACATCTAGTTGGTCAGGGAATGCATGCTGGGGCATATCCTAATGACACCAACACAAACATGGAGGATTCACCAGTTTTCACTGGAGACTCTATGCCAAATTCTCCCATCCTTAGGGATGTGGAACTGTCTTCACAGACAAATAAGGCTGATGTTGTAACCCATCCCATTTCAATGGAGACAACATCAGACTCTACAGCCATTCCAAGGCTGGAGGAGACTCAAAAACTTTCACCCCTTGAAGTGCCTAGCACTAGCTCTCACTTGGCTCAGGCCACTTTGTCAGAATGGTTGAAGCCTGTGCAACATGACAGGCCTTCAGGATCATCAACTGTGCCCTCTACAATGACAGAGGAAGCCATTCAAGATCTACATGTGGCACAGATTGATGAGTTCTCAAAAATAGCTCAACACCTCCTCACCTCAAACTTGCCAAATGCTGATTATGAGGCTATTCTTCTTTGCCACAAGGAGGATGTTGCAGCTCAGCAGGAGAAAATAGTGGATGCAGCTGAACCAGAGGGAAATGTGGATGCCTGGTTGGATGCTAAGAGGTCTATCAAACTCAAGGATGCCTTGGCTTTTCTGAGAGAAAATTACCTCACCTCTCTAGGCTCCAATGCAAAAGATCTTTCTCCTGCTGTAGTTTATGATGCTATCAATGAGGTCTACAAGAATCAATTAAAGGCTCTGCATTATCTTGGGAAAGGGCTTCAATCAGAGATTTATACAATCCAGGAGGAGACAGAAAGATCCATCACTAAGTTAAGCAACTCATATCTCTCTGATTTTCCCAAGGTGGATGGCATCCTCAAGGAAATCCAGAAAACCAACACCAATGTCAACATGATGGACATCTCTCTAGCCATGGTCACAGACAACATCAAGAAGCTGGCTACCACACTGGAAAATCTAGTCAAGGCCAACATCAACTCTAATGCAATGCTGAATGTCATTTGGAAGAATCAATATGGTGACAAATTGGTAGATGAGGTTCCAATCTCCAACATCTCCAAATTTGACTTTGCCAAGATCAAAGACCAATCTCTCAATTCTTTCAAATCTCAACAGCTATTCTCCAAGGTGGATGGTCTAGAAAGAGAAGTGGCCTCTCTGAAGGATGAAAACAAGCTACTCTCTACATCCTTAGCCCAGCTCAATGACAAGTTACATGACCAAGGCAACAATACTTCAAATATCCTGCTGGTGCAACAGCAAATGCTCACTTCAATGATGAGACAAATGAACCTGCCTATCCCTGGGGAAGCTCAAGACATCTTGTCTGATTCCAAGCCTAAGGGGGAGAAACAAAAGGAGGTCATTCTGAACAAGAAAGGGGGAGCACCTGCCAAGCAACAAAAGCTTAAGGGCAAAATTTCTGAAGAAACAATCAAACCAATAATCCTTCCCCCTGTAGAGGTCATCAGTGCAGAAGGTCAAAAGAGCACAATTTCAACCACCTTCTATCCATCCACAATGCCTAAAGATATCTCAACTCCTCAACCTGCTCAACCTACTCCCAATGCTCAACCTGTCGAAGCTACAATCATCACAGAGGCCAAGCTACAGGAAGTTGCCAATTCTCACATCTATCATGATGAAGCCTTCCTGGAACTTCTGAAAGCCACCTACAGAAATGCACAAGAAGATGCAAGGACTTACAGACAGAAGCTCAAGGAAAACATCAAGTACTTCACAGTTGCAGTAAGGAAAATCAAGGATGTCCATCTAAGAGAGATAATCATGGTGTGCAAGGACAACTGCTTGTGGCACCTAGCTTTTCAAACTCTAGAGAAACTGAGATTCACTGAGTTGTCAATAATCCTGGACTTAATAGAAAAAGATGGGGCTAACAACAGGAGACTGTTTGATGACTTGAAGATAGATCAACATCAAAGACTGCCTGAGGCTATCTCAAAGCCAAGGACAATAATCTTCCAAAGTCTATCTCAAGACAGTAGCATTGACCAGTTGGTGATTCCTTCAGATTTGACAAGAAAGAATAATGCAAAGATCAACCAGGTGCTGCAAATGCTAAGGGTCAAGAGGGGAGACAGGACAGCTGAGGAACTAGAGATGACTCACACTCTACAATCTTTTCTGATTCATGGAGTCATTCCTGAATCTGTCAAAGAAAAGAGCAAAAAGAAGGATGGGGATGATGATGATGAGGAGAAAACCTATAAAAGGAGATCTCAGTCAAGGAGAGATAAGGATGGACCTAGTGAAAACAGCAGGAGCAAATATTCAAAGAAATCAAAAGATGCTGGTGATGACAAGAGGGATTCAAAAGGAGGAAAGGAAACAGTCAAGAGAACAAGGAGTGGAATTCAGCAAGTCAAGGACATTGCTAGCAGTACTTTAACCACAACACAAGACTCTAAGTCTAGGGTGGGTACTGTTAGCAATAATCCTCCAAAATCATCATCTATGACTTCTGAACCTGAATTGCCACAGAAGAAAGATGAAGCCACAAAAGTAATTTCAAGAAAACACTTCCACAAAGTTACAGCTAGTGGAGTGTTACAGTGGATGAAGGGGAAGGGAATGAAGCTACTTCCAAGTGATGTGGCACTGAAGACTAAATCTCCCTGCTCCACAAAGCTACCTCAAGTGAAGCACATGAAGATCAAGAGGGCAGCTAAGAGGACAAGGATAACAAAGAAGAATGGGGTAATCACTAATGTTGTAGGGATCAAAGTGCTTCCTCTTGATGAAGACTATGATGAAGATGCCCTAGCATTCTTGAGAGCCCAAAGAATCTTTGAAGTCAAAGTGAAGCTAGATCATCTAGAGATCAAGTACACTGATGGGAGAGAAAGGAGTATGAAGCAAGGAGGCTGGCAATATTTCTATAAGTATGAGCTTGAAAGGATAAATGCCTTACTGAATTTTGAAGAAAAAGAAGAAAGGACATGGAAGATAGATATTGCCAGGTACTTGAAAATGCATGCTGATTATGAAGAAAACATGAGGAAAGAGAATGAAGAGAAAAACATACAGAGAGAGAAAGAAATGGCTGAGATGGAGGAGAGGGCTAAAGAGCTAAGGCAGAAAGGGCTGTGCAGGGTCAAACAAAATCCTTACATTGTGGAGTACAAAAACTCAAATGGAGGCCAAAGCAAAATAAGGATGGAGTTTCTGGACTCCTATGTAGAAAGTGCACTCAAGGCTGCAATTGATGACTTGAAAGGCTCACCTCTCATTGAAGAACTGATTGCAAGAGAAGAACTTCAAGAAGCCATCATAGACATGAAGAGAAGAGAAGAGATAAGGAAAAAGAAGATGTATGATGACTTACTAGAGAAGCAATTGGAGGCTGAAGCTGCTGAGCAACAAAAATAATCTGTAAGCTTTCAATTTCTCTATGTAATCAAATTCTTGATCTCAATGTTCATGAATTGTCCTCTCTGTTACTGAATTTCCTTTTATGTAAGTTAGGCTTGTTATCAGACATGAAATTGTGCCTAAGGATCTTACTCTCAATTTGGGGGAGATTGTTAGGCTCAAGACATGTCCGAATACCACTATTAACAAGCCTATACTATGTGACTATGTCACATTACATGACCTAGTGAGTTCTATCACTGGGATATAGTATAGGTCTCTAAATGTACTTGTCTTGTTCTCATGAACATTAGCTTGATCATGTATGCTCAAAGTTATAATGAGCTTAGTAAAGTTTCTTGCATCTAGATTGTATATAGGCCATTGAATAATTGTCCTGGTAGAAGTTCAGAAGTGTTCATGCAGCAGGATAGAGTTGAATAAGGCCATGAAGAAATAAGTTGCAGAAATTTGTCTAAGGCATTATATAGCAAAGTCAAAAGTAAGCTATGTCGTGAAGTCACCAATATCCATGTCGTGAAGTGCTACATCGCATAGTCCATTTTGTACTATGTCGTGAAGTCCTCAAGACTCATGTCGTGAAGTGTTGAAGTCAGCAAAGTCAAAGAAGCCTAGATCGTGAAGTCCTCAGAAGCCCTATGTCGCATAGTCGTCAAATGACTTATGTTGCATAGTCGCCAAACAACCTATGTCGCATAGTCGTCAAATGACCTATGTCGCAAAGTCTTCAAAGGCTATATCGCGTAGTCCTCACAAGGGAGATCGCGAAGTCAGGAATGAAGTGGAGTTCACGATATCAACACTTAGCCGTTTACAACAAGACAAATCAAGGTACAGAATCAAGAATCAAAAGAGACAAATACTGAAGCATTTGTTCTGGCAAGGTGGTCCAAAGAACAGATGGCAAATCTACAGCTAAACTTGGAGAGAAAGATAAGAGACAAGCAGCTACAGAAACGGGAAAGACTCCAAAAAGCAGGTGGTCCTTCCTGACACAGTTAACTTCTTATGGCAGGACAAGTTGGACTTTCAACAAGGGGTAACTGTGTAAAAATAGGTGTGTGCACTAATTTGTATAGGGCTTATATATATCATGCACACCCTATTGTTAGCTGTAAGAGAGATGCACATAGTTATTTGCTAAGCTCTTTTCTCTGTAAGCAAGCAAGTTCAAACTGTTCTTGTTTAGAAGCCAGAAATTCGATTGTGAATTTCCTGGAAAGCTGAAGTATTTAATTTGCTTATACAAAGTAGATTAAAGTGATTGTGTGTGTTGTTTACTTTCCGCATATTGCATAGCATAATCATTTACAGTTTATATTTAGTTTCAAGTAAACAAAAATCCATCAAACTATCCATTCACCCCCCCCTCTGTCTAGTTTCTAAGTGATATTCATTGCTAACAGTATTTTAAATTTATTTGTATTTAATGCAATGGGTGTCGACTTAAGAAAGTAAGACAAAAAATCGGCAAATAAAGTTTAGAGATATTTAAGAAATATCTAATTTTTGTTATCATACTAATGGTTGAAGTTTGAAGCGGTAGTTAATACTAAATTTAATTATTACATATTTTTAGTATTTTTTTATTTATATGTATTTACTGCAACGGGAGTCAATTCAAGAAAATATGATACAAAATCGGCATATAAAGTCTTGGGATATTTAAGAAATTTGTAATTTTTGTGATGATACGAATGGACGTAGTGGTTGATACTTAAATTTATATTATTTCATATTTTAGTATTTTTTATTTATCTACATTTAGTGTAACGGGTATCGGCATAAGAAAATATGACAAAAAATCGGCATAAAAATATGTAAATACTTTATTTTATTGTTTATATATGTTTACTTTGTAAAATATTTTGTTCCCTGTTTATATGATTTTTTATATATATTTTTCTCGAGTTTTTCTTAAATAGTTAATATTTAAAGTTTTATAAAAAATATTATAGGGCCGCAGCGAAGCGCGGCTTAGTCGACTAGTACTTATATAAAAGAGAAGACGGAGACGGTGAGGTGGCGCCTCTAGAATCGCTCCGTTCTATTTTTCTAATTTTCTCAATTTTTCTCAATTTTTAATTTTAATAATTACAACTTCCTTTATTATTTTCGATTTTGTAGGAAGGAAATTGAAAATTACACTTTTATTATTTTCAAACTTGATAGAACTTTCTTTTATTATTTTCAAACTTGATAGAACTTTCTTTGATTTAGATTATTACAACTTCCTTATTATTTTCGAATTTGTAGGACTTGATAGAACTTTCTTTGATTTACAAAATTATAACTTCCTTATTATTTTCGAATTTGTAGGCTTGATAGAACTTTCTTTTATTATTTTCAAACTTGATAGAACTTTCTTTGATTTAGAAAATTACAACTTCCTTATTATTTTCGAATTTTTAGGACTTGATAGAACTTTCTTTGATTTAGAAAATTTCTTTGATTTAGAAAATTACAACTTTCTTATTATTTTCGAATTTGTAGGACTTGATAGAACTTTCTTTGATTTAGAAAATTACAACTTCCTTATTATTTTCGAATTTGTAGGCTTGATAGAACTTTCTTTTATTATTTTCAAACTTGATAGAACTTTCTTTGATTTAGAAAATTACAACTTCCTTATTATTTTCGAATTTGTAGACTTGATAGAACTTTCTCTAATTATTTTCAAACTTGATAGAACTTTCTTTGATTTAGTGAGGTGGCGCCTCTAGAATCGCTCCGTTCTATTTTTCTAATTTTCTCAATTTTTCTCAATTTTTAATTTTAATAATTACAACTTCCTTTATTATTTTCGATTTTGTAGGAAGGAAATTGAAAATTACACTTTTATTATTTTCAAACTTGATAGAACTTTCTTTTATTATTTTCAAACTTGATAGAACTTTCTTTGATTTAGAAAATTACAACTTCCTTATTATTTTCGAATTTGTAGGACTTGATAGAACTTTCTTTGATTTACAAAATTATAACTTCCTTATTATTTTCGAATTTGTAGGCTTGATAGAACTTTCTTTTATTATTTTCAAACTTGATAGAACTTTCTTTGATTTAGAAAATTACAACTTCCTTATTATTTTCGAATTTTTAGGACTTGATAGAAATTTCTTTGATTTAGAAAATTTCTTTGATATATAAAATTACAACTTTCTTATTATTTTCGAATTTGTAGGACTTGATAGAACTTTCTTTGATTTAGAAAATTACAACTTCCTTATTATTTTCAAATTTGTAGGCTTGATAGAACTTTCTTTTATTATTTTCAAACTTGATAGAACTTTCTTTGATTTAGAAAATTACAACTTCCTTATTATTTTCGAATTTGTAGACTTGATAGAACTTTCTCTGATTATTTTCAAACTTGATAGAACTTTCTTTGATTTAGAAAATTACAACTTCCTTATTATTTTCGAATTTGTAGGACTTGATAGAACTTTCTTTTATTTAGAAAATTACAACTTCCTTATTATTTTTGAATTTGTAGGCTCTTATGTTAATAATTGCAATTTTCTTTTTTATTATTTTCAATCTTAATAGAAATTTTTTTTATTATTTTCAAACTTGATAGAACTTTCTTTGATTTAGAAAATTACAACTTCCTTATTATTTTCGAATTTTTAGGATATTATGTTAATAATTGTAATTTTCTCTTTTATTATTTTCAATCTTGATAGAACTTTCTTTTAATATTTTCAAACTTGATAAAACTTTCTTTTATAATTTTCAAACTTGATAGAACTTTCTTTTATTATTTTCAAACTTTACAGAACTTTTCTTTTATAATACTTCTTGACTTTTAAACATAATGGATTTCCATGTTATTCACCTTACAAACACCTATAAATTAAAGGTCATTCATAACAAAAAATCTACACCGGAATTTTTTTACATAGGTTCAAATTTTTACAATCATATTTACAATCAATACAACTATGGCCTACACCATGTTAGATGTCTAGAGGAAGACCCCATAGTGGGTCAAGGAAAGAATCTTGTAGGGGACGTGTTGATTGATAAAGATGTAGTATGTTACTTGAGGTCGTACAATAGGACCGGACGAACCTTCAGAGGTCAAATAAGTGCCGATACGAGAGTTTAGGATCGTTATGATTCATCATGAGATATGACAAAGAAAATGGAGTAGAGTCTCCAAAGCAGAAGAGGTAGAGGCAATACAGCCAGTATCAGTGGATTGATTCGACTTGAACAAAACCTGTTACTCGTAGTCGGTTATAGTTGCCCATAAGGAGGCGGCATACGTAAGAACCGAGATGTTCAGATTTTCACGAACGATTAAGGGTACTTAGTTGCCTAGAATAGTGGAAGGAATTGTTTTGGGCTATGAGGTTTCAATCCCCCACGACCAGCGATTCCACTGGATATAGTGTCTATTACATCATTGAGGGATTTTATTATCTCAAGGAGAATTTCGGGTATATGTACCATACAAATGTTATTGTAAGACAAGCACGCTAAGACGGAATCGAGAACAAGATTTACCACCCTCAGGAAACCAGGAAGGAATTATGAGGATAGAACCGAAAGGTCAGAAATCAAATTCGAGCATTACTAGTAGGTAAATAGATCGATCAAATTTCCCTGATTTTGGAAAGAAATTCAGCAAATTTTGGCAAACCTTGTCTTTCTGATTACCAGAGGATTTCACCAAAGAGAGTGGAAACTAGAGCGAACCCTGTGGATTTGGTAAGCTGGCCGCTATATGGGTTGGTGGACAGACCCTGATTGCTATAATTGATTGTAGAGATAAAATGGTGAAGTTGAGATTGGACGGTAAAGGCGAAATATATTTAAGGACCAAGACGGACTGAGAAATTCTAGGATTGACTTAAATGAAAAGGCTATTGTGCCAAAGGTGTTAAGCTTATGTAGCGCACAGGATTGATATGGGAGAAGGAATATTGGGTATAAGGATGATTGAAATAGAGACCGGATTTAAGCCTGTAGATTCTAACAATCTTCCGGAGTACCGCCCAGTCGACATGTGGAGTTGTCATTGCTATGGGCGACAACGGTATCGAAGTCTTCTTATAGAACAGAACGCTTACTTGAGATGTTTGCGCCTAGTCGAATAGAATTCCCTGCGATTGCAAAGGTCGATGGTTGAATTCTTAGCGATTATTATAAGTCGGCGATGACGTAAGTATCAAACACCTTAGGGTGCGTGGGGAAAAGAAAAGCTTTGGAATTGAACGATTATCCAGTATAGGAGCCGACACAAAAGGCATCCGTAGACCTTGGTAGTACCCTCCCCATTTGCAAATTATGTGGGATATTTCCCCAATCTATGATCTATCTTGACCTCTTTCCAAGAAAGAATTCTGATAAAGGGTATATTCCCTCTTCGAAGTTATTTTATAACACTTGTGTCAAATCATAATTAATTTCAATTGTGTTAGAGGCTGTCACGATGCCTACTTTCAGGTTTTCGAAGCCCTGTCAAATGATGTTATTTAAGCTTTCACTTCTCTTCAAATAATGAATAACCCTATGATGATACCTCACCACTTGCTTGATAAGTACCAGTATCTTTTTGGTTATTCTTTTCTTTGTATTTTCTTTGGAAACCGCACCTTTGGAATCTGTTCAATTTTAATCCGAGGTGTTCCTTTGAGAAATATTGTCGAATGGCGATAATCATTAAATTGATCTCGAATTGTTTTCATACTTTTCAACTTCCACTGAGACGAACAACCCTATACTTATAGGGGCTACAAGGACTATCTGTCTATGTGATAGAAGTCTGATGGGACGCCATCACTTGTAAGTTGTGAAATACAAGAAGGCTAATTACCTTTAGTAATGTCTCAATCGAGGCACACAACATTGAGTTCTTATGATCATGTTGATCTCTCGGTAAATTCTTTTACCTCCAATAAGGTTACCTTAAAACTCATAACCTTATGATCACCAGTGTGTGACGTTTTCCTTAATATAGGAGCTATCTTTTCGAAGCTCCATGATTCTTGTTATCTTTATTGAATTTCAAGGGGAGGCCAACCAGGTCAAATAAGTCAAAATTCGTTGATAGGAATTAGATTCGAAACGAAATCGCCTATGACAGGAGCGAATCCCTAAGACGAATAGAATGTTAGTGACATATCAATGAATTGGTTTATTCTCCCAAGGATATTATGATAATGGAAAGGGGGTCAATCGATATATGTGAAAGGAATAGCGATGTGCCGTGAACTCCAGTGACAACGGTGTTAGATAAATGCCCTATAGTGGAATTGAGATTTTGGAGGAGTTGATTACGAATGGACACTACCTCCAGGTTAACAAGATAAGTACTGACGATGGAGTCAGAGGGAGCTAGTATTGTGACTTGGGAGAGGTGCAGCGTGTTGTTTTTAGAGGAATAAATTTCGGAAATATGTGGAGACCCGGATGAAAATGAAAGTTAAAGAGTTAAAACAAGAAACCATGACTGTGACCGAGTATGAGGCCAAGTTTTCCGAGTTATCGAGGTTTGTTCCGGAGTTTGTGAACACAAAGTAAAAGAAAGCCAGTAGGTTTCAACCAGGGCTACCTCCAACCAGCAGCCCACTGTCAGGACCTTTAAATAACAGGTACCCTTCTATACTGTTTAGACAGAGCTAATGTATCGTTGTATATCAAGAGGTTGTATGACAATTAAACCTTAAGGCCGAGCCGCTAAAGAGAATAATTACAAGTAGAAATAGTCAGTCAGGGGATTTTCCCGTAAGACTGGTACATCCAGGTTGTGAACTAGAAATATGAGGTCGACACTTTTGATAGACCTGATTCCTTTCAGGTTGAGAGCAGTTGATATTATAATAAGGATGGGTTGGTCGACACCCAATGGAGCCCAGACTGATTGTAAGGGAGAGAGAGTAATAAATAAAGGATGGAAACGGATTCAGAGATTCTTGAATATAGTTCGGACTAAGAAATTATTATGCCAGAGATATGAGGCTTAATTAGCTCTTATGGTTGACGCCAAGAAAAGAGACACGAAGTATAAAGGAAACTACAATAGTTTTGAGAGATTGTACAATGTTTTAATGAGCTACCAGATATCGATTTGGATGACATGAGAATGAATACCGAGTATTCAGGGTATAGTGGGAATGAAAGAGTTAGAGACTCAGTTACAAGAGTTGTTGTATAAGGATGTGATAAGACCCAGTGTACCACCGTGCAGAGCCCGGTGTTGTTGTGAGAGAGAAAGATATTAGCACAAGATTATGCATCGAACCTCGAGAGTTGTATGAGTTCGACATAGAGAATAGGTACCCTTGTAAATGATTGTTTGATCAGCGGAAGAACGCTGTGTATTTCCAAATTTATTTAAGAACTGGATATCAGCAGTTGGAAGTTAAATCCGAGGATATACCCAAGACTGCGATTTATACTAGGAATGGACACTTCGAGTTTTCAGCAAGGTTATTTTGGGTTGACTAATGCACCCACAAATTTTATGGAATGTAATGAATTGGCTTTGAGTTACCCGTGATAGTAGATAGCATGAGATGGAGAAATGGCTAGAATTGACCTAGGATTATGACTGTAAGATACACTACCATCCGGGGAAGGCCAATGTGGTGGCCGATACCCTTAATTAAAATGAGATAGAGATGGATTCCGAATGATCGGGAATTAAAGGATGAGATTTTACACAAAACCCAAGTTAGTCCAACAAACTAGAAAGACAAAAGATTTCACCAACAAGCGGCTAGTAACAGCCAAGATAGACAGAGGAAGCATGCGGACTAAGCCCGCGAGTATAAAGATAGTACTGCTATTGATAAGCTAAATGGCATGTTGATAAATAACGAGCAAGTTTATGTTGGTGTATTTCTGTACAAACAAGATGGAGAATATGAGGTTAGAGATTCGTGATGCTAAAAGATATCCTCGTGGAAGGAATTAATGAGATTTGGAAAGAAAGGGAAGTGAGCCCGAGATTCATTGGGCCATCTGAGATTTTAAAACGCGTCAGGAAGGTGGCCTACGAGCCAGCCTTACCCCCCCCCCCCAAACTTGAAGAATGGTCATATCGGGGTTCATGTGTAAATGCTACGTCAGTATACTATAGATGCCCGGCATATGTAGAGTACGAGCAGGTAGATATACAACCTGGTCTGACTTACAAAGACCAACTTGTGGAAATCACGGATAGAAAAGAGCAAGTGCTAAGTAACGAGGTTGCCAAGCTAGCGAGAGGTTTGTGGAAAATCAAGAGGTGGAAGAATCCACCTGGGAGTTAGAAAGTGCAATGGAAGAGAAGTACCCCAGTTACTCCTAAGTTGATTCCGGGACGGAATCCTTTTAAGGAGGGGAGAATGTAATAACCCGAATTTTTGGTAAAATTTAAAACTTTTCTTATTATGATTAAGTGCATCAGTGAATAGTAAATTTGGTGGATGAATAGTGATTTTGAGGATTAACAAAGTTTTTCATGCCACCTATGTACGAGACATAGTGTGGATATTCCGAAGTCATATTAGTGATCTACGGAGTAAATAAGTGAATGCAAAGACGATCGGAATTCAGAAATTCCAAATTTTATTTTGGTGTAGTATTTGACCGGGCAGTGGATTATATATTATTATATTCAAGAAATGAGATATTAAAATTGAGGAATTGAGGATTTAATAATTTGGAATTTTATTATATTTGATTTGAGAATTTAGAACGAAAACCACTGAGACAGTGAAACGAAGGTTCTAGAAACCGCTGATACTTTATAACGAGATTAAGCGATTAAGCGAACGAATCATGGATTAAGGATTGAAATTATGACAAGATTAAATATAGACATGGAAGTAACATGTAACAAGATTAATTCGAGAAATGCAACATTTGGATCATCCATGTGAAAGAAAAGCGAACCAGTAAAGCTACTTTAACCAAACACATGCATGCGCGACACGTGTCCCGGTGACTCACCCAAAAGGTGATGACTCACCACTCTTTTAACAAAAATCAGCATTTCAAGCATTATTAACCAAAAACAAAAAGAAAAGAAAAAGGAAGAAGAAAATTCGGGAGAAAAGAAGAAGGAAAATGGTGGAGAAAGAAATGCTTATAACTTGTGATTCCCTTGTCCGTTTTTGGCGTTCTACCACTCAAATCGAAGCTCTCGAGAAGCCCGACGTAACCATGGTAAGCAATCACCTCAACCCCGTGATTTACCCTTCGATTTCAGTGAGTAACAGTTGGAGAAGATGATGAATAGTAACTTGTATTTTGCTTTGTTGTTTTTGATATTGAGTTTGTGGCTCCCAAAGGTTGTATTAAGCAAGGATCTAAGGTTACATAAGGGATATAGCAGCAAGCAAGCTTGGAGGAAGGTATAAACCTCTGCCCCTTTGAGTTTTATATGAGTTTTAAAATGGTTTTGATGTTTATGTAAAGTTAAGAGCATGATTAAGTAATTAGATGAATTGTTGGTTGAGTTTGGAGGATGGGTTATGAATTTATTGTGATTATTCATGGAGGATTTGACTGAGTGGAGGGTGTATAAGGTGGATGTTGAGTTTGGGATTGATTGGTATTGATTTGATTGTGTTTTGGAAATGGAAAACGTTACGATTATAGCCGTCGTAATGCCCATTTGATTTAAGGCTGTTTTGAGCAAGAATTACGAACTGGTCTGGTAATATTTTTGAACAGAACTGACCATGAACATGTAGGTCTTGTTTTAAGGTTTGTTTTGGTAAAAAGATCATGTCCATACGAATTACGGTTTAAGAGAAAAGTGAGTTTTAGTAAACGTCGTTCGGAGGAACAACCCTTCTCTGTTCAGCAACTTTGAGGCTGTATCTGGACCACTTCGGAGCCATATTAAAATGTGAAACTTTTAGGAATAATACTAGAGACAGTTAGCAAGGCTCAAGAAAAAGATTCGGATTAAAAAGATTATTTTTCGATTTTATAAAAATGTTTTAGTTGAGGTCGCGCAAGTGAAAACCACCAAGAACATGACTTAGAAACCAATGTTGTAAATGGTTAAGTATAACTTGGGTTTGAGGATGGATTTCGAACCAAACTTATGATATAAGTATTTGACGGATAACATGGACTTAGTATGAGCCTATAACGAGTTAGTAATTCCTTGGTTGTTTTTCGCTTACGTGTTTAAGCATTGAGTTATAAGTGGTTTACCGAGGGGATTAACCGTGTGTTTTCGTTTGACTTTGTCTAGATTGTCCGGCATCGTCGTGAACCCCTATCACTTCTCGAGCATCAGGCAAGTTTCCTAAATCTATACTTTGAAGTATTGATTATATATTACTGATGTTGCCATGTGTGGAGTTATACAGTTTTGCGATACATGTTATATATCGTGTTCAATAGAATTTGACTTTTGGATATTATACGAGCTGTGAGATAATGTACTTGTGAACCGGTATACCTTGTAGTTCTATAGATAAGAGCATGTTTATTGTTTCGACTCTAGACCGGGAGTCGATATTTGTGTTATATAGATAGTCGTGGAAACCCGGAGGGATTCCAGCGGTAGAGTACTATTCATCTTGAGGAATATTATTATTAAACATTAATTATATTTCTAGAAAGTATTAATTACCTGGAAATGATTTGAGGAATGTTATTTGAATATTACCTCATTCGAGGGTTATTACTTGGAAGTGAATTGGTAATTGGCTTATAAGCTAGATATGAGATATCAGTTATAAGCCTGGATTGTATAAATGCCCTAGGATAAGGGCGGGTGATTATGTTTTCTGAATTGTTAACGATTATTTTCCGATAAAGGTATCGGGTAGCTGTTATTTGAGGTTTAATTATTTTATTTAATGGATGTAACTTATGAGTATTCATTCAAGGATCAATTATTTATTTAACGAATATTATTTATTAATATTCATTTAAGGATTATTTATTTAATGAATATTATTTATTAATATTCATTTGAGGATTATAGACGTTAAGAATATTAATTATTAATATTCATTCGAGGATTATTGACTTTAATTAATTATTCATTTAACGAATATTATTTTGAATATTCATTTGGAGATTATTTATTTAGTTAACGAATATTATTTTGAATATTCATTTGGAGATTATTTATTTAGTTAATGAATATTATTTTGAATATTCATTTGGAGATTATTTATTTAGTTAATGAATATTATTTTGAATATTCATTTGGAGATTATTTATTTAGTTAATGAATATTATTTTGAATATTCATTTGGAGATTATTTATTTAGTTAATGAATATTATTTTGAATTATTCATTCGAGGTTTATTAGTTAATGAATATTATGCTGAATATTCATTTAATCCTTATTTATTTAATGGATATTATTTCTAAATATTCATTCAAGGTTTATTTACTTAATGAATATTATTTTTGAATATTCATTCAATCAGTATTTACTTAAGGAATATTATTTCGAATATTCATCTAAGGTTTACTTATTTAATCAATGTCATTGATTATTTTTTTTTAAAATCAAAAGAGGTTCCCAAAACAATGTTTTCCATTTAAATCCGTCTTTTAAGAGGATTTAAATGCTCGCTCAACCATCAAAAATATGGGAAACCTGATTTAAGAGACTACTACTCTTTTTAAACTCTCAACTCAAAACTGTCAAGGGACAGATGTTTTCTCGGAACGATGTAATTGCTGCAAGTCAAATATGGTGTTACCACCTCAACGATCGAGGGGTAAATTCATGGAACAAGTCGATGTCCATTAACAAGCATAGCTTGGGAAATATTGGGGAATCTTCCTTTCCAACCTAGATATAACTATTTAGTGGAGTCGTATCAACAAGTATTACACTTGGGGAAAGGAGGACGACATTTACGTTTCAGAGTCATGGATTTCATCTGAACTAGGAGTGGTGTAAGTGGTCCAGTTGCGATAGACCCATCCAACTTTATGGCCCCAAATGGGCCGGGAGGTCACTGGAAGGCGGTAGACAATGTCAGGCCGTCGTGATCCTTCCATCTACATGTAGAAAACTATTTGAGCGGTGCGACCTGCTACTGATCATAGCAAGGTTAGGCACAGCGGGCGCGGTAGCAACTCCTGTATTAGTTCATCATCCAATTTGGATATTCCTGCAACATGTATTGGGGTGAAGAACTAATCATGTTGGGAGGAGGACGAAATGTGTTTGGAAGTGAAGTGACAATAAATTCATGCAACTTCATCTTTTATTTTATGGGTTATGACTCTGAAAAAACCTGATTAAGGATATATATGCCTAAGTGGATTTTGGGTTACGGAAATATTTTATTAATTTTCCTCGTAACTTCATCGTTTATATCATGTGACTCTGTGGATACCCTACATAACATGAGTTATGGTAAGGGAGTTGTTTATACTGAATTAACTTATAACTTCATCCTTTAAGTTATATTTTGATATTCTGCTTATATAGCAGATATTTTTGGAAATGTTATATTGGGTTTATTTTGAAACCTCATCTTTTATACTAGAACTTTGTTCATAATATAGCAAAGTTGCAGAAATATTATGAAATGATATTTGAAGTACAATAAAGGTACTATTTTTGGAATACCTTCCGATAAGGAAATAATTTCAGCATCGAAATATTTTGACAGATTATTGTCTTATACCCGCTTTATTCTGGGTTGAGTTAAAGGCAGAATTATGCCATATCTTCATTACCTTGCTGAGCTATCGCTCACTCTTGCTATTGTTTTATATATATTATATAGCAGCGAAGCAGGATGCCAATGGGACGGCACATACCCCGCAAGGCGTTTTCATAAACAGTTTCTAGCAGTGATCCCGAGAATAGTGCGAACCAATCGAACCAGGCTACAGCCTTTAGTGTTCAACTTATGTATAGATATGAATGGTAGGAGAGGATTGTGAGCATCAGAAGGCTAAGTTGGTAATGTAACATTACTTAGAAATTGTATCAGTGACAGATTCAAAAGACATTTGGGTATTGTAACAAAAGTTATTTATTCCGCAGTTATTGTATGGTGTCGTTTCTGAGACTCTAACCTGTGTGTGTGTGTGTGAGACATATATTATGGGGTCATGAACAGGTGAATTATGAATGTTGTGAGTAATACAGGTAAGGCAAGGAGTAAATGGATCGTGACTACTCTAAATCCCTGACCCCGGATTTGGGGCTGTTACACCAATGATGCTAAAGTAGTACTGAGTTTTCTGCATAAGCAAATCTTCACGCGTTTCGGCACTCCCAGGGTAATTATAAGTGATGAAGGCACACATTTCTGCAACCGGAAGTTCACAGGCTTAATGGCTAGGTATAACATCAATCATCGGGTTGCTACTGCCTACCACCCTCAGACTAATGGGCAGGCAGAGGTGTCTAACAGAGAGATTAAGCGCATTCTGGAGAAGGTGGTGAATCCTTCCAGGAAGGATTGGTCTTTGAAACTTGATGAAGCTGTTTGGGCTTATAGAACAGCTTACAAGACACCATTGGGAACTTCACCTTTTCAGTTGGTCTATGGAAAGGCTTGTCATTTGCCTGCTGAGTTAGAGCACAAGGCATATTGGGCGTTAAAGAAGTTGAATTTTGATTTGGCAGCAGCAGGAGAGAAGAGATTGCTTCAAATTAATGAAATGGATGAGTTTCGTCTACAGGCTTATGAAAATCACAAATTATACAAGGAGAAGGTCAAGAGGTGGCATGACAAGCGGTTGGTGCAAAAGTCCTTTGTGCCGGGTCAGCTAGTTTTGTTGTTCAATTCTCGTCTCAGACTTTTCCCAGGGAAGCTTAAGTCAAGATGGTCGGGACCATTCAAGGTTAAAACAGTGTTTCCACATGGTGCGGTGGAAATCTATGATAGGTCACCAGATGAGGCGTTCAAAGTCAATGGCCAAAGGTTGAAACCTTACCTTGGTGAACGTGTGAATCGTGAAGCGGAAACCACGGTTCTTGGTACTCCAGAATGAGTTGGAAGCACGTCAAGCTATTGACGTAAAAGAAGCGCTTTGTGGGAGACAACCCACGTATTATTGTTTGTACAGTGAGAAAGAAAAAAAAAATAAAAAAAAATAAAGGCAGGGAGGACCGCGCGCCCGCGCCCTATACCGCGCGCCCGCGCCTGAATTCCAGGGAGGACCGCGCGCCCGCGCATCCCAGAGCGCGCCCGCGCCTGGGCGACTGCCAGAAAAAAAAAAGAAAAAAAAAAGGAAAAAAATACGAAAATACAAAACCAAAACCCCAAAAATAACCCCTTGTTGTTGTAATTACCTATTTAAACCTACATCTACCCACACCCATCTCATATAATCAAAACCCTAGCCTCTTTTCTCTCTTTCACATCCAAATTCATAAATCTATACATACACCTACTTACACTTTTCATCCCAATTACATGGCACCACCAAAGAGAGGAAGATATGCAGGTAGTAGTAGCACGAGACGTACTTCTTCATCCGATGATTCAAGTGCGGGGTTTGGAGGAGAGAAGTTTTCATCTCCGGAAGCTTCGGTGGAATATGCACGGCTATTGTCTAAGGCCGTGGCCAAGGAGAGAGGGTTTATACCCACTCATCATGATGGTAATTTGGTGGCGATGATTACCACCAAAGGTTGGGAAGGTATTTGTGAAGCGTCGGAGCCGGTTCCCTTGGGTATTGTGCGGGAATTTTATGCTAATGCCAAGGTGGAGAAGAACGGTTATTCCGTTGTTCGAGGTTTTACAGTGGATTACACGCCGGCGGCTATTTCTCGGGTTCTTAGGTTACCGAGGATGAGACAGGGTGAAGAAGATTGGGCCTTGAAGACCCGGGCAGATGTGGATTTGGAGAACATAGTAGGTGTTTTTTGTGTGCCAGGCACGGCATGGAAGTACAAGCCGGGTACTACTGAGCCAGTCACTTTTCCGGCATCTGCTATGAACAGGTATGCTAAGGCCTGGAATTTATTTGTGTGTGCTAACATCATGCCCTCATCGCATATGCATGAGGTTACTGTGGAAAGGGCTATTGTGCTGTGGGCGATTCTCAATGGGAAGTATGTTGACCTTGGGGTTCTCCTAAATAGGAGTATCGTGAGATTCTTGAGGGGTAGTACCACGGCGGCGATTCCTCATGCTGCTGTGGTTACTAAGCTATGCACTGCAGTGGGTGTCCGTTGGTCGGAAGAGGAGCAGTTGCAGTTACCTAGTGCTCCTATTGATCATGCGGCGATTCAGCGATTGGAGGATTGGGATGGTGGTTCCTCGGACACGTCTGGTTTAGGGTTTGGTAATGTGGATGATGATGGCATGGATGCTCTTACTCGTGAGGCTGCCAGAGCGGGGCTTCAGGGTGCTTCTGGGATACAGCAAGAGGCAGATAGAGCCGGTTTTGGAGGGGCTCAGTACAGGAGGTTGACTAGGCGGATTGATGCCATGCATGAAATTAACCGCCGTTTTGCTACGGATTTGACTCAGGCATTGGGCACTGCTTTCCTTGCCACTGGAGTTGATGTGGTTTGGCTAGATTTTGGAGTTGGTTCTGTTTACCCACCACCAGATACACCACCGGAGACACCACCTGTTGATGGTGGTGATGATTCTGATTCTTAGGTATTATCTGCACTTTCCTTGTTATTACCTTCAATGAGGACATTGAATATTGTAAGTTTGGGGGTGGTAGTCAAGGATTAGTAGTGTTAGTAGTCAAGGATTAGTAGTGTGTCTCATGTAGGATTCATATAGGTTTCATATTGTATATTTAGTTAATTCATTCATATTCTTGCATATATATGTCATATAGAGCATTCTGTTGCATAGTTTGTCTAGAATGTGAGTTCATGTAGTTGCTCATGCATAGCATATTTCATGATCCCTTAAGATTTGACTGTTTCTGTGGTGAGTCGATGTTGATTTGAGTGTAGTTGTGATGAATAGAGGGCTGATTAAGCTCCTAAGGGTTGGTTTGCATGCATAGGAACAATTCTTTTTCATAAGTCTCATTGGTTGCTTTTGAATCTGATCAGACCATGCTTGTTTGGGTGTTAAAGTTGAACTGCTTGTTTATGTCTAGAATTTTCGCTAGGTTCTTGAAAATGTAGGTGCACTTAAGTATAAGTTTGGGGGAAACCAGGGATTTCATGCTAGTTGTAAATAAATGCTAGGCGTCAAATGGCTAGTAGCCGGCTCATTGGTAAAAAATGAGTAGTCTAGGGTGGATGAGAAAAAGGCAAAGTGCACTCATTCCGAAATTGAAAAAAAAAAGAAAATAAGAAAAGAAAAAAAAAGGAGTTGTTTTAGTTGTTTTATGCAGAATTGATCAGGTTGAGCTCTTTAATACTCGAGCAATTAAGTTCTAGGGGACTTTGTGCCTAGTGACCTAAGACTTTGCCGGTCTGGGATCCACTAACCTAACGCTCGCTACATGGGTATTATTGTATAAGCCTTTAGGGGTCTCAGCCATTGCACGGTCAAATAAGCATATGTGTTGTGTATAGTGGTTTTTGTGTAATAAAGCATGAATTTCTGTTTAACTCAAGTGGACTTTGGAGGTGTATCCTAAGGGTTCTTGTGCCTAGCGTTCATTCTGTTTATAAACTTGTGGTTGTTTTAGCTAAGAATAGGTATGGTCTTGATTTGGTCTGGGAGTATATTGGTGAGCATTGCACACACACACGTTCTTGTGTTTGTATGGTTGATCAAAGGGAGTTTGGTTGAACTCTGTTTGGAAGATTGCATTCTGTGAGATGTTGGCTCATTCATGGATTCTGGTTAGGTTGAGGGGATCGCTTGCATTATCATATTAGTTGCATTCATGCATTGCATTAGTTTTATATCGAGTCTGTTTATGCTTGAGGACAAGCATCAGTTTAAGTTTGGGGGTGTGATAAGTCGGTTTTATATCTACTTGGAACACCTTAAAATCAGCTTAAATTGGTTGTTTTGGCCTCAAGTGTGTGATGTTATGATGAGTTTTAGTGTTTGTGTGCAGATAAGCTAAATGGGATAAAGTGGTGGTCATCGTGCTTTAAAATGGTGGTTTTTGCTCCAGGAGTTGAGGGATGTTGGAGGCAAGAAAGTGGCAAGAAAGTTAGCTGAAAATCAGAAAAGCAGAATCTTGGCAGAGAGCCAGGCGCGCCCGCGCCTTATACTGCACGCCCGCGCGTTCATTGGCAGAGATCCAGGCGCGCCCGCGCTTACTAGCGCGCGGCCGCGCGTTCCCGTCTGGTGGAATTTCTTGTTTTCTTGTTTTGTGGGCTTAGAGTGGTAGCGGGTCGTGTTTTGGGCTTTTGTCATTTCTGGTGGATATTCTTTAAGGGGAGAACCCTAATTTCATAGGGGGGAGTCGAGGAATAAGAAAAAAAGAACATAGAGACTTAGATTGGAGAAGAGGATTACATTTTTTATTTTGTATTGCTCTCAATTAAGCCATACTTGGATTCTTCTTTATCGTTTTCTAAACATTGTTATTCTTGATACTATTTGATTTGCAATTATCAATTCAAGAACTAGTTTTTATATCATGTTTTCATTAGAACCTGCGATGATGAACGGTTTATTTATGAACTAATCATTATCGTGGGATTCTAACAGAGTTTTTATGGAGTTTAGTGGTTAATTGTTTTATATACTCTGTGTGTGGTGGCGAAATGATTCCCTATCATGGTTATGCTTATTCATTGTGGATGCGTAGCTAACATTCATGATTGTTTGTTAATCCTTATTGATTGCGAAAGTGGATTTAGGGATTTAGAACTTGCCATGCTAGCATAAGTTTATGTATGAGTATCATGCATAATTTGTGGGTGATTTTAACCATTTCATCTACCTTATGTAATCTGAATAGATAACCTGCTCATTCAACCACTATGTTTTCAATCTCTATAGACATATAGGGACTAAGCATATCTGGTGTCCATTTAACTTCTATCTATCTGTGGATGTTTAAGTGGTATGGTATACGTATACTGAAAGGTAGCGTGTACTAATTTCGTGTTATCTGATTAGTTGTCACAACTGTCACATACAGAGATTAAGAACAAGAGACTCTAGATGAAATATTAATGATGTTAGGATCCCATGTTTATTCATATCAGTAATTCACTAGTAATTCTTTTAGTTAACAAAACACCAATTTGATACTTGTCTTAGCAGTGAGTAATAACCAACATTGGTGCATAAGTACAGACTATTACAACCTAAACCAGTCCTTGTGGGATCGAACTTGATTTATCTATATACTACTTGTGACCACGTGCGCTTGCGTGTTTTTGTGTGAACAGATGTGAAGAGTGCTTTTCTGAACGGGGAGTTAGAAGAAGAAGTGTATGTGGAACAACCTCCAGGTTTTGAGGATTCAAAACTGGCAGACTTTGTGTACTTTCTATTCAAAGCTCTCTATGGACTCAAACAAGCTCCGAGGACATGGTATGACACTCTCTCTGAATTCTTACTTGAAAATGATTTTACAAGAGGTGTCGTAGACAAAACTCTCTTTGTCAAAAAGCATAAAAATGATTTGATATTGGTGCAAGTATATGTTGATGACATAATATTTGGTTCTACTAATGATGATCTATGCAAGAGATTTGCTAAGTTAATGCAGAGTCGTTATGAAATGAGCATGATGGGTGAATTGTCATTCTTCCTTGGACTGCAAGTATACCAAAGACAAGATGGTATATTCATTTTTCAGTCCAAGTACATCAAGGATCTTCTTAAGAAGTATCAAATGGAAGACTCATCTACAGCAAAGACTCCTATGCCAACTGCCACTAAGCTTGATAAGGATGAAACTGGTAAGAAGGTTGACATCACAGGCTACAGAGGTATGATAGGCTCATTACTTTATCTCACTGCAAGTAGACCAGATATAATGTTTGCAACATGCTTGTGTGCTAGGTTTCAGTCTGATCCTAAAGAATCTCATCTAATAGCTGTTAAGCGAATATTTAGATATCTTAAGGGGACCCCAAATCTTAGAATTTGGTACCCTAAAGATACAGGATTTGATCTTATTGGATATACAGACTCTGATTTTGCAGGTTGTAAGATTGATCGGAAGAGTACTTCAGGAAGCTATCAGTTTCTTGGAAGAAGGTTAGTTTCCTGGTACAGCAAGAAGCAACATTCAGTTTCCACATCAACAGCTGAGGCTGAATACATTGCTGCTGGAAGCTGCTGTGCTCAGATCTTGTGGATGAGAAACCAACTCCGTGACTATGGGCTTTTGTTGACAAAGATTCCAATCTTTTGCGACAACACAAGTGCCATAGCAATCTCTAAAAATCCAGTGCAACACTCGAGGACGAAGCACATCGACATCAGGTATCATTTTATCCGAGAGCATGTCATGAATGGAACTGTGGAGTTACATTTTGTACCCACAGAAGATCAAATTGCAGACATCTTCACTAAACCGCTTGATGAATCCACTTTCAACAAGCTGGTTGGTGAACTTGGGATGTTAAATCTTTCTAATTGATTTTGATTAGAAGTCAGTAACTGCAGATAGTCCTAGTGAATACATGAGTTTAAGAATTTCCATATCCTTAGAACTCGTGAATTTATTTTCTGGAGCAATTCTCGTAGTTAGGATTTTTGTACTAATTTTATGTCATAATTATGGATGATATATCTTCTGGCATTTAATTAGTTATTAATTCTAAAAATTATTTAAGTGCTAATATTTGTTCTAAATATTCAAGCATTTATTTAATTTGAATTAATTTACTCTGTTTTTAACATTGTAGATTAATGCAGCATAATTGATTGGATTTTAATTGATTAATATCACTTAATGATATTTAGTTGATTTTATTCTGAGAAAATTGTGAATTTTCTGTTAAGAATTGATCTTGGTAAATTTGAAAAGATTTATTAAAATTAAAATTTGACAGGAAATAAAAATTTCTGATTTTTAGAACATGAACAGGTTTTAGGAATTGGAAAGAAGCAAAAATTTCGAATTTTTAGGAAATTCGATAGTTTTTCAAGTACAAAGAAAAAAACCATCGAATTTACTCTTCGATGGTTTTTGATTTAGAAAAGAAAAACCATCGAAATACATTTTTCGATAGTTTTTGAAATCAAAGTGAAAATATATCGGGAGGATTTAATTTTTCAATAATTAAACTCCACGATAGTTTTTCCAAAAGAATTAGTTCGATAGTTTTTCAAATTTTCAAAGAAAAACACTTCGATAGTTTTCTGATAAACGTTCTAAATTCTGATTTTCAAAAAACTTCGATAGTTTTCTAAAAACTATCGAAGGTGAGTTGACAGTTTTGCCCCTTGCAGAAAACCATCGAAGGCACTTTTAAAAAACCATCGAACCAGAAATGTCAAATTTGCCCCTGTCAGTTTCATTTAGTATAAAACATTGCCTTGGTAAATTCTTTTCACTTTTACAGATCTGAAAATCACAAGGCTCCCGTTTATAATACTTACAAAAAGATACATATAACCAAGAACAAATCCATACTCGATAGTTTCTTGAACTATTTACTGATTCTTAACCATCAACAACTCATTTGATTTTACTGCAGTCACTTCTTTTAACTGAGAAATCACTGTATACTTGTATTTTGGTGGAGTTGTAATTGGTTTCCAAAGAAAACCATCGAGAGAGAGATAGATACAGTTGAACCTTGATACTTTGATAATTCGAAACCAATTATCAATTTATTGAAAAAGTTCTAAGTTTAGGAAATTGTTTCTGGTTAGGGTTTTTGCATTCGAAAAGAAAAGGGGTAATTTTGTTAAAGTTTGATTAATTAGTAATAATTAATTAAATTTAAGTGAAAAATAGTTTTGGTTTAATTAATTTTCTGGAAATTTAAAAATGGCCGGAGAATTTATTGTTACCAAAACTAATCATGTCTCGTTTCAGAACTTGCAATCCATAACGAACTTACAGTTTCGTGCAGGGGCAGAGTTTCTGAACACACGTTCATTAGTGGCATATGTTGTGAGTACTCCCGTGGTCCTTTGTATTGATCAATTGACTGCGTTGTACACAACCGCCACGGATACGAGTGAGAATAATATACGATCCTTCAGTTTTGTTGTGCCAGGGGGCAGAACAATAAGGGTGACGGAACATGATTTTAATAGAATCCTACATTTTCCTACAGAAAACCTTGTTCCGGATCCCACAACTGAGGAGATACATGCTTTCTTCACTCTCATAAGAAGTCAACAACCTAACTTCTCTGTGGGAGAGTTTCTGAAGCATTACTTGCCAAAGCCATGGAATTTTTTCTTTCATACCCTAATCCATGTTTTTACTGCCAAGCTAACAAATCTGCATGGTATTCCCTTATTCCTTCAAAAGATAGGGTTTTCCATTGCGAACAATAGGCATATTAACATAGGAAGGCTAATGATTGATCAAGTCATTCTGTGCATGGGACCACTGGATGAAAGAACAGGCATAAATGAAGATGTGCTCTGTTTCTATCCTAGGTTCCTACAGCTAATTCTCAATGATATCTTAACAGATAATGAACGGGAGATTTTTGAAGGTGAAGCCACCTAGGAGTGCATGAAGATGAAGAACAATGCAATAACCGCTCTGATAAGGAAGAACAACTATCGTCCAGGGGTACCCACTGTTCTCACAGAATATCTAAGAACGGTGCCCCTACCACTTCTGCCCCCAGGGGAACAGGTAATTGAAGGTAATATTCCTCAACCTCAACCTGAAATGGCACCTGAACCAATGGATGTTGATCCAGAGCCCTCAGTGGCCATTCCTGACCAGGAGGTTGCAAACCCACAACCTCTAACCACGGTCGAAGAGCCTTTGAAAGAGCCAAATGAAACCACAAACGAACCTCCTTCCCCTCCTATACCCAATATTCAGACATCCGTGAGTGTAGAGGGAGATAGTGCCTTAGCACCACCACATAAGGAGATACACCCTTCAACAACAGCTCTGCCTTCCTCTAAAAGGAGAAGAATAGAAATCGAGACAACTGTTGATACTTCATTTCTCTCATCCAAAGAACCCTTCACTGATTTTTCTGATTTTGATTGGGCAATGCTGACGCAAGCTATATCTGAACCAATAACTCAATCAAGTAAGGAAGAATTGACGGAAGCAGCTGGTGTTCCGACCATATTACGGTCAGGTTCACTGGTTGAAGGTTCTAAGAACCAAGAGTCTTCACAGACGTCGAGAGAAGGCTTTGACCTAAATGCACAATCTAAAGGGTCATTGTCTACCTCCCCAGATAGAACATATCTGGATCCTGCGGGTAAAGGGTCTGACGTAGGTGCAGATCGGCAACTCGGTGACAATGAATCAATTACTATTGAGGAGTCAACTGAGGTGAAGTCTTCACAGACTCATGGGGAAGATTCAGGATCTCTGCTGTTAATAGAGCCTGTTTCTAACCCCCTAGAGATTCAAACTCTAGATCCTTCAAAGGATATATCATCTAAGGATGATCAGCAACTTGGTTTAACCAAGGACGGGGACTTGCAAAGCCCCATTGCACCACCGGTGACCTCCTTAAGGATGGCTACGGTGTTTTCTTCTGTAGGTACAATCAGCACAAAGGGATTGAGTGAAACACAAACACTTACACCTGGCCTGAGTGGGAAAGGTAAAATGATTCAAACACCGACAGAAACGTTGAGTGTACACCCAGAGCCAAATGTGAGGAGTGACACCCTAACCCTTCCAAATATTGATGATTTGCTGTTACCAACAGAAAGAGAGTTACAAGTTCAATCTACCCTCAAGGAGATGACAGTTCGTGACAAAGATGGAAATCCACTATTCAAGGTTCCACTGCGACCTTCCTTTGACCAAGGGATCTCCTCTAGTCAAGGCAATGCTTCTTTAAAGACTATTCAAGAGAAGGTTGACTTGGCTGCAGCTGATTCCAGAAGAACATTCAGGGTCATTGGTAGTGCATCTGGCACTATAACAGGTACGAAGCAGGCAGTGGACACCTTAAAGAAGGAAGCTATGGAAGAACTGATCGAGTTGAGGACGGACGTCAAAGAGCTTAAAGATGGATTCATGAATGAAGTAGATGCTTTATCACAAGGACAAGAAGCTTTGAGAGAGGACGTTCTGGTTATCCGGGATGGTCAAGCGCGGGTAAAAGATGCAATGAATACACTTTCAAGAGTGGAGTCTAAGCTGAACAAGAGGCTGGATCATATGGAAAAGACTACCAACTCGAGATTGGACAACATTGACCTGACACTAGCTTCTATGAATGAGATGAATAAGCAGATTATGGATTTCTTGGAAAATCAAGGTGACGGAGTACAGTCAATCTGAACTATGTTGAAGAACCAACAAACTGGACAACCTGGTCCTTCCAATCAGGAACATGATCTTTCTGCTGCCTTTTATGCTGAGGATGCTTTCGTCGAGGATTCCTCAACTAAGGGGGAGAAAGTTGGAGAAGGGGAGAAAGAGAAGACTAAGGATGGATGGGGAGTTTGGGAAACGGTTGAAGCTATTCCAATCAGACAGTACTGGATAGAAGAACTTGTACAGGAAGAAGAGAAGAGTGAAGAGGAATTTGAGGTCATGCTAGAGAAACCAATTCAGGAGGAGCATGAGCCATATTATCCAGAGCCCGTTGAACATCCAATCTGGGAGGATATTATGGAAGAAGAAGCAAATTATCTGTCACCAGAAGAAGAAGCTGACTTGGAAGCAATAAGAGCTCAGAGAGCTCCAGTAGATTCCAGGCAAGCTGATAAAGAGAAACAACAAGCAATTCTGAGGAGTGAAAAACTGAAGAGATTCAAGGTGTATAATGAAGTGAGGAGGAAGAAGATGATAGATCTGGCAAAGAAAGAAGGTAATGAATGGGAAATGGCTTATAAAACCTTTTGCGGAGTTGAAGACGGATTAGAAGTCAACGACAATGCTGAGGTGGAAGTTATCATTCAGGACATCAGAAGTGCCAATCTTGAAGATCAGACTTACTTCACAGCATTGAGAAACTATATAATCTTTCTGAAAGATGGGGTTAAAGCAAATGGTGCCTGGAGCTTATTAATCAATTTTCTGGAGAAAGGTACATTTGTGATTTCCACTAAGTTTTTAGAACAGAGGACATACACAGAATTGCAGGTTATTCTCATCAAGATTCAAAGGACGACAAGGCTAAATGAACTGCTCCGTGAGCATGTTAAAGAGATCTTGATGAAAGTCGGTCCAGAGATTACTGAAGATCCTCCAATGGTTAGATTCATGGCGAATGACTTGTTCAGAATCTGCTATTTGGCTAAGGACAAACTGAGAGACTACCCAAGAAACTATCTAATCTCAGTTGAGAAGTATCTTAGATCCACTGGATTCTCATCAACGGAGAAGGACAAAGCAGCATACACTCTTAGAAGATTTCTAATGGAGAATGTTCCTTACTATAGGAAAAGAGTGGAAAGAGGATTGGAAGTGCATACCAGATTGCCAAACATGCCAAAGCTAAACAAGAAAGATGTTAACATTGCATGGTTATGGGCTGGAGTGGGTCAAGAGGTTGAATATATTGGAAGACACATCCAAGGAGCAATCCTTAAACCTGGAGAACCACTGCACTATCTATCAGTGATTGATTATCAAGCTGCTAACTCCGATCCAATGATTGAAGAAGGTGAGATTGGAATGGACTGAAGATTGAAGCAAAGAACAAAAGAACTATCAGCTCAGACTAGAGGAGCAACTTCATTGTATAAAGTTTTATTGTTTTTTGATTTATGAAATCTGGAAATGTATATATATCTGATCCAGAATGCATTTAATATTATTACGCTGTCTTACTTTAAGTAGTTTCATGTTTCCTTAGTTAGTTGAGTTATCCTCGAAGTATTTGCTTGTCGAACTCTATCCAATCAAATAGGGGGAGATTGTAAAGCATAATGTAACATAAGATGTAAAAGAGATAACTACAACTCAACAAAGGACAAGACAGACAATAATATTAACAGAAGCACAGGAATCCAGAATCAAAGAAGAAAAGGTAAACTCAAAAAATCAAAATACGTTATGTATTCTTGAAGTCCGTAAACAGGTCACGGAAAGAAGTTCATGAAAGTGTTCAAGCCTCAGTGACAACAAAAGAAACAAGACTTTCAAGACGACAGAAGTATGTGAATGATTTAGGGTTAAGTACCACGGGATTCCAGTGATTTAATCGAAGCAACCAGAACGACAAGGGACTTATCAGCAGCATTGAATTGAAGACGTAGAAGAAGAATTGATCAAGTGTTATTCATCTGTGAACCAGACCAGTTGCACTAGTTGACGGCACTAAAAAGATCAGGTTGTTTTATCGTCTCAGAAGAAAGTGATACAGTCTATTACTTAAACACCCAGGAGCTCAGTGGAATCATTAAATGATATAAGACAAGAAAAAGGATTCGATAGTTTTTTCAATTGAAAAAAACTATCGAATGGTATTAAAAATGATTCATTGAAAACCATGTTAACTTAATGTGGTATTCGATAGTTTTAATTAAAAAAACTATCGAATGGTAAATTAAGTTAATTCATTCGATGGTTTTTAATTAAGGAGCAGGTGAAAAGTATACTTGTTTTACAGGTTGATGAAAATTGGACGGCCAGGATTGATTCTTCAATTGTGGTTCGATAGTTTTCAAACCAAAAGACTGCAGTTAATACAGAGTGAAGAATGTGTCTTCTTCAGTTAAGGCAAAACACACAGAGACATTACTGAGAGAGAGAATTGAGCCGGAGAAATTCATAGAAATTAATAGTGCTCAGAACTTGATCATTGTATTGAATTTGTGTAACCTTAAACTCATTGGAGCTAATCTACGGATTAGAAATTGTAGCACCCTTCGAGGTTTATATTTATAAAAAGATATAATCCCCGAAACTTGGTTTGGTTTGGTGTGTTTGATTTCGTTATAGAACTGAATGAATTATCCGCGAACGAAATTAAATTATTTGTGAGTATCGTATTCAACCCCCCCCCCCCCCTTCCACGATACTTTGGACCTAACACTATGTCACTTCAAATCATAATCTGTCTCTAACCATGTTTCCTACTGAACCTTCTTTTATTGACATTCTGTCTCCTATACCTAAACATAAACCTCTTCTTACAAATGTTGATACAGATCTAACACATTCTACTTCATCAGATTTATTTCCTTCTACCTCACCTATTCCTGAAAATTCTTCTTCATCTTCACCTATTTCTGAAACTTCTTCACCTATTCCTGAGAATACTTCATCTATTCCTGAAAATTCTTTACCTAACTCAAGTACATATTCTCCAGCTGAGAATTCTTTGACAAATGTCCCTAATCTGTCCAGACCTATCAGATCTAAACATCTTCCCTCTAAATTTTCTGATTACACTGGTCTACCTATCCTTTCTAAATCTCATTCATCTATCAATTCCACAGTACAAGTTTCTCCTCTCTTAGCTGTTACTTCAGACACATCAAAAATTGTAGAACCTATACACTATCATTAAGCAATTAATGATCCTAACTGGTGTGCTGCTATGCAAACTGAATTAAATGCCTTGGAGGCAAATAATACAGCTTGGATTATAACATCACTTCCTCCTGGTAAAAAGACTGTTGGGTGTAAGTGGATTTACAAGGTCAAATACAAGGCAGATGGTTCTTTGGAAAGGTATAAAGCTAGGTTAGTAGCAAAGGAGTTCACTCAAACTCATGGACTGGATTACTTTCAAACTTTTGCACCAGTTGCAAAAATGACATCAGTTAGATTGATCCTTGCTCTTGCTGCTACTCAAAATTGGGATCTGACTCAGTTGGATATAAATAATGCTTTTCTCAATGGAGAATTGCATGAGGAAGTTTACATGACAATTCCACCTGGAATTCCTATTCCCTCCTCCTTTCATGGTTTGAATCCAGTGTGCAAACTCATAAAGACACTTTATGGTTTGAGGCAGGCTCCTAGAGAATGGTTTGACAAATTTGCAGCATCTTTGCTCACTTATGGCTTCTTTCAGTCAAAATCTGACAACTCTCTATTCTTCAAGCATACATCTGAGGCATTTCTTATGGTTCTTGTGTATGTAGATGATATTATATTGACTGGATCAAGTAACTCGCATATTGCTGCTGTCAAGAAATATCTTAATGATAATTTCAAACTAAAAGATCTTGGCCCTTTGAAGTATTTTCTTGGTTTGGAAATTTCAAGGTCAAAGTTAGGTATCTATATTCATCAGAGAAAGTATGCCATGAGTCTCTTGTCAAATACTGGTATGTTGACTACTAAAGCCAGCACTATAACCATGGAAGCTCAACACAATTTACAGTCAAATGCTGGTATACCTTTGGCTACTGTAGATGCATCAGCATATAGAAGACTTGTTGGACAGTTGATCTATCTCACTATCACTCGTCCTGATATCACATATCATGTTCATATTCTTAGTCAGTTTCTAGCTGCACCTACAGATGTTCACAGAAATGCAGCACTGAAATTGGTGAAGTACATTAGAAGTGCTCCAGGACAAGGACTTCTGTTTTCTGCAAATAGCTCACTGACACTTAAGGTGTATACAGATGCAGACTGGGCATCCTGTCCTATGACTAGAAGATCCTTATCTGGCTATTGTGTAATGCTCGGAAACTCACTCATTTCCTGGAAATGTAAGAAGCAGAATACAGTGGCTAGATCCTCAGCAGAAGCAGAATACAGGAGTATAACTAATGCTTTATGTGAATTAACCTGGATATTCAATCTTCTTACAGAACTGAAATTTCAGATTCCAAAGCCTATTGTTTAGTACTGTGACAACAACTCGGCTATCCACATTGCTGAAAATCCAGTTCTACATGAACGAACGAAACACATAGAATTAAATTGTCATCTCATTCGTGACAAAGTGAAAGAAGGGTTCATTTTGCCTACTTATCTTTCTACGTTTCAGCAACCTGCTGATCTACTGATGAAGGCTCTTTCCTCACACCGATTGAAGTTTCTACTCAACAAATTATGAGTTGTAAATCTGTTTCCAACTACGAATTTGAGGGAGGCTGTTAAAGTGTAGGTAGTGTAGATTGTAGATATCTAATTATATAGCAAGGGTAGATTAGTCTATTCACTTTAGTAGTTAGTTAGAAATAGTCAAGTCAACTGTGTATAAATAGTCTTGTACATCTCATAACAGAATCAATGAAATCATTTTACAATTCTAAATGAAATGACCGGACTACAAAAACTTTCAGGACCAGACTACAAAACTTTCAATGTTTCGTCTTTAATATAATAGTATAGATGTCAATATTACTCATTATTTTTTTAAAGAAAAGATGAGATAATTAAGAACGCTTACAAAACAAACAAATATTTAAAGTATTTGTACGCTCGATAATTTGTATTGTCCCTTGTGTAGAAGAACATGTTCTTTGTCTCCTATTTCTTTGACGTTTCGCTTGATCATTCAACCATAATTCCAGCCATGATTCCTGAGTTTTTCCTATATGCAAAAAGCACAACAAAAGCAAAGTCAGGGACATAAATAGGATCCTCGCGAACTTTTACATTATCGTTACCACTAAAATATGTTGTTAAACATTAAGATAACAATCTATTAAATCTAAAAAGATCATAAAATCACCAAAGCAAAAAATCAGAGCATAGAAAACATAATGTAAGGATATGATAGAACCTGCAAAGAATTAATTTAATACATAATTTATTTAGTTAATTATTTAAATTAGAATAAAAATGAACTAGGAAGACTTAGGTTTGAACTAGGAAGACTTAGTTTATTGAACTAGGAAGACTCACAAGTGAGTCTTCCCGATTGTCTTCCTAGGCCAAACCATTGTCTTACCGATTGTCTTCTTAGTACAACCATTGTCTTCCCGAGAGTCTTCCAAGGCCATTTGCTTTGTTTTCCTGTAAGTCTTCCAAAGGTAATTCTATTCAAGTGGCTTGCACGTGGGTTGACAAAAAGAAAAGCTGTTGATTTGTTATATATAAATACAAGACAATTCGAAGGCAAAAGACATCAAGACATTACACAGAAAAGCAAATCAAGACAGAACATACAAAAACATTTCATTCCTCTTCTGTCTTCATTACTTCAACTGTCCGAGCAATCAATTTTCATCAAGTGATTTAATTCTTGATGTGTTCCTCACATTAAATTCATAAGGATCATTTCACTTGTACTGCTTGAACTTTCTAGCGGATCATAATCCCTAGATTTTATATCGAACTACTTTTTAGATTCGATCCTTTTTATTACAAAAATAGATAAATTCATGTCGAATTTATTCTAGATTTGTTTTATCAAGTTCATTGTAATCAGTGATCAGAATTGTAACACCCTTCAAGTTTAATAGAGTTTTATTTAACTTGAATATTGTTTCAGTTTTATTCCGCACTAATTTGTTCTAAATTGTTAAATCTTTAAAAGGACAAATTCGATTAAACGGTATCGTTTGTTTTCAACCCCCCTTCTACAAACTTATCAGGACCTAACAATTGGCATCAGAGCCTTTTGATTGATATACAAATCAAAGATCCAATTGTTTTGAGATTTTTCTTAAACTCTGAATTTTTTATTATTCCAAAAAATCTCAAAAGATGTCTACTACATAGAAAGTGGGTACAGTCAAAATCCCAATATTCAGCAAGGAGCATTATCCTATGTGGAAGAAGAAAATGCTCCTATTTCTTAAAGTTGCAAATCCCAAATACATTGATGTGCTGAAGAAAGGTCCCAAAGTCCCTATGATTATTGAGGGAGAGCTGACAGAGAATAATGTTGTTACCAGGCCAGCTAGGATGTACCCTAAAGATCCCAAGGATTACACTCCTGATGAGAAAGAGGATGCTACCTTGGATTCCTGTCTACAGTTGATCCTTGTTGATTGTCTTAATCCTATAATGCATAATCATGTCCTAAACTGTGAAACTGCCAAACACATTTGGGAAACCATAGAGATAATCAATGAGGGGACAGAGGAAGTTAGGGAGAACATGGTGGAAATTCTCACCTCTCAATATGAGCATTTCAGATCAAATCCTGGTGAAGGTGTCTCTGAGGTTTTTGAGAGATACAACAAATTAATCAATGATCTGAATCTCAATGGGAAGCACTACACCATCAAGGAGATTAACAAGAAGTTCCTTCTTACACTTCCACCTCATCTGGAGCACAGAATATCTGCCATTAGAGAAGCAAGAGATCTAGGAGAGATTGCTTTGGAAAGATTGTATGGTGTTCTGAAGACCTATGAGCTGGAGCAGATTCAACAAAGGGAGCTGTATAGAACTGGGAAGATTGTTAGTACTTCTACTGCATTGGCTGCTGAAGTCCCACAGAAACTGGAAGTGAAGGCTGTTCAACCTTCCAGTTCTAACATGAATGTTATTGATGCTGAATATGGATTAACATCCATTGATCAATCTGGTGGTGACTTCTATTCTTTAGAAGAACTTGATCAGCTGGAGGATGGTGACCTGGCTTTGATAGTCAGGAAGTTTGGGAAAATTTAGATTCAAGAGGAATCCCAATCTTAAGTTCAGACCCAGATTTCAGAGAGGTGGATCTTCCTCTTCAAGTGGCACAAGGGGTGGCTACAAAACTGGAACTGTGGAAAGGAGCGCAATCAGATGCTACAATTGCAATGAGTTGGGTCACTTTGCTACTGAATGCAGAAAGCCTAAGCAAGTGACTAGAAACACATTTGATTCTAGCAAGAAGAACAAGATTGGGAAAGCCTATGTTGCTGAGGGAAAGAGTTGGGATGACACTGACAGTGATGAAGAAGCAAGTGAGATTGGGAACCTTGCTTTAGTGGCTAAAGAAGCAAGCACTTCATCTTCATACATGTCAGAGGTAAAGTTCACTGACACTGAAATGATTCGTCATCTTAGTGGTACTATTTGTTGTGCACGCACTGAAAATGATAGAATAATTCTTTTGAACACGGCTCTTGAAAAGGAGATAAAAGAATTGAAACTTGTGCATGTTAATCAGGATGAACTTACTGAGAAAATTGCATTTCTTGAGAATAGGGTTAAATGTTATATTCAACTGGAAACCATTCTTAAAGAAAAGATTAGTGAGCTTAATACTAAAGCCAATGCTTACTATAATTCCTGCAAGACTGCTAAAGAGATTTTCAACCAACAAGCTATTGGTAATCATGTTAGTATAGGTTATGGTTATAATGAGGCTGTTGGATTGCTAGGCATTAATACCCCTAATAGAGTCAGTGCTGAAGAAAGGGGTATTCCATATGTGCTTAAGGGTATTGAAACACCCTTCTTTAGAGAGTCCCAGGCAGATCCTCTGAATGAATACTCTATCATCATTGCAGAGGAGATACGTGAAGAAGATCTTGCTTTGGAAGTTGAACAGTCCAACAAGTGTATATCTTATATTCCAGTCAAAGTTGCTACAACTAAAAAGACTAAATCAGATATCCATAAGTTGGATCAAAACAACTGTAGAACTAACATGCCTGCTGTTAATTCTTCTCATAAAGCATGTGGTGTGATTAATTGCATGTCTTGTGCTTTCAATGTTATGCATGCTTATTTTAATAGTAAGCATGTATCTAGTGATAAGACTGCTCCACGTCAACATGTTAATAATAAGAAGCATGTTAAAGCTAAGACTACTAATCCTCCTAAGACTAGAGTGGATTCATTTATCTCTAAGCCTACTCAGAAATGTGTTAAGGCTGGCTATAAATGGAAACGCTCTTTTGTGAAAGAGGATGAAGTAGTTGTAGCTAAAAAGGTTGTTTTGCCTGACAAAGGCCAGTTCTTTAAGTATGCCGGACCCAATCAAGTTTGGGTTCCGAGGAAGGACTAATCAATTTGATATTACAGGGAATTAAACAGGTAAACCGTGTTATGTGAATTCTTGACAGTGGCTTTTCAAGGCATATGACCGGAGATAGAGCCCTGCTATCAGATTTGGTTGAGAAAGCTGGCCCAGTAGTTACCTTTGGAGATAACAGCAAGGGTATTACGAAAGGATATGGTTGTTTGAAGTTTGGAAATGTTATCATTGAAGATGTATCATTTGTGGAAGGTCTGAGATTCAATCTTCTCAGCATCAGTCATTTCTGTGACAGAGGATATGCTGTTTTCTTTGAAAGAGAGAAATGTCAGATCCTTCACAAGAAGAATGGAAAGCCTGCTCTTCAAGGAGTAAGGAAAGGTGATTTGTTCATAGCTGATCTGCACTCTGGATCCAAAGATGAAGTTAGTTGTTTTTATGCTAAAGCTTCATCAGATGAAAGTTGGCTATGGCACAAGAAGATGTCTCACCTTAACTTCAAAACCATGAACTCTTTAGTCAAGAGGGAATTGGTTAGAGGTTTGCCTCAAATGGAATTTACACAGGATGGAATATATGAGGCATGTCAGAAAGGAAAGTCAAAGAAAGATTCTCACAAGGGCACAGACACATCATCAATAACTGAACCACTTCAGCTACTGCACATGGATTTGTTTGGTCCAGTTAATGTGATGTCCATGTCAAAGAAACAATATGCACTTGTGATTGTTGATGACTTTTCAAAATATACATGTTACTTTTTCTAATTACTTATTTAATCTATTTTAATCATTTTAATTACGTGCACTTTACCTTTTGAGCTAAAACATGTTACATTTTCTATTTTCTATTTTCTATTTTTAAAAAATTATTATTAAATAATAACATTATTTATAAACAATCACTTTTTCAGCTAAAATACATTACCTTTTTTATTTTTTCTACCAAAATCCTCTCTTTTCTAAAAAAACACGGACAATTAACTTTTCAACTAAAATATGTTAATCTTTCTATTTTTCCTTACTAAAACCCCTTTTTTTTCAAAAGTATCACATACAAACCCTTACTTATTTATTTTAAAACCTATTTAATTACTTATAATTCTTTTCTATTCTTATGTTACTTTTTCTATTCTTTATTTCAAAACCCCCTCCTTTTTCAAAAATATTTATTTATTTTGAAACATATTTCAATACTCTTAGTTGTTTAAAAAAATTGAACATATATTTATTTTTTTAATAATTTTATTTATAAAATATTAAAATATCTAATTCAAAAGGAGAATGAAAAATGACTACACACAACATTAAAATAAATTAATGGATACACAAAGTCGTTAACACCAACTTGCATGCATCTGAACCTGTTTCACAAAATCCCTGGAAAACAGAAAAGGTTGTAGCAAAAACTTTTTAGAAGTTCAGCAGGAAAAACTTATAAGACCACGTAACTTAAAAAATTATGACCAAAGCCTTCAAGTATATAAATTGTAATCTATTCGTCAAGAAAGTCAATGTTCAATGTTCAAAACTGAACTTGAAAGAGTTAGTTGAGGAAAAAGATAGTATTACATGCATATTTTTTATATCATTTTTTGTGTTAAAACCCAAAAAAAAAATACAAATAACTTTTTAATTTTTTAAACACCATCAAAAAAATTGATCGACACTCTAACTTGTGAAAATTCATATTCAACTACTCAACCGAGTGTTAATGTAATAGAAATATTGGATCAAAAAGTTGATATTAAGAAAAAAAAAGGAGACAAATAAAGTGCTAGTAATTACTTTTGTTTAGCCATGGTTATTGTTTGTCGTAATCCAACAAACAAAATCCTGTAGAATTAAAGAAGAAGATCAAAACAATTGATTATTGTTAATAACTTTAGGTCACATAAATATTAATAAGATACAGTAAAGTTTAATGAAAAACAAAATTCTATCAAACCTAATTAGAAGTGGGAATAAACCAATTAGTTCATTCTAAAAGAAAGACACAACAATTCTTAGATAAAAAAGGCAGGAAAAAAATCTTGTAACATAAAAGGTGTAATAACAGATAATAAATAAGATTTTAAAAAGATTAGAATGATACCTGGTAAAGACATTCTTTCTTATCGTGCCTTTCTTAGGGGTCATTTATTTATGTCTTAACATGTCTTAATAGAACTTATCTTAATAATTAAAACATTAAGATTGTTTGGTTTATATTCTAATCTTTCTTAAGCGTTAAAATTCTTCTTAATCACTAAGAAACACACACCCAGCCTAGCCATTAAGAACCAACTGTTGATTAGTTATTTTCATCGCTTTGACATATAGAAAAAACTATACGTCACATCACACTTGTTTTTCTAAATAAATTTTGTCATCACCTGTATTCCTTTATTTAAGTATTAATTACGCATGATGGTATTGGTTTTAACATATGAATTATTGAAAATTGAAAATTTTATATTAAACAAATATCGTATAAATTATAATCATACAATATTTATTTTATTCAAATAAGTATAATGTATTATTTATTCAAAAGAAGAAATTAAAAAATTTGAACCAATTAAAAAATTTGCACCGTTCAGATAATTTTTCAATTTATGTACCAAACAAAATTATTCAATAAGTATTCAGATTAATAAATCATTCAGATATTTTAATGATTAAGATTTTTTTGTTCAGATTTGCCAAATGACCCCTTAGTTATCTATCCATCTTAATCTGCAACCAAAATACAAAATTTATTAAACATTAGTGGTATAAGATGCAGATTCATGCTAGATCACATACAATATACATGACTGTGGGAGATCACATACAATATACATGGCTATGATTGAATTGGTGAAGTGATGAAGAGGGATGAGATGGTGAAAATCTCAAAAATCAATAAAAAATAATATACTAACATATGGAATGTCACATTGGATTTAGAGAAAAGATCATTAAAGGATTTTGTGATATTTGCTTTTACCTGCATGAATATAAAGATTAATAATTTATAAAAGTAACAACTAATAGAATCTGCAAATGTGGGAAGAATTTCTCTCTTACAAATTTTAACATGTGCATGCAGAGTACAAAAACTAAGATATGCATGAAAATTCAAAACTGACCTTATTAATATGATGAACCTCAGAGAGTTTGAAAGAAAATCCCTGCAAACTTAATGCAAACTTTAGTAAGGACCGAATGCCATCACTTTAAATATAACTTGTACAATCCTGTTGTGCTGCATATTGACATGAACATAATTAGTTTCGAATATTTATAATAAAAAGAACATGATAATCATAATCTTGTACACGTATAAACTATACAAAAAATAAATTAAAGATGTGAGAAAAAAAAGTGCAGACCAATTTGCAGAGCTGACCGATATATATACACATAAATCGATTCAAAAATAGTAATGTCTTCTCAAATAAGCAATATCCTCATATGAAACTGGAAAATTTGTGGAATTGAGACTTAAAGAAGGATTTTTTTTTGAAGATTTGATTTTCTTTATATTTATTTTCTTTCCAATGAACTCAAATAAGGAAATTCAATTTTATTGAAAGAGTTCTAATTATATAATTTGATTAGGTTTATAATTTTTAGAGAACTTGTCTTTTATAAGTAGGAGTTAGGAAATGAAATATTAAAAGATTTCGATTTTTTCTCTAAAAAGGAGCTAAATTAGGAAGTTTTGATCTTCATAAAAAGATATATAAAGATAAATTTGGTTACTTAAATTTCAAATATGATTGACTTTCCTGAAAATTTGAGTGTAACTAAGGAATGCATTCGCTAAAAATTCGAATGTAAATGAGGAAATTTAATTTTATTGAATTAAAATTGAGGAGCTCTAGAAAATTAGAAAAATATGAATCGAGCGATTCTGGAGAAATTTGTGGAATTGAGACTTAAAGATGGATTTTTTTTTTAAAGATTTGATTTTCTTTATATTTATTTTCTTTCCAATGAACTCGAATAAGGAAATTCAATTTTATTGAAAGAGTTCTAATTATATAATTTGATTAGGTTTATAATTTTTAGAGAACTTGTCTTTTATAAGTAGGAGTTATGAAAGGAAATATTAAAAGATTTCGATTTTTTCTCTAAAAAAGGAGCTAAATTAGGAAGTTTTGATCTTCATAAAAAGATATATAAAGATAAATTTGTTTACTTAATTTTCAAATAGGATTGACTTTTATGTATTTATTGACTTTCCTGAAAATTTGAGTGTAACTAAGGAATGTCTTCGCTAAAAATTCAAATGTAAATGAGGAAATTTAATTTTATTGAATTAAAATTGATGAGCTCTAGAAAATTAGAAAAATATGAATCGAGCGATTGTGGAGCTCCTGGGGTTTTCCTTTATATATATGTTAGGCCAAATACACAATATATAATCAAGATAAATATGATAATAATAATCAAGAACACTGTTTATGAATCAAAACTGAATTATATAAATAACTCTTCTCTCAGTGATGTTAATGAATCACAGAGAGCTTCTAGGTTACAAGAATAATAATTCTATGTTCGCATCCCTTCTAGGGATAACCTATCTGTGTTTATATAGTACACAGTTACACAATCCTTATCTAATTGATACTCCTATAAATTAGCTATACAATTATTATCAATTAAGGATTGCTTCAGTCTTCTGTCCAGTTTCCTTAGCTGTATCAATATATTCTGCTTCTTTCCATCTTCAGAATATATTGCTTCTAGAATCTTCATGATTTGCACCGACAGCTAAAACAACTTTCACCCCGTCAGACTTTAACAAACTCTGACTGGCTTCCAGTAAACTCTGATAAGTACTTCAGACTAAACTCTGAACAGTACCTGTTACTTAAACACTGATTAAACAAACATCAGCAATTATATCTAACAATCTCCCCCAACTTGTGCATAATAAAAATGTACAAGTTAAACAGATAATTGATGATGTCAAAACATATAACAAATGCAGTGTTTAATCATAACAGAGTTTAATTTTAACTTAGAACAGAAAACTTTAAAAACTTACAGTCAGACTTTATTTGATTTCTTGAATATCAGGAACAGTTCTGAGATAATCTATGAGAAGTCTTCTTTCAGCCCTTTCCAGCTCTTCAACCATAACTTTCTTCAACTCTCTCAACTCTGGATCAGATTCTCCAGTCTGATAAATTGCAGCTCTCAAAGAATAGATGGAATTTTTCCTCATCTCATTCCCTAGCCTAATAAAATATGGTTTATCAGATTCTAGATTAAATTCTAAGACTTTAACTCCCAGATCAGTCCTTAGTCTTGCACTGTTTCTTTTCATTTCTACAATCTTTCCATAAGCATCTCTGTAGTTAGGAATATATGCACTCGAGACTCCTCCTCCAAGCATTATCTTTGATTTCAGCATCCTTTCTCTGATAACTAAAGCAGCATCATGAGTATTTCTATTTTTGACTTTTAACAAATACAGAACATACTCCAATTCTTCATAAGATTTGAGATTGATGTCAGACTCTGCAACCTTGTAAACTCTTCCATCAGCCATAAAATACAGCAAAAACTCTTTCTTTAACACTTTATGAAATATCATCTGAACAGATTCTAGCATATCAAGACTCTCTTGAGTAATAATACCAGATACTGCCAGTGATGATTGATCTCCAGGCCTGTTGTTTATTCTCTTCTCCCTGTGTGAACCTAATCCAGATTTATCATAAGATTCTTTACCCAACACAGTTCTGGTTTCTGAGAAGTTAACAGTTTCTGGCTTCAGAGTTTCAGGAAGTATAGGTCTTCTAAAAGTACCTTGGAGTTGAGGTGCTAGTTGAGTTTGCACAACATGAGCATTGTCAGAGGTTGTTACAACTTTAGTAGAAACATCAACTTGAGCAGCGTCAGAGGTTGATTTAATAAATTTTGATTCAACTTGAGCAATGTCAGAGGTTGAATAATTCTTCCTTGGTAACTGTCCTTCTTCTACCAGTTTACCCTTGCCCTTATCAGTGTTTGCTATCACAGGCTTCTTTGAGTTTTGCAAACTCTGTTGAGTATTCTCTTTGATAAAGATTGCAACCTCCTTCTTTCTAGGAACCTTAGCCTTTTTCTTATAAGTGCCAGAATCAATCCTTTTCTTATGTTGATCAGCAAGAAGCTTCATCTCATCATCCATATCTTCCACTGTGGCGTCACCACCATGCTCTTCTAGAAATATCTTAGCAGCAATCTCTTCATCAGTAGTTGGATTAGATGATATCACTAGACTCTTGAGTCTTGAAGAAGATTGACCACCAGAGTTTATCCTCTCAGAGTTTGTCTGTTTTGACCTTTGTCTCCCTATTTCTTGAGCAAATATAGACCTATTCTCTGCTTCTCTACTTCCACCATCAGTAGAATCATCCCTCCGTCTCAAGGTTGGAGTCCTCTTGCATTTGTCCTTTGAAATAGTCTCCCCCTTTTTGACATCATCAGGTAGAAACACTGAAGTTAATAATTCCAGAGCATTGGAAATGGAAATCAATTGTGCAGACATTGCAGTCTGATTGTCTTCAACTTTAACAAGCCTCTGCTTTATGTCTTCAGAGTCCTTAGCTTGCTGCTTGAACATTGTAGAGTAATATGATTTGTCAAGCTTCAAAGTTGTATCCCTGATAGAAAATTCATTCCTAAGATTTGTAAACATCTGTTGATTCTCATCAAATCTATTATTAAGAGATTTGACTTGAACAACAGTTGCCTTTAAACTTTCAAGTACATCTGTTAAGAAATTTTCTTAACAGCTCTCAAATTAGACTTCTTTGACCTCTTTGATTGAGACACAGAAGGTCCAGCTTCAGAGTTTGCGAGTTGTTGTTGTTGTGACTGGACTAGAAATTGTTGCACAGACTCAGGCAACATCAAAACACCAACATCACCTTTCTTGTTATCTTTATTAGTTAGATCAGAGAATATGCGTTTATGCAATTTAAACGAGAGAATGACATCATCCTCTAAGATCTCAACATCAGGACAGCAAAAGGTGAATAGCAATTGACAAAATCTAGAGAAATAAACAACATTCCTATTCTCTTGCATTTTCTCACCGATATTAGTTAAAACTAGCCTAGCAACATCAAAATTACTTCCATAAAGAAGAGAGTACCCGATTTGCAGACTATCAGTGGGTATTGCATCCCAATTCGTGCACTTCTTTCCAAAAGCCCTAGTGATGCAGTCGAAAAAGAAACTCCATTCCTTGCGCAAAAACGGCCTTTTCAGTTGACCAATCTTTGTCAGTGGTCCAGAGTAGCCAATTTCTCTCATCATGCGAATCAACTCAGAATCTCCAACAGAAATTGTGAAAGCATTGAAATCCTCAAGGCCCAAAGCATCACGAACAGTTGTTGGAGTAACTGTATATTCTTCTTCTTGAAATTCAAAGATTATGGACGGAGACCCAGTCTCTCCTCCATCGTCATAAGTCCCTGTCTGCCAAAAAGTTCTGATTTGAGATGCAGACAGCTTCAATGGTGCAGTTAGAGCAGTGCCAATATCAGAGTTTGACAAGAAATTCTGAATCAAATGAAACGTCTCCGGTGCGTTCTCATTTGCTAGTGGAGCTGAATAGTTATTAAGGACAAATTCTAACCCAGAAGCAGTAAACATTGTTATAGCCATGAGAAAAGTTTAGAAGTAAGCAAGGAGAAAGACAGAGAAAAGTTTAGAGTGTATGCAATGAAAGTATTTGAGACAATGTTTGTGAGTAAAAACTTATGAAAAGATGAAGTGTGTAAAAGAATGAACAGTTTATGTGTAGTAAGTTTAAATAATAACTGTGAAAATTAAAACCCAAACGTTTTAATCATTACTACACACAGCAGGCGTCTTTGAAAAGTGTGTGAGTGGGACAGATGTCAAACATGCATACGCTGACAGCTGTATGTAACAACTTCCAATACACACGCGCAGTAAAAATAGCCATAATTACCGCTTGTCACATTGTTCAAAACACGCAACCTCTCTCTCCTCTGTTTAATACAAATATGAACCGTTTGTTATCATACTCTTTTCGAATTTCAAAACAAATATCTAATCTCAAAATTATAAAATGTCTGAAACAAAGAAATCATTTTAACCATCAGAGATTAAAACAAAGTTACCTCGGCGTATTTCACACAATACATCAGTGTTTACCATTTGTCCTTCTTTGTCAATAAACTCTTTTCTCAAACTGTACAGGTGTGAATAATTGTGTGTGCAATAGCAGAGTTTACCGAAATCAATATTTAGACCATCTCAAAGTGCATAAAATCCACAAACTAAAGCGGTAAAAACTGGTTGCCTAAACTCTCATATATAAAATAAAATCTGATTTTTATATCTAAACTCTGTATACTGATATCCTTTCATTTGGATATATCTTTTATTTTTCACCCCCTTTATTTATATATATATATTTTTTTTTTTCCAGTAATCAGTGGTTGGCACTAGTCACCAAAAATCAAAGATTTTAGCCCCTATTTCATACAATAAGTTCCTGGATCTTCCTAGGCACAACATGATCTCAAAGGAATTTGTGCTCTGTTTGGCATCTTTTGATTTGAGGGTGAATTATTTGCAATTTATAATCAGAGTTTAGACTTTCCATCAGTTAATACAATTAATTTATGAGAGAAAATGCAAACAGCTAATACAAACTCAGTGTATAGGAACAATAAACTAAGAGATGCTATAAATATAGAGACAGTATCATGCTGTGTTAACTTACTGCACAGATTTGAGATCAGAATCTATATAACTCTTAAGGATTCATAATTACTTACTAAGAATTATGCCTCATACAAATTTCTTCATCGGTCCATATGTTTCAGACAAAATCACAATCAGAGTATAGCATTAGACTGTAACGATCAGTGATTTACTATCAGAGTATGACCAACACTTTATGACTAACAGAGTTTAGCATCAGAGTTTACTTTCAGAGTTTATGACACCAGTACTCTTAACAGTTTACATATGCAAGGAATCATGAGCATAAAATCAAACATTTATAGTTTTTGAGTCTAACCCGTATCTCTAGTCGAAACCAGAGATCATTCCAAGTTCATTTACCAATCTTGTAAAAGTAGCTTCACTCAAAGGGTTGGTGAAGATATCTGCAAGTTGTTGGTCTGTAGACACAAAATGAAGCTCAATGTTTCCTTCTTCCACATGTTCTCTGATAAAATGATACCTTATGCTGATGTGCTTGGTCATGGAGTGCTGTACTGGATTACCTGTCATAGCAATAGCACTTTGGTTATCACAGAAAATAGGTATTTTAGAGTACCTCAAACCATAATCCAGCAACTGATTCTTCATCCACAGAATCTGTGCACAACAGCTACCAGCAGCTATATACTCTGCTTCTGCAGTGGATGTGGAAATTGACTTCTGTTTCTTGCTATACCAAGAAACCAATCTGTCACCTAAGAATTGACAGCTTCCACTTGTACTTTTTCTGTCTATCTTACAGCCTGCAAAATCTGCATCAGAGTAACCAATTAGCTTAAACTCTGATTCTCTAGGATACCACAAACCCAAGGTTATGGTTCCTTTGAGATATTTGAAAATCCTTTTTTACAGCTGTTAGATGAGGCTCTCTGGGATCTGCTTGAAATCTTGTACAAAGACATGTGGCATACATGATATCAGGTCTACTTGCTGTGAGATACAGAAGAGATCCTATCATGCCTCTATAGGTTGTCATATCCACTGTAACACCTTTGTCTTTGTCTAGCTTTGTTGCAGTAGCCATGGGAGTTGGAGCAGATGAACTATCAAGCATACCAAATTTCTTTAGAAGATTTCTGGTATACTTTGCTTGATTGATAAAAATCCCATCATCTGTTTGCTTGACCTGTAAGCCTAGAAAATAACTAAGCTCTCCCATCATGCTCATTTGGTACATGGACTGCATAAGCTTTGCAAACTTCTTACAAAGTTTGTCATTAGTAGATCCAAAAATAATATCATCTACATAAATTTGAACTAAAAGCAAATCATCACCAGAATTGAAATAAAACAAGGTTTTATCAATTGTACCTCTTGTGAACCCACTTTCTAAAAGAAATTGAGCAAGAGTTTCATACCATGCTCTTGGTGCTTGCTTTAGTCCATATAATGCCTTTTCAAGCCTGTAGACATAATCTGGATGCTTGGGATCTACAAATCCTGGTGGTTGTTCAACAAACACTTCTTCTTCAAGCTTCCCATTGAGAAAAGCACTTTTCACATCCATCTGAAAGACTTTAAACTTCTTGTGTGCAGCATAGGCCAGAAAAATTCTTATGGCCTCCAATCTTGCAACTGGAGCAAAGGTTTCATCATAGTCAATTCCTTCATGTTGTGAATAACCTTTAGCCACAAGTCTAGCCTTGTTCCTTGTAATCACACCTTCACTGTCAGTCTTGTTTCTGAAAACCCACTTTGTACCTACAATTGATCTATTCTTTGGTCTAGGTACAAGTGTCCAGACTTCATTTCTTTCAAATTCATTTAACTCTTCTTGCATTGCTGTAATCCAATTAGCATCTTGAAGAGCTTCCTCCACTTTCTTTGGTTCTGTTTGAGACAAGAAAGCATGATACAGACACTCATTATTTGTTGCACTTCTAGTTCTCACACTAGCATCAGGATCTCCAATTATGAGATCAGGTGTGTGTGTGCCTGTGTCCACTTTCTTGCTGTTGGTAAGTGGTTTCTTACATCATTATTGGATCCTCCCTCTTGATCCATGCTCTCCTGATTCATATGTTGACTTTCTGCAGCATCTGAGGCTCCTCCTGAATTGGATGGCTCAGAGTTTGAACTGTCAGAGTTTGAATCAGTTTCCTCAACTGACTCACTTGCTATGTCTTGTTGAGCTTCTTCACGCTCCCCCTCAACTGGTTCTCTATTTTGTTCAATTTGAGAATTTCCAGTTTCTCCAGTATTTACCAGTAGAGGTTCAGAGTATGCTTCGTCAGAGTTTGTCAGACCAGCTTCATCAGAGTTTACATCATCAGAGAATAAATCTTCATTTTCAAAACGTAGTTGATCATATTCATTTTCATCTTCAAGTCCAGTTATTTTCTTGTCATCAAATGACACATGTATGGATTCCATGATCACTTTAGTTCTCAGATTGTAGACTCTGAATGCTTTTGTTGACAATGGATAGCCAACAAAGATTCCTTCATCAGCTTTTAACTCGAACTTGGTCAACTGTTCAGGATGAGTCTTCAACACAAAGCATTTGCATCCAAATATATGAAAATATTTCAAATTTGGCTTCTTATTTTTCACCATCTCATATGGTGTTTTCCCATGCTTGTTGATCAGTGTAGCATTTTGAGTAAAACAAGCAGTTTGAACAGCTTCTGCCCAGAAATAAGTTGGCAATTTTGCTTCGTCAAGCATAGTTCTGGCTGCTTCAATTAAAGTTCTGTTCTTTCTTTCAACTGCACCATTTTGCTGTGGAGTTCCAGGTGCAGAAAATTCTTGTTTCACTCCTCTTTCCTTGCAGAAAGCTTCCATGATTGAGTTTCTGAATTCAGTTCCATTATCACTCCTTATAATTTTGACTTTGTGCTGTGATCCTTTGTCCAGTAGATTTACATGATCCATCAGAGTTTGAGCAGTTTCATCCTTCTTTAATAAGAAATACACCCATGTATATCTAGTATATTCATCAACAATTACTAGAGCATATTTCTTTCTGCCCATAGACATCACATTCACTGGTCCAAAGAGATCAACATGTAGAAGATGATAAGGTTCCACTACTGAAGATTCAGATTTGCTCTTGAAAGATGACTTCCTTTGCTTGGCCTTTTGACAAGAATCACACAGACCATCTAAGCTTAGTATTGACTTTGGAAGTCCCCTTACAAGATCTTTTCGAATAAGTTCATTGATGTTGTTCAAGTTTAGATGAGAGAGCTTCTTATGCCATTTCCAACTCTCTTCATTTGACATTCTTGCAGACAGACACACTGTTTTTCCATCAGAGTTTGTTACCAAACTTGCTTCATAAATGTTGTTGCGCCTGTGTCCAACTAGAACAACTTTTCCAGTAGATTTACTGATAACTTCACAGTGTTCAGTATGAAAATCTACATGGTTTCCTCTGTCACAGATTTGACTCACAGATAGCAGATTATGCTTGAGTCCTGAGACTAGAGCTACATTGGTGATGATGACACTTCCAAGATTGATATTGCCATATCCCATAGTACGTCCTATGTTGCCATCTCCATAGGAAACCTTTGGGCCAGCCTTCTCCTCAAAGTCTGATACCAGGGCTTTATTTCCAGTCATGTGTCCTGAGCATCCACTGTCCAAGATAAGGGTGCTCTCTTTTATGCCCTGCAATCATAAACAAACACTAAGTGTTAGTTTTAAGGATCCAGACTTTCTTGGATCCTTTGGCTTTCTTAACATTGTTAGCTTTTGCAGCGGAATTACTATCAACAGAGTTTAAACTAACATTGTCAGACTTTACACTTGCAGAGTTTGCTCTAACCCACTTCAGATTGGGTTTTAGCTCATAGTAGTTGTGATAAATAGCATGATAACTCTTACAAGTATAAATAGAATGCCAAGTGCTCCCACAGTGTGTGCATAAAGTCTGTGGTTTAACCCTTACATAATCATTCTTTACTCCTGATGTAGAAGGTAAAGAATTAATATTTTTGTTCTTATTGCAAAATCTAGCAAGATGGTTAGTACTACCACAATTATAACATGTTTTCCTTGGAGCAGCAGCAGTAGGCAAATGATTATTTCTATTATTTATGCCTATCTTTCCATTCCTATTCTTCTTGGACCCTTTTGGTTTCATGGCAGATGATAAGTGGGTATTTTATTCACTTAGAACGTTTCCGTATGGCTTAAAACGAATGTTTGTACTCGAGTTGTGGTATTTTTGATCTCTTTTAAGGGTATTGTGCAGGTATATTTATCACAGGTGTACTAGGAGTGTAGCGGAGCAATCGGAATGCAATTTGGAGCTTAAATGAAGAAAAGGAAAAAAATCAGTTTGCTGGACAGAGAATGTGGCGCGGCAGCGCCGTGTTTATACTATATTCTGGCGCGGCAGCGCCGTTGCAGAAAAGGCAGAAAAAGTTGAACAGTGATTCTGGCGCGGCAGCGCCGTGTTTCTATACAAGATTGGCGCGGCAGCGCCGGGATGTCGGGAGGGAATTTCCTGTTTTGACCTAATTTCCGATTTTTCGAGGAAAAGTTAAAAAATTCAATTCTATTCGACTTGTCGCACCTGGAGGCCTATAAAAAGAAAGAAAACCCTAGAGATCAAAGAGGAGAGACACGTATCACGTATCATATACGGAGTTGTAAAGCACGAAGAAGCAAGGAAGAAGATCGTTTTTCAATTATTTTCTTGTAATCTTTCTAGCTTGTGGATGCTTGGATTTGGTGTACTCTTAAAAACCCTTGATATTTATAACAGTTATAATTCGTTTTCTTCAATCATGTTTACATTAGAACCCATGGTGACGATTAGTTTGATTATGAACTAACTCGTTGTCATGAGGTTTTAGCGGAGTTATTCATGAAGTCTATTAGTTGAATTTTCTCGATGCCTATAGTGTGATTGATGTGATATCCTATTATGGTTGTTTTAATTCGTTATAGGAGAGTAGCTAACTCCTGTAATTGTGTGTTAATTCTTATTGAAGCGAAAGTGGATTTAAGAGTTTAGAACTTGCCATGCTAGCATGGGTTTATGCGTGAGAATATCATTCGTAATTAGTGTCGTAACTCTAACCGTTTTATGACGACTATGTGATCAATTGAATGCTTGTACTTCAACCATTATGTTTTCAATCTTTATAGACATATAAGGACTAAGCATAATTGGGAGACTAAGTGATTTTTATCTTTATTGTGGATATTATTTAGGATGGTATTTGTGCAACGAAAGTTGGCTTATATCAGTTTTGTGTGTTCGATCAGGTATTAATAAATCACATGAAAGGGCTAGAGAATTGAAGACTTTAGATGGATTGTTTAATGAAGTTGAAATCCCATGTTTTATTCATATAAGTAATTCGATATAAATCTCAGTTCAAGTAGTTGATAATTAGTTATAATTCTTAGATTAATTATAGTGATAAACAAAATCCACTTTGTTATTTGTTTTGGCATCGGATAATAATCATACATTGGTGAGTGAATTAACTAGACAAACAACGAGTCCCTGTAGGAACGAACCTTATTTGCTATCTATATTACTTGAGATCACGTGCACTTGCGTGTTGAGTTTGGTCGTAACAAGTTTTTGGCGCCGCTGCCGGGGATTGCGGTTTTATTTGTTTAGTTTTAGTATTTACCATCAGTGGTCATTAAAGTTCGGTGACTAGGACGTTTCTCACCAAATTTTCTAGTTGGTGAATTTCAGGTACTTATTGAGAGTGTATGCGTACACGAGCTCGAGCTCGTAGAGAAGAATTAGCAAGAAGAGAAGAACTAGCACGAAGGAAACTTGACTTTGAGAACATCAGTGTAGAAAACAAGCGTGAATCAAAAGAAGATATGGATGATCAAGCACAACCAGCGAAGGCTTTGAGTGAATTCTCTCAGCCAAAAGTGGAGGACATTCATACCAGCATTGTTCGTCCAGCTATTGGGGCAAATAATTTCGAGCTTAAGCCAAACATCATTCAGATGATTCAGAATACAGTTCAGTTTGGGGGTAGTCCTGCAGAAGATCCCAATGCTCATATTAGAGACTTCCTTGAGATCTGTGATACCTTCAAATTCAACGGAGTTACAGATGACGCAATCAGATTGAGGCTATTCCCTTTCTCTCTTAGGGATAAAGCCAAGAGTTGGTTACATTCTATGCCATCAGGATCTATTAGAACTTGGGCAGACTGTGCTCAAAAGTTCTTGACGAAGTATTTCTCCATGGCGAAGACAGCAGCTTATAGGAATTCTATTTCTCAGTTTGCTCAGCAACCCCAGGAATCTTTGGGGGAAGCTTGGGAAAGGTACAAGGAGATATTGGCACGTTGTCCTCATCATGGGATGCCGGATTGGATGATAATCAGCAATTTCTATAACGGGTTGGGAGCTCAGTCCAGGCCTATGTTAGATGCAGCATCTGGAGGTGCGCTATGGGCAAAAAGCTATGAGGATGCCTATAATCTTATCGAGATGATGGCAGCCAATGAGTTTCAGAATCCTACTCAACGCTTGCCACCTGCTAAAGTGGCTGGAGTACTTGAATTGGATGCAGCTATTGCTATTGCTGCTCAACTCAAGGCGTTGACAATGAAGGTAGATTCCCTTTCTAATCATGGGACTAACCAGGTTGCTATGGTGTGTGAATTGTGTGCAGGAGCTCATGACACGAATCTGTGTGCTATCTCATCTGAATCAGCACAGTTTGTTAGTAATTTTCAAAGAGCTCAGCAGCCAGTACCTAATGCTTATCATCCCAACAATCGGAATCATCCTAATTTCAGTTGGAGCAACAATCAGGGTGGTGTTCAGCAACCACAAAATCAGCAGTTCAATGCAAGGCCATATAATCAGAACTATCAACAACCACCTTATGCTCCAAGGCAACCATTCAATCCACCGGGATTTCAACCATCGCAAGGGAATTCATTGAATCAGTCTGAGAAGTCTGAATTGGAAGAGCTTCGATGATGTACAAGAGTCAGGCGGTGTCATTGAAAACTTTAGAGAATCAGATTGGCCAACTAGCCAATGCATTGCTGAACCGTCAACCAGGAACGCTTCCGAGTGACACAGAGATGAATCCAGGCAAGAAAGATCACAAGGAACAGGTCCAGGCAGTAACCCTACGATCGGGGAAGATTCTACAAGGTCAGAACGAAGAAAATTCAGCCGAGGAAAAAAATGATAATCTTGACGTTGGGGTCGATTCCGTTCCTGATTTGGTACCTAATGCTATTCCCTCGACTCCTAAAACTGTTAGGACTGATAATTCTCAGAAGGAAGTAGAAGAAAAGGTGTTTCCACCTCCTCCATTCCCAAAACGAGTTCAAAGGCAAAAGTTTGACAAGCAGTTTGCTAAGTTCTTGGATGTCTTCAAGAAGCTTCAAATCAACATACCATTTGCAGAGGCTCTTGAGCAAATGCCGAGCTATGCGAAGTTCATGAAGGGCATTCTTTCAAAGAAATTGAAACTTGAGGAGCTAGAGACAGTTGCATTAACGGAAGAATGTAGTGCCATCTTGCAACAAAAGTTGCCACCTAAGTTGAAGGACCCTGGAAGCTTCACTATTCCATGTACTATTGGAGATCTCTCCTTCAGCAAATGCTTGTGTGATTTGGGTGCAAGCATTAATCTCATGCCCTTATCAGTTTTCATGCAACTTGGTCTTCCAGAACCAAAGCCAACTACTATGACTCTGCAACTTGCGGACCGTTCAGTTACTTATCCTCGAGGAATAGTTGAGGATGTTTTGGTAAAGGTCGACAAGCTTATCTTTCCAGCCGACTTTGTGATTCTTGACTTTGAGGAAGACAAGAAGATCCCTATCATCTTGGGACGACCATTCTTGGCTACAGGTCGGACTCTGATTGATGTCCAAAAGGGAGAACTCACTATGAGGGTGCACGATCAAAATGTCACCTTTAATGTTTTCAATGCAATGAAGCTTCCAACTGACGAGGAAGTGTGTTTTAAAATTGATATGGTGGACAAGGTGGTTAACTCCGCAACTCAACACTTGATCAAAACTGATGTGTTGGAAAGAGTTCTGACTAATGACTTGAAGATTGAGAACGAAGAGGATGAAGAACAATTGCAATATCTTAATGCATCTCCATGGAAGAAGTTTGCGATTCCTTTTGAATCTTTGGGGTTGTCAGAGCTGAAGAAGTCTCATGTTAGACTTAAGCCATCTATCGAGGAAGCACCTACGTTGGAACTTAAGCCATTGCCTGAACATCTAAGGTATGCCTATCTTGGTGATTCTTCTACCTTACCTGTTATTATATCATCTAAGCTTTCAGGCATGGAAGAGGAAAAGCTATTGCGAATTTTAAGGGATTTCAAATCAGCCATTGGGTGGACTATAGCATGTTGCCCAGTAAATAACAATTGTAGAAGGGGGTTGAATACAATTGTATAAGATTCTCGACTTTATATAACACAAATATGAAAGATCAATAACAATAACAATAACAGCTTTATTAACTTTGATATAAAACTGTTACAAACTCTCTTAAGAAATTCTGATGTTCTTAAGAGCTGCTAGCTTACAAAAACTCTCTCAAGAAATTCTGTTCTTAAGAGCTTCTCTCCGATTATGTTCTCTCTCGAATGAATACATAAATCGAAACCAAAACTGTGTTTATATAGTGCACACAGCTTCTCTATCAATAACAAGATAAGTCCTAATCATATCAAAGATAGAAACCTATCCTTAATCGATAGCTGCATTCTACAAACCAGGAACAATCTTCCATGTTTATCTAGACTCCAAATATAACTCGAAGTAGGAATCCTGATCAGCTTCAAGTCCTGATGATCAAACCTGGTCATAGTCTGAGTAGGAATCCTGATGATCAATAATATACTGACGCTTGATCAAATACTGATGACCATGCAATACTGATGACGTCAGCAATCCTGATCAGTTGAGTCTAGCTTCTGACGATCATTGAATTCTGATCTAACAATCTCCCCCAATCTCATACTTTGTGAAATAAAGTATAGATTCCAAATATTCAATGATGTCAAAAACATGTATCAAAATGTACGAGTATCTTCAGAAACAACTTATCTGTTTAAGCTTTTTGATAGAACAGATTCATCTTCAAGAAGTTGGATAATAAACTTTCTTCTTTTTCTTCAAGAATTTGAATCAGTCTTTCCTTAAGATTTCTGAGTTCTTCATCTTCCTCATTAATCTGGTAGATAGCTGCTCTGAGATTCTGTATGGAGTTTCTCTGTAGACTGTGCTCTTCAAGCAAAAGATAAGCAATTTCCTTCCCATCAGGATTGAGAGAAAGATGAGTCATGCCAAAATTTATTTCTTTAACAGCAGTACCCCTTTGCATTTCCACATCCTGACCTCTTTGATTTAAGTACATGGGAGTATAATTACCATCAAAATTACTGTTTCCATCCAGTCTTCTTCTTATAGTTGACAAAATCATGTCACTCCATTCTTTGTACACTTGGTTCTTCCATCTTAACAGATAGTGAACATATTTCAGTTCCTCCAATTTCAGTCAAGGAGTAAGGATCAACATATGACATATTCAGATATTCAGCATCCCTGTGTCCAATACCTCCTCTTGAATTACTTGTCAATTGCTTCAGATTTGAAAACATCTTTAACCAGAGTGTTTTTGATCTAGCCATATCAGACAAATCAACAACACTTGAAGCGCTTGTAATAATTCCACCAGACTGAAAATTGATAGGTGTATCACAACTTAATGTGCTAATATGTTTCCACTTCTTGTATTTCTCCTTTTCATGAGCGTAGCTTCTTTCAAGTAAAGATTCTTGTCTGCTTGAATTTCTCCACACTCTTCTGTTTGAGAGTTTAAGCCTTTGTACATAGAGATTGAAATCTTCATTTGTTCTTCTTGTAATATCTCTTCTTCTGGCTTCTTCTTCTTCATCTACTTCTTTGTTGTGACAATCAACAACAGTAGATAAGATTATCAAATCAACCTCTTGCAGAATTTCAGATTCATCAGGATCTTGAATATTGTCAGGATTAGAATCTTCAATTTGATTTGTATTGCTGAGAGTTGATTTACTTGATTTTCTTCTCAATTCAGGTTCTTCTTCAACAATTCCATCATCACCAAAAGTAGATCTGTCAGGAACTACTAGAGTTTGAATAGGTTCAGGAATTTCTTCAATTCTTAACCCTCTAGACCTTGTCTGTCTAGGTACTGTTTGAGTTGAAGAACTTCTTCTATTTCTTCTAGCACCTCTCCTACCTCTGCTTCCTCTACCTCTAGCAGGAGCAGTATAGCTTTCCATTGTCTCTCTTTGTAGTCTCAAGAATTCTTCATGTGAGAGATCTGGATATTCTTCACTTGCTGTAGAGAGTGCTTTTCTGGCAAATAATTGTTGAACTCTTTTATCAGTGTGATAAAGAGTGACAATTCTACCGTCTTTTGTAGAAAACTTCTGGAATAAGTTTGATGCATCTTCAGGATTATCAATAATTACATCTTCATCACCTTCAGGAATTGTAGCAAGAATATGTCCATGACCAGGTGTCAGGATTTGATCTTCCGTCAGGATCTGAGATTGCACCAATGTTCTTACTGTCTTAACTCCAGAATCAGAAACATGAGTTGACCGCGTAGTTTGACTTTGAGAAGTTTGAATTGTAGACTTCAAAACCGCAGTATCAGAGGTTTCTCCTTGTTTCACATTGTCACCACCATCATCTCCAGTATCATCATCATTATTTCTTAATACTAGATCAGGTGTACATTTTGTCTGAATAACCTTCTCCCCCTTTTTGACATCAGGATTTGACAATAATTGCAAAATTAAGGAAAGAGAGGCTTGAATTTCAGTTACCTTAGTATCCAGAGAATCAATTCTTTGATTGATTGAGGTTTGTTCTGAAACAACAGATTTCACTTGGGATTCCACTACCCGTAATTGGAAAGTAGTAGGCACCTTTGTAAAATTAGTAAAGATATCAGTCCTCACTTTTTCAGTTGAACCCTTGATAGAATCAATCTCACTTTTCAGGCTCTTGGTTAACAGAGTTGTAGCCTTCAGATGATTCTTCAAGTCTTGATTCTCTATAGACTTCACTGCATTATAGGCATGTTCAATAGCAGAAGAAAAACTGATAGATTCATCAGAATTGTGCCATGAATTGTCCCATTCATTCTGTCTAAATGCCTCTGCAGGATCAAAGGAAGGAGTAGAAAAATCTTGTCTCTGATCTTTCCCAGTGAAAGCATTGCTAGCCATATATGTACTTGATGAACCAAAATTAGTTCCAAGACTATTCTTGAGTGCTGTAGCAAGCTGTTCCTTCTCTTTTCTATTCTCATTATCATCATCACTATCAGCATCAGAACTATCATCATCAGTATCAGGAGTAATATCAGGATCAGGAATAGCAATACCTTTCAGTTTATCCTGTGGTTCTGAGATAGGATGATCCATTGGTCTTGAACGAAGTGGCTGTATTAAAATAGGCTCAGTATCAGGAGCACCACTAACGTCAGGATGAACATCGTCAGGATTTGATATGCTTGCATCAGTATTTGCTACCAATGGTTCTTGTGGAGCTTGAGGTTCAGAAGCTTCTTCAACACTTTGAGCTAAAGGTTCTTGTGTGCTTCCCTCATTGACAATGTTCTCGACCAATCTTTCAACAGAAGCTGTAGCTTTGCCTGCATCTTCACTTTGAGAAGATGGTTCTTGTGTAGCTGGAATGTTGATGTCTTCATTCTCCCTTTGAGAAAATGGTTCTTGTGTGACCATTCCACTAGCTAAGCCTTCACCCAAACTTTGATTGAGTGGTTCTTGTGTGGCAGGATCAACAGTAGCTGCTGAATTACTCTGAAATTCAGGTTCTTGTGGGCTTGATCCTTTCAGCTTCTTCTGTCTCTGATAGACTAACTCTTCTGCATTCCTCTTTTTCTTTGATGTAGGTGTAAGACCAACCAAGGAAGCAGTTGTAGATACCTTCTCCCAAGAATGTCCTCGAATCTGAGATGGAGAGGCTGAAGAGTCTGATATAGAGACAATTTTTGTTGTTGCATCAGGAATACTAACATCAGGATTTACTAGAGCATCAGGAGTAGATGACTCATCAGGATTTGATGTCTGAATATCAGTATCCTTCATTTGCACTGTCAAAGGAATATGATACCTGCTCTTTGATAATTTCCTTGTCTTTTGTGGTTTTGATGAAGGTACCACAGCTGTAGTAGCAGTATCAGCAACTTCCTTGTTCACATTCATCACAGAGGATATAGGTAAGTCATCCTCTGAATCACTTTCATCAATCAACCTTAACTTCCTTTTCACAGAAACATTCTTAACAACCTTATCAGCTTTCTTGACCAGGACCCCTTGTACACCCCCTTGTATCTTCTTTTTAGTGAGTGGTGTAGAGGAAAAATCCTTTGAACCTGATTGCCTTCCAGACACATCAGTTCTAGCTGATTTCTTTGATTTTACAACTAAAGTCTTTTGAGAGACAATAGAGGTGGTTGTTAACTGTTTAGACTGTTTAGGTTGCATGCTTGTGTCAGGAACAAGGTGGGTTGGTCCTTGTACCATAGCATTAGAAAGTAGTCCATAACGAGTAGGCATTTTCTGATGTAAGAAAAACCTAACCTCATCAGGAATAAAAGCATTTCCTATGAAACCATTTGCCTTATCACTGTTGACTAAGGACTTAATATTATTCTCATTAATTCTACAGATTGGTAGAACTACATCATCCTCAAAAACAACATTAGGACAAAAGTAGTGTCTTGCATGTTAAACCTTGTCAGTAAATTCCTTGTGTATTTCGACTGATTAATAAAAATCCCTTCATCAGTCTGTTTAACTTGAAGACCCAGAAAGTAACTCATTTCTCCCATCATGCTCATTTGATATCTTGACTGCATAAGCTTGGAAAACTTTTCACACAGCTTATTGTTTGTTGACCCAAAAATGATATCATCAACATAAATCTGAACTAACAGCAACTCCTTACCATGATTCAAATAAAATAGAGTTTTATCAATTGCACCTCTTTTGAATCCACTTTCCAGTAAGAATTGAGCTAAGGTTTCATACCATGCTCTTGGAGCTTGCTTTAGTCCATAAAGTGCCTTATCCAGTCTGTAGACATAATCTGGATATTTAGGATCAATGAAACCAGGAGGTTGTTCAACATAAACTTCTTCCTCCAGTTCACCATTTAAGAAAGCACTTTTAACATCCATCTGGAAAACCTTGAATTTCTTATGTGCTGCATAAGCAAGAAATATCCTGATGGCTTCTAGTCTTGCAACAGGAGCAAAAGTTTCATCATAGTCAATTCCCTCTTGTTGAGAATACCCCTTTGCAACTAGTCTTGCTTTATTTCTGATAATGACTCCATCAGAATCAGTCTTGTTCTTGAAAATCCACTTTGTACCAACTATTGATCTATTCTTTGGTCTTGGTACCAGTTTCCAGACTTCATTCCTTTCAAATTCATTCAGTTCTTCTTGCATTGCAGTAACCCAATCAGCATCTTTAAGTGCATCTTCAACTTTCTTTGGCTCCTCCTTGGACAGAAAGTTATTGTATAGACATTCATTCTGAGTTGCACTTCTTGTTTGAACACCTGCATCAGGATCTCCAATTATCAAATCAGGAGTGTGATCTTTTGTCCATTTCCTTGCTGGTGTCAAATTGTTTCTTGAAGTAGATGCTCCCCCTGGATTGGTGTTAACTTGATTGAAAGAATTTGATTGATTTGAAGCTCTCCCTGAATTATTGCTATGCCCTCCTGATGTATTATCAGGATCTTCACTTGAATCAGTATCTGAAGAATTCTGTCCTGATGATTGAGTTGACTCTGAACTTGTAGTTGAATGCCGTTGCTCCCCCTCAACATTAGCACTACTAGTTGTATTACTGTTGTTTGCATCATCAGTATTAGCACCATCAGTACCTGGTGAGTCATCAGGATTTGGTGACCCGTCAGTACTGGATGAATGGACAGCTTCTGATTCACTTTCTTCAGGTTCCTTGGAAGCTTCACTTTCAAATAACAATCTATCATGCGAGTCTTCAATGATTCCAGTTATCTTCTTATCATCAAAAGATACATGTATTGACTCCATGACAGTTCTTGTTCTCAAATTAAAAACTCTGAAGGCTCTTGATGTAGGATAACCTATGAATATTCCTTCATCAGCCTTTGTTTCAAATTTCCCTAGCTGTTCAGGATGAGTTCTGAGAACAAAACATTTACAGCCAAACACATGCAAATGCTTCAGACTTGGTTTCTTCTCTTTAAGTGACTGATAAGGAGTGACACCATGCCTGTTTATCAATGTGAGATTTTGTGTATAGCATGCTGTGTTGACTGCTTCTGCCCAGAAATATGTAGGTAATTTAGCTTCTTCCAACATAGTTCTGCCAGCTTCTATAAGAGTTCTATTCTTCCTTTCTACTACTCCATTTTGCTGAGGTGTGCCAGGAGCAGAGAATTGTTGAATGATTCCTTTGTATTTGCAGAACTCTTCCATCTTTGAATTCTTAAATTCAGTACCATTATCACTTCTCAGAATCTTGACTTTGTACTTTGTGGTTGTCTCAATCATCCTCACATGATCCAACAGAACTTCAGGAGTTTCATCTTTTCTGTGCAGAAAATACACCCAGGTGAATCTAGAATATTCATCAACAATTACAAGAGTGTACCTTTTCTTACTGATGGACATGATGTTGACTGGACCAAACAGATCAAGATGTAGCATGTGATATGGTTCTTCAATAGAGGATTCTGATTTACTCTGGAATGATGTCCTTCTTTGTTTTGCTTTTTGGCATGCATCACAGAGTCCATCAGGTATATATAAGACATTAGGTAATCCTCTTACTAACTCTTTCTTAACCAACTCATTGATGTTGCTGAAGTTGAGATGAGAAAGCTTCTTGTGCCAATTCCAACTTTCATCTACTGAAGCTTTACTGATGAAACATGTAGGGGAGCCATCAGTATCTGAGAGAATGTTGGCTTCATATATGTTACCATGCCTGTAGCCAGTTAGTGCTATCTTCCCTGTTGCTTTACTGACTACTTCACAATGTGTGGAATAGAAATTGACATGATAACCTCTGTCAGTGATTTGACTAATACTCAACAAGTTGTGTTTTAGTCCCTTCACTAGAGCTACTTTTTCAATGATGACATTTCCAATGATTATATTGCCATATCCCAAGGTTTGTCCAATGTTGCCATCTCCATAAGACACAGCTGGGCCAGCTTTTTCCTCATATTCTGATAACAGGGCTTTGTTTCCAGTCATGTGCACAGAACATCCACTATCCATGACTAACACATTTTTCTTTTTACCCTGCATCAGAATAGTAAAACACTAGTCAGAATGTTTAGGAACCCACACTTGTTGGATTCCTTGTTCATGCATTTTATTAAATTTAACAGCAGAAGACTTTTTGACTTTAGCAGTCCTGACAGGATTTACTCCATCAGGATTTGCTTTGTCAGTATCAGTATTAACAAAAGCATGCTTCACTATGACATTTTCAGTTCTATCAGACTTTGTACTACTTTCAAACTTAGGCAATGGATCATAAAAGTTATAGTACAAATCATGATACTCTTTACATGTATAAATAGAATGCCATAGACTACCACAATGAAAACAGGAATTCTGTGGTTTGTAAAATACTGATCTATTCCTAACATCAGACTTAGGAATATCAGTAATCTTCTTCTTACTCTTCTTACAATCAATAGCAAGATGATTAGAGTTACCACAGTTAAAACAACACTTTCTAGGTGCATTTGGGATATATTTATAACCATTCTCTTTATTGATCCCAACTTTACCATTCCTGTTTCTCTTAACAGTAGCTTCCTTTTTCTTATCTGTAACCTCACAGATTTTATCTTTAAGCTGTTTCTGAGACAATAGACCTACATTCTTAGTGACTTTGTTCATGACAGGTTTAGACTTTATAATTTTAATTCCTTGAGTAGAAGAAGATCCCTTTTCAAAAGTAGAATTGGAATCCTTACCAAAAACAAAATTAACAGGAGTAATCTTAGATTTGGTTGAGTCTATAACATGTCTATAGGTCTTTGGACTGACTGTCTCATCAATGACAATTTTCTCTTTCAATTTCTTATCTTCATCCGACTTATATCCTAGACACTCTTTCCAATTCTTAGAGGTATTAATCTCATGAAATTTCCTACCAGAGTCTGTCCAGGTTCTGATTTTCTCATTAGCATTTTCAAGTTCTTTTTCAAGGGAAGTACATTTAGATGTCATCTCTAAGTGCATGTGTTTAGCATTATCACATTCTTTTTGTACTTCTTGCATACGAGAAAATTCAGCTTCTAATATCTCATTCCTTTTTCTAAGGTCACACATCTCAGATAAGATTCTAGTATTCTCAGCAGTTTGACTTCTAAAGCTAATATGTAATGACTTTAGAAAACGTCTTAACTCAGAAGCATTATCAGTATCAAAATCAAAGATAGTATTTAGTACCTTATCATCAGGAGCAGCAGTTACATCAGCATTGGCCATTAACGCATAGTTGACTACCTCAGTATCAGATTCTGAGGAAGAGTCCATCCAATCCTTGCTTGATGTGATGAGTGCCTTCGTCTTGTTGCATTCAGAAGCAAAGTGACCCATACCATTACACTTGTAGCATCTAACCTTTGACTTGTCAAATTTGCTACCCTTGCTGTCCTTTTTGATATACTTGTCTTTGTCTGCTTTGAAGGTCTTTTTCTGAAAGTTGCCTTGTCTTCTATTCTTCCTGAACTTCATCCTTCTGAAGTTTCTGACAATCATAGCAACCATCTCTTCCATGTCTGAATCGGAAGATTCATCACCAGTATTGGCATCAGGATTGCCATCAGTATCTGATGAAGAGTCGTCAGGATCTGACTCAGCTACTCTTGCTTTCCTTCTAGAGACCTCCATAGCTTTCCCTTTTGATTTTGCTTCTACATTCAAAGCAATTGACTTTGCCTTGCTGCTTTTCTTGTTCTTTCTCTGTTGAACTTCAAGATCATGAGTTCTTAGCATCCCATAGATCTCATCAAGAGACACAATGTTCAGATCATACTGGTGTCTAATGATTGAGGTCTGAGTATCCCATTCTTCAGGTAAAGCTCTAAGAAATTTGGTGTTTGAATCTTCAGTTTCATATACTTTGTCAACTAAGGATAAGCTGTTCAATAGTGTCAGGAATCTATCATATAGCTCAGTCAGGCTCTCTTCAGGTCTTGCATCGAATTGTTCATATTCTTGAATCAATAGAGCCCTTCTGTTTTTCTTAACAGATGCAGATCCCTGGCACTGAGTTTCCAAAGTATCCCAGATTTCTTTTGAAGACTTGCATGCAATCACTCTGTTTGACATAACAGCATCAAGACTATTATGCAAGATATTCTTTATCTTTGGTTCCCTGAGTACATGAGCTTTTTCTTCTGGAGTCCATTCAGCTTTAGCTTTGACCACATAATGTTCTGGTACTGTATCTGTTCGTTCTACGAACTTTGTTGGTATATATGGTCCATCACGAATCCTGTCCAAGTAGTCGGGATCCATAGCCTCCAGGTACATCAGCATCTTTACCCTCCATGTAGGATATTCTGATATCTTTAAGATGGGAATCTTCATGCTTTCATACTTGGTTGTCGACATCTTTAGATCGTATCTGATTCAGAATTAAATCAGTTTGCTCTGATACCAATTGTTGCCCAGTAAATAACAATTGTAGAAGGGGGTTGAATACAATTGTATAAGATTCTCGACTTTATATAACACAAATATGAAAGATCAATAACAATAACAATAACAGCTTTATTAACTTTGATATAAAACTGTTACAAACTCTCTTAAGAAATTCTGATGTTCTTAAGAGCTGCTAGCTTACAAAAACTCTCTCAAGAAATTCTGTTCTTAAGAGCTTCTCTCCGATTATGTTCTCTCTCGAATGAATACATAAATCGAAACCAAAACTGTGTTTATATAGTGCACACAGCTTCTCTATCAATAACAAGATAAGTCCTAATCATATCAAAGATAGAAACCTATCCTTAATCGATAGCTGCATTCTACAAACCAGGAACAATCTTCCATGTTTATCTAGACTCCAAATATAACTCGAAGTAGGAATCCTGATCAGCTTCAAGTCCTGATGATCAAACCTGATCATAGTCTGAGTAGGAATCCTGATGATCAATAATATACTGACGCTTGATCAAATACTGATGACCATGCAATACTGATGACGTCAGCAATCCTGATCAGTTGAGTCTAGCTTCTGACGATCATTGAATTCTGATCTAACATAGCAGACATAAAGGGTATTAGTCCTTCTTACTGCATGCACAAAATTCCTTTGGAAGAGGGAGCTAAACCTGCAGTGGATAATCAAAGGAGACTGAATCCTGTTATGAAGGAAGTTGTGAAGAAGGAAATTCTTAAATGGCTTGATGCAGGCATTATCTATCCGATCTCTGATAGTTCTTGGGTGAGTCCGGTGCAATGTGTGCCTAAGAAAGGAGGCATGACAGTGGTGACTAATGAAAAGAACGAGCTCATTCCTACTCGAACAGTTACTGGTTGGAGGATTTGCATGGATTATCGAAAGTTGAACAAGGCCACTCGGAAAGATCATTTTCCACTTCCTTTCATTGATCAGATGCTCGACAGATTGGCTGGACATCAGTACTATTGCTTGCTTGATGGGTATTCTGGTTACAATCAGATTTGCATAGCGCCCGAGGATCAAGAGAAGACTACATTCACTTGTCCATTTGGTACATTTGCATTCAGACGTGTTTCTTTCGGGTTGTGTGGAGCACCAGCTACTTTTCAGCGATGCATGATGGCCATTTTTTCTGACATGATTGGAATTAATGTGGAAGTATTCATGGACGATTTCTCAGTCTTTGGGGATTCTTTTGATGAGTGCTTGGGAAACTTGAGTTAGGTTCTAAAGCGTTGTGTGGAGACAAATCTTGTTTTAAATTGGGAAAAGTGCCATTTCATGGTACAAGAAGGTGTCATTCTGGGACACAAGGTTTCGTGTAAAGGTTTGGAAGTTGACAAAGCAAAGGTGGCAACTATTGAGAACCTCCCTGCCCCTGTTTCATTAAAGGGTATTCGCAGCTTTCTTGGTCATGCGGGGTTCTACAGGCGTTTCATAAAGGATTTCTCAAAAATTTCTAAGCCACTTTGCAATCTCTTGGAAAAAGATGCTCCGTTCAAGTTCGATGAGTCTTGTTTACAGGCATTCGAGATCTTGAAGAAGAAATTAATTTCTGCTCCAGTGATTACAGCTCCTGATTGGAGCCAACCATTTGCTTTGATGTGCGATGCTAGTGATTTTGCGCTAGGGGCCGTTCTAGGCCAAAGGAAAGAAAAGGTGTTTCATGTTATTTATTATGCAAGCAAAACTCTTAATGATGCTCAGATGAATTACACCACCACTGAGAAGGAACTACTTGCTATTGTTTACGGGTTTGAAAAGTTTCGCTCTTATCTGCTTGGTACTAAGGTGACAGTTTATACGGATCATGCTGCTATTCGCTATCTCTTGGCGAAGAAAGATGCTAAGCCAAGATTGATTCGTTGGGTTCTTCTGTTGCAAGAATTTGATGTGGAAATCAAGGACAGAAAGGGGACGGAGAATCAGGTAGCGGACCATCTCTCTAGATTGGAAGATCATGGGAAGTCACCTAAAGATAATACGGTTATTAATGAGTTTTTTCCGGATGAGCAACTATTCAGTGTGGAAGATGTTGAACCATGGTATGCCGACATTGTGAATTATCTAGTAAGTAACATCATACCACCTGAGCTCTCTTATGCTCAAAAGAAGAAATTCTTACATGATGTCAAGCAGTATATTTGGGATGAGCCGTTTTTGTTCAAGCAAGGAGTTGATCAGATTATTAGGCGTTGTGTTCCTTACAGTGAGACCGAGGCTATTCTTAGTGATTTTCATGCTACAGCTTATGGAGGCCATTATGCGGGTGAAAAGACAGCCACACGTATTCTTCAAGCAGGTTTCTATTGGCCGACTCTATTCAAGGATGCTCATCAGTTTGTGTTGAGATGTGATCGATGTCAACGAGTTGGTAATATTTCTCGTAGGGACGAGATGCCTCTTAATGTTATGTTGGAGGTAGAGATCTTTGACGTGTGGGGAATTGACTTCATGGGACCGTTCATTCCATCATGTGGTAATCAGTATATTCTGTTAGCTGTGGATTATGTGTCTAAGTGGGTGGAGGTAAAGGCACTTCCAACGAATGATGCTAAGGTGGTGCTTAATTTCCTTCACAAGAATATATTTACTCGGTTTGGCACTCCACGAGTTATCATCAGTGATGAAGGTACGCACTTTTGCAATCGGAAGTTTACATCTCTTATGGCACGCTACAATATCAATCATCGAGTTGCTACAGCTTATCATCCTCAAACCAATGGGCAAGCTGAAGTGTCTAATCGTGAAATTAAACGGATTCTTGAGAAGGTGGTAAGTCCTTCTAGGAAGGATTGGGCTTTGAAGCTTGATGAAGCAGTGTGGGCTTATCGGACAGCCTATAAAACGCCTTTGGGAATGTCACCATTTCAGCTTGTGTATGGAAAAGCATGTCATCTTCCAGCTGAGTTAGAACACAAGGCTTATTGGGCGTTGAAGAAGCTGAATTTTGATCTTACAGCAGCAGGTGAAAAGCGTATGGTTCAGTTGAATGAAATGGACGAGTTTCGATTGCAAGCTTATGAGAACAACAAGCTATATAAAGAGAAAGTCAAAAGGTGGCATGATCGTCGGTTGGTTCTTAAGACATTTGTGCCCGGGCAATTGGTGTTGTTGTTCAACTCTCGACTTCGGTTATTTCCTGGAAAGTTGAAGTCACGTTGGTCAGGTCCATTCTCAGTTAAAACAGTTTTTCAGCATGGAGCAGTGGAGATTTTTGACAAGTCACCGGACCAGTCGTTTAAGGTCAATGGTCAGCGGTTAAAGCCATACTTTGGAGAGAAGTTGAATCGCGAAGTTGAGACCGCGGTTCTAATTTGCACAACGTAAGGAGATGGAGCTATGTCAAGCTCATGACTTAAAAAGAGCGCTTCGTGGGAGGCAACCCACTTGATTGTGTGATTGTATCGTTTTTTTTTTTTTTTTTTTTTTAAAAAAAAAAAAAATAGAAAAAAAAATTTTCAGCAGAAGTTCTGGCGCGGCAGCGCCGTGCTGCAGTACATTTCTGGCGTGGCAGCGCCGTGGCGTCTGCTGAGGGAAAAAAAAAAACAGAAAATTTGAAAAAAAAAATTGCAAAAAAAGAGAGAAAGATTGTTGTTGTATTTAGTGGCCCATTACCTAAACCCATTACCCATACCCACTAACCCTAAACTCCTCTATATAAAACCACATCTCATAACCCTACCTATACAACCTATACATACACTACTTACAAATCTCACATATTCTCAAACACTCTAAACACTTTCTTCCATTCAATTCAATGGCATCAAAGCGACAACGGGTTGTACTTGGTGGTGGTAGTGCGGGCGCTAGTGGTAGTGGGGCTGGTGGAAGGCACCCTCGTTCTTCTTCTTCATCTGATTCTGGGGGAGCCAATGGTGGACCTCAATTTGTTTCCAATGAGGCTCGTGAGGCTCATAATGAGTTGTTGGGGCGTCCTATTGCCCGTGAGAGAGGTCTTTTGCCTACGGCATCGGATGGGTATATGTTGGAGAATATTGCGGAGAGAGGTTGGGAGCTATTTTGTGAGGCTCCGGAGCCGGTTCCGATGACGGTGGTTCGCGAGTTTTATGCGAACGCTAGTGTGGATAGGAATGGAATTAGCCAAGTTCGTGGGTTTCGTGTGGATTATCGGCCGCGTGCTATTCGTCGTGTTCTTGTTCTTCCGGCTCGTAGGAGGAATCAAGAGGATTGGTCAGGGAGGACTCGCGAAACTGTGGACCTTCAGGATATTATTCAGCGGTTGTGTGTTCCAGGGACGGAGTGGACTTTGAGGCGTGGCACTACTGAGCCAACGTCGTTTATGTCGACGGCTCTGAATCAGTATGCGCGTACTTGGCACTTGTTCATTTGTGCTAACCTCATCCCTACTAGGCATTCTAATGAGGTGACAGTTGAGAGGGCTATTTTGTTGTTTGCTATTTGCAGCCGAGAGTTTGTGGATGTTGGTAATTTGATCCACCAGGGGATTATCCGTTTTATGCAAGGGAGTACCACTGCGGCGATACCTTATGGTTCGGTTATTGCTAGATTGGCTAGGGATAGTGGTGCTCTTTGGTCAGCAGAGGAGGTTGTGCAGCAGCCACAGACAGCACTGGATCATCAGAGTATAATGAGGCTGCATGTGTGGGATGGAGGTGAGCCAGATTGGTGGGGTCTTGGTTATGTAGTTGAGGGTCAGCAACAGCAGCAGCAGCAGCAGCAGGGGGGAGAGCCTCAGGATGGAGGTTCTCTTATTAGTCAGAGGCAGTATAGGAGATTGACGAGGCGTATCGATGCGGTGCACGATATGCAGGCAGGTTTTAGAGCAGATTTTGGTCAGTTTGCACAGGCATTGAGCACGGCTTTGCGTGCAAGTGGGGTGGACGTGACTTTTCCGTCCTTTGGAGTTGGCGCTGTCTATCCGCCACCGGACACTCCTAATGGGAGTGGTTCGGACGACGAGTAGGTATGCTTTGCACTCTTTTTATTCTTACCTTCAATGTGGTGCAGTTGTATATTAGTTGTATTGCATATTAGGAGCATTTGTGCATGATTAGTTAATTTCATGTTAGTTTAGAGCATTTTGTTGCATGTTAGTTTAGAGCATATAGGACATTCTGTTATTTTGTTATTTATGTGCATATAGTTGCATAAGCATGGCATGCATTTTCATGATCCCTTAGGACGAGCTATTTCTGTTTGGCAGGTAGATGTTGATTTGAGTGTGATAATCATGAATAGAGGGTTGATTTAGAGTTTCTATGAACTTGACATGCATGTTGTGGGGACAAAAACAATTACACAACTCATTGTTTGCTTTTGGGCTAGATTGGGGGTCATGCTTGTTTGGATGTTTTGAGGTTTAATTACCTGGTTATATTTAGAATGTTCTTTATTCCCTTGATAACGTAAGAGCATTAAAGTATAAGTTTGGGGGAAACAGGATTTTCATGCTAGTTGTTTGTGTTTATGGCTAGGTGTCAAATGGCTAGTAGCCGGCTCATATTTATATGAGTAGTCTAGGGTTGGAATTGAGAATTCTCATTCCAGATTGTATAGAAAAAAAAATTGAAAAAAAAAAAGAAAAAAAAAGAGTCATGTAAATAAGTTAAATGCAAAATTAACCATGAGTGAGCTCTTTAATACTCGAGTAATTAAGTCTGAGGGGACTTAGTCCTAGTGACCTAAGGCTTTTATAGTCTGGGATCCACTGACCTAACACTCGCTACATGGGTATTATTGTATAAGCCTTTTGGGGTCTCACTCATTGCACGGTTAAGTAAGCATATGTGTTGTGAATAGTAGTATGTGTCGTGGTAATAAAGCATGAATTCCTGGTTAACCTGAATGAGTATGGAGGTGTCTCGAAGTTATGATGTGTCTACCGTTCATTTTTTTTATAAACTTGTGATTGCCTTGACTAAGAATCGGTATGATTTTTGATCTAGTGTTAGGAGTATATCTGATGAGTATCGCACACACCACGTTCCTATGCATGTATTGTCAGTATACGGGAATTTAGTCGAGCTCTGTTTGGAAGTTGTTGCATGATTTGAGATGTTTGCCTAATGAATGGTTTCGGTTAGTCTAAGGGGGTCCTTGCATTTTCATATAGTTGCATTCATGTAGTTAGTTGCATTTGTAGTTGCATTGTTAGATGGATTTTGGGGGTACATTCACTATAGGCCCTCACGAGACCTTACTCGTCCACTAGGGCTGCCTAGGGGTTTAAAGGGCTTGTTGCATATGCTAAATGCAACCGTGATCACCTACGGAAGTGGTAGTTTGTTTATGCTCGAGGACGAGCAACGGTTTAAGTTTGGGGGTGTGATAAGTGGGTATTTTATTCACTTAGAACGTTTCCGTATGGCTTAAAACGAATGTTTGTACTCGAGTTGTGGTATTTTTGATCTCTTTTAAGGGTATTGTGCAGGTATATTTATCACAGGTGTACTAGGAGTGTAGCGGAGCAATCGGAATGCAATTTGGAGCTTAAATGAAGAAAAGGAAAAAAATCAGTTTGCTGGACAGAGAATGTGGCGCGGCAGCGCCGTGTTTATACTATATTCTGGCGCGGCAGCGCCGTTGCAGAAAAGGCAGAAAAAGTTGAACAGTGATTCTGGCGCGGCAGCGCCGTGTTTCTATACAAGATTGGCGCGGCAGCGCCGGGATGTCGGGAGGGAATTTCCTGTTTTGACCTAATTTCCGATTTTTCGAGGAAAAGTTAAAAAATTCAATTCTATTCGACTTGTCGCACCTGGAGGCCTATAAAAAGAAAGAAAACCCTAGAGATCAAAGAGGAGAGACACGTATCACGTATCATATACGGAGTTGTAAAGCACGAAGAAGCAAGGAAGAAGATCGTTTTTCAATTATTTTCTTGTAATCTTTCTAGCTTGTGGATGCTTGGATTTGGTGTACTCTTAAAAACCCTTGATATTTATAACAGTTATAATTCGTTTTCTTCAATCATGTTTACATTAGAACCCATGGTGACGATTAGTTTGATTATGAACTAACTCGTTGTCATGGGGTTTTAGCGGAGTTATTCATGAAGTCTATTAGTTGAATTTTCTCGATGCCTATAGTGTGATTGATGTGATATCCTATTATGGTTGTTTTAATTCGTTATAGGAGAGTAGCTAACTCCTGTAATTGTGTGTTAATTCTTATTGAAGCGAAAGTGGATTTAAGAGTTTAGAACTTGCCATGCTAGCATGGGTTTATGCGTGAGAATATCATTCGTAATTAGTGTCGTAACTCTAACCGTTTTATGACGACTATGTGATCAATTGAATGCTTGTACTTCAACCATTATGTTTTCAATCTTTATAGACATATAAGGACTAAGCATAATTGGGAGACTAAGTGATTTTTATCTTTATTGTGGATATTATTTAGGATGGTATTTGTGCAACGAAAGTTGGCTTATATCAGTTTTGTGTGTTCGATCAGGTATTAATAAATCACATGAAAGGGCTAGAGAATTGAAGACTTTAGATGAATTGTTTAATGAAGTTGAAATCCCATGTTTTATTCATATAAGTAATTCGATATAAATCTCAGTTCAAGTAGTTGATAATTAGTTATAATTCTTAGATTAATTATAGTGATAAACAAAATCCACTTTGTTATTTGTTTTGGCATCGGATAATAATCATACATTGGTGAGTGAATTAACTAGACAAACAACGAGTCCCTGTAGGAACGAACCTTATTTGCTATCTATATTACTTGAGATCACGTGCACTTGCGTGTTGAGTTTGGTCGTAACAGCAGACTTTACTTCTTTGAGCTTATTATTGAACTGTTTTTCTGTCATCAAGCCAACATTAACCTGTTTTTCACAGGTTTTTACTGGCTTTCTAACAGCTTCTAACTCAATCTTATTCTCTGTTATTGAACCACCATTAACCTGTTCTTCACAAGTTTCAACTGGTTCCATAACAGCTTCTTTCACAACAACAGACTTTAACTTACTGTTTTCAGGAACAAATATCATAGGTTTAAGTTGTGGTTTCACTTTCACTTTATCTTGAAACCTAAGTTCATCTCCCTCACTGTAACCTAAACCTACAGTATCTGTCTGAAAAACCTGATGTGTGTCTCTTCCTGAATTGGTCCAGGTTTTAATCACTTTTCTTTCTTTTTCCAACTCAGACTCTATTTGCCTATATCTTTTAAGCAATTCCTGTTCAACATAAACAGCATCATCTCTCTCTTTTTGAACTTGTTGCATGTTAACAAGCTTCTCTTCAAGAAATTTATTTCTTTCTTTAAGACCTAGATTCTCAGCTTTGATTCTTTCATTCTCTAAAGTCTGATCCCTATAACTAACATGTATGCTTTTAAGATAAATTCTTAACTCAGATATATTATCAGTGTCATAAGCATAAGTTGTTAAAGGTACCTTGTTTTCAGATGACTCAGCTTCATCTTTGATAGTTGCCATAAGAGCATAATTTACTGCATCATCAGAGTCTGAAGTATCTGCCCAGTCTTTGCCTTTAGAGATGAGTGCTTTCTCAGATTTTCCTTTCTTGCACTCTGGAGCATAGTGACCCATCTCCTTACACTTGTAGCACTGGATCTCAGACTTGTCTTTCTTTCCAGACTTTGTATATCCTCCATCAGACTTTCTGAAATTTCTCTTATCAGAGTTTGAGTCTTTCCTTGAGAATCTCTTTCCTTTCTTGAAGTTCTTGAATCCCATCTTCTTGAAAGTCTTCACCATTAAAGCAGCCATCTTCATCATCTCTTCTTCATCATCCTCAGAATCAGAAGCTTCATCATCAGTATTTGAGCCATCATCAGAGTTTGATGACTCAGTATCAGATTTAATGACTAAAGCCTTTCTTTTGGCTTTCTTTCTTGATGATTCCTTCTTGACAGGCTTCTCTTCAACTTTAAGAGCAACAGATTTTGTCTTTTTACTCATTCTTCTATTCCTTTGTTCTATCTCCAGTTCATGAGTTTTCAACAACCCATAGATTTCATCAAGTTCTGTATCAGCAAGTTCATAATTATCTCTTATTGTGGTTGCCTTTAAATCCCACTTTTCAGGTAGAGATAACAGAAACTTGAGATTAGACTCTTCAATATCATATTTTTTATCAACTAGAGATAGATCATTCAACAGTTTACAAAATCTGTCATAAGTCTCAGTTAAAGTTTCACCAGATCTTGAATCAAAGTGTTCATACTCCTGTGTTAGTATGGTCCTCCTATTCTTCTTAATAGCACCTGTTCCTTGGCATCTGACTTCTAGAGCATCCCATATCTCTTTGGCAGTCTTGCAGCCAATTACTCTGTTAGACATCACATTATCTAAGGCACTGTGGAGAAGATGTCTAACCTTTGCATCCTTAGCAATTGATGAGATGTCTTCAGGAGTCAAATCCTTCTTTTCCTTTGGAATAAGCTTCTGCTCTTCATCAGCAATAACAGGAGACAGTTTCGTTGGCTTATGAGGACCATTGTAAATTCTATCAAGATATTCTGGATCTGTGGCTTCCAGAAACATAGTCATCTTGACCTTCCATACAGGATATTCAACTGGTTTTAGAATTGGAACCCTGATAGTTTCATATCGACTCACAGAAGCAGGTTGAACCTTCTGAGAATTAGAACCTTCCTGAGAGTTGTCAGCCATGATTATACTTGTGTTTGAATCGTAAAACTGTATATATTAATCAGCCTTGGCTCTGATACCAATTGTTAGGCCAAATACACAATATATAATCAAGATAAATATGATAATAATAATCAAGAACACTGTTTATGAATCAAAACTGAATTATATAAATAACTCTTCTCTCAGTGATGTTAATGAATCACAGAGAGCTTCTAGGTTACAAGAATAATAATTCTATGTTCGCATCCCTTCTAGGGATAACCTATCTGTGTTTATATAGTACACAGTTACACAATCCTTATCTAATTGATACTCCTATAAATTAGCTATACAATTATTATCAATTAAGGATTGCTTCAGTCTTCTGTCCAGTTTCCTTAGCTGTATCAATATATTCTGCTTCTTTCCATCTTCAGAATATATTGCTTCTAGAATCTTCATGATTTGCACCGACAGCTAAAACAACTTTCACCCCGTCAGACTTTAACAAACTCTGACTGGCTTCCAGTAAACTCTGATAAGTACTTCAGACTAAACTCTGAACAGTACCTGTTACTTAAACACTGATTAAACAAACATCAGCAATTATATCTAACAATATATAAAAGACTAGTCGACTAAGCCGCGCTTCGCAGCGGCCCTATAATATTTTTGTAAAAAAAACACTATCTTTTATAAACACACCTAAAAATACTCATTATATTTTATTTTTCAGTCAATAAAAACATGTTACCTTTTAATTTAAAACATACTATCCTTTATTAACAAATCTAAAAATACTAATTATATTATATCTTTCAATCAGTAATGTTAACTTTTTAAATTAACTTGTTACCTTTTTATTAAACAATATTACATTTCCAAAACACATATAAAGATACCAATTGTACAATATTTTTCAATCATTAATACACTCATATTAATACCTTACGGGAAATCTTTCAATAGTTAATAATATATATAACTTATTAATACATCCAAATATATCTTTTAATTGTTTAATTAATTAATAAATTTTATTAAAAAAACTCGTACATCGGGCTATAAGTTAGTATATATATATAAATAGTGAACACAATATTTTACAAAATAACATGCATAAACAATAAAATAAACTACTAACATATTTTTATGCCGATTTTGTATCATATGTTCTTGATATATATAAAGATTTTCCTTTATATATATAAAGATTTTCTTGATGCGACAGTCGTTACTCTAAAAAAATATAAAACAAATACTAAAAATATATAGTAATATAAATTTAAGTATTAACCAACATTTAATTCTTCAGTCATTCGTATTATCACAAAAATTATCTTTATATCCCTTAGATTTTATACGCCGATTTTGTGTCAAGTTTCTTAAGTCGACGCACGTTGCATAAATACATATAACAAAAAATACTAATAATATATGAAATAATAAAATTTAAATATTAACCTTTGTAAAAATTTGACTATAATTCTTTTTCGAGAATTATTTAGACTCAATGATCTTTTTTTTTAAACTTCAGATGATTTTTTTTGGTGTTCCTATTGAATCAATATTATTTTTAAAATTTTAAAATTAATTACTTTTCAATAATATTTTTGTTTTTTTCATTTTTTTATTTGTTGAATTATTACTGTGAAATACGGTATAAAGTATGGCCACCGATTTGTAAATCTGAAAGTATAGCCACTATTTTGAAACTTGGTAAAAACTTTGGCCATCGATTTGCAATTTTCAAACTTTAGCCACCATTTTGGAACTCGGTGCAAACTTTGGCACCAAAATGCATCAAACTCTTTGTTAAATATCCCTAAACTTTATATGTCGATTTTATGTCATACTTTCTTGAGCCGACGCCCATTACACTAAATACATATAAATTAAAAAATATTAAAATTACGGAATAATAAAACTTGAAGTACTAACCACCTCTTCAAACTTCAACTATTTATATTATCAAAATATTACAAATTTCTTAAATATTCTTAGACGTCATAATAAAACTTTTTAGAAATTAAAATATACAAACAATTATTATCAATATGCAATGTTATTAATGCACACAGGTTATCATAAAATCGTCAAATTTGTGACGTGGGGAAAACTAATCAGTATGCCATGATTTTATTGACAATTTAAAATATAATAAAGATTAAATTCTAAATAGGATTATAATATAAAGATCTAATAAATATTAAATCTTAATCATGATTGTAATATAACGTTATAATGAAGATTAACTTCTAAAAAATGATTTATATATATTTATTGTCTTTCCTATAAATTCAAATCTAAGTAAGATAATCTAATTTTATTGAATTAAAATAGAGAAACTCTAAAAACAATAGATTAAAACTTAAATACAATTTAATTTAGTTGAGAAAAAAATTAATCTTGTTTAATTAAATTTTAAATAAGATTGACTTTTATATATTATTGTCTTTGCTAAAAAATTTAATTGAATTAAAATAGTGAAACTCTAAAAAAATTTAATTAAATTTTAAATATGATTGAATTTTAAATATTTATTGGCTTCCCTAAAAATTTCAGTCTCTTTCCTAAAATTATATCATGTTAAATATGTTTTCTCTCAATAACATGCGCTCTCGTTAAAATTTTGGTTCAGCTCATTAAACATATTTTCTCTCAATAACACACTTTGTGGTTGTGGTTGTTACTAATCAAAATAGATAACAAACTAATTTACTAAATAAATTATATCAGTTATTAATTAATTTTATTATATCTTAAAATTTAATTTAAACCATCCTTTACATGGTAAAATAATAATATAATAAAAGATATATGTGTGTATATATAATGTTATTGATTGATATTTAAATTTCAAAATTTTAAAATTTGACTTAAATAGAAAATTTAGGAGAATACTAAAATGGTAAATTTAGTTTCTTAATAAAAAAATGAATATTAAAATTATATACTTAGTTTTTTTCATTAGTAAAATTTTTGAAAGGCAAGAAAATAAAAATAATATATTTTGTTTCCTTCATTAATAAAGATTTAAAATGCAATTGAGATATTTCCTAATATTTCATATTAATAATTCGAGAAAATTATAAAAAAAAGATTGAGGTGATTTGGGGGACCCACCTCACCGTCCTTGTCTTCTCCATACTATTTTTTAAAATTTTAATCTTTGGCTTAAATATAAAATTTAGAAGAATATTAATATAATATATTTAGTTTTCTATGTTAGTAATTATATTTAAAAATAAAAAAAAAATTAAATTTTAAAAAATTGTATATTTAATTTCCTCCATTAGTAAAGATTATAAATGTAAGATTCTACAGTATTATGTTCTTATTTTTTCTGATAGAAAGTATTATCTAATTAACTATTAACTATATAAATTATAATAAAAAGTAATTTTGTTTATATTTCATTTTTCATTGTGAAAGTTGGTTGTTTCATAAATTTGATATCAGCCTCCAAGCATAGATAGTTTATCGTACATAATAACATCTTAAATACTTTCTAATGACATCATCCTCCATGTATACAAACACATGTATTTTTCAGAAACTATGTTAGTGATCCAGATTATAAAATACTAATACGTCTCTTTCTTTCCGTTCATCAACACTTGCAAGCTCCTACACATTTTGTATAGACATATTGAACATCACATCACAATTGAATTATCTAATATCCAATATTGATCAGCTTATAAATACAACCCTACGTCAAAATAAAAATTATGAGTATAATACAACATAATACTAAAAAAAGGAAGAACATGATCAAAAAATACAATTCATGCGTATCAATTATCAAATATTATACTAATGATGTTTCGAATTCAAGTTTAAACAAATTGATGTAAAAGTACGATAGAAAGTTTAACTTAGTTATCTTCGATGGTCAATTTTTTTTATATATATGAATGATTGTTGGAGAAGAAGTTAGTCTTGAATAATTAAGGTAAACTTTTGTAATAAGTTTCAAATTGGTTCCGAAGATAAATTTAGGAAAATATTAGTAAAAGTCTTTTTCAATTTTAAAATTTGGTAAAATATTTTAGGATAATATCCATTAGTCAAGTTTTTAAAGGCAAAAATATTAAAATTGTATATTCAGTTTCCTTAATTGGGAAAGATTTGAAAAAACAAATGAGATATTTTCTAATCAAGGAGAATATTAAAATTGTATATTCAGTTTCCTTATATATATATAAAGAAGAAGATAAATAAAAGAAGAAATAAGATAAAGATTGATAAGCTAAAAAGACAAAGATATTGAATATTAATAAAAAGATAAAGATGTCCAAAAATATCACGACTAAAACCTTACTTATATCGTTTAAAACTATTTTAATACTTTTAATTATTAAAAAAGTTTACCTATTTTAACATGTCTACTTAATATTTTTAATAAATAAAATTAATAAAATATGAATATATGAATATTGAAATAACAATTATTAAAAACACTCCTTTAAGCTAGTATATATGAAGAAGAAGATAAATAAAAGGAGAAATAAAATAGAGATTAATAAGATAAAAAGATAAAGATATCGAATATTAAAATAGTATATTTACTTTACTCGATTATTAAAGATTTTAAAGGAAAAAATATTAAAATTGTATATTTAGTTTCCTCCATTAACAAAGATTTAAAAGACAATTGAGATTTTTTCTATCCTATAAATTCAAATTTAAATAAAAACTTTAATTTTATTGAATTAAAATTGAGAAAGAAAAGAATATTAAAATTTTATATTCTATTTCCTCCATTAGTAAAGATTTAAAAGGAAATTTAAATTTTTTCTATCATATACATTCAAATTAATATAAGGAACTTTAATTTTATTGAATAAAAATTGAGAAAGAAAAGAATCTTAAAATTGTATATCAGTTTCCTCTATTAGTAAAGATTTAAAAGATATTTCATATTTTTCTATACTATAAATTTCAATTTAAATAAGAAAATTTAATTTTATTGAATTAAAATTGTATATTTAGTTTTCTCCATTAACAAAGATTTATAAGGCAATTGGGATTTTTTTCTATCATATAAATTCAAATTTAAATAAGGAACTTTCATTTTATTTAATCAAAATTGAGAAAGGAACAAATATTAAAATTGTATATTATATTTCCTCCATTAGTTAAAATTTAAAAGGCAATTTATATTTTCTCTATCCTATAAATTTGAATTTAAATAAGGAAATTTAATTATATTAAATTAGAATTCAAGAGCTCTAAATAAATAAATAAATAGTTATATTTAGTTTCCTTTATTAGTAAAGATTTAAAAGACAATTGAGATTTTTTCTAAAATTGAGACTCCATTATTACTGATTTGAAAGGAAAGTGAGATTTTTTCTATCCTATAATTTCAAATTTATATAAGGAACTTTCATTTTATTGAATAAAAATTAAGAAAGGGAAGAATCTTGAAATTGTATATCAGTTTCCTCAATTAGTAAAATTTTAAAAGGTATTTGATATTTTTCTATCCTATAAATTCTAATTTAAATAAGGAAATTTAATTTTATTGAATTAAGATTGTATATTTTGTTTCCTCCATTAACAAAAATTTTAAAGACAATTTAGATTTTTTTTTCTATCCTATAAATTCAAATTTAAATAATTAACTTTAATTTTATTGAATTAAAATTGAGAAAGAAAAGAATATTAAAATTGTATATTCTAGTTCCTCCATTAGCTAAAATTTAAAAGGCAATTGATATTTTCTCTATTCTATAAATTTTCATTTAAGTAAGGAAATTTAACCATATTAAATTAAAATTTAAGAGCTCTAGAAAAGTAAATAAATAGTTATATTTAGTTTCCTTTATTAGTAAAGATTTAAAAGGCAATTGGGATTTTTTCTATCATATAAATTCAACTATAAATAAGGAACTTTCATTTTATTGAATCAAAATTGAGAAATAAAAGAATCTTAAAATTGTATATCAGTTTTCTCATTGGTAAAGGCAGTTGATATTTTTCTATCCCATAAATTCGAATTTAAATAAGGAAATTTAATTTTATTGAATTAAAATTCAGGAGCTCTAGAAAAATAGATAAATAGCTTTCGGACGATCTCATAGCTCCTGCGGGTTTTCCTTTATATATATAAAGACTAGTCGACTAAGCCGCGCTTCGCAGCGGGCCTATAAATTTTTTGTAAAATTTTCAGTACTAACTATTTAAGAAAAAAAAATATATAATTCATACTATTATATAATAACCATTTCAAAGAAAATTTTCATTTTCAGATTTTTTGGTATTCTGGTTTTCGGTCATTTTAATTTATAAATAATATGAATAATAGGTTATTGCATTTTCTAACCAAAACATATTACTTTTTAATTAAAAAAACACTATCTTTTATAAACACACCTAAAAATACTAATTATAATTTATTTTTCAGTTATTAAAAACATGTTACCTTTTAATAAAAAATACTATCTTTTATTAACAAATCTAAAAATACTAATTACATTATATATTTTAATCATTAATGTTAACTTTTTAAATTAACATGTTACTTTTTATTAAACAATATTACCTTTCCAAAACACACCTAAAGATACCAATTGTACAATATCTTTCAATCATTAATACACTTCCATTAATACCTTACGGGAAATCTTTCAATAGTTAATAATATATATAACTTATTAATACATCCAAATATATCTTTTAATTGTTTAATTAATTAATAAAATTTATTAAAAAACTCGTACATGGTACGGGCTATATGTTAGTGTTATGGATTAAAAAATTGCTAGGGTTTAGAGAGCTTCGAGCTTTAATGGCTGCACTTGTGTTTCGAGACTAAATCGGTCCTCGCAAGATGCCTACGTATCTCAAATCGTTATTGAGAATCAAGCCAAAGACGTAGTTCTGATTGTAGGATCAGGGTCCTTATATAGGCGTTTGGAGCCTCGTATTTTATGGTATGTTTAGGAGACTTAGCGAATAAGTTTTCTTATTGATAATGGATAAACATTGTATTTCTTGCTGAATAAGTCTTTTCCTTGTTGATAAAGGCCATGACTCATTAATTGGGATTCTGGATCCTTCTTATGACAAATTTACCATATTTTGGACTCTTTTCATGAGTTGTATATTTCCCTTATTTATTAATTACGAAATTAATAAATAATCAGGGTTTTGGGCCTTAATTACGGGGCCTTTCCAATGAATCATTAATTATATTTCTATAATTACTTTTCTGTCCATATCATTTGCCCCCCAACTTCTGGGAAAATCTTCCGGGGTTTTCGTAGAAGTTATTGTGTGTTTTTCCTCGAACTCTTTTTATTTTTCTGAAAAAGGTAGGTAAATTGTGTTCTGGGCGTGGGTACCCCCGCCTAGGAGACATTCTAGGTTTCCACGCCTAGAAACTATGTCTCCTGGGTGCGGGTCTTGCAAAATTGGCTCAAAGAGCTTCTGGGCGTGGGTACCCCCGCCTAGGAGACGTTCTAGGTTGCCACGCCTAGAAATTATGTCTCCTGGGCGTGGGTCTTGCAAAATTGGCTCAAAGAGCTTCTGGGCGTGGGAACCCCCGCCTAGGAGACGTTCTAGGTTGCCACGCATAGAAACTATGTCTCCTGGGCGTGGGTCTTGCAAAATTGGCTCAAAGAGCTTCTGGGCGTGGGTACCCCTGCCTAGGAGACGTTCTAGGTTGCCACGCCTAGAAACTATGTCTCATGGGCGTGCTTTTTAGAAGCTTGCCTTAAATAGTTTCTTGGCGTTGGTATCCCCGCCTAAGAGACGTTCTAGGTTGCCACGCCTAGAAACTATGTCTCCTGGGCGTGCTTTTTAGAAGCTTGCCTTAAATAGTTTCTTGGCGTTGGTATCCCCGCCTAGGAGACGTTCTAGGTTGCCACGCCTAGAAACTATGTCTCCTGGGCGTGCTTTTTAGAATTTTGCCTTAAATAGTTTATTGGCGTTGGTATCCCCGCCTAGGAGACGTTCTAGGTTGCCACGCCTAGAAACTATGTCTCCTGGGCGTGCTTTTTAGAAGCTTGCCTTAAATAGTTTCTTGGCGTTGGTATCCCCGCCTATGAGACGTTCTAGGTTGCCACGCCTAGAAACTATGTCTCCTGGGCGTGCTTTTTAGAAGTTAGGCCTTATGTCGGGCCTTTGTTCGGTTAAATTTAACCCATATCTATTTTTTCATATGTTGAATATTCTAGATTCTTCTAGAACCTTCAATATTGGTCTCCCGCCTATCAATTTTCTAGGTTCTTCTAGAACTTGTAATTCAAAATTTGAATTCGTTTGGGCTTCCCGCCTGTAAGAGGCCCAATGACCTGTTCTTGGTCCATTTACCGTCTATAGACGGTTCATTTGAACGTTATCACCGGCTGTAATTCCTATAAATTGAGTAGAGTAGAACTTCTGTTTTTCACACTTCAAAGTCATTCTACTAAATTTTCTCAGAAACTTTCCTTAAAAAAGCTCTGCTAGGGTTCTGCGGCAAAGCGATTTCCGGCTTCCAACCACCGTGGGTTTTTCCAGTTTCCGTTTAAATCTTCATCTTCTTCGTCAAGATTTCTGGGTTCAAGCATTCTTTGGAAGGATTTTAATGGCGGATTCAAGCTCATCTCAATCCCAGCTATCTCAGCCTTCTCGTCCTGCTAGAGAAAACCGAGGTAATCCACCTCCAAAATCTCTAGTTCATGCAAACGTTTTTTCTCTTAGAGATTTACTTTCTGATTTTGGGGATGCTTTTCCCAATCTTCTTCATTTAGAGGCCCATAACATTCCTTCTAAATACAAACAGAGTAGGGTTGATGATATTTCCGTTCTTTTTGGTATAAAGGCCCCTTATAGGGCCGTAGCTCCTGGCCCAAACGATAGGGCCTGCTATCCTAAGCCTGGGGCCATTAGGATGTACAAAGAAACATTTTATTTTGGTTTTCGCCTTCCTCCTCATCCTTTCGTTCTTCGTTTATTAGCTGAGGTCCAAATTTGTCCCACACAACTAATGCCCAATGGGTGGCGATTCATATATTGTTTCTTGGCCCAATGCATGAAACATAGGGTAGAGCCCAGTGTGTCAGTATTTCGATATCTCTTTAAATTTGTAAATGCTCCAGATGATATAGGTTGGGTTAAGATTCAATATCGAACTTTAAACCGTAGTTGCTTCGTTTCTGGTTCTTCTCCCGACTCTCTTCCTTTGTGGAAAAAAGAGTGGTTCTACATCTATTTAGATGGGGATGATTGGAACAATTATTTTTGTCCTCACTTCACAAGGGCTACTGATGGTTCTTTAAAGTCCCTCAAATTAGGGGTAGACGATCTTGCGGCAATTCAAATCCTGACAGGTGATTGCCTGCATCATTGCAATCTCCTAATTTCCGAGGATAACCTTCAAGCTGTGGGGCTTAGTACCCTTGAACCTCGGGGTACATAACCTTAACTTTCTTTCTTTTATTCTAACTTGTTATCATATAATATGATAGTAACATTTGCCTTTTATTTTCAGCCAAAGCTGCTTTGGGTGCTATTTTCAAGAGGAGGGAGGACCACGCATCTAAGGCTGTGGTGGTGGAAGTTGAGAGGGTTTCCAAACGGAAGAAGGCTGGAGATGGCTCCCCTGCTGTGGAGAAGGTGCCAGCTTTTTTGACTGAGCAGCTTATCCTTGTTGACGAGGATCCCAACCCATTTGTGGTTAAATGGGGTTTGCTCAACAGGGATACCATAGTTGGTGATTCCAGGGCTGCGGCAGAGTGGTCCAGGAATGTGGTCACTCCAAGGGACGTGGCCCATGTTGTGGAGTCCTCGGAGGATCTCCAGATCGAGCTTCTTGGGGCCCAAGCCCTTGCTTCTGTAAGTAATTTTCACTTTTGTTTACTCTTTCTTTTAGTTGTTCATTCTTTAAATATGTGACTTTGTTTTATAGGCTAACACCTATCATCAAGCTGCTCTTCACAACTTGAAGGCAGTTCGAGCTGAGAAGTTGATAGCCGAGAGGGACATGGACATATATTTTGCTTCTTCTACCTCGAACTTCGAGAGGTTTAGAGAAGTTGAGAGAGAGCTTGTGGCTGAGAAGGAGAAGGTTAGGCAGCTGGAGGCCCAACTCCAAAGGGGTCGCGAGGATGTTATTGCTGAGTACAGAGCATCTAAGGAGTTTGATGACCTCCTTAATGCTGAGTATGATGCTAACTTTCCTAGCACCTTCAAGGATTGTTGGGAATCCATCATTGAAGAGCTGGGGACAAAGATTGAAGGAGTGTCCTTGGATAAGTTTCCCGTTCCTAATTTATCTGGGACATCCAAGGATACTATCATGGACACTGCCAACCCCTCATCTCAGCCTATTGATGATTCTGAGCTCTTTCTGGATTCTGAGCCAGTTAGAGAGGGAGATTTGATGGATGCTGCTAAGGATGATGTTCCCCTTAACTTTGAGGAAGAGACTCCTCAGGATGATATAGCTTAGGTTGGCCCTGCGTGGCTATTTTCTTTATTTATGTTCTTTTCTGAACTCACCCTTCGGGGTTTTAATTTAACTTTCTTAGTAAGTTTATTTCAGTTTTTCTTGATTTTGCATGCTTAGTTCACATGTCTATCAAAATGCATTGCATATATAATGAAATCATAAGAATATGGAATTCATAACTTTAAAAATGGGATCAACCCTTACATAATACTCAAGTTTAAAAACTTGGATTGGTTTCGTCGACCTTATTTCTAGTAGTGAGTCCACTTTAAGAAACACCTTAAACATAATAAACTTTCAAATTAGAGGCATGCCAAGTTCTTGGCACCTCATGCCCTTCAAGGGTTTCTAGTTTGTACGAGCCTCGACCAAATACGTTCTTGACACGATATGGTCCTTCCCAATTTGGGGCCAGCTTGCCTTTTTGTCCTACTCCGGATGCCTCAATCTTTCGAAGAACCAAGTCTCCTTATCGAAAGAACCTTTCTTTAACCCTTAGGTTGTAGTAGAAAGATGCCTTCTTTTGATGCTCAACTATCTTGGCGTTTGCCTCATCTCTAACTTCATCAATTAGATCTAAAGCCAGCCTCAAGCCTTCTTCATTTGTTTCTGGCTCATAAGCCTCAACTCTTGGAGACGTGTGAGTAATCTCCACTGGAACCACTGCCTCTGCCCCATATGCCAACAGAAAGGGGGTAGTGAAAGGCATATGTCTAGTCCTATTTGTAAACACCGAGGATTCTACTCAACTTTAATTAAGATGTAATAAGTAAATAATAAAAATCAAATGTCACAGGAATCTCAGAAGGTTATATCTGTCAAAGAATGAAGATTAAAGTCATCTACAGACTTGAAGTGATTCTACATTGAAAGAAGCTCAATTTATTGATCAAGCCTCAATGAAGTATTCAAGCTCAGTGGATTTATTAAAGTGACAGAGATTTCAAGTGGTGACAGAAAAAGATACTGATTACGGAGTTCTTGAATGAGAAGGAAGTGAATCACTGCTTAAAGTCAAATAGATAAAGAACAAACATTGTCGTTAGTCACTCATGAACCAGACAGTGCATCGAGTGTCAACGTACTATTGTGTTTGTTATTTATCTAAGTTTTTAGTGATTCTGGAATTAATTAAGAAGTCAACTAATTCTATTTATTCTCTTATAAATAATTAATATTATTAAGTATATTATTTATTAAATTAATTCTGCAAAGAATTAATTTAATACATAATTTATTTAGTTAATTATTTAAATTAGAATATATTTGAACTAGGAAGACTTAGGATTGAACTAGGAAGACTTAGTTCTTTGAACTAGGAAGACTACCAAGGCTGTCTTCCCGATTGTCTTCCTAGGCCAAACCACTGTCTTCCCGGTTGTCTTCTAAGTACAAACCTTGTCTTCCCGAAAGTCTTCCAAGGCAAATTTGTTAGTTTTCCAGAAAGTCTTCCAATTACTTTCTGCAGTGGATTGGCGCGTGAAGAAAAGGAACAAGTGGTTTGTATAAAGAAAAACAAGGCAGTTGACAAAAGATCAATTACACAGCAGAAAAGAAACAGAAGATAAGAAAACAAACATTCCATTGAAAGCTCTTCTTAAATTCTTCAACTGCAAAGCACTAATTTCTGGCCAGTGATTTAATTCTTGACAAGTTCTTATCATTAAATTCATAAGAATCATTTCACTTGTACTGCTTTAGCTTTCTAGCGGATCATAATCCCTAGATTTTATATCGAACTACTTTTTAGTATTCGATCCTTTTTATTACAAAAATAGATAAATTCATGTCGAATTTATTCTAGATTTGTTTTATTAAGTTCTTTGTAATCAGTGATCAAAGTTGTAACACTCCTCAAGTTTAATAGAGTTTCTATTTAACTTGAATATTGTTTCAGTTTTTATTCCGCACTAATTTGTTCTAAACAGTTAAATCTTTTAAAGGACAAATTCGATAAAACGGTATAGTTTGTATTCAACCCCCCTTCTACAAACTTATCAGGACCTAACAATTGGCATCAGAGCCTTTTGATTGATATACTAATCAAAGATCCAATTGTTTGAGATTTTTTTTCTTTACTCTGAATTTTATTTTTCTAAAAATCTCAAAAGATGTCTACTACACAGAAAGTGGGGACAGTTAAAATCCCAATATTCAGCAAGGAGCATTATCCAATGTGGAAGAAGAAAATGCTCCTATTTCTTAAGGTTGCAAATCCTAAATACTTGGATGTGCTGAAGAGTGGTCCCAAACTCCCTATGATTATTGATCCTGAAGTTGTTGAGGATAATGTTGTGACTAGGGCTGCTAGAATGTACCCTAAAGATCCCAAGGAATACACTCCTGATGAGAAAGAGGATGTTACCTTGGATTCATGTCTTCAGTTGATCCTTATTGAGAGTCTTGATCCTATCATGCATAATCATGTCCTAAATTGTGAAACTGCCAAACATATTTGGGGAACCATAGAGATAATCAATGAGGGGACTGAAGAGGTTAGGGAGAATATGCTGGAAATTCTCACTTCACAATATGAGCATTTCAGATCAAACCCTGGTGAAGGTATCTCTCAGGTTTTTGAGAGATACAACAAATTAATCAATGATCTGAATCTCAATGGGAAGCACTACACCAACAAGGAGATTAACAAGAAGTTCATTCTTACACTTCCACCTCATTTGGAGCACAAGATATCTGCTATTAGAGAAGCAAGAGACATGAATGAGCTTGCTTTGGAAAGATTGTATGGTGTCTTGAAGACCTATGAGCTGGAGCAGATTCAACAGAAGGAGCTGTATGGAACTGGAAGGATTGTTGGTACCTCCACTGCATTGGCTGCTGAAGTCCCACAGAAACTGGAAGTGAAGGCTGTTCAACCTTCCAGTTCTCACATGAATGTTATTGATGCTGAATATGGATTAACATCCATTGATCAATCTGGTGGTGACTTCTATTCTTTGGAAGAACTTGATCAGCTGGAGGATGGTGATTTGGCTTTGATAGTCAGAAAGTTTGGGAAGTTTAGATTCAAGAGGAATCCCAATCTTAAGTTCAGACCCAGATTTCAGAGAGGTGGATCTTCATCTTCAAGTGGCACAAGGGGTGGCTACAAAACTGGAACTGTGGAAAGGAGTATAATCAGATGCTACAATTGCAATGAGTTGGGTCACTTTGCTACTGAGTGCAGAAAGCCAAAGCAAGTGACTAGAAACACATTTGATTCTAGCAAGAAGAACAAGATTGGGAAGGCCTATGTTGCTGAGGGAAAGAGTTGGGATGACACTGACAGTGATGAAGAAGCAGGTGAGATTGGGAACCTTGCTTTAATGGCTAAAGAGGAAAGCACTTCATCCAGATACATGTCAGAGGTAACCTTTACTGATGCTGAAATGATTTATCATCTTGGTGGCACCATAAGTTGTGCACGCACTGAAAATGATAGAATAAATCTTTTAAACACAAATCTTGAAAAGGAATTAAAAGATTTGAAACTTGTGCATGTTAATCAGGATGAACTTAATGAGAAAATTGCTTTTCTGGAGAATAGGGTTAAATGTTATATTCAACTGGAAACCATTCTCAAAGAGCAGATTAGTGAGCTCAAAACCAAAGCTAATGCCTATTACAACTCTTGTAAAACGGCTAAAGAAATTTTCAATAAACAAGCTATTGGTAATCATGTCAGTATAGGTTATGATTATAATGAGGCTATAGGATTGCTTGGTATTAATACACCTTGTAGGGTCAGAGAAGAAGGAAAGGCTGTTCCTTATATTCTTAAGGGTATTAAAACACCCTTCTGTAAGGAGTCTGAGGCAGAGCCTCTGAATGAATCTTCTATCATTATTGCTGAGGAGATTCATGAAGAAGATGTTGCCTTAGAAGCTGAGAAATCCAAAAAGTGTGTATCTGATATTCCAGTCAAAGTTGCTACAACTAAAAAGACTAAATCAGATATCCATAAATTGGATCAAAACAACTGTAGAACTAACATGCCTGCTATTAATTCTTCTCATAAAGCATGTGGTGTGGGTAATTGCATGTCTTGTGCTTTTAATGTTATGTATGCTTTCTTTAATAAAAAGCATGTATCTAGTGATAAGACTGCTCCACGTCAACATGTTAATAATAAGAAGCATGTTAAAACAAAGACTACTAGTCCTCCTCAGACTAGAGTGGATTCATTTATCCCTAAGCCTACTCAGAAATGTGTTAAGGCTGGTTATAAATGGAAACGCTCTTATGTGAAAGAGGATGAAGTAGTTTTAGTTAGAAATGTTGTTTTGCCTGACAAAGGCCAGTTCTTTAAGTATGCCGGACCCAATCAATTTTGGGCTCCGAAGAAGGACTAATCAATCTGATATTGCAGGGAGTTAAACAGGTAAACCGAGTTATGTGGATTCTGGACAGTGGCTGTTCAAGGCATATGACCGGAGATAGAGCCCTGCTATCAGATGTGATTGTGAAAGCTGGCCCAGTAGTTACCTTTGGAGATAACAGCAAGGGTATTACGAAAGGATATGGCTGTTTGAAGTACGGAAATGTTATCATTGAAGATGTTTCATTTGTGGAAGGTCTGACGTTCAATCTTCTCAGCATCAGTCAGTTCTGTGACAGAGGATATGCTGTTTCCTTTGAAAGAGAGAAGTGTCAGATCACTCACAAGAAGAATGGAAAGCCTGCTCTTCAAGGAGTAAGGAAAGGTGACTTGTTCATAGCTGATTTGAACTCGGGATTCAAAGATGAAGTGAATTGTTTTTATGCTAAAGCTTCATCAGATGATAGTTGGCTATGGCACAAGAAGATGTCTCACCTTAACTTCAAAACTATGAACTCTTTAGTCAAGAGGGAATTAGTTAGAGGTTTGCCTCAGATGGAATTTACACAGGAAGGACTGTGTGAGGCATGTCAGAAGGGAAAGTCAAAGAAAGCTTCTCACAAGGGCACTGACACATCATCAATAACTGAACCTCTTCAGCTACTGCACATGGATTTGTTTGGTCCAGTTAATGTGATGTCCATGTCAAAGAAACAATATGCACTTGTGATTGTTGATGACTATTCAAAATATACATGGGTTTTATTCCTACATTCCAAGGATGAGACCCCATTCCTGGTGATTAGCCATGTAAAGATGATTGAGCTGGATTCTAGATTCCCTGTTAGAGCCATAAGGTCAGATAATGGTACGGAATTCAAGAATGCCATTCTGAATGACTTTTGTGCTGATAAAGGAATAACAAGACAGTATTCTGCCCCTAAAACTCCTCAACAAAATGGAGTAGTGGAAAGAAAGAATCGTACATTGATTGAAGCAGCTAGGACTATGCTAAGTGAGTCCAAACTTCCAACGTACTTTTGGGCTGAAGCAGCGAATACAGCTTGTTATACTCAGAATCGAACTTTAATCAACAAAGACCTAATGAAGACTCCGTATGAGATCATGAACAACAAGAAACCAACTGTCAAGTACTTTCATGTTTTTGGAGCAAAATGCTTTGTGCTTTTAGATGAAAATGTTAAACGTGGCAAGTTTGAGGCCAAGGCACAAGAAGCTATTTTTGTTGGTTATTCCAGAAGATCTTACAGGGTTTATGTGGTTGGCAGTCACACAGTAAAGGAAAGTGTCAATGTCACTTTTGATGACACTAAGTTCCCCAATATCCAAAAAGAAGATTCATCTGAAGAGCTGAAGTTTGATAACTTGCCAGACTCAGAATCAGATGATGATGCCCCACCTGAAGTTATTGCTGGAAATGATAATAACAATGATGATATTAATCCTGGTGATGGTGGTGGAAACATTGGTAACAATGGAGATACCACTAACACTGGAGAAGAATCATCAAGGCAGACAAGCAACAACTCAGGGGGAGCAAATGAAGGATCAACTAGTCACTCACAACATCAAAGTGAATTTCAAGGCGAATCATCAAGATCAAATCTTCCAAGACAGACTGTTTGGAATAGAGCTCATCCTTTTGAGCTGATCATTGGTGATCCAGATGTTGGAGTTAAAACTAGAAGAGCTTCTCAGAATGAATGTCTTTTCTCAGCATTTCTATCTAAAATGGAGTCAAAGAAAACTGAGGAAGCACTGACTGATCCAGATTGGGTGATTGCTATGCAAGATGAACTCAATCAATTTGAACAACAGCAAGTCTGGAAGCTGGTACCCAGGCCAAAGAACAAGAAAGTAGTTGGTACAAGATGGGTATACAGGAACAAGCTAGATGAGGATGGCATTGTTACAAGGAACAAGGCAAGACTGGTTGCACAAGGGTATTCTCAAGCTGAAGGCATTGATTATGATGAAACCTATGCACCAGTGGCTAGACTTGAGGCCATCAGGATGTTCTTAGCATTTGCTGCTTACTCCAATTTTAAAGTCTATCAAATGGATGTTAAGAGTGCATTCCTGAATGGTGAACTTGATGAAGAAGTGTATGTGGAACAGCCCCCTGGCTTTGAAAATCAGGAGCTGCTGGACTTTGTGTACTTTCTCTTCAAGGCTATCTATGGTCTCAAGCAAGCCCCAAGAAAATGGTATGACACTCTCTCTGGTTTTCTTTTAGAAAATGGTTTTGTTAGAGGTATCATAGACAAAACTCTTTTTTCAAAGAAACACAAAAATGATATGATATTAGTCCAAGTCTATGTGGATGACATCATATTTGGGTCTACTAATGATAATCTCTGTAAGAGATTTGCTGAGCTAATGCAGAGTAAGTTTGAAATGAGTATGATGGGTGAGCTGAAGTTCTTTCTTGGATTACAAGTAAGTCAAAGGTCAAATGGAATATTTATTTGTCAATCCAAGTATCTCAAAGAACTCCTCAAGAAGTATCACATGGAGGATTCAGCATCAGCAAGGACTCCATCTTCAACAGCAATCAAACTTGGAGCTTCTGACAAATCTATCAAGGTAGATGTTACAAGCTACAGAGGTATGATTGGCTCTTTACTCTATCTTACTGCTAGTAGACCAGATATTATGTATGCTACATGCTTGTGTGCAAGGTTCCAAGCGGACCCTAGAGATGTTCATCTCGTTGCTGTGAAAAGAATCTTGAGATATCTTAAGGGTACACCTAATCTAGGTATCTGGTACCCTAAAGATTCTGGTTTTAATCTTGTTGGATATACAGATTCTGATTATGCAGGTAGTGTTGTGGATAGAAAGAGTACCTCTGGGAGTTGTCAATTCCTAGGAGGTAGGTTGATTTCCTGGTATAGCAAGAAACAGCAAACAGTTTCCAATTCAACAGCAGAAGCTGAATATATTGCTGCTGGAAGCTGTTGTGCTCAGATCTTATGGATACGGAATCAATTAAAGGACTATGGCTTTGCATTAGACAAAATTCCCATATTTTGTGATAATACAAGTGCCATAGCAATCTCCAACAACCCTGTGCAGCACTCGAGAACGAAGCACATTGACATCAGGTATCATTTTATCAGAGAGCATGTCATGAATGGAACTGTGGAGTTACATTTTGTACCCACAGAAGAACAGACTGCAGATATATTCACTAAATCTGTTGATGAATCCACATTTATCAAGTTAGTTGGTAAATTGGGTATGTTAAACAGTCTTAGTGATTAACAATATATCTGTCAGGTTTGTTATTTCAAAATTCATTTTCTCTTGTCATTTTAACTAATATTTGCTGCTAATTCTCTGTTAATATTACTTGCTTGTGTATTTAAATAACTCTGAATAATTTATTTTCTTTAAAAATATTTTTCTCATATTTTTTTTAAGTGGAGAAATGTATTTTTATTGAAAATATATTTATTTAGAATTATTTAGATATTTTTCAGATTGTAAATATTGTTGTTTGAATTTTTCTGCAAGTTTATATTAATTTTATGCATTTCTAATATTCTGCATATTTTTCTAGGATTTATGGAATTTTCTGTGAATTTTTCTAGAATTTTATATATTTTTCTTGCATTTTTCTTAGTTGTTCAGCATTTTCTTTTTAATATTCGGATTTTATTCTGAATTTTTTGGTAAGTCTTCCCAGTTTTACACTAGGAAGACTACCGGGAAAACAATGTAAATTTTCTTTTTGTTTTTTGTTTTTTCCTTTTTTATTTTAAGTCTTTTTCGAAGTCTTCCCAGTTTTTGAACTAGGAAGACTATCGGGAAGACTTAAGTTTATTAGTTTATTTTTTTTCTGTTTTTTCTGTTTTTCTTTTATTAATTATTTAGAAGACAATCCGGTTTGTACTAGGAAGACTACCGGGAAGACTATTCTAAGTCTTCCCGATTGTCTTCCCAAGTCTTTTTCCTTAAAAAACGTTTGGATAGTCTTCTAAATTCAGTTTTATTTGTTTATTTCTTATATATATAGATACACCAGTACATACGCATTTTCTTATTATTGCCTTAGCAGTTTTTCAGCTTTTCAAAACCCCCCTTTCGAATTCTCAATTTGTTTTGCAGAATCACTGATCTTCAAGCAACATTGCTCAAGTGTTTACTTAGCAAATCATTTCTATTCTCTCAAAATCAAACCTTTTTGAGTCGAAGTGCTGTCAAAAATTCTGTTTTTCTTTCATTCCATTCGACTTGATTGTTTGTGATTTGTTAAGTGATTTTTACTTGTGTTTTTCTGATCAAAGTGGTTCTGTGATTTGAAAACTGTTCTTGGTACTGTGTGTGTTCTTGAGAATCTTTTGACCAGTCATTTCTGTTTTTCAAAAAGTTTAAGTTCGACTTGTTAGGATCTAAAAGTTCAAATTCATTAATTTTAATAAAATTTAATTTTGTGGATTTTTGTAATTTTAATTAATTCTAAAAATCCCTAAAATTTTATTTTTATTTAAATTAATTAAAATCTTTTTGTTTTATTTAAAATGGATCCTAATAATTTTGAATTAGTTTTAAATAATTTTGTTGGGTATTTTGATCCGGCTAGGTGTAAGGTGGAACGTTTCAGACCGTGGATTCAATTTTTAAATAGCAATACTTGTGTTAGTTATGCTATTTGTGCCAATGCACTTCTGAAAATTGATCCATTAAGGATGTTGTGTTCAAGTGCTGTTATTGCTGACAATTCAAAATCTTTTACTTTCAATATTCTCAATCAGCAATATACAGTTACTTTTGATTTATTTTGTGATGTGTTGCATTTTCCAAAGGACAGGTTTGATCCATTACCCACTGATGATGAGTTAACACAGTTCTTTGTGAATATTCATTATCAGGGTCCCTTTCAAATGGTAAAATTGTCAAAAACTTTTGTTGTAAGGGAATGGGATCTGTTCTTTGATACTATAGCTAGGGTATTTGGTAACTGCACAAAAACAAACTTTCATTGCATTACCAGTCTTAATCAATACATTGCCTATGCTATAGTATTTGGTCGTAGATTGAACTTTGCTGAGATTCTGTGGAACCTTTTGCTCAACAGGCTTGCTCACTCTAGGAGAGATTCTGATAATGGTGTGAAAGTAAGGTGTTGGTACCCTCGCTTTCTAACTCTTATCATTAATCATCTTCTCACTGCTGAGCAGGTAGAACTGTTTCGAGAAGCTAGATTTGAAACCTCTCCAACCACAGACACCAAATTCTACACTAGACTTGATGTCTCATCCAAATTTACCACCATACCTGTTCTTGTTTCACCATTCATGAGACAATTCATTAATCTTCCTATCTTTGGTGAACAAGTTCCCGAACCACATCCAGTACCACTGCAGGTAGTTATTCCTAACCTTGGTTCTTCTTCTGGTACTTCAATTGAAACCCAAGTGGTTGTTAGGGCTGACCCAGAGATTGTAGATCCACAGTCTCTGACCCAGGTCATAGAGCCAAACAGAGAGTCAAACACTCCTGAAACACAATCTGAGCCTAATGTACAAACCAGTTCAAGAAATGTTAGTGATATAGCTGAAATGAGTGTTCCCACAGCTCTGTCTCCACCCTTAAAGAAAAGAAAAACCTATAGGGAGATAACTGTTAGCCCATCTGTATCCTCTCAAAAGGATATGGACATTGATATGGCCACTACACAGTCTCTGGAGACATCCTCTCAACAGGGTGGATCTATTGAAATTCGCCATCGGGCCATGGCATCTTGTACTGAGTCAAGCACACTCCCATTACTCACAATGGGAGAAGATATCCATCTAGATGACACTCAGGACACCATGTCAGGAGAGCACTTTACTTTTGACTTTGAAACAGTGCCTACCATAGTTACGGTAGAAGTGCCTTCACAGGCATCTGAGGGAAAATCTGATTCTTCGCCAACTCAAATAGAATCATTTTCTCCCCTCCCAGAGGGAACATCTCTGGCTCCCCTAAGGGATTTTCCACTCGCAGTTTTTACTGGAGAAAGTGGAAGGCAACCTAATGAATCCAACACTGAAGCAATTCAGTTTCAAATTCAATCTGATTTGGAATTCATTGGGGATTGGGATTCGCGAACTCCCATTGCACCACCACTGACCTCTCTTAAAGGGGCTAGGGTGATTTTTACTGCAGGTACATCCACTGAGAATCTAGACAGACAGTTAGTGGTGAGAGATATGAGTCAAACACCGAGTGAAACACAAGCACGTGAGTTGAGTGAAACACCACTGAGAGCAATTGAAGTGAGTGCACACACTGACACAAACACTGCTTTGTTAAAACAGCTAGCTGATCTACAGAAGAAGTTGCAAGAGACCCAGGCTGAAAACACAATTCTAAAAGCACAAGTGGTTGCACAATCTACCACCTCTGTATCAAATCAGCTGGGTACTGTGAAAGATGACCTACAAGGATTGAAGAATAATCTTCTCCCGAAGCTGAATTCAATCCAACAATCTCAAGTACTAGTGGCTTCAGACATCTCTGATCTTACAATGTCAAATGCTCAAATATCAGAGAGTGTCAGGGAGATAGCTGCCATTTCTACCAAGGTGGACTTTATTCTGCAAACAGCTGATGAAAATCAAAAGTTTAATGAAGAAAGGATTTTCAAGATAGAAGGAGGAATGGAGCATCTGAATGAAGGTATGAAGCACTTGTATAATATGATCAAGAATTCACATCAACCTACTGAAGAGCAAAGAATTTTCTTTGAGGGAGATGATGAGGATGAGGATGATGCTGATGAAAGAGGAGATAGAGGAGAGATAAGGAGAACGTCTGAGGTGAATCCTAGGGCTTCCACAGCTCAAACTGTAGAGGATTCCTCAACTAAGGGGGAGAATGTGGAGAAACAAAGAGGAGGAGAAGCTGGAGGTTCTGGTCCTGTAAAGGACAAAGGAAAGCAGAGGTTAACTTTTTCTGATGCTGACTACTATCAAGGTGAACAGGGAGACTTTGACAATATTGAATCTGAAGAAAACCCTGAAGATATCTTTGGTGAAGTGGAGGTTGAAGGAGAGGCTGACTATGCTGACTGGGAAGATGAACCTGAAGTGGATCCTGCCTTTGAAGCTGAGCTGTTAAGACAGAAAGCTGATCTAAAGAGAAGAGAGGAGGAGAATGCTAAAGTTTCTGACATCATTTCAAAGCATCTAGTTATCCAAAAAGCTGAACATCAAGAAAAGCAACGGCTTCATGATATAAAGGTCAAGGACAGGAAGTTATATGTGAGGCTGAAGCTTGGAGAAGAATGGGATAGAGCTAGAGAGATGTTTTCACATCCAACAGGTTCAGATAATGATGGAAAGTTTTTTAGCATGTTGGAAAGATACAAGAAGGTCAATCCAGACAACACAGTATATATGAAAGCTCTTCATGCAGAGATTTCAAGGATTTCAACTGGATATGACAGAGTTAGAGAGGAGTTGAAGATCTATGTTTATACTCATAATGAGGGAACTTTCTTAGTGTCTCTCAATCTTCTGGAAAGCAGAACTCTCTCTGAACTATGGGTCTTCATGTGCAAGGTAAAAAGAACTTCTCCATTAGCTGAGCTGTTGCATGATCAGCTAAGAGACTTTGCAATGAAAGCTAGTCCACAAGTGGTGGAAGTGCCTTATGAAGTAAAATTTTTTAAAGGAAGGGCACTTCAGACTTGTGGTGTGGATCCAATATCTCTGAAGGATTTTCCTGCCAAGCATCTTGTCTACTTGGAGAACATGTTGAGGACTTCAGGATTTGCTACACAAGAGAAGACAGAAGTTGCTGATTTGATTCAAGACTATTGCATAGCAAATATCAAAAGATATCATCAAATGAAGAATAGGCTGAAGAAAGTCACAACTCAACCTGTCAGACCTAGTGGCATTACTTCTGAATCTGATCGTGTTCTGGACAAGGATTTGCTTGAAGCACTTGAAGAAGGAGAGATGATTGAGTCTGAAATTTGAAGAAGCTCTGTTTGTAAATATTAAATGTTTAGAGCTTAGGTGATTCAAGATAGGATAAATGTATTCATATGTTCAGTCTAGAGGAACATCTATCTTGTATTTATCGTTACTGTTTGAATCTGGAAATTGTTATATTTAATCCAGAACTTTTTATTATTTGCTTGGCTCTTAAAAGTCTTATCTTTTCTTGTTTTAGTTGAGTTATCCTCTAGAGGTATTTGGTTGTTATTGTCTAACAAACAAATAGGGGGAGATTGAAAGGCATATGTCTAGTCCTATTTGTAAACACCGAGGATTCTACTCAACTTTAATTAAGATGTAATAAGTAAATAATAAAAATCAAATGTCACAGGAATCTCAGAAGGTTATATCTGTCAAAGAATGAAGATTAAAGTCATCTACAGACTTGAAGTGATTCTACATTGAAAGAAGCTCAATTTATTGATCAAGCCTCAATGAAGTATTCAAGCTCAGTGGATTTATTAAAGTGACAGAGATTTCAAGTGGTGACAGAAAAAGATACTGATTACGGAGTTCTTGAATGAGAAGGAAGTGAATCACTGCTTAAAGTCAAATAGATAAAGAACAAACATTGTCGTTAGTCACTCATGAACCAGACAGTGCATCGAGTGTCAACGTACTATTGTGTTTGTTATTTATCTAAGTTTTTAGTGATTCTGGAATTAATTAAGAAGTCAACTAATTCTATTTATTCTCTTATAAATAATTAATATTATTAAGTATATTATTTATTAAATTAATTCTGCAAAGAATTAATTTAATACATAATTTATTTAGTTAATTATTTAAATTAGAATATATTTGAACTAGGAAGACTTAGGATTGAACTAGGAAGACTTAGTTCTTTGAACTAGGAAGACTACCAAGGTTGTCTTCCCGATTGTCTTCCTAGGCCAAACCACTGTCTTCCCGGTTGTCTTCTAAGTACAAACCTTGTCTTCCCGAAAGTCTTCCTAGGCAAATTTGTTAGTTTTCCAGAAAGTCTTCCAATTACTTTCTGCAGTGGATTGGCGCGTGAAGAAAAGGAACAAGTGGTTTGTATAAAGAAAAACAAGGCAGTTGACAAAAGATCAATTACACAGCAGAAAAGAAACAGAAGATAAGAAAACAAACATTCCATTGAAAGCTCTTCTTAAATTCTTCAACTGCAAAGCACTAATTTCTGGCCAGTGATTTAATTCTTGACAAGTTCTTATCATTAAATTCATAAGAATCATTTCACTTGTACTGCTTTAGCTTTCTAGCGGATCATAATCCCTAGATTTTATATCGAACTACTTTTTAGTATTCGATCCTTTTTATTACAAAAATAGATAAATTCATGTCGAATTTATTCTAGATTTGTTTTATTAAGTTCTTTGTAATCAGTGATCAAAGTTGTAACACTCCTCAAGTTTAATAGAGTTTCTATTTAACTTGAATATTGTTTCAGTTTTTATTCCGCACTAATTTGTTCTAAACAGTTAAATCTTTTAAAGGACAAATTCGATAAAACGGTATAGTTTGTATTCAACCCCCCTTCTACAAACTTATCAGGACCTAACAGGTAGCTCCAGTGGTGACTTTGCAAGTAGTTCGATATGCCCATAGTATGGGGAGCAATTCGTCTACCCAAGTGTTTCTGGAGCGTTCAACTCTTTTCTTCAGTCAATCTAGGATAATTCGATTTGCAACCTCAGTTTGCCCATTTGTTTGAGGATGGGCAACAGAAGTGAAGCGCAACTTGATATCGTTCTCATCACAATATTTCTTGAACTCATCATTGTTAAACTGAGTTCCATTGTCTGTAACCAAGATACGTGGAATCCCGTATCTGCATATCACATTTTCCCAGAAGAAATGCATCACTTGCTTGGTGGTTATCTTGGCTAATGGTTTAGCCTCAATCCACTTGGTGAAGTAGTCGATTGCGACTATCAAGAACTTTCTTTGCGCACTTGCCATTGGAAAAGGTCCAAGTATATTCATTCCCCACATGGCAAATGGAATCGGTGAGTTTATGGATGTCAACATCTCTGGTGGTTGCCTAACCACTAGTGCATGCTTCTGGCACCTTTCACACTTCTTCACATAGCTTTTAGCATCAGCAAGCATGCTTGGCCAATAGAAACCTAGACGAGTGACTTTATGAGCAAGGGCTCTGCCCCCCAAGTGCTACCCACAAATTCCTTAATGTACTTCCTTTAGGGCCAATTCTGCCTCTTGGGGTCTCAAACATTTCAGATAAGGAATGATGAAAGACTTCTTGTATAGGATTCCCTCAATCAGGGTATACCTTAGTGCTCTCACATATAGCTTTCGTGCTTCTGAAGTGTCGTTGGGTAACCACCCAATTTCCAGATGAGCTTTGATGGGATCCATCCAACAGCTAGCAACATCAATGGGTGCCACCAACTTTCCGTTGATGCTTGGGGTCCTCAAGACTTGGAAGTATACACTCTCTGCATAGTTTTCAATCTCGGAAGAAGCAAATTTAGACAAGGCATCAGCCTTCATGTTTTCTTCCCTTGGAATGTGCTCCACATAGCATTCGTCGAACTGAGTCATGATGACCTTGACAAGTTTTAAGTACTTGGCCATGACTTCATCTCTAGCTTCAAACTCCCCATTTACTTGGGAAACCACTAGCCTCGAATCTCCACATACTTTCAGAGTTTTAACTCTCAAGGCTCCAGCCAGCCCTAAGCCAGCTATCAGAGCTTCATACTCAGCCTCATTATTTGTCGTTGGGAAGTCAAGTTTTAGTGCATATTCTATGAGGAATCCATCAGGACTTTGTAGCACTAAACCAGCTCCACTTGATTTTGTTTTTGATGCTCCATCAAAATAGAGCACCCAACATTCTTTGGATACCATTTCTTCATCTTCCTTGTCTTCCACTGATACTTCCTGCCCCCCGACTTCTTGGTTGTCAATGGTGCATTCAACCATGAAGTCAGCGAGTGCTTGAGCTTTGATGGCCGTCCGAGGCTTGTACTTGATGTCAAATTCCCCCAGTTCAATGGCCCATTTGATCAATCTTCCACTTACTTGAGGGCTGTGCAAGATGTTTCTCAGAGGTTGATCAGTCAAGACCTCTATCTTGTGAGCTTGGAAGTATGGGCGTAGCTTTCTTGAGCCCATTATCAAGGCTAAGGCAAACTTCTCAATCGTTGAGTAGTTTATTTCTGCCCCATGTAGAATCTTGCTCACATAGTAGATGGGTTTCTGAACCTTCAATTCTTCTTTTACCAAAACGGCTCCAAGGGCTGTGTTAGAAACCGCCAAGTACAAATAGAGAATTTCCCCTGGCTTGGGTTTTGCCAACAGTGGTGCTTCAGCCATGTATTTCTTCAGGGCCTCAAAGGCCTCTTGACTCTCCGTTGTCCATTCAAAATTTTTCACGTTCTTGAGTGCTTTGAAGAAATATAAGCACTTCTCTCCTGACTTGGAGATAAATCTTCCCAATGCTGCCACTCTTCCCGTGAGTGTTTGGACATCCTTGACAGTCTTTGGTGGTTCCATGTCTAGAATTGCTTTGATTTTGTCGGGATTAGCCTCGATTCCTCTCTTGGAAATCATCAGGCCTAAGAACTTTCCCGAGCCTACACCAAAGGCACACTTAGCTGGATTCAACATCATCTTGTGGTGCCTTAGCACTTCAAATGCCTCTCGGAGGTGCTTAATGTGATCGGCCTTATCGAGGCTCTTGACTAGCATGTCATCTACGTAGACCTCCATGGTTTTTCCAATTAGGTGTTCAAAAACTTTGTTCACCAACCTTTGGTAGGTTGCCCCTGCATTCTTAAGTCCAAATGCCATGACTAGATAACAAAAAACACTAAAGTCAGTGACGAATGATACCTTGGAGATGTCATCTTTGTGCATCTTGATTTGGTTGTATCCGCTGAAGACATCCATGAAACTTAGCATCTCGTGCCCAGCTGTTGCATCTATTAGAGCATCAATCCTTGGTAAGGGAAAACAATCCTTAGGACATGCATCGTTCAAGTCGGTGAAGTCAACACACATCCTCCATTTCCCATTGGCCTTTTTGACCATGACCGGGTTAGCCAACCATTCTGGGAACTGAATTTCTTCAATGAAACCGGCTTCCAAAAGTTTATCAACTTCTTGTTTTATGGCTTCAAGCCTCTCTGGAGCAAAACTTCTCTTCTTTTGTTTCACCGTCTTCCTTTCTGGATCCACATTCAATTTGTGAGTTATCAATTGGGGATCAATCCCTGGCATGTCGGCCGCTGTCCAAGCAAAAACGTCATTGTTCTCTTGAAGAAAAGTCGCGAGTTTGCTTTTCAATGGTTCGGGCAGTAGTGCTCCAACATAAGTCACCTTCTCTGGTTCACCAGGGACTAAGGGAATTGGGATTAAATCCTCAGCTGGTTTCCCTCTTCGGTCCTCATTGTCATTGATATCCATGTCTTCAATTGGGAGAACCTGCCCCCTGATTCCATCAGGCCTTAACGCGGCTACATAACAGCTTCTAGCCATCTTTTGGTCTCCCCGTTCTTCACCAATCCCATTCCTCGTTGGGAACTTGATTTTTAGATGATAGGATGAGGCAACGGCCTTGAACGCATGAAGACCAGTCCTTCCCAGGATTGCGTTGTAGGTCGAAGTTGCCTTTATAACTATGAAGTTCAACATCTGAGTAGACGTTGTCGACCCTTGCCCCATTGTCATTGGGAGTTGGATAGTGCCTTCCACCTTTGATTCCACTCCATTGAACCCATATATGGGCATATTCGAGGGTGTTAACTGAGAGTCAGTGTAGCCCATATTGATAAAAGCATCATGGAACAAGATGTCCACTGAAGCTCCATTGTCAACCAAAACTCTCTTGGTTACAGAATTTCCTATCACAGGAACGATGACCAGAGGATCATCGTGGGGAAACTTCACTCCCTCCAGGTCTGAATCATCAAAACCTATTGATACTTCTGTTCGGGCACGCTTCGGTGCTTCTCCCACCACGGTCATTACTTCTCGAGCATAAGCCTTTCTTGAGTTTCGGGAGGACCTAGCAGCAGTTGGCCCTCCGAATATCATGTTGATAACTGGCCCTCGGGGCTTAGGGTTACGATCTTGGTCTTTTTCCCTTCTGTCATAATCCTTCCTTTCATTATTTCCTCTTTGACTCCCTTGATTTCCATCCTTAGTGAATTTGCTGAGTTTTCATCTTCGTATATGAAAATCAATTTCATCTTTCAGTTGTCTACAATCGTCGGTGTCGTGACCAACTTCTTTGTGGAACCGACAAAATTGGTTTTGGTTCCTTTTAGATAAGTCAGCCCTCATTGGCTTCGGCTATTTCAGATCCTCTTCCTTTGCTATCTCCATCAGAATTTGACTCCTGGGAGTGTTCAATCTTGCATACTCTATAAACTTTGGCCCAAAATTGCTTCTCTTGGGTGGAGAATCAGAGTCCTTCGATGTTCTGGGAAACTTTTCCTTAACGTCGTACTCCCGAGCTTCTTTTCTTTTCTTTGATTTTCCACTACCGCCAGTAGTGGGTTCATACTTTCTCATGCTTTCTTCAGCCTTGATGTACTTTACGGCTCTATCTTGGAGCTTCAGCATACTCTCGGGTGGATGTTTAGCTAATGACCTTTTGAAGTGGTCATCAGTAGTTCCTTGCTGCAGGGCTATCATAGCCACCCTGTCCTCTAAATCTGGGACTTTCAGAGCCTCCCGGGTGAATCTATTGATATAGTCCCTCAGGGCTTCATTCTTTCCTTGCTGGATTGCCATGAGTGATGCAGAGCTTTTCTCATGAACCCTTCCACTAATGAACTGATTGATAAAAGCTTTGCTTAGTTCCTTGAAAGACCCAATAGAGTTGGGAGGAAGACAGCTATACCAGCGTTGGGCCATGCCTGCCAAGGTTTGTGGAAACGCCCTACACTTTACCGCATCGTTGGTTGGCTGCAACAGCAGTGCATTAGAGAAAGTCCTTACATGATTTGCAGGATCCCCCGTTCCATCATAAGCCTTGATCGTTGGCATCTTGAATTTTCTGGATATGGTGGCTTTCATGATATCTTGAGTAAACGGTGGTGTAGGATCATCAGGATCTCCTAGGGGCAACAGAACAGTGGGATCACCCCTTGGGGCTTCAGCCCCATTGCTCCTCCTTGGTGTTGGGTCGAGGTTGATCACCGGGACTCTTCCTTTATTTCGTGCCCTTGCGGCATCCTCTTCTACCAATAATTTTTTGAGCCTTGCAGCCTCGGTTTCAAGGGACGCAAGTTTTTCCTTAGTAGTTTCTCGATTGGTTTGGGAGGAACGTCTCCTTCTTGGGGCAACATCCCTCTCATCTCCTGTTGAGTAATTCTCATCCTCGGTATAGGGACCAGAGTAGTCTAGGAAAGGGGTTTACCTAACTTGGGGTCCCAGACCCTGGATGTAAGGGGGCACATAGGCCTCATGGTAGATGGGATTAGTCCCACTGCTGCCCGCCGGGGGTCGAGGTGGCATACCATAGGTTGGCATGCCGAGAGTTTGAGTAGCATATTGGGGGAGATCCGTGGTGTGAAGTTGGAGACCACGTGGTGCGTTTGTAAGCAGCGGAGTGGTTACGATTGTTTGCTGGAGAGTGGTCTCTGGTGGATCTTGTCCATGAGCAACCATTTGTAGGGGATTCGTCCCTTCAGTAGTAATTGGGACTTCCGGTCCTTGGGTGTTGGTGGGGATATTCGCCCCTTCAGTGCCAGTAGTTGACGGCAGTTGATTTCCGTGAGTATCAGCCCCAGAGGTGATAGGAAGCTCCTCAGAAACTGGAGTATCGCGAGTTGTTCTTCGTGTGTTTGCCATTGTTGATGTTGTCTTCCCACAGACGGCGCCAAATGTTATGGATTAAAAAACGTACTTGTATATTAATTGCTAGGGTTTAGAGAGCTTCGAGTTTTAATGTCTGCACTTGTGTTTCGAGACTAAATCGGTCCTCACAAGATGCCTACGTATCTCAAATCGTTATTGAGAATCAAGCCAAAGACGTAGTTCTGATTGTAGGATCAGGGTCCTTATATAGGCGTCTGGAGCCTCGTATTTATGGTATGTTTAGGAGACTTAGCGAATAAGTCTTCTTATTGATAATGGATAAACATTGTATTTCTTGCTGAATAAGTCTTTTCCTTGTTGATAAAGGCTATGACTCATTAATTGGGATTCTGGATCCTTCTTATGACAAATTTACCATATTTTGGACTCTTTTCATGAGATGTATATTTCCCTTATTAATTAATTACGAAATTAATAAATAATCAGGGTTTTGGGCCTTAATTACGGGGCCTTTCCAACGAATCATTAATTATATTTCTATAATTACTTTTCTGTCCATATCAGTTAGTATATATAAATAGTGAACACAATATTTTACAAAATAACATACATAAACAATAAAATAAACTACTAACATATTTTTATGCCGATTTTGTATCATATTTTCTTGATGCGACACCCGTTACTCTAAATAAATATAAAACAAATACTAAAAATATATAGTAATATAAATTTAAGTATTAACCACCATTTAATTCTTCAGCCATTCGTATTATCACAAAAATTATCTTTATATCCCCTAGACTTTATACACAGATTTTGTGTAATGTTTCTTGAACCGACGCCCGTTGCATAAATACATATAACAAAAAATACTAATAATATATGAAATAATAAAATTTAAATATTAACCTTTTTGAAAATTTGACTATAACTCTTTTTCGAGAATTATTTAGACTCAATGATTTTTTTTTTAACTTCGGATGAAAATAATAAAGACTAGTCGACTAAGCCGCGCTTCGCAGCGGCCCTATAATATTTTTTGTAAAATTTTAAATATTACTATTTAAGAAAAAAAATCGAGAAAAGTATATATAAAATATCATATAAATAGTGAACACTATATTTTACATAGTAATCTTACATAACAATAAAATAAACTATTTACATATATTTTGTGCCGATTTTGTGTCATTTTCTTGAGCTGACACCCGTTGTAATAAATACATATAAATAAAAAATACTCAAAATATGTAATAATAAAAAAAATTAAATATTAACCACCGCTTCGAACTTCAACCATTCGATGATCACAAATTAAAAATTTCGTAAATATTCCTCAACTTTATATGACGATTTTGTGTCATATTTACTCCAGCGGCCCATTGCACTAAATACATACAAATATAAAATATAAAATAATAAAAATTTAAGTATTAACCACCGTTTCAAACTTCAACCATTATTATCACAAAAATTACAAATGTCTTAAATATTGTTATACTTTATAGGCCGATTTTGTGTCATATTTTCTTGAGCCCACGACCATTTCTTAAATATCTCTATACTTTATATGCGATGTCATATTTTCTTGAGCCGACGACCATTGCACAAAATACATAAAAAATAAAAATACTAAAAATAAGCAATGATAAAAATTTAAGTATTAACCACCGCGATAAACTTCAACCATTGGTATTATCACATAAATTACAAATTTCTTAAATATCCATATACTTTATATGCCAATTTTGTGTCATATTTTCTTGAGCCGACTCTAGTTGCACTACATAGAAATTGAAAATACTAAAAATAAGCAATAATAAAAATTTAAGTATTAACCACCGCTTCAAACTTCAATTATTCGTATTATCACAAAAATTACAAATTTGTTAAATATCCCTAGACGTTATAATAATTTTTTTGGGTACGTACATGTGCATCGTTATGATATAAAAGGTTAATCATGGAAACATAATTGATTTTTATCTAATCATTGTCTTCCCTATGAATTTGAATGTAAATAAGGGAATTCAATTTTATTTTAGTTAAGAAAAAAATTAACATTTGTTTAATTGAATTCTAAAGATGATTGACTTTTATATATTTATTATATTTAGTATGAATTTGAATGTAAATAAAGAAATTAAATTTTCTAAACATGATTAATTAAAAAACAAATATATAAAATTTTGAAAGTTATCATGTCGCTCATAAAAATGAGATAATAGTATTGAATATAACTCTAATTAATTATTAAATTCACAAAAAAATATCAAAAACTATATACAAAGATGACATTCAATAAATTATTATTAGCTACAGAAATCAAGTATAACTATATGTATGTAATGTTAATCGTCACATGCTTACATGCGGTTATTACAATAGATCAAGATATCATGAGTGTAGTGTTATTAATGTGCACGAATATACTCGTCATCAAAAGATCCTCAAATAAATCCACAAAATGGTGACTCGAGAAAAACAAATCAGCCATGATTTTTATAGACAATTTAAGATATAAAAAATATAATAAAGAATAAATTCTAAATAGGATTTCAATAAGGAAATTTAATTTTATTGAATAGAAATAGAGGAGTTCTACACAATTTTTTTTTTTTTTTGTTTAATTGAATTTTAACATGATTGACTTTTATATATTTATTGTTTTTAGTATAAATTCGAATATAAATAAAGAAATTGAATTATCTAAATATAATTAATTCAGAAACAAATATATAAAATTACAAAGTTATCATATCTCTCATAAAATAATTAATGAGATAATAGTATTGAATATAACTCTAATTAATTCGCAACATCAGAAAAATAATATATCAAAAACTATATACAAAGATGACATTCAATAATAGGATTGACTTTTTTATTTCTATTGTCTTCTCTAATAATTCGAATGTAAATAAAGATTTTTTTTAATGAAGTAAAGTTGTGGAGTTGTAGAAAAATAAATAAATATTTTTTGGACGATCTGAGAGCTCTTGAGATTTTCCTTATATATATAAAGAAGAAGATAAAAAAAGGAGAAAGAAGATAAAAAGATAAAGATGTTGAATATTAAAATAGTATATTTATTTTCCTTCATTATTAAAGATTTTAAAGAAAAGAATATAAAAATTGTATATTTAGTTTCCTCCATCGGTATAAATTTAAAAGGCAATTGCTATATTTTTATCCTATAAATTCGAATTTAAATAAGGAAATTTAATTTTATTGAATTAAAATTCAGAAGCTCTAGAAAAATAGATAAATAGCTTTCGGACGATCTGAGAGCTCCTGGGAGTTTTCTTTTATATATATAAAAAAGAAAAGATAAAGATATTGATAGTATAGATTAATTTAATTTTAATTTCTTTTAATTATTTAAATTTTTTTACCAATTTTAATATCTACTTTATTTTAACAAGTAAAATTTATAAAATATTAATACGTATATAATAAAATAACGACTCTTAAAAATAATCAAATACATGAGTTTTAAAGTGTACATGTATAGAAGTGGAAGCGCTTATATAGGTTTTGGATTTCGAAGAAAAAGAAAGTGTGTGGACTGTGGACTGTGTTGGGCTTGGTCGATAACCCAAGGCCCGATTAGGCCATATATAAGTTTGTACGCAACATTGTCTCACCCTAGTTTTGTTTTCACCTTGTGGTTGTCTGTTTCTCTCCTCAATTGGATAAGTTAAGATGGTGGATACTGAAATCATCCGTACGGTCGTGGGCATAATCGGTTAGTATTGTACTCTTCTCGCACTCTAAACAAACCTGTATAATCACTCCCTCCAATTGATGTTAGTATTCAACTCCCGTGTTTACAATTTCATACAAATTTAATTCTAGGTCGTATTTTTATCCCCTAGATGCGTTTGTGTATGTTTATATATAGACTAGATTTGTGTTTAACTGTATGTATATATATCCCCTAGATGCGTTTTGTGTATGAATAACTGGGTGATGTGCAATGATGTTCTGTCAGTGTGTGCGCAGATTGCACTTGTTCAATTTAATTGTTTAAATTCATACCCTCGCCTAGTCTGAAAAAAATGTTTATTCGGTGACTACCAACCTGCAAAAGTAATTCAATTTATAAGTTTTGTGGGTGATTCTGCACTTGAGACTATGGTCACCGAAGAATCTGAGTTTGAGAATCTGATTTAACTATGGTCAAGTTGGAATCTTACAAAGGAAAATTATCAAGACAATCTTTTTTTTTTTCGTTTTGTATTTCCAGTGTAGGTAAGTGTGTGGACTGGGTTGGGCTTGGTCGATAACCCGATTAGGCCATATATAAGTTTGTACGCAACATTGTCTCACCCTTTCTTGTCTGTTTCGTGGATAAAGTTAAGATGGTGGATACTGAAATCATCCGTACGGTCGTGGGCATAATCGGTTAGTATTGTACTCTTCTCGCACTCTAAACAAACCTGTATAATCACTCCCTCCCTTCAATTGATGTTAGTATTCAACTCCCGTGTTTACAATTTCATACAAATTTAATTCTAGGTCGTATTTTTATCCCCTAGATGCGTTTGTGTATGTTTATATATAGACTAGATTTGTGTTTAATTGTATGTATATATATCCCCTAGATGCGTTTGTGTATGAATAACTGGGTGATGTGCAATGATGTTCTGTCAGTGTGTGCGCAGATTGCACTTGTTCAATTTAATTGTTTAAATTCATACCCTCGCCTAATCTGAAAAAAATGGTTATTCGGTGACTACCAACCTGCAAAACTAATTCAATTTTATTATATATTTATTAATATATTTGAGTAATGTGATTATGTTACAATATCATACAATTAGGATCTTTAAGTTGCTGTTTGATGTTTATTTCTGTTTTTCTTTCATTGTGGATCCCACCTGTTCGTTAATTTGTATTGATAACTAGTTGTCTTGTGTTATGGACTTCTTTTGAAACAAATTAAGTAGTCAATTTTATGTCATTAGTACTATGTTTAGAACTAATCTTTACTTTTTGTTGTTGTTAGTACTATCAATTATCTGTATGTGTGTTGATAGAAAATAAAATTGTTGATCAGAATTTATACAATTACATTGTATGCGACCAGTTTAACATATATATGCTGCTTGTTTAATCGTTTTCTTTTATTCTTTTTGGATAGGGAATGTCATCTCCTTTGGCCTGTTTGTTTTGGCAGTGTAATCTCTCTCTCTCTCTCTCTCTCTCTCTCTCTCTCTCTCTCTCTCTCTCTCTCTCTCTCTCTCTCTCTCTCTCTCTCTCTCTCTCTCTCTCTCTCTCTCTCTCTCTCTCTCTCTCTCTCTCTCTCTCTCTCTCTCTCTCTCTCTCTCTCTCTCTCTCTATCTATCTATCTCTCACTCACTGTGTGCGGTTGCATGCATGTTTATGATTCTTTTTTTTTTAATTTAGTTTTGTGTTTGCTTGGGTAGGCCATCACTCTACAGAGTATTAAAGAGGAAGTCGGTGAAAGGGATCAGACCTGAATATCATCTTGCTATGATGATGAGCTGTGTCTCTTGGGTGTTCTATGGTATGCCGTCTATTCATCCTAGACACATCCTTGTGCTAACGGCTAATGGCATTGGCCTTGCTACAGAGCTAGCTTATCTCATCATCATCCTTCTCTATGCCAATGATAATAAACAAAGGGTACGTACCTCGTTCATACCTTAATCACTACTTTTATTACTTTCATGTTGGGTGAAATATATATATATATATGTAGTGATCCATATAACATTATACACACATGTATGTACTACAGATGTACGTAGGAGGCTTTTTTCTGATTGTGTTGGTGGTGATCAGCCTCATCATTGGAGTATTGATTAGACTAGCACCTACGGCTGAGACAAGAAGGATGTTGGTTGAGGCATGTTGCTTTGCATCTAGTGGAATAGTTTCCGGGACCGAGGGTCTATTCATGGTACGTATGTCTGGCTTTGTGTAAAAATTAATAGTGGTAGCCCATACATAACTAGATTACCAAATATATGCGCAGAAAGCGTAGCAATGCTGATCTGTTATGTAACTCGCTCATGATATATTTATGTGTGTATGTGTGACAGGCCGACGTGTTGATGACGATGAGTGTTGAGTACGTGGAATATCCTATTGTGTTGGGCAAGATCCTTTATGCACTTTGCTGGACCATCTATGCCTTGTTCAGAGGCATATCTGACACCATTCTTTGGGTAATAATATATGTATAAAGATATCATTCTCATCAAACAGAATGTAGTTCACAAAGTTGATTATTTGGTGAGACTAAGCGATGTATAAAATGTAGCCATCTCGTGTGATATATCTTGTTTTAAGAAGGGTGCATAGTTGATGTCTTGATGAATTTGATCTTTTGTAGGCTATGAATATTGCTTTTGTTGTTGTGGGAGTGACCCAGCTTATGTACTACAAAAGTATCGCAAAGTCCAGTGCTGAGAAGAAGTTTGCAATGCAGGTCCAAGTGATGGGCGCGGGTGCTGATAAGAAAAAGCAATAGCTGAGGTGCAGCTCCAAGATAAGCTGCTGGAGTGCAAGAAAATGGCATAGCTTAGTTGAAGATGATCACAATCAGACTTAATATGGGGATTACTACTTTATTATGTTTTAGATACTTCATGTTTCTGGTGTGAACTTCTAGTAATTAGTATTATTAATTGCTCCATCCCATTTCTGGTTGAACGTTCCTGCACCACACGTACACACACAAACAGTATTAAAAAAGCCTACTTGAACAAGAAACAGTTTAACTTAAAGAAAATAGTTTGTGACAAAATATAAAAAAATATAGAACATAGTTTGGAATAAAAGTTTCCTTTATGTATTTTTTTTTTGACAAGATTCCTTTTTGTATTCTAAGAAAACAATCTTAAAACAGATAAATTTTAGTTATGCGTATAATAATTGTAGCTCATTTACGAGATATTAGCGAACAAAGAACTTAAATGTATATTTAGAAATCTTAATTAGGCATTTGTGGAACTTGACTAGAGACCAACTCCCTATCTACTTCGACTAATGTTGAGTAAAAATCAACGTTAAACATGATGCACCTAAGACGACAATGGGTTATGTCTACTCCTAATTTTTTTGTACTACGCATGAAGCCTTCTCCTTCTGTCTTTTACGCTGTGCTCCCATTGCTGAGAGAAGAGAAAAGAAAATTTCAAAATTTTCTTCTCATGTCGTGCTCTCGAATTTTTTTGGAAGAGAAGAGAAAAGATCCGGAAAGAAAATTCTACCAACTTTCTCTTCATAATTTTCTTTCCAAAAATGGGATGATTAGAAGAGAAGTTCTTATACAACTTTTCAAATAACTCCCTTTTTATCTTTTTTTCAAAATTTTCCTTTCTTTCTTCAAAAACTTGGGAACACATGAGAGAATATTTTTTTTATTCTCTTCTTTCACCTTCTTTTCTCTTCTCTTCTCTTCTACACAAAAAAAAAACTCCGGAGCACGGCATTACTTTTTTTTTCTAAGGCAGTTTTTTTCTATTTTTTTGTTCATAATAAATAACTAGTTGACAAAATCGCGCTTCGCGACGTCCTCTCGTTAAAATTATAACAATTACTCATTTCTCCCTAATAAGCCGTCTTCCCGTTAAACATATTTTCCTTGTTAAGATCGAATTCCCAAATTTTATACATTGAATACTTGTCTTACCTAGTAATTTTCATATTAACATGCTCATTAGATGAATCATCTTCTTATTGAAAAAACACTTATATAGATTCGCACTCCTGTTTACTTCCGATAGAACTTTTAATTATGTATGTCTTACAAACACTTATTCTACTTTTGATAAAACTATTTTTATATGTATTTCTTATAAATTCGAACTCTTTTACTCTATAAATTCGAAAACCTATTCTACCGATAGAATATTTAATTATATGTCTAACTTACAAATTGACAAAATCGCGCTTCGTGGCGGCGCTATAATTTTTTTTAAAAAAACTCTATATATAAAAATTACAACAATCGCTCATTTCTTCCTAATAAGCCGTCCTCCCATTAAACACGTTTTCTTTGTTAAGATCGAAATCGCAAATTTTATAATCGAATATTTGTCTTATATATTAATTTTCTTGTTAACATACTCTTTTCTAATGAGCCGTTCTATCGTTGAAAAACACTAATATAAATTTGCACCCCTATTTTATTTCCAATAGAATTTTTAATTATATATGTCTTACAAATACCTATTCTACTTCCAATATAACCTTTTTTAATATGTACTTTTTATAAATTTGAATTCCTTTATTCTACTACCTCCGTCCCAAAAAGATTGAACCTTTGACTTTTTCACGCATTTCAATGCGCTCGGTTGAGATACTTGTAAATAATATTTTTTCAATTTTTTTATTTGTATAAAAATATAGGATTTATACTTTATACAAATCAAAAAAATTGAAAAAAATATTATTTACAATTACTTCAATCGAGTGCATTGAAATGCATGCAAAAAGAAGTGGCTCATCCTTTTTGGGACGGAGGGAGTACAAATTTGAAAATCTATTCTACTTCACATAGAATTTTTAATTACATGTCTAACCTATAAAGTCTCTATAAATTCGAACTCTTATCTTCTATAAATTCGAACACCTATTCTCCGTCCAATAGAACTTTTAATTATGTCTTACAAACGCCTATTCTATTTCCGATAAAACTTTTAGCAAATATTTCTTATATATTTGAACTGTTCTCCTCTATAAATTCGAATACATATTATACTTATATATAGGAATTTTATGTATCTAGAAGGTGCGGTATTACCTAGTTTGGTGCATCACGTGCATATTTGGTTTGAATATGCATGATCAAGCAACCTGGTTAGTTTTGAATTTATATAATTAAACAAAAATAATCACGCCAGCAAACAAAAACCCAAGAGAAGACATCACAGAGAGAAAAAGCAAAATAGTTTGTAGAGCAAAATTAGAAGAACAAAAAAATTTAGCACAACAAAAGCGAATAGAAGACGTCAGAAAAGAGAATTTGCAGAAGGAATAATTTATATAATACATAAATCGATTAAAAAAATTTAACGTTCTCCGAAATAGTAAATAAATTAAACTTGTAGAAGAAGTTTAGGAAAACATGAATATAATATATTCAATGTTCTTAATTAGAAGATAGTAGAAACAAAAATATTATATTTTAATATTTAAAATTTTTTAAAATTTTAAATATTGACTTTCAGGAGAATATTAAGATACTATATTTAGTTTGCTATGTTAGTAAGTATATTTATAAATAAAAAATTTAGAAAAATTAAAATTATATATTTAGTTTCCTCTATTTGTAAAGGAGATATTTTCTAATAAAACATTTAGGTGAATATTAAAATATTATATTTAGTTTCCTCTGTTAGTAAAGATTTTAAAAGGACTTGTCTTTTATAATAGGAGTTATAAAAAGAAATATTAAAAGGTTTCAATTTTTTTTCCTCAAAAAAAATAGGACATAAATAAGGAAGTTTTGATTTTAAATATTTAAAATATAGGAGCTCTAGAAAAATAGATAAATATGAATGGAGCGATTCTATATTGTCTTCCCTAAATATTTGAATTGAATTAAAATAGTGAAATTCTAGAAAAATATATTAAAACTTAAGTATGATTTATGTTAGTTGAGAAAAAAAAGGTAATATTAATATTTAAGTTACTTGAGAAAAAAATGGTAATATTTGTTTAATTAAATTTTAAGTAGGATTGACTTTTATATATTCATTATCTTTCCTGAAAATTTGAGTGTAAATAAGGAATGTCTTCCCTAAACATTCGAATTTAAATGAGGAAATTTAATTTTATTGAATTAAAATAGAGGAGCTCTAGAAAATTAGATAAATATGAATCGAGCGATTCTAGAGCACCTGGGGTCTGGGGGTGTTCCTTTAATTATATAAACTAGGTTACTAAGTCGCGCTTCGCAGCGGCATTAGAATATATTTGTTAAGAAAAAGAATATTAGAATAAAAACTGTGAAATTAATATCTACAAAATTATTTAAATTATCAAATAAAATATATTCTATAAAATCAGCGGCATTAGAATATATTTGTTAATAAAAAGAATATTAGAACAAAAAATTGTGAAATTAATATCTACAAAATTATTTAATTTATCAAATAAAATATATCCTATAAAATTTGCATTTGGGTAGGTAATATTATATAGTTTGATTTGGGTAGGTAATATTAATAAAAGAAAGTTCTATCAAGTTTAAAAATAATAAAAGAAAGTTTTATCAAGTTTGAAAATAATAAAAGAAAGTTCTATCAAGATTGAAAATAATAAAAGAGAAAATTGCAATTATTAACATAAGATCCTAAAAATTCGAAAATAATAAAGAAGTTGTAATTTTCTACATCAAAGAAAGTTCTATAGTTTGAAAATAATAAAAGAAAGTTCTATCAAGATTGGAAATAATAAAAAAGAAAATTACAATCAATACTGTTAGGCTCAAGACATGTCTGAATACCACTATTAACAAGCCTACACTATGTGACTTTGTCACATTACATGACCTAGTGAGTTCTATCACTGGGATATAGTATAGGTCTCTAAATGTACTTGTCTTGTTCTCATGAACATTAGCTTGATCATGTATGCTCAAAGTTATAATGAGCTTAGTAAAGTTTCTTGCATCTAGATTGTATATAGGCCATTGAATAATTGTCCTGGTAGAAATTCAGAAGTGTTCATGCAGCAGGATAGAGATGAATAAGGCCATGAAGAAATAAGTTGCAGAAATTTATCTAAGGCATTATATAGCAAAGTCAGAAGAAATCTATGTCATGAAGTCACCAATATCCATGTCGTGAAGTGCTACATCGCATAGTCCATTTTGTACTATGTCGAGAAGTCCTCAAGACTCATGTCGTGAAGTGTTGAAGTCAGCAAAGTCAAAGAAGCCTAGATCGTGAAGTCCTCAGAAGCCCTATATCGCATAGTCGTCAAATGACTTATGTCACATAGTCGTCAAATGACTTATGTCGCATAGTCGTCAAATGACCCATGTCGCATAGTCATCTTATGGACTATGTCGCAAGGTCTTCAAAGGCTATATCACGTAGTCCTCACAAGGGAGATCGCGAAGTCAGGAATGAAGTGGAGTTCACGATATCAACACTTAGCCGTTTACAACAAGACAAACCAAGGTACAGAACCAAGAATCAAAAGAGACAAATACTGAAGCATTTGTTCTGGCAAGGTGGTCCAAAGAACAAATGGCAAATCTACAGCTAAACTTGGAGAGAAAGATAAGAGACAAGCAGCTACAGAAACGGGAAAGACTCCGAAAAGCAGGTGGTCCTTCCTGACACAGTGAACTTCTTATGGCAGGACAAGTTTGACTTTCAACAAGGGGTAGCTGTGTAAAAATAGGTGTGTGCACTAGTTTGTATAGGGCTTATATATATCATGCACACCCTATTGTTAGCTGTAAGAGAGATACACATAGTTATTTGCTAAGCTCTTTTCTCTGTAAGCAAGCAAGATACAAACTGTTCTTGTTTAGAAGCCATAAATTCGATTGTGAATTTTTGGAAAGCTGTAGTATTTAATTTACTTAATATAAAGTAGATTAAAGTGATTGTGCGTGTTGTTTACTTTCTGCATATAACATAACATAATCATATACAGCTTATCTTGTGTTTCAAGAATCGAAAAATATATCAAACTATCCATTCACCCCCCTCTGTCTAGTTTCTAGTAGTATTCATTTCTAACAAGTGGTATCAAAACAGGCTGTTAACATACAAACAGAAAAAGATCAAGAATGAGTTCACAGAAACTAAGCAGTATCAAGATTCCTCCCTTCAACAAGGAGCACTACAGCTTATGGAAGAAGAAGATGTTACTTTTCATCAAAGCTTCTAATCCCATGTACTTAGACATTCTAAAGCATGGTCCCTTTACTCCAATGATTGAGATTGGTGAAACAACAGTAGGCACTGAGATAATACCAGCAAGGCATGTTCCTAAAGACCCCTCAAAATACACTGATCCTGAAAAGGAGAAAGTAGCACTGGATGGACATCTCCAACTTATCATCTGTGAATCTATGGATTTCAACATGTATGGCACTGTTGCTCACTGCAGTAGTGCAAAGAAGATGTGGGATCTCATAGAAGTGCTGTGTGAAGGAACTCCTGAGGTAAGGAAGAACAAAAAGCAGATTTTAGTCTCACAGTATGAAGCATTCATGGCTCAACCAAAGGAGGGAATCACAGAAGTATTTGAGAGGTTCAACAAGCTGATAAATGAGCTCAAACTCTATGACAAACACTATGAGACAGAAGAGCTCAACATGAACTTTTTACTAACTCTTCCAGATCACCTGGAACCAAGAATCTCTTCCCTCAAAGAAAGAGATCTAACAAAGATTGGTTTTGATGTGTTGTATAGTGTGTTGAAGACATATGAGCTAGAGCTGTTTCAGAAGAGATCCATTCAAGCAAAGCAAGGATTAATGGCCAATACCTCTTGTGCCCTTATTGCTGACAATCTAGGTCAAAGAATGGAATCTCTGAAAATCAGTCAAGTCAAGATTGAGGAACTGGAAAATGATGACACTGGTGATGAAACTCAGGTTGTTTATGATTTGCCTGAGGAGGATGAGTTCTACAGCATAGATGAGCTGGACAAGATGGAAAATAAATCTTTTGCTTATATGGCTAGGAGATATCCTAACATTAGGTTTAAGAGGAAACATCCATTCAAGTCTAGATTCAATGGTGGGAATGCTGGTGGTTCAGGTAGCTCAAACTCCTTCAATAAAGGAAAAGGGATTGCTGGTGCAGCTAAAGGAGGATACAAATCTGGGAGTGTGGATAGGTCCAAACTAAGATGCTATAACTGCAATGAACTTGGGCACTTTGCCACAGAGTGCAAGAAGCCTAAACAGGTCAAGAAGGATAAAGCATACTTAGAGCTTGAAGCCAAGTATGAGGCTCTACTCAAGAAACAGCAGGGTAAAGCTTTTATTGTTGAGGGAAAGTGTTGGGATGACTCTGATGAAGAAGAAGAACAAGAGTACTCAAACTATGCCTTGATGGAATTTTCTGATGATGGTGATTCCTCAAGTCAGGTACCTATTCTTACTTCTCTTGAAATGACTCCCTTTCAATATAAGCAGACTGTTGAAGACATGAGTACTGAAATGTTTAATATTCATACTAGCATGTTAGTTGCTAATGAAGAAATTGACAGGCTAACTGCTAAGAACCTTGAGCTTACAGAAAAGAATGAGGAACTTGAGTTAATGGTTGTGAGCCTTGATGGTTTGAATAAGGAGATTGAGTATCTCAAAAACAAAGTAATTTGTGCTGAACAAATAGAAAAAAGCTCTTAGAGAGCAAATTGCTGAAAATGAATTAAAACTAAGAAGTTACAAAAACTCATCTGAGCTTATTCAAACCTATCACAAGGAACACACTGAAGACTGCAAGGTTGGAGTTGGTTTTGACTATGAGAATGATAAAGGAAGGAAGAAGGCAAAGGGCAAAGGGCAAAGGAAAAGAATCTTTTACAAACAAAAATGCCCCAACCATTCTGTCTAGTGTTGAAAATCCCATCTTCAAAAAGAGTGTTGAGTTTGATGAAGAACTTTTGATCATCAAACAACAACTTCTTGAAGAAGATGAGGCTGCTAAAGACACCTCTTCCCCTCATGAATCTGTCAGTCAGAAAGAGACAAAAAACAACCTTGTCAAGAGTCCTAAAGTAAAGAAAGAAGTTGTTAAGAAAAAGAAACAAAACAGAAATGGTAAAGTAGGTGTCAACAAGGGTAACAACTATGCTTATGTGCCAAATGCTCCCAGGAAACAATGTCAAAAATGCCTATCTGTTAATCATTTGACTCATAAGTGTAGCAAGCCTGAGATTGCTGAAATTGATAACCTGAGTAAACATTTTGCTAGCATACATTCTAGTCATGATTCATTCTGTGGCAAACCAAATTGCATGACATGCTATGTGACTGTGATTGCTAACTGTTTATCTCTTAAGCATAAACTTGACTCTGCACAATCCTGTGAATCACACACACATGTACACACTCACAGGACAGGATCCCCTACTGTGAGGAATGCAATTTATGACAGAGGAATTGTTAACAAAAATGTTTCTAAATCAACTGGACCCTACCAAGTGTGGGTACCAAAAACAACTTAGTCACTTTGTGAATGCAGGGCAACAGGAATAAAAGAGTCATATGGATCTTGGACAGTGGATGCTCAAGTCACATGACTGGTGATATAGCCCTGCTATCACATTTTGAGGAAAAGGCTGGCCCATCAGTAACCTTTGGAAATGACAACATTGGTTATACAATGGGATATGGCAGTGTTAAATCTGGAAATGTCATTATTGAAGATGTAGCATTTGTTGAAGGATTGAAGCATAATCTCTTGAGTATTGGACAATTTACCAACAGGGGTTTCAAAGTGGAATTTGATGAAGACCTTTGTTCAATCTCAAAAAGAGAAAGTGGTGAAGTTGTTCTAACTGGTGTGAAGAAAGGAAGCTTGTTTGTAGCTAATCTCAAGGCTGCAGATAAGGGAGAAATTTGTTGTTTCTACACTAAAGCCACAAATGAGGAATTCTGGCTATGGCACAAGAAACTGTCTCACTTGAATGTTCAGGCAATGAACTCTCTAACCAAGAGAGAACTCATCAGGGATTTGCCTGCCTTGGAGTTTGTGCAAGATGGAGCATGTGAAGCTTGTCAGAAAGGAAAGATTAAAAGATCAAGTCACAAGAACAAGTTGCTCAATACAAACTCAAAACCTCTGCAGCTAATTCACATGGACTTATTTGGCCCTGTGAATGTAATGTCCCTTTCCAAAAAGAAATATGCTCTAGTGATGGTTGATGATTATTCAAGATATACTTGGGTGGAATTCCTACTCTCCAAGGATGAAACACCTCAGGTCAGAATAGAGCATATCAAGAGAGTTGATAGAGAAGCACAAAGCACTGGTTCCTCTGTAGTTGCTTTGAGAAGTGATAATGGGACTGAGTTCAGAAATTCAACATTGTATGAGTTTTGCAAAGATAAAGGAATTTCTCAACAATTCTCAGCTCATAGAACACCTCAACAAAATGGAGTAGTTGAGAGAAAGAATCGAACTCTCATTGAAGCTGCAAGGACAATGCTGTTGGATGCAAAGCTACCTACTAGCTTTTGGGCTGATGTTGTTAACACAGCATGCTATGTGCAGAATAGAACATTGATCAATAAGAAGTCTGGCAAAACTCCTTACTCATTAATGACTGGAAAAAGAGCATCCTTCAAGCATCTGCATGTGTTTGGAAGCAAGTGTTTTGTGATGAAAGATACCTCTGAGCATGTTGGAAAATTTGATGCAAAGGCATTTGAAGGTATCTTCATTGGATACTCTCTGGAAAGGACAGCATACAGAGTGTTTGTACCTGAGCAACACAAAGTCATGGAAAGCATGGATGTTACCTTTGATGACAAGAAAACTCCTGGACTTAAAACAAGTGATCAAGACAGTGTGCCATTAAGATTTGAGAATCAAGGTTATCTTGAGGATTCTGAAAGTGAAGATGAACCACCTGTTCAAACTGTTCTAGAAAATGAAATTCTTGAAGTTGACAATCTTCTTCAAACACCTGTGCAAGGGTTCACAAACACAGGGGAAGAAGAAGAGAATGCAACTGTCAACCAAAATGAGCTTGGAACAGATCAAGGAAATGAACAGGGGCACATAAGGAAATGGGACAGAGCCCACACTAGGGATCAAATAATTGGAGATCCTAGTGAGGGAGTTAGAACAAGAAGGGCAACAATGAATACATGTATGTATAGATGCTTTCTGTCACAAGAGGAACCTAAAGTAGTTGAAGAAGCTTTGAGGAATTCTGATTGGATTGTTGCCATGCAAGAAGAATTGAATCAATTTGAGAAAAACAAAGTATGGGAACTAGTGCCACCTCCAAAAGGAAAGAATGTTATTGACACCAAATGGGTGTTCAGAAACAAGATGGATGAAGAAGGAGTGGTAATTAGAAACAAAGCAAGACTGGTTGCCAAAGGATACTGTCAGCAAGAAGGCATTGACTATGATGAGACATTTGCACCTGTAGCTAGACTGGAAGCCATCAGAATCTTCCTGGCTTTTGCAGCTCACTCAGATTTCAAGGTGTATCAAATGGATGTGAAAAGTGCATTTCTCAATGGTGATCTTGCTGAAGAAGTTTATGTGTCTCAACCACCTGGCTTTGAAAATGAAGACTTCCCAAACTTTGTGTATAGACTGCTCAAGGCACTCTATGGACTCAAACAGGCACCCAGAGCCTGGTATGAAACTCTATCTCAATTCCTTCTTGAGCATCAATTTACCAGGGGTACAATTGACAAAACCCTATTCTTCAAGAAGCATGGAAATGATATCATTCTTGTTCAAATCTATGTGGATGATATCATCTTTGGCTCTTCAAATGAAAAACTCTGTGAAAGGTTCTCTAAGTTGATGCAAAGCAAATATGAGATGAGTATGATGAGAGAGTTAACCTACTTTCTAGGTTTGCAAGTACATCAAAAGGAGGATGGCATCTTTATAAACCAATCAAAGTATGTCAAAGATCTTTTAAAGAAATATGGTTTAGAAGACTCATCCCCTGCAAAAACTCCTATGTCCACTGCTATCAAGCTTGATGAAGACAAGAAAGGCAAAAGAGTAGACATCAAGGTTTACAGAGGCATGGTTGGATCACTACTCTATCTCACAGCTAGTAGGCCTGATATCATGTTTGCCACATGCCTTTGTGCAAGGTTCCAGTCTGATCCCAAGGAATCTCACATGATGGCCATCAAAAGGATTTTCAAATATCTGAAAGGGACTCCTAATCTTGGGCTATGGTATCCAAAGGGAACTGGGTTCAACCTGGTTGGTTACACAGATTCTGATTATGCTGGATGCAGGATTGACAGGAAGAGCACCTCTGGAAGCTGCCAATTCTTAGGTCAAAGGTTAGTGTCCTGGTTCAGTAAGAAACAACAATCCACATCAACATCCACAGCTGAGGCTGAATATATTGCTGCTGGAAGTTGCTATGCTCAATTGTTTTGGATTAGAAATCAACTCATGGATTATGGGCTAGTGTTAGAACACATTCCTCTAATGTGTGATAATACTAGTGCAATATCCATAGTTGCCAATCCTGTTAATCATTCTACTACAAAACACATTGAGATCAGGTACCATTTCATTAGGGAACATGCTGCAAATGGTACCATAGAAGTCTCTTATGTTCCAACTGAGAAACAATTAGCTAACATATTTACTAAACCTCTGAATGAAGCAGTCTTCAACAGACTTGTGAGTGAAATTGGAATGCTCAATCCTTCATTTAGTTGTTCTAAGTAAGTATGCTAGTTAATTGTTGCAGCAGTAAATTTTCACTGTATTTAAATGCTCTATTCATGTGGAGCGAAAATTAGCTGAGATATGATTTATAAATATTTCAGTATTTTACTGCATATTTTTCAAAATCATATTTGGTTGTGGAGTTTTGAGTTTTTGAGACATCTCTACATAGGTGATCTTGAGAGTTCTCGACTTAGTTCAAATCAAACATACTTATATCGTAAACTGTTGAATTTGTTAGACTTTGCGACATAGTTCATTTCATGAGTTTGCGACATAGTTCATTTTATGACTTCGCGACTTAGAATAACTATGTCGACAAGTTCCCTTATTTGACAGAATTTTGTTTTAAATTAATTTTAATTCAATTCCTGATTTAAGTCTGACAAAAATGCTTAAAATTCCAAATGTGAGTTATAGACAGGGTATTTATACTATATCGCAAAGTCAACCCCAATCCTTTTGATCTCTAAGACTTTGCGACATGGTTCACTTCAAGACTATGCGATATACTTTGCAAGACTTTGCGGTACAGGCTATTGTTGACTTCACGACATACAAATAGACTGTACATATTCATAACTCCATATCGCAGTGTCTCTATCATATAAATACTTTTTCGACCGTTCACAACTTTTCACTCTGTCTATCGCTCTCAAATTCTAAAACCTAAACTTTTCTCTCTCTTCTTCAATCTCAATCTCAATCACAATGGCACCCAATTCTTCCTCTTCAAACCCTTTAACCATTCCCAAGGAAACAAATCTTCTCACCATTCCCTCTGAGGCTGAGGCTAAACCAAGGTACAAGTGTTTTGTGCGGTTCTTGAACACTTCCTACCTACGCCAAGCCCTAACCCTGAACCCTACATTGTATGTCGATGTGTTGGAAGGATTTTGGTGAACGGCGTTGGTATCAACTATGGCTAGGGAAGATGGAACTTCATTCCAGAAGATTACTTGTTCAATTGGAGGCAAGCACTTCCAGTTTGGGGAAAAGGAAATCAATGAAGCGTTGGGATTCAAGGTGGAGGGTCATGACCAAGAAGCTACTGATGCTCAAATTGTAGACTTCATGACCCTCATTCTGTATGCAGATGAGATAGATACTGGAAAGCTCAATAAGAAGTTTGTGAGAAGGGAGTGGTCATTTTTATTTGATGCACTCCAGAAGGTGTTTCTATGCAGGAAAACAGGATGGGACCATATCAGTCACATTGCTGTGAAGCTGGCCTATTCCCTAGCCTACAATAAAGAAATCAATGTTGGAGCAATAATCCTCAAGGAATTGGCTCAAAGGCTAGGGAGGACAGTTCGTGGGAGAGGTAATGACATCTTTTACCCTCGTTTCCTTCAAGTTATTTTAAATTATCTTGATGCAAATATCCATGATTTGGAGGGTATAGATAAAACTAAAATGGCTTATTCCAAGTCCATGCCCAAAATTCTATTTGGTTCATTGGACACAAGGAATCAAGTGGATGTGATTCTAAGTGTGACCAAGCATATGCAGGACACATTTAAATCTTATCCATTTGATAAGCCCATATAACATGAGCTTTCCTGGACAGGGAAGGCTAAGACTGAAGGAGCTACACAGTCTAACCCTAGCCTTCCTATCCCATCCAGCAACCCCACTGCAAACACATCTGTAGAAATTAGGGAGCCAAGTGCATCAGTCTCCCAAAAGATTGATGTTACTAAAAAGAAGACTAAGAAGAGACCCCTAAAAGTGATTCAAGAAACTGTAAAGATAGAAAGTGAGGATCCTGAGTCACCTCTCACCAGACACAGTAAGAAATCCAAATCCAAACCTACCACTGGATCCTCCCAACAGGATTCAGATGTGGAAAAAGGGGTACACCTATTACTGTCAATGGCCTCCCAACAGGTTATTGGCATTGAAAAGAGTAGTCTCCCCACTACAACCTGTACTGAGTCTGCACAGGATCAAGAACTCACTCTTGATCCTAGGAGAAATAAGGATGCTGACACATTGAGTGGAGAGCACATCACACTTGAAACTCCTCCTATTTCTCAGGGGGAGTTGCCACAATTCAATCTACACCACACTTCTCTTCCAGAATCTACATCTAACATTTCTTCTCAACAGATTAGTCATTCACATGACTTTTCTGAAATTGATTAATCACAATCCAACACTGTGATTGAGCCAAACTCAAGTGACATGGTGCATGACACTGTGCTCACCACCCAGGAACCACATCTAGTTGGTCAGGGAATGCATGCTGGGGCATATCCTAATGACACCAACACAAACATGGAGGATTCACCAGTTTTCACTGGAGACTCTATGCCAAATTCTCCCATCCTTAGGGATGTGGAACTGTCTTCACAGACAAATAGGGCTGATGTTGTAACACATCCCATTTCAATGGAGACAACATCAGACTCTACAGCCATTCCAAGGCTGGAGGAGACTCAAAATCTTTCATCCCATGAAGTGCCTAGCACTAGCTCTCACTTGGCTCAGGCCACTATGTCAGAATGGCTGAAGCCTGTGCAACATGACAGGCCTTCAGGATCATCAACTGTGCCTTCCAAAATGACAGAAGAAGCTATTCAAGATCTCCATGTGGCACAGATTGATGAGTTCTCAAAAATAGCTCAATACCTCCTCACCTCAAACTTGCCAAATGCTGATTATGAGGCTATTCTTCTTTGCCACAAGGAAGATGTTGCAGCTCAGCAGGAGAAGATAGTGGATGTAGCTGAACTAGAGGGAAATGTGGATGCCTGGTTGGATGCTACGAGGTCTATCAAACTCAAGGATGCCCTAGCTTTTCTGAGAGAAGATTACCTCACCTCTCTAGGCTCAAATGCAAAAGATCTCTCTCCTGCTGCAGTTTATGATGCTGTAAATGATGTCTACAAGAATCAATTGAAGGCTCTGCACTATCTTGGGAAAGGGCTTCAATCAGAGATTTATTCAATCCAGGAGGAGACAGATAGATCCCTCACTCAGCTAAGAAACTCATATCTCTCTGATTTTCCCAAGGTGGATGGCATCCTCAAAGAAATCCAGAAAACCAATTCTAATGTCAACATGATGGATCTCTCTCTAGCCATGGTCACGGACAACATCAAGAAACTGGCTACAACATTGGAAAATCAAGTCAAGGCCAACATCAACTCTAATGCAATGCTGAATGTTATTTGGAAGAATCAATATGGTGACAAATTGGTGGATGAGGTTCCTATGTCAAACATCTCCAAATTTGACTTTGCCAGGATCAAGGATCAATCTCTCAATTCTTTCAAGTCTCAACAGCTATTCTCCAAGGTGGATGGTCTAGAAAGAGAAGTGCCTCTCTGAAAGATGAAAACAGGATACTTGCTAAATCCTTAAACCAGCTCAATGACAAGCTGGATGACCAAGGCAACAACACCTCCAATATCCTGCTGGTGCAACAACAAATGTTGACTTCTATGATGAGACAAATGAACCTGCCTATCCCTGGGGAAGCTCAAGACATCTTGTCTGATTCCAAGCCTAAGGGGGAGAAACAAAAGGAGGTCATTCTGAAAAAGAAAGGGGGAGTACCTGCCAAGCAACAGAAGCTCAAGGGCAAAATTTCTGAAGAAACAATCAAACCAATAATCCTTCCCCCTGTAGAGGTCATAAGTGCAGAAGGCCAGAAGAGCACAATCTCAACCACCTACTATCCATCCATAATGCCTAAAGACATCTCAATTCCTCAACCTGCTAAACCTACTCCCAATACTAAACCTGTCAAAGCTACACTTATCACAGAGGCCAAGCTACAGGAAGTTGCCAATTCAAACATCTACCATGATGAGGCCTTCCTGGAGTTTCTGAAAGCCATCTACAGAAATGCTCAAGAAGATGCAAGGGTTTACAGACAGAAGCTCAAGGAAAGCATCAAGTACTTCACAGTTGCAGTAAGGAAAATCAAGGATGTCCATCTAAGAGAGATAATCATGGTGTGCAAGGACAATTGCTTGTGGCACCTAGCATTTCAAACTCTAGAGAAACTGAGATTTACTGAGCTGTCAATCATTCTGGATTTGATTGAAAAACATGGGATGAACAATGAAAGTCTTCATACTGACTTGAAGATGGACCAAAATCAAAGATTGCCTGAGGTTATATCCAAGCCAAGGACAATAATTTACCAAAGCCTATCTCAAGACAGCAATATTGACCAACTAGTAATTCCCTCAGACCTAACAATGAAGAACAATGCAAAGATCAACCAGGTGTTGCAAATGCTGAGAGCCAAGAGAGGAGTTAGGACAGCTGAGGAACTAGAAATGATTCACACTCTACAATCTTTTCTGATTCATGGAGTCATTCCTGAATCTGTCAAAGAAAAGAGCAAGAAGAAGGATGGTGAGGATGATGATGAGGAGAAAACCTACAGAAGGAGATCTCATTCAAGGAGTGATAAGGATGGACCAAGTGACAGTAGCAAGAGCAAATCTTCAAAGAAGACAAAAGGTGCTAATGATGACAAGAGGGATTCTAAGGGGACAAAGGAAACAGTCACGAGAACAAGAAGTGGAATTCAGCAAGTCAAGGACATTGCTAGCAGTACTTTAACCACAACACAAGAATCTAAGTCTAGGGTGGGTACTGTTAGTAATGATCCTCCAAAATCATTATCTAAGACTTCTGAACCTGAATTGCCACAGAAGAAAGATGAAGCCACAAAAGGAATATCAAGAAAACACTTCCACAAAGTTACAGCTAGTGGAGTGTTACAGTGGATGAAGGGGAAGGGAATGAAGCTACTTCCAAGTGATGTGGCACTGAAGACTAATTCTCCCTGCTCCAAAAAGCTACCTCAAGTGAAGCACATGAAGATCAAGAGGGCAGCTAAGAGGACAAGGATAACAAAGAAGAATGGGGTAATCACTAATGTTGTAGGGATCAAAGTGCTTCCTCTTGATGAAGACTATGATGAAGATGCCCTAGCATTCTTGAGAGCTCAAAGAATCTTTGAAGTCAAGGTGAAGCTAGATCATCTAGAGATCAAGTACACTGATGGAAGAGAAAGGATTATGAAGCAAGGAGGCTGGCAATATTTCTATAAGTATGAGCTTGAAAGGATAAATGCCTTACTGAATTTTGAAGAAAAAGAAGAAAGGACATGGAAGATAGATATTGCTAGGTTTCTGAAAATGCATGCTGATTATGAAGAAAACCTGAGGAAAGAGAATGAAGAGAAGGAGATACAGAGAGAGAGAGAGAGAGAGAGAGAGAGAAATGGCTGAGATGGAGGAGAGGGCTAAAGAGCTAAGGCAGAAAGGGCTGTGCAGGGTCAAACAAAATCCTTACTGTTAGGCCGAATACAAAATATATAATCAATATATGTATGAGAATAACAATCAAGAACACTGTTTATGAACAATAAACTGAATTATATTAAATAACTCTTCTCTCAGTGATGTAAAATATCACAGAGAGCTGCTAGGTTACAAGAATAATGTATTCAGTATTCGTATCCCTTTTAGGGTTAACCTATCTGTGTTTATATAGTACACAGCTACATAGAATCAATCTCTAATTGATATTCCTACAAATTAGCTATACAATTTATATCAAATTAGGATTGTTTCTGTCTTCTATTCCGTTTCCTTAGCTATCTCAATATATCTTGCTTCTTTCCATCTTCAAGATATATTGCTTCTAGAATCTTCATATTAGCACCGACAGCTTCAGCAAACTTTCACCCCGTCAGACTTTAACAAACTCTGACTGGCTTCTAGTATAAACTCTGATGAGTACCTGTTACTTAAACACTGATAAACAATCATCAGCAATTATATCTAACAATCTCCCCCAACTTGTACATAACAAAAATGTACAAGTTTAAAAGATAATTGATGATGTCAAAACATATAACAAATGCAGTGTTTATAACATAACAGAGTTTAACTTTTACTTAGAACAAAAAACTTTAAAAACTTACAGACAATCTTTACTTAATTTCCTCAATATCAGGCACTGTTCTGAGATAATCTATGAGTAATCTTCTTTCAGCCTTTTCTAGCTCATCTACCATGATTTTCTTCAACTCCTTCAATTCTGGATCACTCTCTCCAATCTGATAGATAGCAGCTCTCAGAGAATAGATGCTATTCCTCCTCATCTCATTCCCTAGCCTGATAAAGTAAGACTTGTCTGATTCCAGGTTGAATTCCAAAACTTTAATACCAAGTACTGTTTTGAATCTAGCACTGTTCCTCTTCATCTCTACCAGATTTCCATGAGCATCTCTGTACTTAGGAACATAAGCACTTGAAATTCTGGCTCCACACAAAACTTTAGACTTCATCATTCTCTCTCTTAAAACTTGAGCAGCATTGTGAGTACTTTGATTTTTCACTTTTAGCAGATATAAAACATACTCCAGCTCTTCCCATAGTTTTAGATGAATATCAGTTTCTCCAACTCTATAAACTCTTCCATCAGCCATAAAATGTAACAGAAACTCCTTTTTGATTCCTCTGTGATAGATCATCTGAACAGACTCTAACTTGTCAAGGCTTTCTTGAGTTACCCCAACACCAGATTCTGCCAGAGATGTATGATGTAAAGGACTGTTATTTATTCTTCTCTCTCTATGTGATCCCAAACCAGATCTATCATAGGATTCCTTTCCTAACACAGTTCTGCTTTGTAGAATGTTCACATTTTCTGGCTTCAGAGTTTCATCTTTAGATGGTCTTCGAAAAGTACCTTGAAGTTGTGGATATATCAATTGAGTTTGTACAACTTGAGCAGTGTCAGAGGTTGTCACAACTTGAACAGAATCATCAACTTGAGCAACGTCAGTGGTTGATTGATTAGGTCTTAATTCAACTTGAGCAATGTCAGAGATTGAATAAGCCTTCTTTGATAACTTAGGTTCTTCAATTATTTTTCCTTTCCCTTTATCTGTATTTGCTCCAACAGGCCTCCTTGAGTATTGTAAACTCTGTTCAGAATTTACATTCTCTCTAATAGAAATTCCTTGTTCCTTTTTCCTAGGAGCCTTTTCTTATAAATTCCAGCTTCAACATTCTTCTTATGCTCTTCAGCAAGAATCTGCAATTCATCATCAATGTCTTCAACTGTGGCTTCACCACCATGTTCTTCCAAAAAGAGTTTAGCAGCAATCTCTTCATCAGTAATTGGATTAGCTGAAATAGCTAGACTTTTAAGTCTTGAAGAAGATTGAGCAGCACCAGATTGAGTACCAGAGTTTACTCTTTCAGAGTTTGTCAACTTAGCAGAGTTTGACCTAAGTCTCCCTTGCTCTTGAATAGATTTTGACCTTTTCTCCGATTCTTTGCTTCCACCATCAGTTGCATCATCCCCCCGTCTCAAAGTTGGAGCCCTTTTGCATTTGTCTTTAGGAACTCTCTCTCCCCCTTTTTGACATCATCAGGAATAAGCACTGATGTCAGCAACTCCAAAGATGCAGCAATTGAATCAATCTTTGTAGACATTTCAGCTTGATTGCTCTCAACTTTGGTTAGCCTTTGCTTGATTTCTAGTTGATCCTTGATCATAGAGGAAACTTTAACTCTATCATTCCTCAAGGCCAATTCTTTAGCAGCAATATCATTACTCAATCCAATGACAGCTTTGTGAGTCTCATCAAAGCGATTGTGCAATGATTTGACTTGAACAATTGTAGCCTTAAAATGTGTCAACAGCTCAGGATTGGAAATCTCTTTAGCAGACTTATTAACAAAATCAGCAGTCCTTTGAGTAGAGAAAATACAATCGGCCCCTGACCAATTTGCATAATGCATTTCTCTGTAATGAGCTTCAGTTGCATGTTGATTTTCTTTGATAGACTCTGCAGTAGGATCCCTTAGAAAAGGTTCATCAGAGTCTGAAAGTGCAATATTGATTCCAGAGTTTGCATGAATAGAATGTACAGAAATATTATCATCAGAATCAACTCTTCCTTCATCAACATTTTCTGCAGCTTCTTCAATGATATTCTCTGCAGTAACTTCAGTATTTAACTGTGCAGCTTCAACAGGAACTGCAACAACAACTTCTTCTTATGCTGTAGCTTCATGCATCTTTTTCCCAGCAGTTTCAACAATCTTCTCAGAAGAGACAGATTTTGCTGCCTGATCAACCTCATCACCAACTTCAAGAACTTGATTGGTGACAGAGAGAATCTCTGTATGAGTTGCCATAGACTCTTCAATTACCAGAGTGGCTTGATCAGCTGCCACATCCTCAGTGTTACAAACACTAATAGCAGGATGTGCTTCAAACTCTTCTTCATTATTCATCTCCAATATTGGATCAATTAACACCTCAGGAGCTTCATCAGAATTTACTCTGTCCTCTATAGGCACAGTAGTTTCAACATTTACATCAGTTGCAGGAACAGCTTCAGAGTCTAACTCATCAAAAAGATAGTTAGATATCAACCTTCTTCTTCTCTGAGTCAGAGTTTCAGTATCATCCTCATCATCAGAACGAGGTCTCTTTGCTCTCCTTTTCTTAGAAGGTCCAACAGAGTTTGGCACAAAAGTTTTAGATACCCCAACCTCAGTAGTTGGCTTAACAGACTTTGCTGGTTTAAAAGCCCTGTGTTTGACTCTACCACTTTTCTGGATTGGTTGTGATGTGGATGGAGGAATTTCAGTGTTTATAGGTTCTGGTTGTTGGTCTGCTTGGATAGAATCATCCAAAAACTGCTGCACTAATGCAGGCAGTAAGAGCTCACTTACATTATCCTTCTTTACATCCTTGTTGACAAGATCAGAAAAGATTCGCTTGTGTAACTTAAAACATGGAATTACATCTCCATCAACAATATCTACCCCACTAACACAGGCAGAAAATAAAAGCTGACAGAATCTAGCAAAGTAAACTACTCCCCTATTTTCAGTCATCTTTTCACCTATATTAATAAGAATTAGTCTACCAAAATCAAAATGAGTACCATAGATAAGAGAATACCCAATTTGTAGACTATCAGTGGGTATTGCATCCCAGTTAGTGCACTTCTTCCCGAACGTTCTTGTTATACAATCGAAGAAAAAGCTCCACTCTTTCCTCAAAAACGGTCGCTTCAATTGACCTATCTTTGTCAAAGATCCACCATAACCGATTTCCCTCATCATCCTTAGCAAATCAGCATCACCAACAGCAATGGTGTAAGCATTATGTTCACCAAAGCCCATCGTAGCACGAACTGTACCAGGAGTAATAACATACTCTGTCTCTTGAAACTCAAAAACAATGGATGGTGTTCCAGAATCACCACCATCATCATAGACACCAGTTTCCCAGAAGCTTTTGATTTGCAACACAGAAAGCTTCTGTGGTTCTACAAGAGCACGCCCAATGGGAGATTGAGCAAGAAAGTTCTGCATAAAATGAAACGCCTCCGGTGCGTTCTCATTAATCAAAGGAGCAGCATAGTTATTTGGAACAAATTCAAGCCCAGAAGATACAAAAGCACTAGAAGCCATTTGTACGATTGAGAAATAATCAGAGAATGACTTAGAGAAGATTAGAAAGTGTTTGCAGTAAGAGTGTTTGTGAAAATGTGTGTGTGACAGTAAAGTGAGTATCGGAGTAAGTTGTGAAAAGTTCAAATGATTTTGTGTATTGTATATTAATACAAAAGAAAAGAATTAAAAACTGAACAGTTTCTAATCAATACACACAACTGTCTTACTCCGTGAATCGTGTGAGTGGGACACGTGGCACACATGCAATGTCTGACAGCAGTAATTGGCAGTTTCCAATACGCGTGCGCAGTAAAAATAACAATAATTACCGCCTTTTACACTTTCCTAGACACTCAACCTCTCTCCTCTTTTTAATACACTCTTGAACAACTGTCCAATCAATACTCTTTTGAAATTTCAAAACAGATGTCTTTACTCAAAATCATAATATGTCTGAAACAAACAAAATTTATTTTAATCATCAGAGATTAAAATTAAATTACCTCGGCGTAGAGTACACAGTTCATCAGTGTTTACCAATCCTCCTTCTTTATTCATAAACTCTTTTCACAAACTGTACATGTGTGAATATTTGTGTGTGACTTAGCAGAGTTTACTGAATATAAATATTTAGATCATCTCAAAGTGCATAAAATCCACAAAATAAATCAGTAAAAACTGGTTGCCCAAACTCTCATATATAAAACAAAATCTGATATTATCTAAACTCTGTACCTATAAATTTATTATTTACACCCCCTTCTATATTTATTTATTTATTTATTTATTTTTTAAATTTATTTTTCCAGTAATCAGTGGTTGGCACTAGTCACCAAAAATCAAAAAGAATTTTAGCCCTTATTTCATACAATAAGTTCCTGGGTCTTCCTAGGCACAACATGATCTCAAAGGAATTTGTGCTTATTTTGCATCTTTTGATTTGAGGGTAAAATATTTGCAACTAATTATCAGAGTTTAGACTTTCATCAGTTAACATAATTAATTTATGAGAGAAAGTGCAAACAGCTAATACAGACTCAGTGTATAGGATCAATAAACTAAGAGATGCTATAAATATAGAGACAGTATCATGCTGTGTATAAAATTTCTGCACATTTTGAAATCAGAATTTATATCACTCAGAAGGATTCATGATTACTTACTGAGAGTCATGCTTCATACAATTTTCTTCATCGGTCCATATGTTTCAGACAAAATCATAATCAGAGTTTAACATCAGAGTTTAACATCAGAGTAAGACATCAGAGTGTGACTGACAAAGTATGACTAACAGAGTTTGACAACCTGGTATTAATGACAGTTAACATATGCAAATAAACATGAGCACCAAATCATAGAAGTATAGATTTTGAGTCTAACCAGTATCTCTAGTCAAAACCAGAGACCATTCCAAGTTCATTTACCAGTCTTGTAAAGGTGGCTTCACTCAAAGGCTTGGTGAAGATATCTGCAAGCTGTTGGTCTGTAGACACAAAATGAAGCTCAATATGTCCTTCTTCTACATGTTCCCTGATAAAATGATACCTTATGCTGATGTGCTTGGTCATGGAGTGCTGTACTGGATTACCTGTCATAGCAATAGCACTTTGATTATCACAGAAAATAGGTATTTTAGAGTACCTTAATCCATAATCCAGCAACTGATTCTTCATCCACAAAATCTGTGCACAACAGCTACCAGCAGCAATATACTCTGCTTCTGCTGTGGATGTGGAAATTGATTTCTGTTTCTTGCTGTACCAAGAAACTAATCTGTCACCTAAAAATTGACAGCTTCCACTTGTGCTTTTTCTGTCTATCTTACAGCCTGCAAAATCTGCATCAGAGTAACCAATTAATTTAAACTCTGACTCTCTAGGGTACCACAAACCAAGGGTTATGGTTCCTTTGAGATATTTGAAAATTCTCTTCACAGCTGTTAGATGAGGCTCTCTGGGATCTGCTTGAAATCTTGCACAAAGACATGTTGCATACATGATATCTGGTCTACTTGCAGTAAGATAAAGAAGAGACCCTATCATGCCTCTGTAGTTTGTAATATCTACTGAAGCCCCTGTATCTTTGTCTAACTTTGTTGCAGTAGCCATGGGAGTTGTGGCAGATGAACTATCAAGCATACCAAATTTCTTGAGAAGATTTCTGGTATATTTTGCTTGATTGATAAAAATTCCATCATCTATTTGCTTTACCTGCAAGCCTAGAAAATAACTAAGCTCTCCCATCATGCTCATTTGGTACCTGGACTGCATAAGCTTTGCAAACTTCTTACAGAGTTTATCATTAGTAGACCCAAAAATTATATCATCTACATAAATTTGAACTAACAGCAAATCATCACCAGAATTAAAATAGAACAAGGTTTTGTCAATTGTACCTCTAGTGAACCCACTTTCTAAGAGAAATTGAGCTAGAGTTTCATACCATGCTCTAGGTGCCTGCTTTAGTCCATATAATGCCTTGTCAAGCCTGTAGACATAATATGGATGCTTGGGATCTACAAACCCTGGTGGTTGTTCAACAAACATTTCTTCTTCAAGTTTCCCATTGAGAAAAGCACTTTTCACATCCATCTGAAAGACTTTAAACTTCTTGTGAGCAGCATAGGCCAGAAAAATCCTTATTGCCTCCAATCTAGCAACTGGAGCAAAGGTTTCATCATAGTCAATTCCTTGCTGCTGTGAATAACCTTTAGCCACAAGTCTAGCCTTATTCCTTGTAATCACTCCATCACTGTCTGTTTTGTTTCTGAAAACCCACTTTGTACCAACAATAGATCTATTCTTTGGTCTTGGTACAAGTGTCCAGACTTCATTTCTTTCAAATTCATTTAACTCTTCCTGCATAGCTGTTATCCAATTAGCATCTTGAAGAGCTTCTTCCACTTTCTTGGGTTCAGTTTGAGACAAGAATGCATGAAACAGACATTCATTAGTCGTAGCACTTCTTGTTCTCACACTTGCTTCTGGATCTCCAATTATCAAGTCCAGGTGTATGAGCTTGTGTCCACCTTCTTGCTGTAGGTAATTGGCTTCTATCATCATTAGATCCTCCCCCTTGATCCATGATTTCCTGATTTTCTTCTTGACCATTTACATTCTCTGAGGCTCCCCCTGAATTGGACTGCTCAGAGTTTGAACTTTCAGAGTTTGATCCAGACTGTGTGTTAGATTCTTCAGTTGACTCGTTTTCAGAATGTGAGTCATCATGTTGAGATGTTTCTGAAGTATCTTCATGCTCCCCCTCAACTGGTTCTCTATTTTGTTCTGTCAGAGAAACTCCCTCAGTGTTTACCAGTAGAGGTTCAGAGTATGCTTCGTCAGAGTTTTTTGGATTTGCTTCATCAGAGTTTACATCATCAGAGTTTAGATCTTCATTTTCAAAGCGAAATTGATCATGATATTCTTCATCTTTTATTCCAGTTATTCTCTTGTCATCAAATGACACATGTATAGATTCCATGATCACTTTAGTTCTCAGATTGTAGACTCTGAACGCTTTAGTTGACAGTGGGTATCCAACAAAAATTCCTTCATCAGCTTTTAAGTCAAACTTTGTCAACTGTTCAGGATGAGTTTTCAACACAAAGCACTTGCATCCAAAAATATGAAAATATTTCAAATTTGGCTTCTTATTCTTCACCATCTCATATGGTGTTTTCCCATGCCTGTTGATCAGTGTAGAATTTTGAGTAAAACAAGCAGTTTGAACAGCTTCTGCCCAGAAATAAGTTGGCAATTTTTCTTCCTCAAGCATTGTTCTGGCAGCTTCGATTAAGGTTCTGTTCTTTCTTTCAACTACACCATTTTGCTGTGGAGTCCCTGGTGCAGAAAATTCTTGCTTCACTCCTCTTTCCTTGCAAAATTCTTCCATTTTAGCATTTCTGAATTCAGTACCATTATCACTTCGTATGATTTTCACTTTGAACTGTGATCCTTTGTCCAGTAACTTCACATGATCCATTAGAATTAAGGCAGTTTCATCCTTCTTTGCTAAAAAGTACACCCAGGTGTATCTAGTGTACTCATCAACAATAACTAGAGCATACTTCTTTCTGCCAAGAGACATTATATTGACTGGACCAAAAAGATCAACATGAAGAAGATGATAAGGTTCCACAACTGAAGATTCAGACTTACTCTTGAAAGATGACTTCCTTTGCTTGGCCTTTTGACAAGAATCACACAGACCATCTAAGCTGAGTATTGACTTTGGAAGTCCCCTTACAAGGTCTTTTCTAATTAGCTCATTGATGTTGTTCAAGTTTAAGTGAGAGAGCTTCTTGTGCCACTTCCAACTCTCTTCATTTGACATTTTTGCAGACAGACACACAACTTTTCCTTCAGAGTTTGTTACCAAACTTGCTTCATAGATGTTGTTACGTCTGTGTCCAACTAGAACAACTTTCCCTGTAGATTTGCTGATAACCTCACAGTATTCAGGTTGAAAATCTACATGATAACCTCTGTCACAGATTTGACTCACAGAAAGCAAGTCATGCTTGAGTCCTGGGACTAGAGCTACATTTGTGATGATGACACTTCCAAGATTGATATTGCCATATCCCATAGTACGTCCTATGTTGCCATCTCCATAGGAAACTTTTGGGTCAGCCTTCTCCTCAAAATCTGATAGCAGGGCTTTATTTCCAGTCATGTGCCCTGAACATCCACTGTCCAAGACTAGGGTACTTTCCCTTATGCCCTGCAATCACAAACAATTACAAAGAGTTAGATTTAAGGATCCAGACTTGCTTGGATCCTCTGGCTTTCTTAACATTGTTAGCTTTTGCAGCGGAATTACTATCAACAGAGTTTAAGCTAACTGTATCAGATTTAACACTTGCAGAGTTTGCTCTAACCCATTTCAAGTTGGGTTTTAGCTCATAATAGTTGTGATAAATAGCATGATAACTCTTGCAAGTATAAATGGAATGCCAAGTGCTCCCACAGTGTGTGCATAAAGTCTGTGGTCTAACCCTAACATAATTATTCTTTACTCCAGACTTGGAGGATAAAGAATTAATATTTTTGTTCTTCCTGCAAAAACTGGCAAGATGGTTAGTACTACCACAACTATGACATGTCTTTCTAGGAGCATCAAAATTAGGCAGATAATCATTTCTTTTATTAATGCCTACTTTTCCATTCCTATTTTTCTTGGACACCTTCTGTTTGTTGACAGACTTTACCTCTTTGAGCTTATGTTTGAATTGTTTTTCTGTCATCAAACCAACATTAACCTATTTATTACAGATTTTTACTGGTTCTTTAACAGCTTCTGACTCAATCTGATTTTCTGCTATTGAACCAACATTAACCTGTTTATCACAAGTTTCCACTGGATCCATAACAGCTTCTTTCACAACTACAGATTTTAGCTTACTGGATTCAGAAACAAATTTCACAGGTTTAAGTTGTGGTTTAACTTTAACTTTATCTTTAAACCTAAGTTCATCTTCCTCACAGTAACCTAATCCAACTGTATCTGTTTGAAAAACTTGATGTGTGTCTTTTCCAGAATTAGTCCAGGTTTTAATCACTTTCCTCTCTTTTTCCAAATCAGATTCTATTTGCCTATATCTTTTAAGCAATTCCTGTTCAACATAAACAACATCATCTCTTTCCTTTTTAATCTGTTGCATGTTAACAAGTTCTTCTTCAAGAAACTTATTTCTTTCTTTAAGCTTAAGATTCTCAGTTTTAATTCTTTCATTCTCTAAAGTCTGATCTCTATAACTAACATGTATGCTTTTAAGATAAATTCTTAATTCAGATATGTTATCAGTATCATAAGCATAAGTTGTTAGGGGTACCTTATTTTCAGATGAATCATCTTCATCTTTGACAGTTTCCATGAGAGCATAGTTTACATCCTCATCTGAGTCTGAAGTGTCTGCCCAGTCTCTTCCTTTAGTGATGAGTGCTTTTTCAGATTTTCCTTTCTTGCATTCTGGAGCATAGTGACCCATCTCTTTACACTTGTAGCACTGGATCTCAGACTTATCCTTCTTCCCAGACTTGGTATCCCTTCCATCAGACTTTCTGAAATTCTTTCTCTTAGAATTTGAGTCTCTTCTTGAGAATCTTTTTCCCTTCTTGAAGTTCTTGAACCCCATCTTCTTGAAAGTCTTCACCATCAAAGCAGCCATTTTCATCATTTGTTCTTCATCATCCTCAGATTCAGAAGAGGCATCAGTGTTTGAGTCATCATCAGAGTTTGATGACTCATTCTCAGAGTTTATGACCAAAGCTTTTCCCTTAGCTTTCTTCTTTGATGTTTCTTTCTTCATGAGTTTTTCTTCAACCTTGAGAGCAACAGATTTCGTCTTCTTTCCAGATCTCTTGTTTCTCTGTTCTATTTCAAGTTCATGAGTTTTAAGCAACCCATAGATTTCATCAAGATCTGTTTCTGCAAGATCATAATTATCTCTGATTGTTGTCGCCTTTAAATCCCATCTTTCAGGGAGGGATAGAAGAAACTTGAGATTTGACTCTTCAAGTTCATATTCTTTATTAACCAGAGACAAGTCATTCAACAGTTTACAGAATCTGTCATATGTATCTATCAAAGTTTCATCAGATCTCGAGTCAAAGTGTTCATACTCCTGTGTTAGAATAGTCTTCCTATTCTTCTTTATAGCACTTGTTCCTTGACACCTGACTTCTAAGGCATCCCAAATTTCTTTGGCAGTTTTGCAGCCAATAACTCTGTTAGACATGACATTATCTAGAGCACTATGGAGAAGATGTCTAACTTTTGCATCCTTTGCAATTGATGAGATGTCCTCAGGAGTCAAGTCTTTCTTCTCTTTTGGAACAGTCTTTTGTTCTTGACCAGCAACAACAGGAGACAATTTTGTTGGCATGTGAGGACCATCATTGATTCTATCAAGATATTCTGGATCTGTGGCTTCTAGAAACATGGTCATCTTAACCTTCCATATTGGATATTCCACTGGTTTGAGAATTGGAACCCTGATTGACTCATATCGACTAACAGAAGTTGGTTGAACCTTTTGAACATTAGAACCTGCATTAGAACCTGCCTGAGAGTTTTCAGCCATGATTATACTTGTGTTTGGATCGATAAACTGTATATATTAAACAGCCTAAGCTCTGATATCAATTGTTAGGCCGAATACACAATATATAATCAATATATGTATGAGAATAACAATCAAGAACACTGTTTATGAACAATAAACTGAATTATATTAAATAACTCTTCTCTCAGTGATGTAAAATATCACAGAGAGCTGCTAGGTTACAAGAATAATGTATTCAGTATTCGTATCCCTTTTAGGGTTAACCTATCTGTGTTTATATAGTACACAGCTACATAGAATCAATCTCTAATTGATATTCCTACAAATTAGCTATACAATTTATATCAAATTAGGATTGCTTCTGTCTTCTGTTCCGTTTCCTTAGCTATCTCAATATATCTTGCTTCTTTCCATCTTCAAGATATATTGCTTCTAGAATCTTCATATTAGCACCGACAGCTTCAGCAAACTTTCACCCCGTCAGACTTTAACAAACTCTGACTGGCTTCTAGTATAAACTCTGATGAGTACCTGTTACTTAAACACTGATAAACAATCATCAGCAATTATATCTAACACTTACACTGTGGAGTACAAAAACTCACAAGGAGGCAAAAGCAAAATAAGGATGGAGTTTCTAGATTCATATGTAGAAAGTGCACTCAAGGCTGCAATTGATGACTTAAAAGGCTCACCTCTCATTGAAGAACTGATTGCAAGAGAAGAACTTCAAGAAGCCATCATAGACATGAAGAGAAGAGAAGAGATAAGGAAAAAGAAGATTTATGATGATTTACAAGAGAAGCAATTGGAAGATGAAGCTGCTGAGCAACAAAGATAATCTGTAAGCTTTCAATTTTTCTATGAAATCAAATTCCTGATCTCAATGTTCATAAATTGTCTTCTCTGTTACTTAATTTCCTTTTATGTAAGTTAGGCTTGTTATCAGACATGAAATTGTGCCTAAGGATCTTACTCATAATTTGGGGGAGATTGTTAGGCTCAAGACATGTCTGAATACCACTATTAACAAGCCTACACTATGTGACTTTGTCACATTACATGACCTAGTGAGTTCTATCACTGGGATATAGTATAGGTCTCTAAATGTACTTGTCTTGTTCTCATGAACATTAGCTTGATCATGTATGCTCAAAGTTATAATGAGCTTAGTAAAGTTTCTTGCATCTAGATTGTATATAGGCCATTGAATAATTGTCCTGGTAGAAGTTCAGAAGTGTTCATGCAGCAGGATAGAGATGAATAAGGCCATGAAGAAATAAGTTACAGAAATTTGTCTAAGGCATTATATAGCAAAGTCAGAAGAAAGCTATGTCGTGAAGTGCTACATCGCATAGTCCATTTTGTACTATGTCGAGAAGTCCTCAAGACTCATGTCGTGAAGTGTTGAAGTCAGCAAAGTCAAAGAAGCCTAGATCGTGAAGTCCTCAGAAGCCCTATGTCGCATAGTCGTCAAATGACTTATGTCGCATAATCGTCAAATGACTTATGTCGCATAGTCGTCAAATGACCCATGTCGCAAAGTCTTCAAAGGCTATATCACGTAGTCCTCACAAGGGAGATCGCGAAGTCAGGAATGAAGTGGAGTTCACGATATCAACTCTTAACCGTTTACAACAAGACAAACCAAGGTACAGAACCAAGAATCAAAAGAGACAAATACTGAAGCATTTGTTCTGGCAAGGTGGTCCAAAGAACAGATGGCAAATCTACAGCTAAACTTGGAGAGAAAGATAAGAGACAAGCAGCTACAGAAACGGGAAAGACTCCGAAAAGCAGGTGGTCCTTCCTGACACAGTGAACTTCTTATGGCAGGACAAGTTTGACTTTCAACAAGGGGTAGTTGTGTAAAAATAGGTGTGTGCACTAGTTTGTATAGGGCTTATATATATCATGCACACCCTATTGTTAGCTGTAAGAGAGATACACATAGTTATTTGCTAAGCTCTTTTCTCTGTAAGCAAGCAAGATACAAACTGTTCTTGTTTAGAAGCCAGAAATTCGATTGTGAATTTTTGGAAAGCTGTAGTATTTAATTTACTTAATATAAAGTAGATTAAAGTGATTGTGCGTGTTGTTTACTTTCTGCATATAACATAGCATAATCATATACAGCTTATCTTGTGTTTCAAGAATCGAAAAATATATCAAACTATCCATTCACCCCCCCCCCCCCCCTCTGTCTAGTTTCTAGTAGTATTCATTTCTAACAAATACTATTATATACAGGAACGTTTTGGTAAATAAGAAGTTAATAAATTAGATCGGTCTTGCATAAGAAATCAATATACTTATATAAAAGAGAAGACGTGGGCGGTGAGGTGGCGCCTCTAGAATCGCTCCGTTCTATTTTTCTAATTTTCTCAATTTTTCTCAATTTTTAATTTTAATAATTACAACTTCCTTATTATTTTCGAATTTGTAGGACTTGATAGAACTTTCTTTGATTTAGAAAATTACAACTTCCCTTATTATTTTCGAATTTTTAGGATTGATAGAACTTTCTTTTATTATTTTCAAACTTGATAGAACTTTTTTTGATTTAGAAAATTACAACTTCCTTATTATTTTCGGATTTGTAGGACTTGATAGAACTTTCTTTGATTTAGAAAATTTCTTTGATTTAGAAAATTACAACTTCCTTATTATTTTTGAATTTGTAGGACTTGCTAGAACTTTCTTTGATTTAGAAAATTACAACTTCCTTATTATTTTCGAATTTGTAGGCTTGATAGAACTTTCTTTTATTATTTTCAAACTTGATAGAACTTTCTTTGATTTAGAAAATTACAACTTCGTTATTATTTTTGAATTTGTAGGCTTGATAGATTTTCTAAAAATAATAAGTATACGTGTTAAACTTTTTAAATAATTAAAAGTATTAAAATAAATTTTAAAATAAATTAATAACTGTTTGCCCGTGATATTTTTGGAAAAGGAGGGGTCTTAGTAAGGAAAAATAGAAAAAGTAACATGTTTTAGCTGAAAAGGTAAGTGCCCGTAATTAAAAGTATTTAAATAGTCTTCACAATAAATAAGTAGGGATTTGTCCGGAATATTTTTGGAAAATTATGGATTTAGTAAAGAAAATTTAGAAAGAGTAACATGTTTTAGTTGAAAAAGGTAATTGTCCGTGATTTTTTTAGACTAAGAGAAGATTTTGTTAGAAAAGATAATGTATTATAGCTAAAAAGGTAGTTGGTTATAAAAATGTTATTATTTAATAATAATGTTTTCAGAAAATGAAAAAAAAGAAAAAGTAACATAATTAAAAGTATTAAAATATATTTTAAAATAAATAAGTAAGGGTTTTCCCGTGATATTTTTGGAAAATGAGGGGTTTTATTAAGGAAAAATAGAAAGAGTAACATATTTTTGTTAAAAAATCTAATCGGTTAGTTATTAATAATTATAATATTATTGTTTTATTTTATTAAATAGAACTATTCGTGATATTTTTGGAAAATTAGAGGTTTTATTTAGGAAAAATAGAAAAGTAGAAATTTTAGTCAGAAAATATAAAAAAGAATATACACTTTGGCTAAAAATGGTAATGAGTTATTTATTAGCAATTATAACCTTATTATGTTACTTTATTAAATGAAATTGCCTGTGATATTTTTGAAAATGAGATGTTTTAGTTAGGAAAAATAGAAAAGATATTATATATACTAATTTTAATATTTTATCTAACGGTTCTCAATGATTTGATCAAAAATATCTAACGGCTATGAATGGAGTGACCAGACTACAAAAACTTTCATGACCAGACTACAAAACTTTCAATGTTTCGTCTTTAATATAATAGTATATATATATATATATAACATATGAAAACTATTTGTTTTGAATTCAAACAATTTAAAAGATGAGATAATAAAAATAAATAGATAGTACAACAAAAAAAATTAAACGAATTATATGGTCATGTTGAAAAGGTTAGACAATATAAACACATAAATTTGGGTTGAAAAAATACTTGGTGATACTAATTTGTGTAAAAAATAAATAGATAAAAATATATAGTCCAGTTAACAAATTTTAGAAAACAAGATATTATATAGCATACAAAAAAATTATGATCAGATCGATCACATTATACACCCCGGGTTAAAATCATAGGCCCCGATCAATCAAATTATCTATATAAATTAAAGTAAGTATATTATAACGAGACGAATAAAATATGTACAAATATAACTAAATTTAATATTTAAACAGCAAAGAATAAAATTTTATTTTAATCACTAGAAAATGACCGTGCCTTGCACGGGTTCGTGCAATAAAATATGAGAATTGAAGTTATAATAGCAAATAATATTTCACGAATGTTAATATTATTATCAGTTAGACATACCGAGGTCATTTAAACATAATTATGTTTTAAAATTTTAGTAGTAAAATAAAAAAAATATTGTATTTGAAAATTATTTTAATATATATATATATATATATATATATAGAGTAAGGTTCCAGAGAGAACCATTTTATCGAGAGAACCGAGAGAACCCTTCTAAGACCATTGATATACTATAATATAATTAATGAATCTTAATAAAACACTTAAAAGAATCTTTATTATCAATTGAAATTTATTATAAATAAATTTTATATTGAAAAATATTATAAACACTTTATAGAATACTTAACAGAATCTTAATTTTAATATAATTATTAAAACACTTAAAAGAATCTTATAAAATTATTAAAACACTTAAAAGAATCTTAAAATACTAATAAAAGTATAATAGAAATTTTTTAAAACATATCAGCCGTTAGATGGTGTGGTAAATCAAGGGTTATTGGTTAGTTCTCTCGGTTCTCTCAAAAAGATAGGTTCTCTCTGGATCTTTCCCCTATATTATATATATATATATATATATATATATAAAGAACTAATATTAACAATAGATTGAAATATTATTAAATTAAAATATATTGTAACACCTGAGTCTCAAATCGAGAAATGTGGGGGCTGTAATACAGTTTATAAAACAAAGTACAACTACTAAGTGCACCAACAATCATGATCTTTTGGAGACCTGTGGTGGGTTTGTGGATTACCCACGTTATTGCATTTGGGCCAATTGGTCGGCCGTTGATTCGTGAAGTTGCTGGAGGTGGGGACACGAAGACTGATGGTATTATTTCATAATGGACTGAGGTACAGAGGTGGGGACATAAATTAGCCAGTATTATCTCATAATCGCTAGAGATGTACGATCTTGGACCTATGAGCTATCCGTTCAGATCTAACGATGCCGTCAAGAGTTTAAGTGGGGGAGTTTATACCACTCGAGTTTCAAAATTGAGAAGAGTTGGGACTTTAGTTCAGTTTATAACACAAAGTATTACTACAAATTGCACCAACAAATCATGATCTTTCGGGAACTTGGAGTGAGTTTGTGGATTACCCAAGTTGTTGCATTTGGGCTAATTACTTGTCACTGAATTATTTGATGTTTTGAGAGTCTGAAAGATAGAAGAAGCGAAACAAATGAAAAGAATGCTTAAAATCAACAAATTGTAAGAAAAGATAAGAACGAGTTAGAAAGAAAGTTTTAAGAATTGAAAGCGCAAGACCTAAGTAGAGTATTAGAAGATTTACGAAGACTTTTGATCAAAATCAGTAATAAAACCTACTCTCCAGAATGTAACATCTTGAGGAATTGGAAAAAAATTTAGGATTGCAATGTTCTAAAACTCATCTAGAACACCCAGTATCTATTATATCCCTCAAAAAAAATTGTAAACTAACATGACAGCTATTCATAATACTCGTATTAATTTCTAAATTAAAAACTTGAACATACTTAAGTAAGCACCAAATAGCTACATATACCATCAATAAGAAAAACTCTATATATATTAATCATATACTTGAAACGATAATGATCATGCATAGAATAATTTATATACACAATTTAAGCTAACGGTCACGGGCTTTTATGTTAGTTCACATTAACCGAACGTTTGGATCACGTAATTTCAATCCAGGGGAATGAAAATGAAATTCTAATATATTTTTGTATTGAAATCTCATTCCCATACACGTTAACCCCATTGGTATCCCATGATCCAAACTCTGATCAAAACAACACCTCATTTTTTAGCAAACACCGTTTATAAGTAAACATTATCACTCTCTAAAGTCCTAAAGCAGGCCATAATTGAAAGGACTAAGGAGGGATAGTTCTCTAACTGAACCAAACCCTATCACTTGTAACAATTTATTTATCTATAAAGGAAAAGAAACTCTCATAAAATGAAATGAATTGTACAAATTAAAGTAAATCTTGTAGAAATAAATCACTAAAAGAAATAAAAATTCAAACACAACTACAAACCCTATTACCCTACCATCTTAAATCAGTACACTTCACCATCTGAACATAGTCCCTTCCATAAAATATACATTACAAATTACCTGTCCAAAACTATAATTGGCATGTGCTTTCCTCACACGAGGAACAAACTCATATTCAACACGTATAAGCTGGCCACTTAAAATATAGATGCTATTAATTTATTGGAGCTGCGTCATGTTTACAAATGTCTGTGTGCACCTGGCGGTGCCGCTGGCATAGGGAAGTTATAGTTGAGTTCAGCGCCTGGAAATTGAGGAGCCTCTACATAGGGGCTCTGAAGTTTCCAAATGAATAATTTGTAATGCACATGAACAAAATGAAACGCATTAGAGCAGCTAGTAAATGTAAATTTTAACAGCATAGAATGGTAATATTCCAAATAATATCCGTTCATGCAGAACACTTGTGAACCATGACAGATACGGATCCAACAGCACTCATAAAGCATGATAAGTAACTAGGAAAGAGATATCTAATCTGTTGTGACTTTTAATAAGCAGATGAGTATTTGATAAGTCCTGGATTATTGTCGTCTGCTTTGCCCCATTTTGTAAGTGAACTACCGACACAATTTGAGAGAGCAGAATGGAGAACTTTAAAATGTTTTCATCTAATCAACTTTCTTAGTTTTCCTTGATCGATATTTGCAACTCCAGGCATTCTTTCTTCTTCAGGTTGATGATAATTTTCTATTATGTTCACTTTCATAGTCTAGTTCTCAAATAGAAATTTCACATATCTACCAAGAATGATCCCTCAAACTAGAATCAATTTATTGATTTACTAAAATTTTTAATTTTTTTTGTCAAACAGAGAGATATCAGTAATTCTCAAATAGTTGTACAAAGTAATATCATAGACCAGTTGCTATAAACTGAAAAAAAAAAAAACCCATATTAATTGGTTAAAACTTGTAAGAGAGACCGTACAAGACTAGAGATTATCATATGAGACTGGAGAATACGAGGGCAGACTTCATAACTTGTTTTTACAATAAACAAATGCTCAATACTGTGCTGAACAATTGCTATAAAACTTGTGCTGGCAACTCTAATTGGTTCAGAAAAGAAGTACTATATTAAAGGTCATACCCTGGTGCCCCAAATGCTATTTACTTAAACAAGCCGAGCTTAAGGGGACATTTCAAAAACAAAGAGAGAAGATATAAGCATTGTAAATATTAATCAATTACCTGTGACGCAAATGCAGCATAAGATGTTTCTGTCGTACTTGATTCATTTCCATTCAGTTTGTGAGTATCACTCTTTGGTGCAATTTCACTTTCACCGCTTTCGGCTGATTTTGCCCTCTATTCACCCATATCATCGTAACCAAAGTATCAGGTACTTGGTAAAAACAACAACATATAATCTGGAATTTTTAATATGAAGTCGCACTAGAGCAAAGTACCTGAAATATTTTACCAAGAGTTTTCAACCCTTTTGCTCTTGCACGGAGCTCCTCTTTCTTCACATTACTGTCTTGAAGAACCTTAAAACAACCACAACATAGTATCAGAAATCAGACACACATACTGATAAACCAAAAGAATACATACAAGGTTTTTTGTAACTACCATATGACAAACACGAGACAGTGTGGCTTCAATATCAGCTACATTAAGCTTCCACAGGGAATCAATCATCACCTTCTTGTGAGACTGCATGTATTCTTCCAGTTCTTCCTCAGTGTAATTTCCCTCTGAGCTAAGCTGGCGTTTCATATCCTCTTGAAGCTGTATCAATGCAATTGCTCCTATAACATTCAACAAAAAAGAAAAGGCATCTAAACAAGGCAGGTAATTCATACAGATTGTGCAGAACGAATTCAGCAGTATACACTTTGTAGTCAAAAAATTAATGTACATATCTAACTAATTTTATTTGGGGTGAAAGATGAAATAAAAAATCTTAGTATTAATTATTTTAGCTGGGTTAGGAGATTTAATTCATTTTGGTTGTTTATAAAATAAAATTGTAATACTTTCACCATATAAAATTCAGTTCATTCAAACCCCCATTACAAGAGGCATTCACGCAGTCACATGCACTAAGAAGTGTACCAGCTGGTGACCAAGGTAGATAAATCTTGTTTCCTATAGTAAACTTCTTAAACAGAAAAGCATGCCATATTAATAAAAAGGGAAATCAGAAATACAAAGACAACTCAACAAAAATCCAAGACTGATATTGCACTAGAGGTTGAGAGATCAACTCTTCTAGTCAGAAACACTCGATGATAAATGATTTAGCCTGTAAAACAACTGTTTTTATTAGGCATGCCTGATGGCCCAGTTGGGTTCTCACCCCTAAAATGGAATATATCTGCTGGACCAGCATATAAAATGCTTCTCTTCCTTTGAATTGAAAAGAAAATAGCACAAGCTTATACAGTTTTCTGGACTGACCTATGTCTGATGATAGGCTCTGAAAAGTGAAATCACATGATTTAAATTCGTTATTTCTGTTGCGAATAAAAATGTTACACTTAATATCATTTACGCACCTAAAAATGTTCTTAAATAGTTGAGACGAGCACATCGATTTAACTACGACATGTGCAGATAAAATATGTGTATTTTCATCAAAGCCAGCGCTAATATAACCCAACCTGTTGCTGCAGTTACTTGGGATTTGATGTAATGTCCTTTATTTCTGAACCACTCAGCAACGAATGGCAAGCCCAAATACATCACGTTCTTTCCAAGCTCTTTAGCTGACTGTCTTGCATATATGTAACCAATAGTATTTAACATATCAACTCCATATGCTGTCGAAAGAGGGCAACCAACAATTAGAAAAGATTTTTGAATTTGCAATTATTGGAATATAAAGTACATCATGACAAATAATTGTTCAAAATCAAAAATGAAAATTCCCAATACTTTGCTAAACAGGTTTTTCCATGCCCTTGAGAAGATAATTTATAAGATCATATATATTACTCGAACCACTATGAAATATTTTCTTCTAAAAAAGAACTAGTATTTCGAGCAAGTAGTCAACTTCTGTTGACACACCTTCTTACCTCTCTTAAAAAGCAGCAGATCCCTGGGCTAGCAGCAAGATTACAATTAAATGATTTTTAATATAGATGTGAACCATAGTGGCTATATTCATCCAGGAATAGTGAGGCAGAGACACCGCAATGCTAACTGAACGTGGTTCTGGGATTTACCATTACTATGTATGTCCAGCTACATGTTTTCGATTAGCATATTGTGTCATCATCTCATCTCTGTGAATTTCCCTAAACATATTAGTGTTCTGCTCATATCCCATTCTGTACGAGGTTTGTCCGATCGCTTCCTTAGAAAAATTTTAGGCATCGATATGGACTTAAGAAAAAAAACCGACCACACTCCCATTTGCATCAATCTTCCTTCCTTAAAAATTCACGCACAACAATTTCTTATATATTGAAACTCTAATGCACTTGCTCCAAAACTAGTACCCCAACAATCCGTCTAAAAACACCGAAGCTACTTGACTAAATACTCCTAAAGCAGCCTGCCTGATTTCATAGAAAATTATGTGGTGTTTGGCCCTCCTTAGAAGTCACTTATAAGTTGGAAAATACAATTACAAGATAAAATATCTTCTATAAATAAAAAATGTTCCAGTAGTCTCCACTAGCACGAAGACCAAGCACATTAAGGGAACAGAGTATGACCTAAGGCAAAAGTATAAAAAAAACTCACCTGCATTGGAGAGTCTTGATACTTCTGCTTCAGCATTTTTAACAAAATCCACCTTATTTCCTTGCACGTATAGGTTCAGTCTATCCTTAAGTATTTGAGCAAGCCTGTCTTCTCTTTCCTTTTGGACAACCTACAGTAGAGAAGAGTTCGATAAAGAAGCTACAGACACTTGCTCAAGATACAATTTTAAGTAAAACGTCTATGTCTAACAAATGATGCACCTGTATCATATTCAATAAAGAAAGCAAATTACACACAAAGCCTGATTACTTGAAAAACTAGTTGATATTTCATACTGCTGTATGCAAGATTTACGAGTATCTTGCATTTATAGGCACATCCCCACTAATGATGAACCTCCGCTAATTACTGGCGACTGCAAGAGGATAATGTGATGTAAAAGCTCTGAAGGGTATAATCAAAGTCATAGTACATTTCTATGTTTTGTCAAGACAATTTAAGAATTTGTAGGTTCCAATACATTGAGGGTGTGGTGCACGTTCATCGTCATTATCCCTATTACGTATTATTATTTCACGGAGGTTATATGTCCATTGAGCAAGTTTTGTCCTAATCTTCTTGACGTGTTCATTTACGTTTAATAGGAGATACTCAAAACTAACCTGTACCTTTCATTTATGATAAACAATAACATCCTCATTCCTCAATTTTAATTCACATCACAATTGACGTATCCAGTAAAGATATAATATGGATTACTCAACACATCATAGAGCCCATGCCAAGGACGTCTAACAAATCCAAAATCCTTTGCTAAGCTATAACAGAAAACTACATTTTTCGTAACCAAGTCCATATATGCTGCACAGAAAAGAGAAAATAATGGACGGGTATATACTCATGCCGATAAAGTTTTCTAAATGGACCATAAGTCGTGATGTTCACTTGAGAGTGATGAGGACATGAGGTTTCCCACAAGTATGAGCTCAAGAAATTAAAATATGTTATCATGTAGATGATTTTAATAGTTCTAGAATTGAAGCGAGGAGCACAATAGACACACACTAAGGTCAAGTTCTATACATGTTGTTTTTGTAGAGGTATGTACTGAGCGAAGACACATATTCACATAGATAATTAAATAATACACTTTACAGTTACCAAAATGTATACCCTCATTTTCTCTTGCAGTTTTTTGGCATCAAATTGTTCTTCTGCAGAGATATCCATTGAGGCCATTGATGCCATGGCTAGTTGCCCAATGTAATCCTCAAAAAGCTCACTCCCGAATAGCATTGCAAAAATAGCAGCAGGATCAATGATTGCGTCACTATAAAGAAGAAAAAAATACACAAGGATAACAATAAAAAATATAATCAATTTTATAAAAAGTTAAATAAGGTTTTTTAAAATCTTATAATATATTGATGTTATAAATGAACTAACGTTGAAATTCCTGATTTCCCGTAAGCATCGTATGCTTGTCGTTGGGTAGGATCACTTAGCACTTGGTAAGCCTCTCCTAAAACCTGTACTCTAAGGAACAAGCTTATAAAAACAGAAGAAACAAAGGATACAAATTCAAGTAGATAATGTTAAAAACTTTGACAGACATTTAAATAACATATTAAAGCAACTGCTTTTAAACTTGCCTGGAAATTTTGAGCAGCAAGAGGATCATTGGGGTTCTTATCTGGATGGACCTGTCTAGCCTGCAACAATAAGAAATAGTGTCTGAGCATCTTAATGCGTATCAATGTGGCGTGCAAGAAAATAGCATGTATAACATGGGATATGAACCAAACGAAGATGCATATATAATAAATTGCAAAGAAACAACTACAGAAATATAAACAAGAAACGAATTTATGTTCCTCTGAAAACTAACAACTCCAAACTCGCTAGAAAGATTACAAGACTTAGATCAAGATATTCATTTTTAATTGTAAAATAATTTAGCATTGAGACTGTGAATAAATTTATAGAGTTGTAACTATTCAGTGTAACCTGCTAAACTGACATTGCAGCCCCAGCCACAATCCATCTAAATGATGTAGCTTTAGGCTATTAATTGAGATTGCGCGGAACATAACCTGGGACTTCTTAATACTAACTTAATAAGTAGTTTATACAGTTAGTCAATCAGATTTATAAAAAACACACCCAAAAACTTGAAACAGTTGCAACTAAATCAACCAGATTTCAAATCTTGAACTTTGATATAATTGCCTGAAAAGTAAAGATAAAAATTAAAAACCCTGAACCAAAAAGAAGTAACTTAATGTATGAAAGGCAGTCAACCAGAAACCAGTTACCTACACACTCTACATGTATGCCTATATTTCAATTAAGCTTCACTAATAGATCCTAACAAATTAAAAGATGAAAGTACAGGAAAGATTAAAAACAGGTAAAACTATATAACCTTGATGTAATAAGCTTTCTTGATCTCAGCTTCAGTTGCAGTGGGACTAACACCAAGAACATCATAGTACTCTGTCTCCTTCACCATGGATCTTGTAATAATTATAATCCAACAAAGCTAAAAACAAAAAATATGGGAATTCCAAAAATCTTGGGGGGAGCAGAATGAAACGAAATAAAAACAAGAATCAAGTTGGAAAGAAAGCAGAAAGAGTTAAAACACTTTAAATGCAAGTAAAATGTAATTAAGTGTATGAATGTATAACAGAAAAAGGAAGATACGTAGTATAAATTAGAAAAGGAAGAGGAGGACCCCAGAGTCGTGTCAGATGGACAAAGATTGCGATAAACACGAAGAATAATCTCGGGGTCTCTTTGGAACAACTATAAAATTTTAATTGGTAAGAAAAAAAAGGGTGTCTGATTCTAACCCCAAGTCAAAAAGGAAAGATTAGTAGAGTATCAAAAGTACATAAGTGTATACGTATGCAAGAGAATAAGACACGTTGGATACGCGCATTTGGAACTTTCATGTTGCTTGCTGCTACCTTAGAAGTTTCATGTGCATTTGTCCGCCATTAATCTCATTACATGTGCTATGCAGTCACTAACATTAACGCCTAAAATATTAGGACACTTGAAATACATGTCGATACTATAGGTAGCTAGGAAAGAGCTGGTCGACGTGTGTGAATCAGATTTTTTTAAACAAAATTATATTTATAGGTTTCTTTTAAATTTTTTGTTTAGTGTTATTCATTACTGAAATTTTGAATAAATATATATTTTTAAAATATATTTCATTATTTTAATATTATATCAAATATTAGTATATTAATCACTTTATTTTTCTAAAACTTTATATTTCAATTTCTATTTTAAAATACATAATTAACATAAATATTAAATTCTAGCATATAATATGCTCCTCCTAATGAATCGCTCTCTCGTTAAACATGTGTTCTCCCAATAACCCATTTTCTCGTTGTTATCAAATTGAACAGAAAACAAATTAATTACTTTATCAATTACATCATCTATTAATCAATTTTATTATATCATAAAATTTAATTCAAATCTTTTTCAAAATTCTAATTTTTATTGTTTAAAATACAGGTACTCGAGAAAAGAAATGAAAAGAAAATAAGGCTCCTATTTTTTATTTTATTATATAAAAATTTGCATTTTCTGTAATTATTATTTTCTACATAATTAGAAGGTAAAAATTTAAAAAAATGTTTTTTAATGTAAATCGTCTGGCACCTCTTAAATCGTCTTCTTTATTATTTTCCTCGATTAAAAGATATTAAATAAAAATTAGTAAATAAATTGGACTCGTGGAGTAAGTTTATGAGAATATTAATATAGTATACTCAGATTCCTCCGTTTGAAGATTTTGTTTTTTGACAGTCAAGCAAACCATTTTTAACATAACATATTTAACTTACTTCCTTGAAAGATAGTATTAAAAAGGAATAATTATCAAAGTCATCGTTCATTTGGTTTAAATGTATCAAATTAGTCAATTATTTAAAAAATGACTCAATTAGGTAACTAAGTTGAAAACTTATATCAATTTAGTCATTAAAAGAGTAAAATTTTATATCAATTTAGTCACTGATGGATGGTTTCCTTGATACAAAATTTTAAATTTGTGACTAAATTAAGTCATTTCTGAAATGAGTGACTACTTTGATACATATAAACCAAATGAGTGATGATTTTGATAATTATCCCATTAAAAAAATTAGTAAATAAATTGGATCAGAGGGCGTTCGAATCTTTAACATTAATTATTTAAAAATTTAAGAAAATTAGAAAAATTTATTGAAACTATTTGAGATGTGACATCTCACCACTCTCGTCTTGTCCTTTATATATATAATAACTATATTGATTGATTGGTTTATAAATATAAAATTAAAATTAAAATATTAATCATATCATATTTTTACTGATAAAACTATTAAAATTATGAATAATGTTAGAGATACTGAATTGGGTACCGAAATTCGGTACCTAATGTCATGTGTTATATTCTGATCGACTAATAATAATGAACCCTCTGCATTCACATTAATTCCACCAATAAAATCATTCTAAATTATCACATCATTAATGCCACATCATTAGGTACCAAATTTCGATACTGAATTCGGTACGTCCGGCATTACTCTGAAATTATTTGGGTGCTGTACTTGTGCCCGAACAGGAGTAAAGACTATTCGTAAAGTTAAAAAAGAAGGGGGGAAGCATGGCTAACGCAGTAGTGAATGGTTTGGCCGGAGCTGGTGGTGGCATCATTGCTCAGATCATCACTTACCCTCTCCAAACTGTATCCTCTTACTCCCCTTTCTTTCCTCTTACACATATCTATCCGCACGCACACACACTTACTTTGAGCTCACTTACTAAATTTTGTGTTTGAATTAATGGGATAACAAAAGGTAAATACAAGGCAGCAAACAGAAAGAATAGCCAAGAAAGTAGCTTCTTCTTCTTCCACCCATCCTCCTCCTCCTCCAGCCCGTGGTACGCTCCTTCAACTTATCCAGGTTACCCATATCTCATCTCTCTCTCTCTCTCTCTCTCTCTCTCTCTCTCTATTTTCAATTCTATATGTTTTCAGCTGGATACAGTAATTCAAGATTGTTACTTGTAGTTAAAGATTCAATCTTTATTGGGTGTTTCAGGTGATAAGGAGTGAAGGGTTAGGTGGACTTTACAGTGGTTTGAAGCCTTCTTTATTTGGAGTTGCTGCTTCACTGGTTCCTACTCTTTCTAACCCCTTTTTTCTATTTCTTTTTAGTCTTTGATTAAAAAAAATATTTAGACATTTTTATCTTCATTTCAAAGTTGGATTTTGATATGCGTGTCTTTATTATACTTACTCCTAGTGAATGTCAAAATGGAGCACAAAGTAGTGTTCTTGGAGTAGGAAACAAATGTTTCAACTAATTAGTGAATTGAAAACATTTTTGATATAACGGATAAGATTTCAGATAGGATCAGGCACCCAAAATTTGTTTTGGGGAGGGGGGATTGCTAGTCACCTAGATATGCTGTCATGTGCATATGTCCAAACTAGCAAAACCACATGCACTGCCCAGTCAATGGATTTAAACTCTTAAAAAATGTTAATTTGGCCACTGTTTTATAGAAACTGCAAGGTTTTTAGAGGTTACCAAGGTGCTTACAGTAATGCCTATATGTATGTGTGATGGGCACATATGTATATAATAAAAATGCCTAGTACAAAGTTAAAAAACAATATATGCAATTCCGTGTCAAAAGTCAGAGAGCTACTTTGAAGTTTGATCCCTGTTCATCAGAATCTGCAGAACCTTAGTGCAACCTTCTGTAGAGAGTTGATTTACTTTGTCGTGGAAGGTGATCGCCATTTTCCTTATGCACCCAGCAGCAGAGAAGTGCATAATTGACTTAAGGATACAATTTGCATAGACTACAATCAAATCTGTATCTTCTACAAATTTGTATGTATATGATTTCATTGGTGTGATTCGTGAAACCAGAAATTCGTACATAAACTATTTCATTGGTGTGATTCGTGAATTATATGTATTTATGTGTTTACTTTGCTAAAAATATTATTTCTTGTAAATTTACTAATATATTTATACATATTCATACATATGTTCATGCCATAACTAACAACAGAATTATCTCGCTACATTAAAATTAATATCTTGTGAGATGGATGCTCCTCAGTCAGGAGTCCTTAAATAAATTTCTGTTATTTCATGATCACCATGGTATTTTGGCTTTTGCCTGATTATTTTTTTCTGATGCTTTCAGGGAATTTATTACTATTTCTATCAGGTTTTCAAAAACAAAGCAGAGGCCATTGCAGCTGCTAATAGAATCAGAGGACACGGAGATGGCACTGTGGGCATGCTTTCTTGGCTTCTTGTTGCAGCTTCTGCTGGGTTAGTGGTTCATTTTTATGACATCAGGACAAAAGCAAAACTTATTGGATCTTTGTTATTTTAGAATGTTGCTACTTCTTTGCCAGCTTTCTTCATTGCACCTTTAGTTAGTTACACCTTAGATTGATCAATATTATCTTGCACTAATGTTAGCGGTTAATTGTGTTAATTAATGTCATGAAACAAGATTTACTAACGTGATATAAATACACTCTGCTTGCATTCTGATCTTGCTGAAAGTGTTATTTGCAGCTCACTGAATGTATTACTGACAAATCCGATATGGGTTCTTGTGACTCGGATGCAGGTGAGTTCTGTTTTCTTCTTTTATGTGCAGTAATTGCTAGATGTATATTCAATTGGTCATGTTGTTGCTGCTGTCAGAATAGAAGTCCTTGATCATCAAAATGCAGGATGCTTGCGTTGAAGTATTTTCATCTTTGTGCTTTATATACATCAATGATCTGATGGACTACCTATGTGTTGTAGACGCATACTCAAGCAGAAATGAAAATGTTGGAGGCGAAGAAGGAAGCTCTGACAAATGAAGCTTCCAGAAGCGTTATCATAGGCGCTTCTTTACAAGAAAAATTTGCTGAACTTGATTCAATCAAACCTCAGCCATATGGAACTCGGCATGCGGTTGGTATTGTTTACATTTATGGTATTTTCGTTACTTTTACAATATTGGGGTACTCCAGAAAGTTGTTGCTGTTGCCATCTCCTGGACATATATCCTGCATGTCGATTTTATTCACGTGTAGTGTTACTTCATATTAAGTATGTAAGGTTTTTCTTTTTTGGAGGGGGAAAGAGGGTAAAAAAAATAAAGAAATGTATATTGGTGTAGACCTAATTATGATAAGATTGGGGCTAAATGCTTGAAAAAAATTTCTGACCAACCTTGAACATAGGAAGCTTATTTCAGTTATATGACTTGTGAATACTCCTTTTTATACCCTCAGTCCCAAATCAGACATCCTAATTTGTTTTGACATGCCAATTATAAACTCATTTACTTAAAAATCATGCATTAATGCATGCCTTATTTTTAATATTGCATTGTTAAAGCAGAGGGTCTTTTTAGAATCAGCCTCCCCAATCCTACGAATGGAGGTAAGGTTTGCGTAAATCTTACCCTCCCCTGCTCTAAGAGTGGGATATACTAGGTATGCTTGGTTTGATTTTTTTTTTCACTTCAAAAATTAACCATTTTAATCAATAACTGATATTTTGTTTTACACGCTAATTAAGAAACTTTTGTAATTACACATATAAATTGATATCGGAAACTGTACACAAACTGTACACATCAAAATAACTTCTTAAGTTTTATCTGGCTTATTGTAATCAAGTTTAGTGGCCGGAAACTTCCAAGGATACTATACTTAAAGAAAAATGATGTTTCTTTTGAGATATCTCAGATAGGAAAGATACTTTGGATCAAGTTGGTATATTGAAAAGGTTTCGTACATGGATACTTCAAAAGTCGACTATTTGTATCTCTACTTTCCTCTTTGTTTTGTTGTTTATTATAAGTGTAAATCTTCTTCTGCTTGTTTTAATAGTCGTTTGTATGTATTCATATGGTATAAAAGGCTCGCGAGGTTTATAATGAAGCAGGAATCGTGGGATTCTGGAAAGGCATCATCCCAACACTAATCATGGTTAGTTCTTAATTCCTTACTTGAAAAGTTTGACATGCTACTGCTGGTTGACAATTTTGTGGCAGGTTTGCAATCCATCAATTCAATTCATGATTTATGAGACCTCCTTAAAGCGCCTTAAGGCTAAGCGTGCAGCTAATAAGCAGGGATCAAAAGATGTATCTGCTTTGGAGGTAAGCTACATCTACACGGCAGACTTCTGAACCGTGTTGTAAAATATTTTCCCTTATAATCTTATATATTTTGTGATGAGCTCAAGGGCAGTGACGAAGCCAGAATTCTTTTTAAGTGGGGAGGGGGTGTGGAATCAAATAGTTCCTTTTCCCTAAAAAAGTAGTGATAGACAGGTGGTGGAGCAAGCTCCGGATTGTAGTAACTAAATTAAATGCCAAAATGATATATATTATTGGGCTTCCTTATAAAAATAAACTACAAATTTTCAATGTTTTCAAAATTTATATAGAAAATAAGTGGACCAAAATAAAAGGGGTGGGAGCAGGACATCTGCAGGCCCCCACCAAGCTTCGTCCCTGCTCAAGGGTGTTACATCTTGTATTTTTTGACATATCAAGTTTATGATATAATAATATCATAAATGCAACTTGGGTATGATTCTTAAATTAATCGGTCAATCCACTTTTTTGTTTCTATATCTAACTCTTACAACTTGACATAAGCTCATTTGCACTTTCACAGTATAAAATAAATCAGGATATATATATGGAAAATACGAGAGCTGGTCTTCAAACTTCATTTTTTAACTTCGTAATCTTTTGTGTGGCTAGGTATTCTTATTGGGAGCTGTGGCAAAACTGGGAGCAACTCTTGCAACATACCCATTGTTGGTTGTTAAGGTAAACCCGTCACTGTGCTTCTACTTCTACTTATATGTATTAGATGAGATCCTCGCAGCTGCCCATAAGACGTTTCTATACTTAAATGAACATTCCAATTCTTGTGTGGAAGCTTGTTAAATTTCTCCTTCCTAAAAGGCCAATCGTTAGGTATTTGTCTATGGATTGCTATTTTCAGGGTAAAGACTGATGTTGTGTTATTTATAAATGTGACAGTTCTGTTAAAAATGTGACAGTTCTGTTAAATAAATAGGTAATCATTGAGATTATTGTTTCTTGATGTACAACCAACCTAACTGAGAGATACCCCACAGATAGTTTTTTTGATACTTTTCACAAAGAGTTTGTCCTTCGCTGTTCAGGATAAAGCTCCACATTAAAATAAAAAAACAAAAAAAAAACCATTGACCAAGATCTGTTTGCATCACTTCAAAAGAGGTACCTGGGACCATTTTTCTGCTGTCTTAGATCAGTTTCAGCATCTAAGCTGTAAGCTTGTGAAACTCATGTTGTTGTATGTCGTCAAGATGGTCTGGCATGCAGAATGAAAATAGATCTTCTATAAAATCATTTGAGAATGTTTTCTACATAACATTCCCAGTAGTGAGCATTGAGAACCGATGATTAGATAAGCATCACATCATAATACAGTATTGCTAGTCACAGTTTATCAAAAAAAAAAAGTTATATTGCTAGTCAAAGAGGAAGACCTAGGCAACACGGAAGAGAAGTGAATAAAGATGTGAATCTGTGATGAGATATAATTTAGACAAAGATATGAAATGCTTTCTATACTGGAAGTGATCCATACAAAATTAGAAACAAGCGAATCTACTAGTTTTGACTGCAATGCATTAGGTGAAACATGGTAGCTATTTCAATTCTCTGATTGAAGTATACTCTAAAACACTGTCTTCATACTTCATAGTATATACATTAATTTGAGGTCCTCACACAAGTTCCCTGGTGCAATTTATTGCAATACTCTGCAGTCGAGGCTTCAAGCAAAGCAAGATATTGGTGGCAACATTTCATTAAGATATTCAGGTTTGCTATCATTTTAAAAGTTCGTTTCCTTACAAGAAGAGTTGACACATTTATTTACCTGTAAATTGTGCTCTGCACATGAAGGTACTTTGGATGCAATTATCAAGATGATAAGATATGAAGGATTTTCTAGCTTCTACAAAGGAATGAGCACCAAAATAGTGCAAAGTGTTTTTGCAGCTTCTGTACTTTTCATGATCAAGGAAGAGCTGGTCAAGGCCATTTCGGTATTAGTAAATAAGCGCCCAAAATATCTGTTGAATGTTGTCAAATAAAAACTATATATCTGACAGAGAAGAATGCACAGAAAAATATATAATGCTTTTCAATTATATTTTAGAGTTGTTGAAAAGTTTCTGCAAGTTATTGTAGTATGTCATTCAGATGGTGCTATAATATATTGGATGCTACACGTTTTTTTGCTACGTCTCTATGTAGACCCGATAATTTATGATACGACACGAAAATTTAGTGTTTGTGTTTGCATTTTCAGTACACGATCGAGATTTAGTGTCGGTTTTGTGTTTACCTTTAGGTATACGACACGAAGTACATGAAATAAATAAATAAATATTTTTATATTAATATTAGATATTTTAATATTTACAGTAGATAAATTAATGTTTATACATAATTTTATAATATTATTTGTAAATATGATGTAAATACATATTTGTAAAAAGTTAAACTGAAAATTTTAATATTTTTATTTAAATTACACTAAACACGACACGGAATATACATAAATCTAAATGGGTTGGTTTTGTGTTAAGTATTTATATACATGAAACAAGAAAATACACTACACAAACGAATTGTCAGGTCGGGTGCTGACGGTTAATATAACTAACAATTCTTCAATATCATCCTTCAAGGGCATTCACTTGTTAGTTAAAATTTTACAAAACATCATTCATGCATGGTAACTATATTTGGAAGACCAAAACTCACCTGTTAGCAAAAAATATTAATTTTTTAATTAATTTCTACCCATCAATCCCACAATTTATACTACCTTTCAAATACCGTTGGAGTACACCATCTTAAAGGTTCAAAAAAATTTAGCTAACAATTATTTTATAATATTTTGGCTAATCAATTTACCTAATACCCTTGAAGATGCTCTAAGTAATCAAAGCGATCATTTCCATTAATAAATATCATATACAACACTATAATTTCAGTGGTTTTCTTTGATGATACAATGTTACAATTACAATTCAACTATGGGGGGTATTGAGAGCAAACAATATGAGAATACAAATTGTTGATCTGTCTACCAGTTACCTCCCCTGTGTTTCAGTATAATATCTATTTTCAGACGTCTATTCACTGTGTATTATTTGTTAGCTCCACCAATAATAATAAAAGAACTGGCTACTCATGAGTTGACAACAGTAATTACGAAGTGGAAGTCGGAACTGTTGTTGGAGCTCTAAGAAATTGTTGCAGTAAACGAGCTGCAAAACGTTGTGTAATTCCACCAAATACCCGCCTTCCAAGATTCTGTGCCTCTGGTTCTTGAAGGACCTGCAATTAGTTGGATGCTTTAGCAGTGAGCTTCACAGTTTCTAAACTAAAAACAGAATAGGTGGGTGACCTCAGTTTACTCTTTGCATAGCCTTATATTCATTCTTAGACCACAGCCCTAATGATCTATGATAGAATTATACTTTAACATATTAACAAGCATTGCTGATCTAATGATCTATAATATCCACTGTACCAAAATGACTGTAAAGTATAAACAACATATAATTCCTTACCTGTAAAAGTGGCTGTAACATGGAAGGATCAAAACTCTCGGTGGACCTAAGAAGCCCCCAAATCCTAATTACTTGTGCTCTAAGTTCCATTAAGCTTTTCTGTTCACTATCGCTCAGGACAGTAGGCCCCGCTACATTATTAAAAAACAGATTTTTTAAAGGCCCGGGAATAGAGTTGTATGTATCAATCATTGTGCCAAATATGACAGCTTCCGAAACTCGGACGGATTCTCTTATAACTAAAGCTCTGAGTTGTTCGCCATCGGGACCCAATAATAGCTTCAGCACAGGCTGCAATGCATCATTTGCTGAAAAATCTTTATCCATTTTACCCTGAACAAGCAAGTTTTCCAGTCTATTCCACCTGGAAAGATCATAATTACAAACTTAGAATCGTACATTATCACAGAACAAGTCCATTCAAACATCACACAACTTGTTTCACCAAATGTCTAATGACTGCACACTAGGCTTCAAAATCAATATGAATTTCCAATAATTTTCATTGGTACAGGAAAAACAAATATACTTGTCAAAGTACAAGCAACATAGTTTTGATGCTTTCTAAAATTCAGAAATCACAAATATATAATAAGTGTTCTAAGAGTAAAAGCAACATAACTTAATGCTTTCTACAATTTAATGTGTCAGTTAAAATTATACATACATTTCGCAAGCAACTTTTGAATGAGATGTGTCAGGAAGTAATTACTGAAAAAACTGTTACAATACCTGAACCTCCCATCCTTGAAGAGCAAATCAATAAGAGCATCTCTGAGATATGGATTTGGATCAGTGAGAAGTCTTTTTGCAAAATATGGATATGAAGCAGCCAGCACCTTAAAATTTGGATCAGCGTACAGTGCCAAGCCTTCCAGAACAGTCAGCGATCTTAATATCAATGCATAATAAGCTGGGACTGCATTAACGGTGACCATCAAGCAGTATCAAATGCAGTAATTTTACAGAGAGAATGTTTGAAGAAAATGATCTCAATCATTATATGATCACACAAACGACTAATTTGTGAAGATGCAATAAATTTCAACCAAATTTTTTTTACAACATGATATGATACTAAATACGTACCATTCTCTGAAACCTCATGTCTTGAAATTGTATTATTACTGTCGCCTTTTAAATGTTATCTAATGCTCCCTCTGTCCTTGCCACATTCTTCACTTTTTGATATCAAAAGTATTACATGGAGACTGGAGTCCATAAGTTTATATTATTATGTAAAACAGTGTCTTCCTAAAAAACATTTTTATACTTGCAGCCCCTAACTTTTTTAGTAAAGAGCCCTAATAGGTCAATTACCTATTCAAATAATAAACCATACTTTTCTTTAAGGTCATAGTGCAATATTTTAAACATATAAATAATGTTTTAGAGTAGTTCTCAAATCTTTCTTTATTCAGAACCTAAATTGGGTAAACAAATTACAAACAATGGGAATTTCAAGTAACAGTTAGCTAACGAACGTAACAAATAAAGCAACAAATGACTCACTGCTAGAATTTATGGAATTTTGGATATATTGATTCCATTTCTTAATTTAGAGATTAATGATTCTTTTATAATCTTAGCAATAACTAATTATTTTGTGTTCATGCTCTTTTATGATCTAATAGGAGGGGTCAAATACCAGTAGTATTCATATGTTTTACTATAAAAGAAGCAACTAAGAAATCCGGGTTTGACTGATTCTGGTTGTCACAACCAAGGATCGCCGTCAAGTTCAGGAAGCAATGTCAGAAACACTGCAAAAACTTGGTAGTTGGTACTCAAGTATAAATTCTTTCGGAGGCTGTTAAAGAATGCTGTAACAGTGCAAAAGCTGGGAGTCAGCTTAAGAGTCTAAGGTCTATGATAGTAGATACCTCTATTTTTTATTCTCAGTTATTATTTTTCAGATGGATGAAACAAAATTTCTCATATGCAATATGTGAAAAAGAATCAACAGGTTATTAATTAATAAACACCACAGTGTCTTACCATGGAATGGATATTCATAAAGCACAGCCCCGAGACCATCCACTATTGTTTTAAAGTTAAGCTCGCTCACAGTTGCATTAAGTGCATCGTCAAAGAAGTTCTTAAGGGCTGGTACAATTGGAGAAACATCCACATCAGGGGACAAAAATTCTAATGCATAATAATCACGAGCCATAGCTTCATAGTCCCGATTTACTAGGTGAACAACATGACCTATTATAGCTGTTCTTGCATTTTCAGGAGTCTCACTCATCATTCCGAAATCTAAAAAAGCAAGCTTTCCATCAGGTGTTGCCAAGAGATTTCCAGGATGAGGATCGGCATGGAAATACCCATACTCAAGTAGCTGTCTAAGACTGCACTGTATACCAGCATTAACCAGATCCAACACTTTCAACCCTTGCTTTTCAATAGCGTCTTGCTCACTTAACTTCACACCTTCAACCCATTCCATTGTTAAAACTTTGACACTGGTGTAGTCCCAAAATATATCTGGTACAAGGACATCCGCCTTGTCAGCATACAACTTTCTAAACCTCTTAGCGTTCTGCCCCTCCTGCATAGACCTGTAAAAATTATGATTCAAACCAAGAGAATCTGGTACCATTTTTTCGTTATCTAGGCTTAGATTCGAGACAGAGTTTTGAGCTTAAACTAAAATGTAAAAAGTGAAAACCATGATGAGAGATTAACCTGCACGTAGTTAAGCTCTTGATAAACTCTACTGGCAAATTCATCTATAAGAGCAACAACGTCACTAGTAACTAGGTCCACATATTTATTTATAAGGTGGCCTACACCCCTTATCAGGTAAAAGTCTAGTCCTATAGTTTCTTCAATGCCAGGTCGCTGCACCTTCACAGCAACTATCTGCCCAGAGTATTTAAGCTGAGCCTTATAAACTTGGCCTAGACTGGCTGCAGCAATTGGCGTTACAGACATTGATGAGTATATTGATTCAAGCGGAAGATCCAGCTCTCTCTCAATACATGAAAGCGCCTCATCATCTGGAAATGTGGGTATAGCATCCTGCTCAATCATCAAATGACAGTAAAAAAATGTATTAGCAAGTAAACTTTACTTCCAAAACACACCACACAAATTTCTAACCGGATATATTTATTTATATATGATTTCTCACTCCACTGTATAACAAAGTGCGACTTTAATAGTTACATTTTACTGTGCTCCCAAAGATGACACAAAATCAACCCTCAAGTGATCAGTAGTAATCTCAGCGTTGATAACAAAGGTTTCATGCCAGTGTGTCATAATGTCACGTAATTAATAATTACCTTACAGGGACCGGGTTCATGCTTCGAGTAATATAATGTGATCCTCACTAATACAAACACAGATCCGAAGGAACACATTTATCACTTCATAGCACCTCAATAATCATTTATAAGTTATAACGACAACCTCAACGGGAGACCAAAAAGGAAGTTTCAGAACTCCCTAGATAAAAAATAAACAAAACATAAGAGGCTTAATGATGCTGTACAATCCCAAAACAGCTCATTAATTAACTACAAAAGAGACCGATGGCCCGTAAAGGCCATAGCAATACTTCAACAAGCAGAAGTTCTCCAAAACCAATTTGCAACATACACTACTCTATTTGTCTAAATCTTGAAAAGGTCCAATTAAACTACTCAATTATCCGACTTCAGGTTAATTAATAACGTAACGCGACAACAAAATCAACTCCAACATTACACTATCAAACTTCTAATTTTTACCAAATCTAACAATACACACACAAAAATCCCAATTTCACAAACTTCGAAAAAACACAACCAAATTCGAAAGGGACCAACTACCTGCAATTCCGAAAGTTCTTCGAGATACTCAGGCGGACACAAATCAGGCCGGGTCGACAACCCCTGTCCAATCTTAACAAAAGTGGGACCCAAACCAGTCAAAACATCTCTCAACTCAACAGCTCTCAATCTCCTCCTCTCATCACTCCGACCCTGTAACTGATCAACCCAAACCTTAAACCAAAAAAGCCCAATTCCAGATAAAATCTTGAAAGCCCTTGACAAGACCTTAAATGGTCTAGACCCATATCTAGTAGACAGCATTTCTGGGCTATAAACAGAAGCATTCACAGCCCGGGCCAAAGCCTTTGCCTCGGCTTGCATATCCTCAGTTCTATCCAATGATGATAAGTCTAGTATGATTGGAACGACGGCGTTATTGTTATTGTTGTTTGAAGAAGTGTTTGTGGCCTCAACTAACGCCGCCTGTAGCGGTGGTGATATTCTTCTGATGTTTTTTGTGGTGGGTTTGGAGTAGCCGGAAATGGGTATGGAGTAACCGGCGCCGGCGAGGGAGAGAGTGGACATTTTGTTAAATTTAATAACGTCCGGCGAGAGAAATGTGAAGAGTGACTAAATTGTTTTGGTTGTTATAGAAGCAGAATGAGCAGACACAACAGAACTAACTAGCTTTCCCAAACTACTTTTATATTGCGTCTTAGCACATTCCACATTAATAATGTACATACCGGAATAACTTATAAATTACAGGAAAATTATTTATAAAAAATAATATTTTTTTTTAAATTTTGTCAACATGAGATAACCCTCTATAAATTAATATTTTTAAATATATATTCTGGTTGTAACATAATAGAAATGGATTATATTTAAATATCATTAAATTTAATAATTTTACTAAAATTTGTTGAATTATTATTAATTATGGAGATTTTACTAGCAAACAGTGTTACTTAGCGTGCACGAGGGAATGTATAATGTGTTGGCGTGCGGCTATACTGTCCTCATATCTCACTTGTGTTTTCAAGTTTTTTTTGGTCGTATGTTTTGGTATTTCTTTTCATAATAACTAAAAACACAATATAGCCAATTGAACTGATACGAAGTAATTGATACATTTTAATTTGTTATTAAAAAATTGAATTTATTAAAAAAGTCGATTATATTAGGCCGTGGCCCGGTGGTGCTTTGTAAGTGGAAACAAATATTATATCAACTAAGAGAGGATTTTGAGTAATTTTAAAATTATTGTTTATGATGCTTAAAATTATAAGTAAAAAGTGAAAATTTTAAGTTAATATATGTTTGTGTAATTCTTTATTATAATACATGAGTCTTACTCCGGTATGCAGTTAACTAATCAAAAATTTTGAATTCTTTTAGGATCAATCACAGTCAATTCCTAAATTTTATACAAATCATAATAAGTTAAATTTTTTCCTCATTATCAAAGTTCAGTTAATCAATCAGAAAATATAAATTATTTTGGGACCAATCAGATTCGATTCCTAAATTTTAAACCAATCATAATAAGTAAAATATTTTCCTGAAGTTCAGTTAACCAATCAGAAAATATAAATTATCAATTAGAAAATATAAATTATCTTAAGACCAATTAGAGTCAATTCCTAAATTTTAGACCAATCATAATAAATTAAATACTTTCCATAATTATCAAAGTCCAGTTAACCAAACAAAAAATATATATTCTAAATCAAAAAATATAGATACAGTTCATTCCTAAATTTTAGACCAATCATATTATATTTAAAAAGATTCCTTATTTATTATTCTAATCTTACTATACTAACCATGGTTAATTAATAATTTTAATCTAAATATATTTTTTACTTAATCTAACATTGTTATATATTACACAATTCTAATCTAAATACAGTAGTATTAATAATTCACTTTTTTAATTTAAAACAAATTGAGTTAATTCGTTATAAATAGATAATTTTTTTATTTAATACTTTTTTTATAAATAACTTAGGATAATTAAGTAAAAACAAAATATACTAAAAAACAGCTATCGTACCTAACAAACTTATAATTTTTAGTCTTTAATAATATAGTATAGATATATAATTCTAACAACATTATATTCAATAAAATTTATTTTTGATAATGATAATATTCAATAAAAAAATTATTAATATTATTCATTAATTATATTCAACAATTATAATAAAATTTATTATTGCATAATAATAATAATAATACTCAATAATAATATTATAATATTATCATTACAAATATTATTGTTGAATATTATTATTATATTCAATAAAATATCATAGTTATAATATATCATTAGCAAAAAAAACTTTATTATTGTAATACTATTATAATACAATTATCAATTAAAATTTTAAAATTATTTTCCAAGCAACTGAAAATAGATCATTATTTTTCAGACAACCATAGGTATTCAATGATTTGTTTTTTCAATTGTAATAATCTAATGAACATGTAATTTGAGTTGTAGATGAATTGAGATATCCAATAAGTTCGTACGAATCTGACTTGGTCCAAACTCGATAAGTTCGGTTGGGTATTTTATCGAACTCAAGTTCGATAAAAAAAATTATCAAACAATATTCAATTCGTTAAATCATTGCTTGAGTTCGAAAGATAGTTTAGTTGTGAATAAGGTTGAAGAAATATTGAAAAGTTTGATTATTTTTTCGAGTTGGACTCGCTTCAAACTCAATAACCTCGATTATAATACATAAGATACTTTGTGAATCGTAATTTATAAAACGTAGTCAAATTTTAGCAAATTTGTGATTACATTAAATTAAATAATTTATGAAAATTATATTTACTTTCGTCTATCGATATACAACAAAATCCTAATTATGTGTTCAAGTGAGTGTTGCAAAAATCGTTAATCGAAATAAATCGATCTAGGTACCGATATGAGATTTATCGGAAATCGGGAATTAATCGGAACGATAAATTGGGAATTAATCGGATGTAATTTAATAATATATTTTATAAAATCTATTAAATTAAACTATTTATTATCTATCTAAAAATATATCTATGTGTGAAAATATTAAAACAAATCAAAAATTGTTAATAGAAAACTAAAAAATTGGAAAAAATGAAAATATCTTAACGAGTAAGACATGCAACCAATTTAATAAACAAAATAGAAATACACAACTTATAGGGTTGCAGATTAGTAATTTAAATCAAATAACACATTCTCTTACACACCTTGCATCTACGACTTCTAGTCAAATATATTTATTTAATAATATATTTCATGATATCTATTAATTTAAACCATTTATTATCTATCTACGAATAAATATACTCCGTATTTTATTAAAAATAAATATATCTATGTGGGAAGGTTATCAATTATAATTATTTTATTTTTGATTTAGAATCTAATTCCTTTATAATAATTATATACTTCGAGATTTTGATCACCAATCGTACTATCTATTTAATATAAAACTGTCTATTTTATATATAAACTTTTAATACCACCATGTAGCCCAACACACTGAGTGATAAAACATTGCGAGTATGTATAGTTTTTACGACTTTAATCAATAGTTTATTATATTTTTGATGGTTTAATTGTAAAAAGTCGTATAAGGTTTTTACTGTGTGACTCGGTGGGTGTAGTTATCCAATATTAATATTATTTATTGTAATTAAAAAAATTTTGATGTTAATTGATTATATTAAAAAAATTAAATCTATTCACTATTATATTTTTATATTTCAAATTTTTTATTATAAATTAAAATCATTCTATTTTTAATTATAATTTAATCCTTTATTATATTTATATATTTTCAAGATTTTGATCATTAGTTGTACTATGTGTTAAATATATAATCGTTTATTTTCTTGATAAACTTCTAACACCACTCCCTGATCTAACACACTTAATGAGGAAATATTATGAGCATATGTTAAATATCGTAATTTTTGATTATTTAATTGTTAAATATCGTAATTTAAGATTTTACACAGAAATGTGAGGATAATTAAAAAAATTCTATGTTAATTAAAAAATTTCGATGTTAATTGATTATATCAAAAAGATCAAAGAAAATGTTACTTAATGTGTTAATAGATACTTGAAACGGTTGATTTTATATTGTGGACCTTTTGTTTATAAAAATTATTTTAATATTTTAAAATTGGAAAAATCATTTTAATACAATGTTTGCCTTGATTTATCAAAATATAACTATTTTAAACATATCTCATTCAGATTACATGTTAATTGGTAGCTAAGTTGTATTTTACGCTGATTTAAAATGATAAGCTATTTAGATTCAATTAAATTTAAAATTGAACTATTTTAATTCACATGTAATTTTAAAAATCATAATTGAACGAACACATCATCTTCGTAAGTATAGAAGAAATTAATTTTAGTACAAAATATGTTGACGAAGTATTAAAAATTAAATTTACCAGTGTAAAATTAATTTAAACCTATCTTACACAAATTACATGTGGGGTCAGCTAAACTGTTTTTCAGGTCGTTTTAAAATAATATTAACAATATAAATTTGATTAATAACATAAAATTTTAAATTATTTTAATTCATAAGTAACTTTTAAAATTGTACGTGAATGGATACATCATCTTTTTAAGTACTTTTAATTTATTAATAAGACATGTCTTTACATTAGCTTGATAATATATTCTATATAAGCATATTACAAATCTATGAAGTTCAGATAGTAAACTGATGCGTCACTTTTTCTTCTTTGAAAGCAGATGGAGACGGTATATCATTTATGAGTTTGCAGTGTCAAAGATGTAACCCGGGAAACTTTGTAACATTAACCATACATACAAATGCAAATGTGGTCAAATCGTCTCAAACCGGAATAAGAGTCATCATGTTCAATAAATTAATTTCTACAATTATTTTTCTTATTATTCTATTTACTATAATTATATATAATTTTATTAGGTTTTGGATACCCATCTACATTAATAATTGAAGTGAAGTAGTCCAAATATTATGAAGTGATGTAGTCAATATCAACAAATGTTGACGACGACCTTTGTGATCAAAGGTAATGACGTACTAAATACAAAATTCAAAAAATATAGCATATTAAATGTAAGTTTAAAATTTATTCTAAGAACTTTAAAACCTTCGTCATCAGAAGAAAATGAAAACCACTATCCTATAAAATTGAAAATCATCACAGAAAAAATTCAGACACTCACTATATCTTTGAATGATTGAAACTTAGTTTATAGCAACACAATATAGTTTACCTCGAATGTGATAAAATTAGTTTAAACTCTAGAGTTTCAACGACCACACAAGAATTCAAAATTACCTCATACAATGTTGATTATGTTGTGGTGAACATATAAGTTTTAATTAAAATAATTAATTGTGATATTTGTCCAATATCAAATTTATCTTTCTTATTCTTAAAAACTCAATCATTTTGTTTTTTTTTTGAAGCTGGTGCATGATTCAATTAATAATGATAATTTCATTGATAATAATCTAGAGTCAAAATCGGGAACAAATAATCGCATATCTCATGGAGTTAAAAAAGGTATAATTTTAAAATGGGTTAGGACGTTCAACATTTTTATTAATTTAAAAATTAATGGTACAGTTTAAACAATTCTAATATCGTATTTTATATTATTTTGTTATGATGGTAGTATTTTATATATTTGTTCAATCAACATTTTATGCATTCAATCTTTAATTTTTAATTATAAATATTTATTTTCTTAGCAATCAATAATATAGTTTATATTTATTAATACATGTATGCGTATATTTATTCAGTAAAAGTATGTGGAATAAAGATTAATATGAGTTTTGTTATATATCATATTTATAATTATATTAAATCTTTAAAAAAAAAATTAAATTGTGTTTTTGGTGCGTAGCACGGGTCAAACGCTAGTTTTGTATTATAAGTAACTTATGAGTTATTAAAACTGTAATAATTAAAATAAATTTGATAAACAATACATTTGAATGATGATATTAACTTTTATCAAATAAAATCATTAAAATAAAATAAGTCGTTCAAAAAAGTACCTTCTACTAACTTCGGGCTTTAAACTTTTTTTTTTAATTTTAAATTATTTTTTAACTTATTACACACATACATTTTTCAGCTTAAAGTCAAAAATTACTTTAAGCTATAAGGAGGGGCAAACACCGCGAATTAGGAAAGTAGAAAAACACATATTAATTTTTCATTACAGAAAAATAAAGAAAAAATGACATAAATACCACTTTTTTTTAGACTAAGTGACAAGAATACTATTTTTAAATTTTTTGGCCAAAAATACCATTTTATTACGCATTTTAAAATTGGGTAACACTATTATGCATTTCAAAATTGGGTAACATGTAATTATTCAAAAAAAATTGCAAATAAAAAAATAAAAAAATAAACTGAATAAAGTGTTACGCATTTTGGAAATGCGTAACACTTTTTTGAGTTTATTTTTTTATTTTTGCAATTTTTTTCGAAAATAATGTGTAACCCATTTCTCAAATGCGTAATAGTGTTACCCATTTTCTAAATGCGTAATAGATCGATATTTTTGACCAACATGTACGAAAATGAATATTCTTGTCACCAATTTAAAAAAAAATGATATTTTTGACGTTATCCCAAAAATAAACAAAGATAAAAGTTGTAACACTAACAAGTGACAAAATTATTACAGTCACCACTCTATCCATTTACATGTTTGTTCCTGAATTTAGGTTCTTTCAGTTTCACTTCCCCTGCACACACAAACTCCAATACAGATATTTGTAAATATAGTACTAGAATACAACAAGTAACTCTAGTAAGTTGTTTAATATCCGAGGACAATTGAGTGGAGCAGAAGAAGGTGTTGAGTTTGAGTTGGGTAATCAGTAATGGCTACAATAACAGCTAGTAGCACTTGTGGGATGATGATGAAGATGAATCATCAACACCCACTTTCCTCTTCTTCTTCTTCAAGACTCACTCAATTCAACTCTTTTTCCCACTGCACTTCTCTCTATAAATCCAGTAACAACCCCAAGCTCTCTTTCATCAGGTATCTTCAACTCCCACCTCAATTTTATCTACTGTATCTATGCATGTACTTGTATAGTTTTTAATTACTTTATTACCTTGTGGGGGTTTTTGCTTTTCTAATTCTCGGACTTCTTTTAAGTTGTATACTGAGTTTGGACTTTATGTAGGTTAAGTAGTTCTCAGCAATTTCATAGTTCTTGTTTCTGACTAAATAAATGAATTTATTAGTTATTTGACATACTAGTTCCCAACCTTGATCTTGAATTCAGGATATGACATTTCTATAGACTCTACAATTTCTATCCAAAACTCGAATTGTTATGCTTCCACATTCAGCTTTATATTGAGGCACTGCGTTTGAAAACATATTATAATCCTCCCCCCCACGTCTTCCGCAGTTCTGTACATTCATCTATCTTACCATCTGTTAGTAGTCTAATTTGTTTCTTTTGTGGTTCGGTCTGTTGGATGTGTTATTTTAAGAAGTAAGGGATTTTTCCTCATGGAAGAGCTAAGCATTTAATGAATTATGATACTGACTATCGAGTATTAAACATTTACTTTGTTGGGCTGTTTAGAGAGGAATAAACGGGTTCACTAATCTTGGAATTGCCTTGATCGGAATCATACTAATTGCAGGTGCCAATCAACTAATACTGAAGATAAAACAAAAAGGACCTTGCTGGATAATGCAAGTAATCTACTCACTAATCTGCTAAGCGGAGGAAGTCTAGGATCCATGCCTATTGCTGAGGGTGCTGTTTCTGATCTATTTGACCGCCCTCTATTCTTCTCATTGTACGATTGGTTTATAGAGGTAATGATTGTACTGTACTTAGGAAGGGTTATATTTCAAGTGCAATTGACATCAAACAAGAGAAGATTCGGATAATGTATGCTTTGTAATACTGAATACAGGACCAGGATTATTGAAGATGTATCGTGTTAAGAATATTGCTTATCATTTGAACTACAAATATATATTGACTATCTACATTAATTTTTTTTAAGTCAAAAAACATCACATATAGATAAAATTTTATGTAATTCTATAACTACTTGCAATATGTTATATCGTATTAGAAGCCACTAGAAGGAAAAAGTGCAGTGTAGAACTCATTTTTCATTTTAAGAAAACAAAATATTCAGGAAAATGTTGCTTCCACCAAATAAAGTCCTTTCTTTTCTTCAAGTTCATTATAGGACATTTTTGAAGGAAATAGACTGTGTGTGGGTATTATATATTGGGATAATGTGAGTTATATATATATATGTGTGTGTGTGTGTGTGTGTGTGTGTGTGTACTTCAATCCTGACAAGTGGTCTGGGTAGTGTAAATACTAGCAGTTGATTATCTCTTCCTTTTGGAATTTGTATTCCTCCATGTTGTACATGAGTCCATGCCTTCTTATTCTCTTGTCCCTTTATAATTTTAGCAACTAATTTCATTTTTCAATAATAATTTGGTTGCGCAGCATGGCTCGGTGTATAAACTTGCTTTTGGACCAAAAGCATTTGTTGTAGTGTCAGATCCCCTTGTGGCAAGACATATACTTCGTGAAAATGCCTTTTCTTATGACAAGGTATAATCTTATTCTAGTTACTCTTTCATATAATATTAAACAATACATATAGTATTTATATCTGAAGAACATGAAATAATAAGCCTCTACGGAAGTAACAACTAAGAACCTTCTACCTATTTAAGTTAGTTAATAAACATTCACAAACTCATTAATTTCAATGGCAAAAAACTAAAATCGTACCATACAAGATTCTGTCTACCAAAGACTACTATATTTGCTTGACAAATATGGTTCCTTCTTAAATCATAAGTATATATTATTTTCTCCCTTTGAATCACCTGTACGCTCGTCAGGCGATACTTGGGAAAAAACACTATCAACTGACTGAGTAGTCGTAATCCCATATTAGGTGCACCGGGGTGACTGATGAATGTAATACAGTCATACAATATGTCTGCCAGCTTAAAAGTAGAATGTTAAAAAGTCTTGATAAAAGAATATATGTATATATATACGAAGGTAAATAATATGAAAGGAAATAGATATTATAAACACAAAATGGAACATTCTACCTAGCCTCTTGTCTGCTGATTACATTCATTTGCTCACCCCTATGCATATATATATGCAGAAATAAATTTTCAGCGGTTGTAGTAAATTTGAATAAATTTTCTGAATAAATTTTTGCTCATCTCTCTCCTCTTCTTGAATTTCCTTGAGGTACAACTCCTATATGATTTACTATCTGTCATCATATTTTCATTGTACTTCTTAACTCAGTATGCATGTGTGTAGGGAGTTCTTGCCGATATTCTAGAACCAATAATGGGGAAAGGATTAATACCTGCTGATATCAGCACATGGAAACAGCGAAGAAGAGGTAGTCCATAGTCCTTTCAGTAACTTAATTAGTAGTTGCCTCGAGTAGTATGTATCGACCAATAAAATCATTTGTTCAATATTATTAATATAGTATCAAAAAATGATACATTGATTTGTTTTAAAGCTTGTAGGTGCCTATATTTATTAGTGATGTGGTAAGATCCTTTTAGTCTTTATAACACCCTTGCTCTAGTGATCCACCAGTACTGTATAGGGTACAAATTTATATGCAGGAAGGGACAGGCATGTGTTGGACCACTATTAGGGACAAAATTTGTTCCTATCCATTATACTCTGTTAGTCTGTTTAGGCCTCAAGTTTTAGACGATATATCAAATGTGCTAGGTAGTTTTTGCCTCTGAAAAACTCTACTTACTGATGATTGAAAAATTAAATTGGTTGACGTGTTTTTACAGTTATTGCACCTGGGTTTCACGCGTTATATTTGGAAACCATGGTTAAAGTATTTACAAATTGTTCGGAGAGAACAATGTTAAAACTTGAAAACCTTCTAGAGGAAAGGAGGTTGACTGGACAAGAGACAGTTGAATTGGATCTTGAAGCAGAATTTTCAAATTTGGCTCTTGACATTATAGGGCTTGGCGTTTTCAACTATGATTTTGGTTCTGTCACTAAAGAGTCCCCTGTGATTCAGGTTCGAGTAAAATAGATAGTTTTTAATAACTTCTGACGAAGTTGTCTTTACTATCCACTCTACATTATTGAGTTTTTTCAACGTATCTTATTTTTTTAACGGCTTGCACTCACATTAATAGAGTAAATAGATGATGCATATACACTGTATGTTTATTTCCTCAAGAATTAATTGTAGACTGACAACTGATTTTAATATTGGCCAATATTAAAAACTTAATGCCCCATCTCACTCTCTCATGGCTTAACATACTTTCAGGCAGTGTATGGAACACTTTTTGAAGCTGAGCATCGATCTACTTTTTATATTCCTTACTGGAAAGTTCCCCTAGCACGCTGGGTGGTTCCCAGACAGAGGAAGTTCCACAATGATCTAAAGGTGATCAATGACTGTCTCGACGGTCTCATAAAAAATGCAAAGGAGACAAGGGAGGTAAGCTATTTTATCAATCGAATCACTGTTTGCGACCCAGGATTCTATTTTATCATCAATCCAATTCCCGTTCACATTTTTTCTTTTTCTTATCAATGAATAGATCTCTACTTGTATGACTTACATGTCTCGTATTTCTCGAAAAAGTGATTCGATTGATGGGATTTGGTATGATACTTATGAGATCGATGAGATTGATATTCAAATATTTCTTCTTAGAACGTAGAATTGATGATCTTTTAACAATCCCATCTAAGAGATGGCTAGTTCAAGATGCTGAGAAACAAAGTTTCATTTTGGAAAAACACCACCATTCTGGGAATGTACCTGCAGTAGAAAAATTACGCCAATCCATTGAGATATGGTATGCTACAAGTGAATTTCTGCGACCGAATGAATCTATGAAATTACGTTGATACTTCCACATATTATGGGTAACGTAGGAGACATCTGTATTTTCTCTAGGGGAATCTTTAGAATTACCACTGCTTAGCTTTCAATTTACCTCTGACCATCAAATGAAATTTGAATAACCCGTCCTCTTCTTTTTTAAATAAGCAGCGCTTCCGGTTCTGTCGGTGATTGAAACAATTTTGTCTTCTCCATATTACTGTATCTCTATAGTCAATAATTTTGTATGAGGAATTACTGAACTCAATCACTTACTGCCGTTACTCTTCAGTTTTCTGTTGAGGTCTATCCTGTAGAGGTACTCAAGTTGAATCAGTGATCGATTTCTAGGTTTCGTCGTTAACCTAATTGGTTGCTTCCAATGAAACAAAAGATACGGTAGAGCTAGTACAGTTATTGTATGAGGTCTACCCAATGCTAGATGCAGAGGCGCATAATACATCGATATGAACAACATGAGCTGTCCCGTAATAAAACCTGTTGTTGCTGATACCTTCTTCTCGGTTCCTTCTTCTCTTTCTTCCATAACCTGAGCTCTGAGCTCGGAGAAGGAAGAGATAAGAGGGCCCTATGGAGAATGTGGTCAGAAATCCATAATAGAAGTTGGATTCAGGAATAAAATTATAATAGAAAGGATTGACCAAAGTAGTCATGCGTCACTGATAGGACTCCCTGATACTTGTTTTTTGTAATAGAGAGACAAAAAAGTAATACACTCGACATATATTATTCTTATCGAAGTTGTGATTTTTTAAACAGTGAAATGGTCATTCTTTATACTGCATGTAAGTAGAACGTTAATATAACACTCTAATCCCACATCGAGGCATGTGGAATATTTTGTACAGTATATAGGCACGAGCTTCACTACCAAGTGCACTAACAAATCGTGATCTTAAGGGGGCCTATAAATTATCCAAGTTGTTGCATTTGGACCAGTGTATTTCGGCTTATTTCAGAATTGAGATAGACTCAATTTTTGAAAAAGATTTATGTTTTGACCCAGATTGTCACAATAAGCAATCATAAAATTTATTGGTCATTAAAAGAATATATTATAGAGGTTTTTTCATATGTACACAAATTCTAAAACTTTTTTGAAAAAATTCAAAAAACTATATGTAAATATATGTTTATTATTCAATTTAAAACACTAATTGCTGGCGAAATTTTTTTGATGTTGATAAGCTTTAAAACAAAGAGAGCCAAGAGTCTTAGGTGTGTGAAGTGCAATCAGACTAGAATAACTATATATATTTAGTAATAAAAGCCACCAACAAGTTTTGTGCAATTTTATGATGATACTATATTTTGTCAAGTTTGTATCCCAATGCTTGCTCTGTTAGATATTTATTTTTTACATTGGATACTCTTGATCCCTCACAGCATGTTTATGACAGGAAACAGATGTTGAGAAGCTGCAGCAAAGAGATTATGTAAATCTTAAGGTAGGTATTGGGTGAAATGCTCTGCTAATACAATAACTTTTTGAAGCACAGAAAAGTAAATTTTAGCATGCCCGGTAAGTCTGCAGGATGCAAGTCTTCTTCGTTTTCTAGTCGATATGAGGGGAGCCGATGTTGATGATCGCCAGGTAACCTTTTGCAGCCTTTCGTTACATCCTACTCCTACCTCAGTTAATTTGTAGACTGTAGTGGTCCTATCAAATTTTCCTGATGACTTCATTCAATAGCTAAGAGATGACTTGATGACGATGCTTATAGCTGGCCATGAAACAACAGCTGCTGTCCTTACTTGGGCTATTTTCCTCCTAGCACAGGTATATTTCATTGTTATGCTCATGTTATTTCATATAATAGGAAGTTAGTTAACTCCTATGTATGAAAGATAAGAGTGGTTGATCGACATTATTCCAAATATGTGATTTTTGTTTTTTGAAAGATATTTTTTGTGTCAACTTGCTGATATGCAGCATCCTGCTAAAATGAAGAAAGCTCAGGCAGAGATTGATTCTGTTCTCAGTCAGGAAGAGATAACCTTTGAATCAGTCAAAAAATTAGAGTATGTGACTAATTTGGTACCTCATTAAACATTTCTTCCTAGTTTCTCATGGTCCTAAATTTCCAGTGGCACTCATCTTAAAATGTAGCCATTTTCCCTTAATCTCTAACTTGATTTAGTAAAATATGACAATGGAATATCTCACTTGTTATCGTGTGATATATTCTCCTATTCTTCATGATCCACCATTCAGGTACCTACGTCTTATAGTTGTGGAGGTTCTGCGCTTATATCCACAGCCTCCATTGCTCATTAGACGTTCCCTTACCTCGGATCAGTTACCAGGTAACCTAGTTCGAATTCTGCATAGTCTGCAAATCAAAGTCCAGTGATGTCCAGTGATCTTATTCAGGTTGATTGATACATTACTATTGAATTTAATATGATTACTTCAATCCTGCAGGAGGTTATAATGGTGACAAAAACGGATACAATCTTCCAGCTGGAACTGATGTTTTTATTTCTGTGAGTACCTGTTCCACCTCGATACAGTTCTGAACCTGAAGAAGATAGCAAATGTTTTTCTGTATTGTGTACCATGTTTGCACATGATTTTTTTAGTATAAAATCATCTGGGCAGGTATATAATCTTCATAGATCTCCATACTTTTGGGACAAGCCCGATGAATTTGAACCTGAGAGATTTCTAGTTCAGAAGCAGAGTGAAGTAGAAGGGTGGGCTGGTTTTGATCCATCTAGAAGTCCTGGAGCATTATACCCAAATGAGGTGACTTTCCATGTTCTCCATCTATTCCCCAGGAAGTCTCATTAGATCTAGTTATCTTGTTTCTTTCACATGAAAGGCTCTCACCTTCATTGATGGTAGACTTGATAATATAAAATGGCACTAGGTTCTTCAAGTTTGACATTGTAATTTCATTTTCCTGCCATCAATTTTATACTTAAAACGCCCAAGAACAATAATTAAGATTTTAATAAACGGGAATCTTTTGTGGAACAAAGGGAGTCCTAAGTAGATCAGTTTGCACTCTGCAGAATGTCACATATTTTATTATGACTATACATCTATGCAGATTATATCCGACTTTGCCTTCTTGCCTTTCGGAGGAGGGCCGAGAAAATGTGTGGGAGACCAGTTTGCTCTCATGGAGTCAACTGTAGCATTGGCAATGTTGTTACAGAAGTTTGATGTTGAGCTTAGAGGATCTCCAGATTCAGTCGAACTGGTTACAGGGGCAACCATGCATACAAAGAATGGACTATGGTGCAAAGTTAAGAAGAGGTCTAACGTACATTGAATAAGGCTTCGTAAGCAGAAATAGTGAGCTTGGAGAATATATGTTTGTATGATGCTTAACATGTAAAACTATAAATCTATAAGAATTATAAAGAGAATTTCTCATTTTTGGCTAACGTATCTCAAGGCGGTTTTGTTTCTACCTAGTATCTGGACCTTCTGGTCTGCAAAGTTCAATATTTTGGGTCGACCCTACAAATGATCATTGGTAAAATATTAATACGTCACATAATTGAATGATTATGTTACTCCGACCAGGCACGGACTCAGAATTAGGAGTTTAAACGAGTCAAACAGTTCGTGAGCTACTCGAGCTCGGTTCATAAAAATATTCGAATTTGATTCGGTAATAATCGAGCCAAGCTCGAGTTATTCGAATATTCTACCGAGCTCGCTTCAAATTAATCGGCTCATAAGGCTCGCAAGCCTAATCGAGTCTCTATCATTTTTAATTTTTATATATATTATAAATATATATTTATATAAATATTTAGTATCTAGATATACTTTTTATATATAATCGAGTCGAACTCGAGTCATATAATCGAGTCAAACTCGAGCCGAACCGATCATATTGGAACTTTTGTCAATATTTGATGAAGTCGATTCGAGCTTTTGAGCCGAACTCGAACATATCAAACTTTTTATGAGCCGAGCTTCGAGCTTGAAATTTAAAACTCGGCCGAACTCGAGCCCGAGCCCAATTTTATTATTCAAGTTCGAACTCGAACCCGAACCCGTGTTTGACTACCCTGCTCCTGAGTTTTTAAAACGGAAGGAAGTAAGTGATGAGAAAATAAAGTATTTTCATCCCAATTTTAGTGAAAGTATGTTAAATTTGTAATCATCTTCACTTGCTTTTATTCCTTTTAAAAACTCGGGAGCAAAAATACAAGTGAAAGTGAAACTACTTTACTTCTCCTTCACTTGCTTTCCTCCCTTTTTAAAACTCGGGAGCAAGGTGTAAAGTTCAAAGTACTATCTTCCAGCAAATTAACAACAAGGTGTTGCAAATTACAATCACCCAAGAACAAAGAATATATGGAGATTTTCACAGCTAGACAGTATCAACAAAGAATGTATAATTCAAATAATGGACAAAGGGTTAGAAACTCTCGATTCTTTCCTAGTTACAAGACTTGGGATAATGGTCTGTCAACTCTATTATCTCCTCCATCGGAAGCCTACCTAAGAATGTGGTTGTCTTACAAGTGTTTTGAAGCACTATTCACAGTTTCTTCCTGCAGAAAATTACACAAAGTTTGATAAAAATCTCCAGTTAAAATCAAACATTAATACACAAGTCGATCAGCTGCTTAAAGTCATACCATATCATGCAGGCTATCCTGAAAGCCAAAATGCCCATGCACAGTTGGAGCATTGAAACTAACTTGTCCCTGCAGCTCAGAATTCCATTATGGCAATATGAGGGTCAAATGTGTTTCACACACTGAAAAAAGAAAAGCTTCTTGAAAGAGACAACCATCAAACTCTCATACCAGTGCATGCAGGGTCTGATGAGGACTAAACTGACCAGCACGAGATGGATTTGTAATTAACTGTCCCCAAATGAAAAGAACAATCAACATCACAAGTAATAATTTAACACCAGTGGGCATATATAAATGCCACAGCATTCAAATACCATAAAGATCAGTAGAAATTATCCTATACCAGCCCATGCATGCCCTGTTGGTTGGTGTAACACCCATCCTGCATCGAAGGTATTAAGTTCATTTGTTCCTGCCATGATTTCAAGGTTAGAAAGAATAAACAACAATTTATTAGAAAATGAATATTGATCCAAGCTTCGTGAGGTGCAGTTAAATAATAGAAGAGCTACCTCTCCTTCAGCCGTCTGTTGGGCACTAAAATAGCCATCAAAATACGGCGTTCTCGATCTTAGAGCCTATGGTAAAGTACAATAAATACATCAATACTGTATATATATATATATATAACTTTTAAGTAAAATTAACAAAGCAAGATGCTACAGAAGTCTTTAATTTCATACCATCCCTTGCATTCTCTGTTGAGGAACATAAGATATATCAGCACTACCTGCTCTCTCATCCAGCACCTCCTAATATCACAAAACACTAAAGCGCATCATTGGTTTTCTTTCTGGAAGTAACAAGAATGTCATTATTAACATGGAAGAACAATACACGTCAAACATAATTGCAACATAATTTGGTTATATCAAAATCAAGAGAAAACAAACCCTTTGCTGGTTAGCGATTTGCCTCCTAATTGCCATTAATTCGGTTTCGGTCCTTACCTACACTAAACCTAAAAATGGTAAGTACATAAGCATTTCAATTTTTCAGTAAATTAAGAGCATCCTCTCACTGAAAATAACTTTAGCTAACCTTTTGCTTCTTTTGTATTTTTTTTCTTTTGGACCCCTTGCCAATATTGCTCTCTTCATGGACGCGCAAAAGCCCCTGGTTACGCATGTTAGATTCTAAAGGACTCCTAACAGAATTGTTCACATCCACACAATTTTTCAAGGCTTCTTCAACTGCACAGAATGCAATATTGTAGCTTTCCTGAGATACGGCTCCTTTTTCACCCAGTTTTGCAGCAAGTTTACACAGATCGTTGAAACGTTCAACCCTGTAATGAAGCCTTTTATGATTTTTATCCAATATCTGATTAATCGTTGCATCCTTTGTCCACCTCTTCAGTATATAGTGGGATGGGATGTTAGATATACCAGAGAGCTGAAGAACTATCAATGCGTGTCTACAGAGAAAACCTCTGTATTCAAATGAACGACATGAACAACAAATGCTTGATTCTGCTTCACTCCAGCTTACACAGAAATTCCGCGTCCCTTCAAAATCATCAACTAGAAAGGTTATTATGGTCTCTCCTTGGTTTTCCTTTTGTATATTACAAGAATCTGTTTCCAACACTTCAACTTGAAATATCTTGAATATTGCGTGTGTATATACATTTGACATTTGTTTCTCAAAAGGTGATAGGGTTCTTAATATGGGCTGTTTCTTTAATGTTTCAAAATCAGCTTTGGCCTCCTCCACATACCTCTCATTTAAAAATACTTTGTATTGATCAATAAACTCCTTAAATGTACTTTCTGTATTTATGTGTTTGTCAAAAGAAGATGATATACTCTCACATCTTTCAGCCGTAGAGAGTCCAGCCAAAGAAAAATCCCTCATATAAGTTGGGACCCACTTTTCGCGATCTTCATACAATGATTGAATCCATTCATTCTCGCGAAGCTCAAACTTACCAACCAGTTTCCACCATCTGTTTTCAAATTCTTCATCAGTCCAACACTGAAGTACACATTTTTTGAATTTCGTACTGAAATTTTCAATTCTAGTTACTGTATGACTAAGATTTTCAGGAATCTTTCTTAGTACATGCCACAAACAGAAACAATGGCGTGTTTCAGGAAAAACCACTGAAATTGCGTTCTTCAATGCCTTGTCGTCATCAGTAATAACCACTATGGGAGCTTGACCATTCATTGCTCTAAGCCAAGTACGCATCAACCAAAGGAATGAAGATGTAGTTTCATCCCCTATCATAGCACATCCGAACAATATAAACTGGAAGTGATGATTCACACCAAAAATAGGAACAAATGGAATCTTATATTTTTGCCTTAAATAATTCATATCAAAAAAGACTACGTCAGAAAAGTTTTTGTAGTCATTTCTACCTTTCGCATCAACCCAAAACACATTTCTCAGACGCTTTTCCTGATCCAAATCTATGGCATATAAGAAACTGCGATTCTCAGCTTGCGAAGTCATAAAATGTTCAAACAAAACTTTTACATCTTCCTCATCTAATGATAACTGCAGCCCTTTCTTTTGACCGGCAATAACAGCAGATTGCTTCTTCCTGCCTCTGATAGCAAGACAGAAGTCATCATGGTGAAGCTCATGATTATGATCCTTTACAAAACCGTATACAAACCATATTCCGTCATTCCTTTTTTTTATATGCATGCTCGCCTTGCAATCCGTCTTCGGACATGATCGTAAATTAGATGTTGCACTTGCCGTGCGCTCATTTCCGAATCTAGAACATGAAATCTTTACATCAATAAACTTCCCTGATTTTTTGGATCGACGACTGGCTTTTATTGTAATGCCAAATCCCACCAACCTGGCATATTCCCTGTAAAAAGAATATGCTGCCTCCTTCGATTCAAACTCCAACCCACACCGAGGCTCATTTATGTTACCCCAACTACCACCAGCTTGTAATACCTGGCCTCTCATCGCCATATTTTCAACCTCATCTCTTGAAGAATTTACATGAACCGGTCCATGAGTTCTAGAATAATTCAAATCCTCTTCCTCGACAAGCACAATAGTGCTTTTATCTGCTACATTGTCTAATTTTTCTTCCACTCCCAAAGGATGTTCAAGATCGATCTCCATCGAGAAATTACTTTAATCTACAAGTAATCCACCATTTACTACGATAAAATTTCGACCAATGACATGACTGACTAGAAACAGAATATAGACAGCAAACTGAGTGCAACAAACACACTTGTGAAACTACAACACGCCAAATATAGAGTTGTGAGCTAAAAAAAAGTGTAAGAAGTTAAAGCAAACACTTAACTCCCAACTATCCTTCATTTATTTTCGATTGATCTCATAGTACGCCATTTTTCAATTCCAAGAATACTTAAAAATTAAAATACAATGAACCCTCTTCAAGAATCCATAAATTCATTTAAATTCCAAATAACTAAGTCTGTTTCATAACAAACAAAATTGATATGAGAGACCACTGTTACTGACCAAGCACATAGCAAGAAACTGAATTAATTAACAAAGCACATCATAAAAAATTAAACTAATGACATAACATTCGTAAGATATTGCATAAAAGTCTTTTTCCTTTACCCTAAACAGTAGAGCAAAATATCCCCAACTGAGAGAGAGAGAGAGAGAGAGAGAGAGCGAGCGAGAGAGAGAGAGAGACATACCCACTATTTGCTAAGCAAAAACAAGAAGTAAGAATAATCATAATTATCCTGTAATGCTATGGTTGGACTTGGATCTGAACAAGCAGCATCAACACTCAAATGCCGAGTAGAAATGGAAACAATACACACAATTATAGAACTCTTTTCCTATATCTTGAGCACTAAAGTAAGGTCTGGTTCTACTTTAGAAAAATATACTATAATATATTAAAATAATAGGATTTTAAATATAAAATGCTTTACTAAAATAATTTACTAAATATATTTTTTTTAAAAAATACATTATTTACTAACTATATTATTATTAGATTAGATTAATTTTTGAACCCTTGTAATTTCACATAATAAACTGCAAACCTAATAAATTTGCTTTTAATCAAATGCGAAATTAAAATACTAAAACTTTCGGCAACTCTTGATCTAGTTGCAAGTTGAAAGAGACTGGAGTAATATTTTATCATCAAAATGTGATCTTCCTGTAGCCTGTAGGGTGTCAAGAGTTCAACTCCAGACGTGTGTAAGAGTATACACTAAACAGGAATAAGAATACACTTGGACACTCATTTTATATAACACCATTGGTCAATGGTCATTCAAAGTCTGAAATTCAATACAGAATCAAATTTGACCATGTATCATAATACAGTTGGTACACAAAATTTTAGTTTAATTTAAATACAGAATTACAGATTGTGACAAGCTATATAAGGATGTATTGAGCTTTATCAAAAATGGAAGCATTTAGTTTGTTGGCTCTTCTAAAGCCCATTGCAGCTTGGTAGATATACCCAAGCAGGGCACCCTGTACTCATGCTTGCCTTGATCCACCATCATGTGCTGCTCTTATATTGGCTTCGTCCTGCCAAACATAGTGAAATCACTTCATACAAAAAAACTTCATATAATTATATCTAGTTGAGGCTCGAGAACAACTATTTATAACACTAACCCGAAGGGGATATGTAAAACTTGCTGGTCTAAAAAACTCCATCTGCCCCTGCAAGTAAAGATCAGAAATTTTGTGACAACAAAGCAAAATTAAAATATACGAGAAGAAATAAATACTTGAGACTTGAATCATGCTGTACCATCTGATGTATGTTTGGCTGGTTGCCATAATAGCCATCATGATTTGGTGCGATGCTATTCAGTTGTCCCTGTAGTAAGAGAACAAAGAATCATAATTGACAAACATCAACTAGAATTGCCTTTGACTCTGACAAAAACACTTTGTCAGTATGTTTTTTTTTAAAGATTGTCAGTATGTTTTCTAAATATACTATACTACTGTAATGATATGTACCAGGCCCTGAATATTCTGTTGTTGTCCATAATAGGTATCACGTGATGGACCCATTAAGTTCAAGGGTACCTGCAGAAGAAAATCACCCTAGTTGATGAGAAGTAATATTACGAATGAGAAGCACAGAAGGAATTATCAATTATGACATCCATACCATTCCTTGTTGAGTACCAAAATAGCTATCAAGGTTGACAGGTCTAGTGTTCATTTTGTCCTAGAAAAAAGATAACAAGATCACACTAAGTGCTAAAGTCTATACGAGCGATGGCAAAACAAGCTATGTTCAGTACAACAATCATGATTTGCTAGGATCACTTTCAAGTCCAATCTAGTAGAAGTGAAAAAACTAGATATGGTATATGTAAATTCTAGCAAGCTACACATACCAGATTTTGCAAGCTGTCGTCTGCTCCAACACCTATAATGTCAGCCTCCGAGTTTGTCTGCAAAAAATATTGCCTTCAGCTAAAATTTTGATATTGCAAACATGCAAACATGCAAACATACAGCAGTTTTTACTAACCTTCCTTTTCTTAGTCGGGTTCTTCTTTCTATTGGTTTTGATCGTGTTTGTGCTTCTACTTTGATTGTCGTCTTCAATACAAAGCAGACCATTACCTGAGGTACCAGCATCCAAGAGATCTCTGTTAGAGTCCAGGTTCAAAGTTCCAAAGGCATCTTCCAGTGCACGAAGTGCAATATTATAACTCTGTTGAGATAAAGACCCTTCTTCACTCAATTTCAGTGCTCGTTGGCACAAGCTGTTGTACCGCTGCACCCTTGACTGTACCAGTTCAGATCCTTCTACCATCGTATGCCTGAGTTTAGCATCTCTAGTCCACCGCCTTAGAACATACTGGGATGGAATGGTGGAAAGGCCGCAAATTTGAAGAACAAGCAGGGTATGTCTACAAAGAAAACCTTTGAATTCAAACATATGACACATACAAAGTACTTCTGACCTCAATTTGTTACAAGTAACTATGAACTCTTGTTGCTTCTCAAGATCGTGAATTCTGTAAGTTGTGATTGCTCCTTCCTCCCTCTCATTTCTAGGCATACAAGCAACTGCACCTAAAACCTCAGACTGGAATTTTTTAAACAATGCATGTGTGTATATGGCAGATGCATGCTTCTCGAATGGTGATGGGGACCTCAATGCAGGTTGCTTGTTCCATGTATCAGAATCTGCCTTAGATTCCTCTTCATACCTGTCCTGTAAAATGGTTTCGTACTGTTTTAGAAAATCCTGCAGAATTGTCTTCTTGTGCACATATTTGTCAAAGAAAGAGTTTACACTCTCAGATCTCTGTGCTGTAGACATCCCAGCTAATAATGCACCATTCATGTAGGTTGGCACCCATTGTCTGCGGTCATCATAGAGTGAATGGATCCAATCATTTTCTTTTAGGTCAAACACATTCACAAATTTCTGCCACCTTTTCTCAAACTCCTCCTCTGTCCATGATCTGTAAATGCATTTCAACAATTTCGCCATGAACTTGTCATTCTGTTTAATTACATGACTTAAAGTTTCAGAAATCTTTCCCAGTATATGCCACATAAAATAGCAATGACGAGCAGATGGGAAAACCTCAGATATAACTGACTTGAGGGATTTGTCTTGGTCAGTAATTATATATTTTGGAGCCTGTCCACCCATTGCTTTCAACCATGTACTCATCACCCATGACATTGTTGTCGGGCTTTCATCTGAGAGTAGTACACATCCGAGCAACATGAATTGATAGTGCTGATTAACCCCAACAAAAAGAGCTAGAGGCATTTTATAACTGTTTCGAAAATAAGTTGTGTCAAAAGAAACAACATCGCTGAAATTTGTGTAATCATGCCTACTTTTGGCATCAACCCATAACAAATTTTTAAGACGTTGATCTTTGTTCACTTCTACTGCATAAAAGAAATTGGAATTCATACTCTGCATCTGCACACAGAAGTCGAGCAACAAGTTTGCATCTCCTGCTTCAAGAGCCAAACTAAGACCTTTATCAAACGGACTTTTGGAGTCGTTCCTGAGACCAACCACGTTCTTATACTCAGCAAATTGTCTTGCCATTGCAGCATACATCTTTCTAGTTTGTTCACTAATAGCTTGTGCAGGTAAAAGTTCGTGATTGTGCTCTTTCACGAATCTATGTATAATCCATTTTCCATCCGATCTTCTCTTTACATGCATGCTGGCTTTGCAGTCTGTCTTTGAACACAATCTTCTGCTGGATGAATTTTCTGGATCTTGCTTGTTTCCTTGTCGACTTCGTGGTTTATTATATGATTTGTCATACTCACGCTTTGTGCCGTATCTAGAACATGCAAATTTTGCATCAATAAATTCTCTCGATGTCTTTGAACGACGGCTATTTTGTATCGCAGTATTGAAACCCATAGACCTGGCATATTCTTGATAAAAAGAGTATGCTTCCCCATGAGACCCAAATTCCATACCAGCAAGTGGCTCCAAATTTGTATCCTCGTTACCGTCAAAAACATCCACTGCATGAGAATTCATGTTCACGTCATCTTCCACAAGCACCATAGCGCCACTCAGTCCTGCACTATGTAGTTTATCTTCTTTATCCAATATGTTAACAAGTCCATTTGCTTCCTCTTCTTCTTCTTCCTCCTCTTCTTCTTCTTGTTCCTTTTCATATTCACCGGAAGGTAACCTAAGATCTATATCCATCAGGAGAAAAAAGGAATTATTTCTGCTTGCTCCTTTTCAGAGGATACCTGAGATGTAGAAAAGATGTAATCAATTATAAATCACTCAAATATACTAAAATATAAACACTAATCAAGCAACAGAATGAATAATCTGATGTATACAACCCAGTAATAATTAACTCTTGACCCGAGTTTACATACCTGATAAATGATAATAGAACGTGTACCTAATTTACACAATTACTGGAAAGATATAGACAATGGGTTGCAAATATATAAATCGAAATATGACTCATCCAGATAATGTGCTGCTCCAGCTGCTAGCTCTAACACTAAGTTAAGACTGACAATTTTTCGTAGGACACATACCCACCATCATCTCTAAGCTTTTATTGATTTACTCATATTACTATATATAGTTTATTAGGCATCGCTTCCGAACAACAGCAACTACAGCTCCTGGGCCAACTTGACTGTAAAGTTAATTTACGCATTTTCATATAGAACCAAACATAGGTGCACCAGAAAGAAAATTACCATTAAGAATGTGAACTGCAACACAACATAGCCAAAGGATACAAAGGGCGAATGACCAACACAATCAATTCAATATAGATGCTCACAAAATTCCACTGCCTAACCCACTTACCCTGCATAAAACTAAATTACTTACCAAACATCTAACCATGATACAGATGTACATCGAAAACTCATCCCACTAGGCTGACTTAAGTACTTTGCACAATCCACCACATGAGATTTTATGAACACTTAACCCATGAAACCCCTGATACTTTCATGACACTCTGATCTCTAAAGTCGTATATCCTAATTTAGCATGCCAGTATCAAAGTTCAATATATCTTCTATTGCATATCCAAAGGTTTAAATTACAAAGTCCTTTGGACCCTATCTCAATAAGCAACCACCCTCAAAAAATTCAGGATTATCACAATCATCAAGAATCTTAGGCAAGGGACTTGTTAGTCTTGCTATAATCAAACTAGATGGGGTTGAATACATGAATCCTTTTATCATGCTATCAAGGTATTACCATATTGCGCTGTCTAAATAGTGCTCATTCAGATACATCCATCTAAGTAGTTTACTTTGGTTAGAGACGACTGGTATATACTACTGACCCTGCCACAGACTATGAACTTATAAAGATATGTATTAAAATCCTGAAATATAATTCACATAAACAGTTAGTAGAAAGAGGAAGTTAAATGCTATACAAACTAGAGCAAAACTAAATAAAGTTCCAATCTTTTAAAGATTATTCCAAATGCTACCAGAGAACTTCCTTCATTTATGAACTGATTACCAACAATTTGGAATGTCGCTGTTATTTCCACTAAGAATACTATTAAGATATCTGCTTCACTCTTAGTTATGGCATTCTTAGGTTTAAAGTTATAGTCATGTAACATGTCACCTTAACTAACTCTCTCTCTCTTTCGTTTCTTTTCCTTTTAGCTCCTATGACATGTACAGACAACAAAGTTCTGACAAGGTCACCGCATCCGAATCAATATTGAAGCTTTCTTAAGCCAAAGTAGCTCAGTTCAGTGATGTTTCGAAAACATACTAGTACTTTTTGTTTGACCTCAACTCAAGAAACTAACAGCTGCACTGATCATATACACTTGCATATTAAGCTTGTAAATCATCATAATTATCCAATGATTTTAAACATCACGCTATTTCCGACAACCATAAGGAAGCTGCTTTGTTATTAGTTACGCTCTCCTTACGCTCATATTCACAGACTACAAAGTTCTTACAAGGTCATTACACACACACACATCAAGATTCAAGCTTAAGTTAAACCAGAAGAAGCTGACTGAAGGTCAACGATGTTTGGAAAACACAATTGGTACTTTCTGTTAGACCTCAATTCAGTAAACGTTACTACACTGATTAAAAAAAACACTTGCATACTAATTACTAAGCTCGTAAATCATCAAAATCAAGTGATCAAAAATTATAAAAATCTAGTATTTCTCCTTGTTCATATAAATCAGTGTGCTTTCAAAACTGAATTGAACACAAACAGTATCATAAAGACAATAACTTTAAACAACCCCAAGTCACAGAATGCTCATACTCAAAAAACACACATACATATGTTTTAAAATTGAGTAAGAAAAGAGGATGTTTGAGAGAGAGAGAGAGAGAGAGAGAGAGAGAGAGGTTTTGAAAGAGTCAAGATGAAAATAGATTAGAGAGAGAGAGAGAGAGAGAGAGAGAGAGAAGGGGAAGGTGTGATACCAAAACAAGTATTATCCGTAATCGTTCTGCCACGCGATGTGATCCGGCGAGTGACGGCCTTTTCCCCCAAAATGTATGACGCTAATTAGGGTTTCATACACGAACGCTCTTGTGCTTTGTAATGCCCCCCCTTTTCACTCGCGTGCTCTATGTCTTACTACGTGTCACTCACACGCCTCTTCTGTGCCTTTCCTATTATCCCCCCCTTTATTAGTTTTTTATTTTATTTTTATGAGAAAAAAAATCCTGAGGTTATCTCAGGAAGATTACCTGAGATAAACTTATTTTCAAGTACAAAAAAATGATGACAATTTTGTAAATATGTTAATCTTTCTGAAATTACAATAATACCGGTCTGTATTTGTATGGAAAATTTTTAATTGCCTCAGGTAACACCCTGAGGTAACCTCAGGAACATGATACTCTATTTTTAAATGGTTATTTTCTCAATTTTGATTCCATTTTTTAGGCAAAATTGTATTTCCATTGCAGTTTTAGTAAATGTATAATTTTCCTTCTTTCAATTATGTTCTAATGAAATTAACTAAAGGTTTGTCCGTGATTTTAGTAAATGTATAGTTTTAGTAAATAACTAAAGGTTTGTCCGTGATTTTTTTGGAAAATGAGAGGTTTTAGTAAGGAAAAATAGAAAAACTAACATGTTTTAGTTAAAAAAGGTAATTACCATGTTTGAAAAAGTAGGGGAATTTGTTAGAAAAGATAATATATTTTAGGGAAAAAGATAATTGGTTATAAATGAGTAATATTATTATTTAATAATATATCTCTATAAATAAGTAAGGTTAATTAAGTAAAAACACGAAATACAATTAAGGGCAATTAAGTAAAATCACAACGTACCATACCGACCAACCAAAATTTTAATGTTTCGTCTATTATATAATAGTACTAGCTTAAAACCCGTACGATGCACGGATTGTTAATTATTATTTTTTAATTGTATTTGTTAAAATATTAAGTAGGCATGTAAAAATAGCTAAACACTTTTAATTAATTAAAAATATTAAAACAGATTTAAAAAAATAAGTAAGGGTTTGCTAGTTATATTTTTGGAAAAAGAGGGGTTTTAGTATGGAAAAATAAAAAATGTAACATACATTTAGTTTAAAAAGGTAAATGTCCGTGATATTTTTGGAAAATGAGGTTTCAACATTTAATAATTTAAATTATTTAAATATGTTTTAAAATAAATAAGTAAAAGGTTTGTCCATGATATTTTTAGAAAAAGAATTGATTTTAATGAGAAAAATAGAAAAATGCAATTTCCCGTGATATATTTAGAAAATGAGGGACTTTGTTACAAAAAATCTATAATGTGTTTTCGCTCAAAAGGTAATTGGTTATAAATAGGTATTTGATTATATATTTTAATATTTTTAGTAATTGCATTTGTTAAGAAAAATAAGTAGGCATGTTAAAATAAATAAACTTTAAAAAAATTAATTATAATATTAGGTTTAAAAATAAATAACTAAAGGTTTGTCTGTGATATTTTTGGTAAATGAGGGTTTTTAGTAATGAAAAATAGAAAAACTAACATGTTTTAGTTAAAAAAGGTAATTGTCCGTGATATATTTGAAAAAGTAGGAGAATTTGTTAGAAAAATAAAAAAAAAATAATGTATTTTAGGTGAAAAAGGTAATTGGTTATAAATAGGTAATATTATTATTTAATAATATATTTCTATAAATAAGTAAGGTTAATTAAGTAAAAACACGAATTTAAGAAATTACAATTAAGTAAAATCACAACGTACCATACCGACCTACCAAACTTTTAATGTTTCGTCTATTATATAATAGTATTGATAAGTAAAGGGTTTCCTCTGATATTTTTGGAAAAAGAATGGATTTTAGTGAGAAAAATAGAAAAACTAAATTGTAAAAGGCAATTTCTCGTGATATATTTAGAAAAAGAGAGACTTTGTTAAACAAAATATATATAATGTGGTTTAGCTGAAAATGTAATTGGTTATAAACAGGTATTTGATTATTTATATTTTAATATTTTTGGTAATTGCATTTGTTAAGAAAAATAAGTAGATATGTTAAAAATAGGTAAACTTTTAAAAAATAATTATAATATTAAAATAGGTTTAAAAATAAATAACTAAATGTTTGTCCGTGATATTTTGGAAAAGAAGGGGTTTTAGTAAGGAAAAATAGAAAAATAAAAATGTTTTAGTTAAAAAAAGGTAATTGTCCGTGATATATTTAAAAAAGTAAGAGAATTTGTTAGAAAAAATAGAAAAAATAATGTATTTTAGGTGAAAAAGGTAATCGGTTATAAATAGGTAATATTATTATTTAATAATATATTTCTATAAATAAGTAAGGTTAATTAAGTAAAAACTAATTAAGGGCAATTAAGTAAAATCACAACGTACCATACCGACCAACCAAACTTTTAATGTTTCGTCTATTATATAATAGTATTGATTGATGATTACTTATAAGAGAATAGTGTTATATTTAATTATTATTATAAATACATTCACAGTATACCTTAAACAAGATATTCAATAAAAATCAAAATCTTAATAAATAAAATAGATATGGTATTACATTATTTATACATTTGTTTTAATGTTATACTATATATAATTATAAATAGTTTTATTAATATTTTAAAATTTTAATTACTAAAAATTGGGTATAATAAAACGGGACGGCTGGTGATGAGAATAAATGATAAATTTTCAGGGAAGAAATAGCACAAATACGGGATATATAATTTTACATGAGATGGGTATCGAAATGCGATAGAAGTCTCGAAACCATCACATTGAAAATATTAAGATCGATTAATAAAATTAACAAGTTAATAAAATATAATTTTAATATCAATCCGTTCACATGCTATATCAAGATAATTTAGAGGGGTTTAGTATACAAACTAGATTACTCCCTCCGTCCCATTCATTTCTATACACTTTCCATTTTGGGATGTCCCTCTCATTTCTATACATTCCAAAAATAGTAACTTTTAATAATATAAAACACTATTACACCCACTACTTTCTCCACTATCTCTATTCTATAATAATATAAAACACTATTACACCCACTACTTTCCTTCATTATCTCAAATCAATTATTAAATATTGATAGGTCCTGATATGGATAGAAAAGTAATTATAGAAATATAATTGCTGATTCTTTGGAAAGTCCAAGTATTTAAGGCCCAAAACCCAGATTATTTATTAATTTCGTAATTAATAAATAGGGTAAATATACAGCTCATAAAAAGAGTCCAAAATATGGTAAATTCATCAAAGAAGGATCCGGAATCCCAATTAAATGAAGAGTTTATTTATGTGTTTGTGTATGGATTACCAAGAAGGTTTTCTGTAAGTTAAAATGTATATAATGTCTTATTGAATACATAGAAGAGAACTGCATAAATAGGCAGTTTAGTACATGGAAAATAAACAGGTTTTATGAACCTTCCAAACTACAAGACAATTAAATAAGATACATGAATTGAGATGAACAGCCTGATGCATGAATATAGAAACAAACTTAAATGATTTGAGATTACAGCCAACAAATTCCTCCCTTAATCTCGAATCTGGTTCCAATTTTTCATCCCAATCATCTCCATGAATTTGTAGAGTAAAACTTTCGATAAAGGTTTTGTGAACATATCCGCTATTTGATCACAACTCTTCACATGAATTAACTTCACCTTTTTCTCAGCTACCTTCTCCCGAATAAAATGAAATCTTACATCAATATGCTTGCTTCGATCATGATGTACTGGATTCTTTGCTAATTCAATTGCTGACCTGCTATCCATTCTGATCACTGTTGCTTCATCCTGGGAAAAACCAAGTTCCTTCAGAAAATTTCTTAACCATATTGCTTGACATACACACCATGAAGCAGCTACGTACTCTGCTTCACATGTAGATAAGGTCACTATGGGTTGCTTCTTTGACTGCCATGTGAATGCTGTATCTCCCATATAAAACACATAACCAGACGTGCTTTTTCTTTCATCCATGTCTCCGCACCAATCTGAATCAGAATACGCCCTTAGTTTGTATTCTTTTGACTTTGAGTAAAACAAACCCATTCCTTTGCTTCCTTGTATGTACTGTAAAATCCTCTTTGCTGCTTTCCAATGTGAGTTCCTTGGTTCCTCCATATATCTACTAACCATGCCAACACTGAATGCCAGATCAGGTCTTGTACAACATAAGTACCGCAAACATCCTATGAGGCTCCTATATCTGGTTGCATCAATTCTGCTTCCTCCTTCTAGTTTTGACAATCTTGCACCTGGTTCCATTGGAATAGAAACTGGTTTACAGTTCTCCATTCTGAATTTCTTCAGAATATCATCTGCATACTTCTCTTGAAACACAAAAATACCAGATGTAGTCTGCTTTATCTCCAAACCCAAAAAATATTTTAATAAACCAAGATCTGTCATCTCGAACTCAAGTGTTATACCCTTTTTAAATTCGTCAATAAGCTTTTGACAATTTCCCATGAAAAACAAATCATCAACGTATAAAGCAACAATTAAAATTTTACCTTCAACCTTCTTTACATAAACTGAATGCTCATAAGGACATTGTTTAAATCCCTTTTTCTTGAAATATCCGTCAATTCTGGAATTCCAAGTCCGTGGTGATTGTCTTAAGCCGTATAGCCCCTTCTTTAGCCTTAGAACTTTTCTTTCTTCTCCCTTTTTTCTATACCCTGGAGGTTGGTTGATGTACACCTCTTCTTCAAGAATTCCATTTAAAAATGCTGATTTTACGTCCATCTGGTGAATAGACCAATTATTTTGAGCAGCTTGTGATATGAGTAGTCTGATGCTTTCCATCCTTGCCACTGGTGCAAATACTTCGTTATAATCTATCCCTGCCTTTTGTTCATAGCCTTTCACTACTAAACGCGCTTTATGTTTCTTTTCTTCTCCATTCTTCTTCATTTTATAAACCCACTTTACATCTAAAGGCCTATGACCTTTTGGCAAATTGACAAGCTCCCAAGTCTCGTTCCTTTCTATTGCTCGAATTTCTTCATCCATAGCATTTTTCCAACTTTCTTCTTGTACAGCTTCATTAAAACTTAAGTTTTCTGCATCTGCCATAAAACATATCAACTGTACTTCATTAGTCTCATCATAAATATCTTGTAGACTTCTCATCCTTTGATTCTCTTCTTCTTCATTAGATAATGTATCCTCTTCTGAAATTGCATCTGAATTTGAAGAGTTTGACCCTTCTTGGAATGAGACAGTCTCTTTTTCCAATTCTGATTTTTCTGTAGCAACTGTTCTCTTCTTCCAGTCCCATGAGTCTGCTTCGTTTATACGAACGTCTCTGCTGACTACAACCTTTCTTTGAACTGGATCAAAAAGCTTGTATCCCTTTGTCTTTTGATCATATCCGATAAACACCAATTTCTTGCTTTTATCTTCAAGCTTGCTTCTTTTCTGATCAGGTATATGCATATAAGCTATACTTCCAAATACCTTCATGTGTTGTGCGGTTGGTTTCCTTCCATTCCACATTTCTTGTGGTGTTTTGTTTCCAAGCTTTGAATGTATACATCTATTTTGAATATAGACAGCGCACTGTACTGCCTCTGCCCAAAACTCCTTTGGCATTTCCTTGTTCTTTAGCATTGATCTAACCATATCCATGATGGTTCTATTTTTTCTTTCTGCAACACCGTTTTGCTGAGGAGAATATGGTGCCGTTAAAAATCTTCTAATTCCATGCTCTTCACAAAATGAATTGAATTCTCTGGAAGTGAATTCTCCACCGTTATCTGATCTCAAAGCTTTAATATAACATCCAGACATTTTCTCTACCATAACTTTAAACTTTCTGAACACATTAAAAGCTTCTGATTTTTCATTCAAAAAATATACCCAGGTACGACGAGTAAAATCATCTATGAAGGTAAGAAAGTACCTTTTGTTACCAAAAGATCCTGGGGTAATGGGTCCGCATATGTCTGTATGTACCAAATTTAGTCGCCCCCTTGACTGAAATGTCGTTCCTTTTTGGAAAGAATTCCTCCCTTGCTTTCCATATGTACAGCTTTCACAAAATTCTCCATCGATCACAATATCTGGTAGTCCGTGTATCATCTGATTTCTCGCCATCAACTTCAAAGCTCCATAATTAAGATGCCCGAACCTTTTGTGCCACAAACATGCCATGCTTTCTTTAATCTGTAAACACTTGTCTTGTGAATCTTCCAAGTTTACCTTGAATGTTCTATTGCTTTCCATTATAGAACTTATGACCAGCCTGCCATTTTTGTCTCTCAATTGCATCTCCTGTCCATTTGTATGAATCCCATATCCCTTTTGCAACAATTGTCCAACGCTCAGAATATTGACTTTAATATCTGGAACATAGTATACATCTTCTACTGTTCCAGCTTTTCCATTCTTCTGTAGAAAGCCTATACTTCCTTTTCCCATTACTTGTACTTTTGATGCATCTCCAAATGAAACGCTTCCACATGGTCCTTCTTTTAGATTTTGAAACAAATGACGGTGCCCGCTCATATGATTACTAGCACCTGTGTCAACGTACCATGTAGTATCACTGTCCAAATCTGAATTATTGTTAGTTAGCAGAAGTATACCGCCATTACCATCATCCTCTGTTTTATCCTTGGTGGTGAAATTCACCTTTTCTTCATTCCTTTTATTGAACCAGCAATCTTTAGCAAAATGCCCATATTTTCCACAATTGTAGCATTCGTTTTTAGCACGACTTGTCCTTCCTCCTCTTCCACGATATCGATCTTGACCACGCCAGTTTGATTGACTTGGTCGTTCTCTTTCTTCATTCATGCTACTTGCTCGTCCTCGGCCCCTTCCATGACTAAAACCGCGTCCTCCTCGACTGCGTCCTCTTCCTCTGTTGTGTTGTGTATATAGTACCTTTTCTTCATCAATAGTAATCTTTGCTTGTAAAGCTTCTGAAAGAGGCTCCTCCTTCTCCTTTATCTTTTTTCGTTGTTCATGAGCTTCAAGAGACCCAGCAAGACTATCAACTGTCATTTCTTCCAGGTTCTTGGATTCCTCAATGGCGCACACTACGTTTTCAAATTTTCCCGTTAGAGATCTCAATATTTTCTCCACTATCCGTGTATCGGATAATTTTTCTCCGTTCCGGTTGAGCTGATTTGCAACAGTTTGTACACGAGTGATATATTCAGATACTCCTTCTGAATCTTTCATTTTCATTGCCTCAAGTTCACCTCGTAGTGTTTGCAATCGAACCTGCTTAACACGATCTGCTCCTTTAAATACTTTTTCTAAAATATCCCACGCTTCTTTTGAAGTAGTTGCACCGGCAATCTTCTCAAAGCCTGATTCGTCAACAGCTCGAAACAAAGTGTATAGAGCCATCTTATCCTTTGATCGTGTCTCTTTCAACAACTTGTTTTGTGCAGCAGAATAACCTGTGGTAGTTGTTGGTTCTTCGAAACCGTCTTCGATCACATCCCATGCATCTTGAGAACCCAGAAGGGCTTTCATTTGAATGCTCCAATTATCGTAGTTTGTCTTTGTTAGTCGTGGCAGCGGTAACTGACCCATTATATTCGACATTGGCTCTGATACCAATTTGAAGAGTTTATTTATGTGTTTGTGTATGGATTACCAAGAAGGTTTTCTGTAAGTTAAAATGTATATAATGTCTTATTGAATACATAGAAGAGAACTGCATAAATAGGCAGTTTAGTACATGGAAAATAAACAGGTTTTATGAACCTTCCAAACTACAAGACAATTAAATAAGATACATGAATTGAGATGAACAGCCTGATGCATGAATATAGAAACAAACTTAAATGATTTGAGATTACAGCCAACATTAAAGACAATTAATGAGTCATGGCCTTTATCAACAAGGAAACGAATTCTCCAGCAAGAAATACAATGTTTATCCAATATCAAAAATGAGACTTATTCGCTAAGACTCCTAAACATACCATAAATATTAGCCTCTAGACGCCTATATAAGAACCCTGATCCTACAATCAGAACTACGTTTTGGGCACAGCTCCATACGTCACAACGCCTCGAAGGCGCAACAAGCCACAAAGGCACCCCTAGAACTACGTTTTAGACTTCATCCTCGAATAAGGACATACAAGTCACTACGTCCTTGGTGTGCCCCTGCCGCCATAGCCCCGAGGGCAACACCAAGAACTACGTCTTTGGCTTGATTCTCAATAACGAATTGAGATACGTAGGCATCTTGTAAGGACCGATTTAGTCTCGAAACACAAGTGCAGCCATAAAAGCTCGAAGCTCATTAAACCCTCGCATTAAATTCGTAAGCTCAGATTTTATTCCACAACAGGTCCCACCACTTTACCCACTTTTCATCTAATTTTACTCATTTTTTATATCTTTTCTTGGTCTCCGTGCCCAGCCCCAATGTATACTATTGGCTGGGACAGAGGGAGTATTAAGTAGCGGTTCGCAACGATTCAATAATATATCTATAACTTTTTGCGGACTTCAATTTTTTTTTCTATTTTCTTAAAAAAAATCCAATAAAATATGTTTTTAAATACAATAAATGATAAGTTTTCTTACATGATTTCAAGGTTTTTTTGAATTTTTCGTTTTGTCATAGCTATTTATCGAAATTTTGAATAAACATAGAAAAAGACAATTGTTTAATACCCTCATTATTTTACATTATGTCAAATATTAGGTAATAAGATCAAATTCAAATTGGAATTTTGAAATATTATTATATTTATTATCATTTTTATCTTGCTCAAAATTCAAATTATATTTTAAAATACATTACACAACATTAATATCAAAATTTAGCATATTATACGTTTATCCTAGTGAACAGCTCTCTCGTTATATATGTTTCCTCCCAATGAACCGCGTTCTCATTGTTACAAAATCTTATAGATAACACATTAATTTATTAAATTAATTATATCATCAATTAATCAATTTTATGATATCATTAAATTTAATTTAAATATTTTTGACAATTAATTTAATTAATATTAGAACTTGTGATAATTTGACATCAGATAAAGTTTAGGAGAATATAAGTTAATTTAGATTTATTTTTTTATCTACTACTTCAAAATTTTAGAAAATTAAGTTTGACTTGAAAAAATAGTTTAGGAAAATATTAAGATAGTAATATCACTTTAAAAGTAATCTTAGAACTTTAACAGAAAATTTAAGAAAATATTAAAACGGTAAGTTTGAGTAGAAGAGAAAGTTTAAGAGAATATTAATATGATAAATTGACTTGAAAAGAAATTTTAGGACAATAATAAGTTGTAATTTGATTTAAGGAGAAATTTAGGAGAATACGAAAATTGTATCTTCGATTTCCTCAATTAGTAAATATTCTAAAGGCAGAAATATTAAAATTGTATATTTAGTTTCCTCCCAGTAATATTCTTCTAAACTTTTTTTTAAGTCAAACTTAATTTTATAAAATTTTAGAAATTTAATAGAAAATTTAGGAAAAAATTTAGACGGTAAGTTTGAGTTGAAGAGAAAGTTTAATAGAATATTAATATGATAAATTGAATTGAAGAGAAATTTTAGGAGAATATTAAGATGGTAAGTTCATTTAAGGAGAAATTTAGGAGAATGTGAAAATTGTACGTTAAGTTTACTCCATTAGTAAATATTTCAAAGACATGAATATTAAAATTTTATATTTAGTTTGCTCCATTAGTAAAGTTTTAAAAGGTAATTGAGATATTTTCTAATAAAAAATTTAGGAGAATTTTAAAATTGTATATTTAGTTTTTTTTTTCAAGTGATATTACAATCTTAATATTCTCCTAAACTTTTTTCCAAGTCAAACTTAATTTTCTAAAATTTTAGAACTTTAAAAAAAAAATTGGGAAATATTTAGACGGTAAGTTTGAGTAGAATAAAAAGTTTAATATAATATTAATATGATAAATTGACTTGAAACAGGAATTTTATGAGAATATTAAGATGATAAGTTGATTTAAGAAGAAATCTAGGATAATATGAAAATTGTATCTTTAGTTTCCTTTATTAGTAAAGATTCTAAAGGTAAAATTGTATATTTAGTTTGCTCCATTAGTAAAGATTTAAAAGGTAATTAAGATATTTTTTAATAAAATATTTAAAAAAATATTAAAATTGTATATTTAGTTTACTACATTAATAAATATTTTGAAGGCAAGAATATTAAAATTATATATTTAGTTTCCTTCGGTATTATAGATTTTAAAGGTAATTGAGACATTTTCGAATATTTAATATTAATAATTAAAAATTTTGAGAAAATTAGAAGCGATTTAAGAGTCATCTAAGTTGAATTTTTTTAAGAGGTCTAAATTGGGTTATTAAATTTTAGTGTTCTTTGAAAAATAAACTAAATAAAACGAGAAAAAGAAATGCAGATGCAGTAGTTTGTTCGTCCCTATTCTGTTTGTTCCCACTTGTTGGTCACTTTTCTTGTGCCCCTCGTCCTTTGTTCTTCTACAATTCATTCCTTGAGCTTCTGTCAATACATGCAATCTTTCTGATTCACTGACCCACGTTATGAAACCACTGATTTATCTCCTTTTAATTTCCTATTGAAAACACTTTTTATTTTTAGGTTTTTTCAAGATTAAAACTTGTGTGGGAGATTGCATTGCTCATCAGTGATGGTGAGGAAACATGGGTGGCAGCTACCTGCTCACACATTCCAGGTTTTTGTGTTTATCTTTTTATTTTTAATATCACATAATATGACAATGCGAATTCATTTTAGTGTCACCTATGTTTATATCTAGAAAATTAAGCTATGATCCTCAAGTCATTTCTTTACCACTCTCTTGCTGTACCATGCACGAAACCCTTTCTTCTTAAAGTTGCCTGAGCTAATCGATATAATTATTATTAAGATTTCGGGCATGTGGAAAGTGAAATTTTGATTCTTTAGTTGAAAGATCCTACTGTTTCCGGTTCGTCCTAATACTTTTCATTGGTAATAGATTACTATTTGTAGACATGTATTATGTAATTATGTGATCAAGGGGTGTCTGAGTATTATATTATATGCTATAGAACCATTGATAAGTGTTGTTAATTTGTGTCGTTTAGTTTTCTGATTTGTTGCTAAGCCTCACTATCGATTCTTGTTTTCCTAAATTTTACCATTGATAGGTTGTTGCAATAACAGTATTTTGCGTGCTAGTTGTTGCATTCTACACATTTCTTGCTCCATTTCTCGGAGGTCGCTTTTGGGAGTATGCTTTGGTTGCCACATATTCTCCAGCGGTATGCCGGTTTCTTTTGCTTCATCACTGCCTTTCACTTTTCTTTTGAAAAATATTGTGAATACAAAACTTCTTACATGGTGAAGCACTGAAAAAATCTGAGAAACAGAACAGTAATATGGATTTAAAGTATTGTGCCCCTTGTCCGCACAAAAAGGAAACTTCAAAAAAATGTTCTGAACTTTATTAAACAGTACTTTTGCATCCTGTTTCATTATATTAACCAATCTAGATATAAACCATACAAAGATGTGCGTATTTTGGTTTGGCAGTGAGTGTGAGACCCCTGAAACAGAAGTGGTTAAGTATACATCACTCAATAGTGTACAATGATGCAATGGTTTACATAGTTAGTTTCAGGTAACAGTAGTTAGTCCTAGGAAATTGGAATTCAGAGTAGTCAGTAGCTTTTCTACATTTTTCCAGGCATGCCCGATTGATTATGTTAAGGAGACAATCTTTAGTTTCTGTTGTGGATAGACCTGATGCAGAGTAGATTATCCTATTTGTTGACAATAATCTTTCATTTCAGGCACTGCTTGTTTTCGTTCTCTATGTTAGGAGTACTGCAATTAATCCTGCGGATCCTGGTATTATGTTTAAATTTGATTCTGTAATGACGAATCAGAGTGATATCAGGCAGGGTGTCTTGGCCAAGAATAGGCCAAGGAAAAACCATGAACAAAGCACAGGGGTACATTCCCCTCCTTCAGCAGCTTCGAGAAGCCCATTATCAACACTTAACTCCTCAAGGAGAGGATCAATAGAAGTAACTGGAGTAACTGGTATTCAGACAGAAGTCTCGAAGAGGAAAACAGAGTGCACTGCTGGAGGGATCTTATGTTCACTGTATGTATATGAAGATTGTCGCATAAATGTGACAGCTGAGCATGAAGGCAGAGGTGAAGATGCTTTGTTCTGCACATTATGCAATTCGGAGGTATCCATTTTATATTTCCCACAAGGAATCTAGAGTAAATAATTTATCATATCAGGATTTAGGCTTTAGAACAGAAATTACATAGAAGAATTCAAAATTCAGAGGTATTAGACCGACTTTATGGAGGTATTTAGTGACAACTAGCAGTTAAGGTAACCCACACATAAGCACACAAAACACAATGACAAAGCAGGTTTTATCACTAGAGGCTAGCCTTAACCACGATTCATTGCTTAGATTTGATAAAGAAGAGTAGAAAAAAGCCATCCTAATTTAAGGCTAAGGTTTGACCAGCATCTTTACTCTTATCTGTTGTGTTCTTTGGTTCTTCCAGTTATGTTGACCTTATCTAGTCTTTTGGGTATTACAAGACTGGCAAATGATCAATAAGATTTCACCTATAGTATTTGGTGCAACTCTACCATATTACCTATTCTTTTCGCGAAATTCTCCTTCATATCTCTTGTCCACATCTCCTACTTGTAATCTACTTGATAGTTAATTATAGACATCAGCTCTTACATTTTGTAAGCATCTGAGTTATCTTATTCTCTTTCGATCAGTTACAATTTCCTTAAATAAATAAATTGCAGTATTTATGTGGAGCAAATATGGCGCTATTAATGAGACTGCTAGATTGTGTTTAGTCGATTTGTCAAATCATAAAGGGCCAAACTTTTATTGGCACAAGTGTTTCCTGTGAACGTCATGAGTGTTCTATGAATATGCATTATACAAAATGATATATAAAATAATGTTGAAAAGGGACATCTTTTTTGTAGTTTGCAAATATAATTGAAATGTTAATGACTTATTTAATATCTTTGTAGCAGTGCTAGTAGTGAGGTGTTTTTTTGCACTTTATAGACATGTTTATATATCATTGGGATGAAAATATTTTGTGTAGAGTTGGTCACAATATTGAACATCAGATTCCACATTCCTGTAAGCCTTCAGCACACAAAAGTCATTCAGATTCACATTTATCTTCAATATGACATGACTTTCTGTTATTTTAATCAACAATCTGTTTAGGGTTGTTACTTCTTACTTCAACTTGTAGTTTTGTTTGATAGGCATGTTTCTTTTACAACCCCTGATGCAGGTGCGAAAATTCAGCAAACACTGCAGAAGTTGTGACAAGTGTGTGGATGGATTTGATCACCATTGTCGGGTATACTTTTCCTGATCAATGCTGAGAACAAATTAGATATGTTATAACTTGGGCCTAACTTTTTAGTCTGTGAAAGAATATATCTAACTCAGGTTAATACTGAATGGTGCAGTGGCTTAACAACTGTGTTGGGCGTAAAAATTACGTTACTTTTATATCTCTTATGGCGATTAGTGTTCTTTGGGTATGTTCAGATACAAATTAATAAGCATGTTGAAAACCATTGCTCTGAATACTAACCGCTCACTTTTCTTTTGTCTCCTTCCACTGTTATAGCTAGCTATGGAGGCTGGGGTTGGCATTGCTGTTTTAGTTCGTTGCTTTGTCAGAAAGAAGAACATGGAGGCTGACATAGTTGACAGACTAGGAAATGGTTTCTCCCGTGCCCCATTTGCAACCATTGTGGTATGTTCATATATGGTTGGTGTAAGTCTCGGCCGCTTTCTGAAACACCTTGGTCTTTATTATAATGAAACTGACCAAGTGTTTTGTTGTTTTATCATCTTTCAACAGGCTGTGTGTACAGCAGTTTCTTTGGTAGCCTGCCTACCCTTGAGTGAACTTTTGTGTTTTCACATGATACTAATTAGGAAGGTTGGTTTCTTTTTTGGTCATTGTTTTACCAATGCGTCCTATTCATATTTTCCAAATGGTTAGGAAACTGAGAATACAACATGAAATTAAGTTTCCATAGATTAAGGTGCTTAATGCTTCATTTCCAGATCTAGTACACTTCGGAATATATGGAACCAATCAGGCATTTTTATACAACTGAAATTGTTGTGTGAATGTGCAATTGACCCGGACCATAAATTTAAGGGAAACGGGCTTTTGAACTGAAAAATAACCTTCCATACAGCAACGGGCTACCTTCTAAATTTTTTTTAAGAAAGAACTAGAGAAAGCTTATCATGAATAATTTGAAAATGTATTCTGCTTTAGATCTTTATCTTGGTTGCCTTTGAAAACAGGGCATTACAACCTATGAGTATGTGGTGGCTATGAGGGAAAGGAGTGAGGTTCCTCCTGGAACACATGTCGACGAGCAATTTGCAAACATTATGCATTCCCCAATTGGGTCTGCTAATACTGGCTACAGTGGTGGAAGTTCTCTAGGTCGTCACTACAAGGGGGCATGGTGCACTCCTCCTAGAGTATTAGTGGATTATCAGGTATATGGCTAATTGGATTGTATGTAAAACTTAAATTACCTGTTTTTATAAATTTGATTACAACAATATCTTGATTTTCCAACTTCCACTTAGTTCTTTCGCAGAATATGCCTTCTCAGCTTGATTTCTTAAAAGAAAAATGCTCAATGGTAAAACTTGCATCCACTAATGTTAAAACTTGAGAAATGGTTTGATGGTGTGCTCCTCTGGCACCCAAGAATGATCGATCTCATCTATACTTATACTAACAACATCTCCAATAAGGGTTGCCAAGATAGTTGCCAACCCTTGCCATATCATTGTATAAATTAATTTTTTATTTTATTTCTCTTTCATGTCAACTTTGGCAACCTTTGTTCAAAAAACATTTCAATAGTTAGAGCATCTCCGATGGGAGTAGCTAAATTGGTTAACTAAAATAATATATAATAACTGTTAGCTAAAATTTGCCGAACATGTAAGGGGTTGTGCTCCAATGGGTTTAGCGATAATGGTTAGCTATAATTCAAAAATAGTATTTTATCATTATTTTCAAATTCAAACGGCTATATTTTCAACAGTTATATTTCCAACGACTATATTTCCAACAACTATTTTCCAACGGCTATATTACCAACAACTATATTTCCAACAGTCATATTTCAAATGTTATATATAAATAGCAAAACTGAGAGTTGAACAAAACATAAACTCCAAACAATCTTAAATTCACTCGTACTTCTAAACTATGTGACTTTATGGTTAATACTTAAAATATTATAGCTTGAAAATATGTGACTTTTTACGCACACCGCTTACAGAAAGCTTCCTCCCTGCAATCTCTAGCGTTAGTAAAGTATCACTGGGACATTTCCTTCTAGTGAAGGTGCTTTAGAAAGCCACATTTGTATCAGTTGGGTTACAGTTTCTCTGTTCATGGTTTATTTTTCTTCGGCAAAATTGATACAGACTTAAGCAGAGCTTATAGTTAAACATCTGATACGTGTATATAATGATAAATTCACATGACATTTCTTCCTCTCTATGGAGATTTGTATTAAGAGCTTCGATATTTGTCTATCCAGGTAATGACATTTGGACAACCTTAATTGCTAGTTCTCAGCTCTAATCAACATCTAATTTGATCATAGTAATAACAAGACTAAAATGGTACCACTCCATAATCACATATCGGATAAACTCTAAATAAACAAGGTACTACTTAAATTCCAAATTAAAAAATATAGCATAAATAACAATAAACAACCAGTACCTAATTTTGCTCAGTTAATCCACTTTGATTTTTTCCGAAAATTTGATTGCAGAATCCAACAAATTTGGCCACTTTTTCGTTGATTGTGCACCAATGATTACACAAAGAATTTGATGTTCAATCACTTGCAAGACCTTCTTTATTCTCATTAAAGTATTTCCAAATCATATCCCAATAACACGAATGTGTTTGATTGTTACCTTGTATCGGATCCATACTAATATTTAACTAAGTTGAAATGAGCAACATATCCTCTTCAATCAAAAAATTCTTTGACCTCTTTCCCTTTTCCGTTTTCACAGCTTCTTGTTGGGGTTGAGATTAGGATTGAGGGGTTTTCACAGCTTCTTGTTGGGGTTGGGATTAGGATTAAGGGGGCGGTTGAGAGACTAGCAAGTCTTCAAATACAAATGACCCATTATTCAATAAAGTTGTAAACGAGTCTTCCATACTCTATAACAAGAACACAAATTATGAAGAATGTAAAATTGTTGGAAAAATCCCTAATTTTTGGGAACCAAAACCCTAATTAAGAACAAGAACACACGATTTTGGAAGGATGAAATACATGTAGAATTAAGTGAAATAAAGAACAAATTAAGAACCCTAATTAAGATGAAATTAAACAGTACAATGATGAAATCATACCTCTGTAGTACAAAGAGAAATAGCGGGAAATATGAAGCAAACGGGAAAGAATAACCGGAGATGATGTGGAGGCGTTTAGAGGACGGGCTCAGAATCAACAAATATAGCGGATGAGATTGGGTTTTCTATAATTATAGCTAACAGTTGTATAGCGTTGGAGTGGTTTTTATTGTTGAGAATTTGTAGAACTGCTACTGTTCGGTGTTTTATTGCTAACGTTGACGTGGCATGACACTTTTGGTTCCCTACCTATTGGAGTTGGTAGGTTGCCTAAAGGTTGTCAACCAATGTTGCCAACTTTTGGCAACTTCCCCAAATGACATATATAAGTACAAAACATACATATCTTGAATACTTATTTTAGTTTAAGAGTTATTTACAATGCAATTATGGGACCACATATGCAACAATTAAAGGTTGCTAACTATTGGAGTACTTTTTAAACAAATGTTGCCAAAGTTGACATGGAAGAGAGATAAAATAAAAAATTAATTTAGGCAATGATGTGACAATGGTTGGCAACTATCTTGGCAACCATTATTGGAGATGCTAGCAACCTTCCTTTAAATGTTGCCTATGTGGTCCCATAATTGTGTTGTAAATAACTCTTAAACTAAAATAAGTATTCAATATATGTACCTTTTGTATTTATATATGTGTTTTAACCATTTTGGGAAGTTGCCAAAAGTTGTCAAACATTAGAGCATCTCCGATAGGGGTTGCCAACGTTGATGTGACATGACACTCTTGGTTGGTTGCCGGTTGCCTACCTATTGGAGTTGGTAGGTTGCCTAAAGGTTGCCAACTTTTGGCAACTTCCCAAAATGATTAAAACACGTATATAAGTACAAAAACTTGAATACTTGTTTTTAGTTTAATAGTTATTTACAATGCAAATATGGGACCACATAGGCAACATTTAAAGGTTGTTAACTATTGAAGTGTTTTTTGAACAAAGGTTGCCAAAGTTGACATGAAAGAGAGATAAGATAAAAAATTAATTTATGCAATGATGTGGTAAGGGTTGGCAACCCTTATTGGAGATGCTCTTAGTTGGCAACCTTTGGGCAACCTACCAACTCCAATAGGCAGGCAATCAAGACATGCCACGTCAATGTTGACAACCTCTTGGCAACCCCTATTGGAGATGCTTTAAACCAAACACCCATTATCTCAATAACTTGCCACATGTCACTCTCTTATTAAAAAAATTCTCGCATCGCTCTCCTCATTAATTATTAACTCCACTAATTTTCTTTCTTCCTTCTTCTTTTCATTTTTATTTTCTTTTACTTTTCTAATATTTTTTTTAAACACCTTTTACCAATATTATCATATGCTATTCAAACAAATATTGAAAAACCTGAAGAAAAAAAATTATAGCCATAACAATAATTATATCGTATAACTTCAGATCAAATTTTGATTTAATAAATATATAAAAAATTATCACAACAGTGCGATGCACGTGTGCTATTCTAGTAGTACTTAAAATGCGATACTTCATATAAGTTTCTAGAGGAGATTATTCTTCAATTTAGAAATCTAGAAATTCATTTGGCAGTTGGAAATTAAAATACCTATATCCCTATAAAGGGGAAAAATATGTTATATGTGTGTGCCTACGTATGTGTTTCTCCCCTTAAACCTGAATCTCATCTCTTTGTACATGTCTAAATATTAGTAAATACTCTTTATTTTGTAGAAGAAAGAGTTTGAGTTTTTTTACTTTGTTAAACTTCAAAGTTGCTTACGATGTTATTATTTTCAGAAAACCAAATTTGCTCTGAACTCGAACTTTAGGATTTCACAGAACTTGTCTACCTTTAGAGATCTGATTACTTGGTAGAAAATGGATGGAATAGTGTTGTTCATTAATCATTTTGTTTTAAACATTCTCTGAGAATTCATTTCTTCCATTTTTATTTTTTTGTCGCAATAAAATTCAGTTTCTACAGTTTCAGATTAAGTTTAGAATTCTAAAATGCCAGTGTTAGTTGCCATGGTTTTGTACATATATCTGAAAGCCCAGCTGCTTTTGATTCTTCATGTTTTCTTGTACTGTTGAGTTTCTATTCCTTCCTATGCAAATATAAATTTTAAACGTCATAATCAAGTTGTGTGTGCAATCTTTTCTAAATCTTAGTAATCTCAGGAAGAAGTTGCACCTCCTATTGATCCTGGAATAGTAGCATCAACAGTCAATCAGGAAGCAGTGGGATGTAGAGATGAGGGAAAAAAGTTGCTCAAAAAGCCTGTTCGAATTAGTGCTTGGAAGCTGGCGAAACTGGATCCAGATAAGGCTGTAAAAGTAGCAGCAAAAGCTAGGGCATCCTCTTCTGTACTACGCCCTGTAAATAACCATGGTTTGGCAGATGCTGAACAGAGCTCTAGTGGTAATGTGAGTGTGAGAAGCAGTTTCAGTGTTGACGTAGGACCAAATAAAGACACTAGTAATGATGTGGTATTATCTTCTTCGCGGAACTCTTTCCCTCTGAGCCGAGGTTGCAGGGATGGGTTTGAAATGGGCAGTCAGATTGCACGTAGCTTCAGTAGTCCGAGTCATGTTCGCGAGTCTGTTGCTATAAGCTCTATCCCAAAAGTACATGACTTGAACTTCAATTATAATGACCAGTCTTCAGCTTTGAAACCCACTTCCGCAAGCAACAACAATCCATTAGTTCATACTTCAATAGGAGTTGATGAACAATTTATACAAAACGATAGTACTGATCCGCCTCTGTTATCTCCTGCTCTAGCTTCTGGTCAAGCTCAGTCAACTTCTCCGAAAAGATGCATAAAAAAGATGTCTGTTGTGTGGGACAAAGAAGCGGGAAGATATGTTTCCGTGATTGTACCAGCTTCAGACACTCAGACCCGATCATCCTTGCAGATAGGACCGGAAAACTCCAACGCAGGATCTGGAAATCATGATAGAAGTCCTGCGTTCTCACTTCAACAACCTGTGCCTCTTAGGGTTAAGCCTGATATCGAGCAATCAGAAAATCCTACGTACACCAGAGAATCTATTTTCTTTGGGGGGCCTTTTTTCAATCATCCCATCAGAGAAAGTCTAAAAAATAAAACGGGTTCAGGTTCACACGACAGCCAAGTCATGACACCTCGGAACTCTCTTTAAGAATCCAAAAGCAATGCGTCTTCAGAAGAGCCTCCCGTCTTCATCTCAGGGGGTTTATAGCAGAAATATCAGACCTGGTCCAGAATAGTCAACTTGTACTAGTACAGAGGATCCCTGGCAGTAATATAAATTTGAAATGCCATATTTTGGAGCTGATATGTACATGTGCAACGGAGCTTAAGAAACCATCAAGATGATTAATTGCGAGTGCAGCCCTCCCAAAATGTGGTTGTCCGAAGCAGCTTTACATGGTTGTAACTGAGTTTACGGGGTTCGTTGCTGCTGGGATGGAATACATTTAGTCTCTTGTACAGCTGAACTGATACAAATATTCAAAGAAACACCCTTTCGCCCTTGTAGTCCTTTTCGAAATCTCTGTCTGTAAACCATTTAGGTATTAGTTTCAAATATTGCAATGTAGTAGTTGGTTGTATTACACATTGCTCAAAACTAGAGACGATTGCCTCCAAAGCCAAATAATATGATTAGTGTTGTTGAGAGTCTGAGAACACGTTATATATTTTACATAAAACAGTCTACCATGTACCTGAATCTGCGTAAAGTAATAAAAATTCTTCACTCTTTGTTACCAAAATGGAGATTGTGTGGTTGGAAATGAGATGTTTTGTCATTTTCTTGTGTTTGTATATTTATTAAAATTAAAAATTTCGTGCATGGCCCAAATGTTTGCAGATCAAATACTATTACTAACTATTTTTGTATATTGTGAGTAATGAGTTTGTCCTTCCAAAGTTGTCCGGAACTACTTAATTTGTTCGATCAATTTCTTTACATTCTAAAAAATTTCAAATATAGTAAAGCTTTATAATATAAAAATTAACTACTTTTCTTCATTTTACTTAATTTATACCTTAAATATTGATGAGTCAGGTCATTTTACTCATTCTTCTTACTTTTTTTTCCTATTTTACTCTTCTTTAACCTTCGTGTCCAACTCAAATGTAAATAATTGGACAAGATGGAGAGAGTAATATTTTTTTGGTAACCTTTTAGAACTAATTTTTCATACACAAAATATCGGTGGATATGTCAAATTTGTTTGTATAAAAGTGGATCATCCGAGGTCTCATATTCGATTTTAGTTGGAATAAGCGGGAATTAGTTGAGATATACGTAAACTGATTCGAATATTCGATAAAGGTTCAATGGTTAGCAAGAAATAAAAATCTTTTAAAAAAATACTTAATGAAATATACAACTGCCGTTACTACCCGAGCCCAATATTTGTTATAAAATTTACGAGGAAAAGGATAAAAGGATGACAAAAGGGTATGGGTGATTTTGGGCGACCATATCTATGCGCATCTTATTACTTAAAAACTGTGCACACCTATTTGTTTATAGTGTTTCAGAAAATAAAATAAAGACAAACACGCTGTCACTTTCCTCATTGTCCTCAGTTCTCACGTTATAGCCTGCCTGCCCAGTCATTCACGAATCAATCTTTTTATTTGTTTTTTTATCTATTATTGCTCTACTTGTGCCCTTTTTCCCCTTTCCAACTTTTGGATATTCTTATTTTCTTTAATGAGATTTTCATGTTTCAGTATTATTTTTCCAATACATTTATGTTATTTACTGAAAAAGTATTGTTTTATCACGTCGGGTATATTTATTATTAATAATTATGATTTATGAGATACCAGGATATTGTTGACTAAATTAAGCATGGGAGCATGGATTTCTGAGCAAAACAAATAGTAATTGAGTAAATTGAAAAAACAGAAGTATTTTTTTATTTTTACAGGGAAAAACAGTAGAAATACTCTGTATGTCCCTCTCATTTCTTTACACTTTTCTTTTTGGTAGGTGCCTCTTATTTCTTTACATACCAAAAATAGTAACATTTAATAATATAAAATCCAATTACATTCATTATTTTCCTCTATTATACCTACTTTATACCCACTTTATACATTAAATATTGATTAATCTCGTTATTTTACTCATTTTTTTTACTTTTTCTTATTAATTTACACTATTTCTTAAAGTAAATGAGAAACAAGCATTTGAGGAGACAGAACATGAATGTATGTTTCTGATCTAGTGGAATAAGTGGGGTAGTTCATTTAAAACAAACTACTACATCATATTTGGTTAAATATAGTAACATTTGCATAAAAGTCATAAAATATACACTTTTTTTTTTTTTGCTAAGTCATAAAATATATACTGAAATTAACACTTATCTGTGTCTTTTTTCTTTTTCATTTATGTTCCTCCAGGATTCTATTTTGCTTCTTGATCCAGTTTCCTGTAGCCTGTAGTCTTGCAGTTGAACTAAACTAGCACGTACCCATATTGAAGCTTCTTCACAAAGATGGACAACTATATTGATCCCATTCAGGTAATTTCTTGCTCTGTTGCTTATTAAATTTTTGCCTGCAATATTTTGATTTGTAAGCATGACAAGATGTTGAATAGAAACAAGATTATGTTGACTCAAAATTTTAGTAACAAGACTTGCAGGAATATGTTAATGAAATGGGAAAGTTATGCTTTAGAATATTTGTTTTGTAACAGGGTAAAGATGAGGAATCTAACTTAGATGCAGAGTTTATAAAGGTAGAGAAGGAATCTGTTTGTTCAGACAAATCATCACCTGGCAGAGATTTATTAGAGGCCCAAGAAAAGGTTCAAGAACTTGAGCATGAATTGGTATCGGTATCTCGAGCTTTGAAGAATTCTGAATCTGAGGTTACGAGGCTTAGCGATGAAGTTTCGTTGACTAAGAAGAAGTTGCAAGAAAGTGAGAAGAATTATGATGAGCTTGAGATTAGTAATAAGAAATTACAGAAACAGGTTTCTGAAGCAGAAGGGAGATCCTTGCAAGTTCAAGAGACGAAGCAAAAGGCGATAAATGATGTGCAGGAGGCTTATGATGATCTTCAACTTGAACTGGAGAAATCGAAGAAGAAGATGCTGGAGGTGAATCAGGAGCTACAGATTTCTGAAGGCGAGGCGCTGAAGTTTGAGGAATTGCATAGGCAAAGCGGTGTGCATGCTGAGGTGGAAATGAAGAAGGCGTTGGAGTTTGAGAGGTTACTTGAAATGGCAAAAGTGAGTGCTGCACAAGTGGAAAATCAGATGGCTACATTACAAGGAGAACTTATGGGGCTTTACGAGAAGATTGCTGAAAATGAAAAGGTAGAAGAAGCACTAAGAGTTACAACAGCTGAGCTCTCCACTGTTCAAGGGGAGTTGAAGCTTTCCAAATCACAAATAGTGGATTTAGAGAAGAGGCTTGATTTGCAGGAAGACTCGGTGAACAAAGTGGCACTATTGGAGTCTGAATTGAGCTCCTCAGCTGCACAGAAATCAGAGCTCGAGTTGCAGTTGAAGAGTGCTATGGAAAAGGAAGAGGTTCTAAATGAAAGCTTGATTGTGACAACAGAAGAAAAGATAAATCTGGCAGATGCATTAAATAGCACAACTGAAAAGCTCGTTGAAGCAGAAAATTCACTACAACTCTTGCAGAATGTGCTGAATCTCACTCATCAGAAGTTAGGAAGTACTGAGAGTAATTTGGAGGCTGCTGGAATGAGAGAAATTGAGGCCTTGGAGAAGCTTAAGTTAGCTGAAGAGCTTCTTGAGAAACATCGAGATTTGGAAGTCCAACTTCAAGAGGTTATTGCAAATTTTAACAGCAAAGATTTTGAGGTGCAGGCACTTGAAGAGCAAGTGATGATTTACAAGGAACAAACAATGGAAACAGCTGAAAGATCTGCATCTTTGAAGGAAGAATTTGCTCAGATTGCATTAAAACTGACGAATTCAGAAAGCACCAATGAAGAACTCAAAAAAAGGGTCTTGCACGCAGAAGATCAAGCCACACAGTCTTTCTCAGAGATTGATATGTTAGTTGAGACAAATACACAGCTGAAGAGTAAGATTAATGAGCTTCAAGAACTACTAGATTCTGAGTATGCTGAAAAGGAAGAAACATCTCAAAAACTGTCTTCTCATTTGAGCACCATCATGGAACTGAACGATCGGCACTCAAAGGCTTCTGACCGCGCTGACTCTCATAAGATTGAACTGGAACAGACCCTGACAAGATTAAAAGATCTGGAAAGCATGGTCAAAGAACTAGAAAACAGGTCCAGCCATTTTGAAAAAGAGTGTGAAGGACTAGCTGGGGTGAATTTTAATCTTACCCAGGAACTGTCTGACCACGAATCTAAACTGAATGATATAGAAACAAAAATTTCAACAACATTATCCGAAAGGGATGAAGCAACTGAACAGCTCCAAGCTTCACAAAAATCTGTAGAAGATTTGAAACTACAGCTTGACTCGGACAGTCAGCGTTTACAGTCCCAGGTTGCTACTAGATAACAACATACTGCATACTATTGCCTTATTGTTTGTGTGTGATAATTGATACTCCCTCCATTCCTTTTTGATAGACGTTTTAGACTTCTATAACAATTCCCTTTTATAAGACGTTTTATTTGTTCAAAGTGCATTAAATGACCCACATTTCCATCGACTGCCCCTAGTTATGCATTTCCCTTTCTTCTTCCTGTTTATATAACAAGGGTATGGAAGTAAAATGAAGACTGTATTAAATGTATTGTAGTGTGTTAATGAACCTCCTTGGTATCTGAATTTTTTTCTAAAACGTCTAACAAAATGGAATGGAGGGAGTATTATATAATGTTAATGTTATTCTCCTGATATGCTTGCAAACACCTACAGATATCTTCAGTAATGGAGGAGAACAACTTGCTCACTGAAACACATCAAAGTGCCAAGGAGGAGCTGCAGACTGCCGTAATCCAACTGGAAGGACAAATAAAACAGCATATATCGAATGAGCATGCTTTGAAAACTGAGCTTGAAAATATGAAGGCTGAAGTTGAAGAAAAATCTGCACTGAGTGATCGTCTAAAAGAGCTCGAAGAACAATTAGCAATAGCCGAGGCTCAAGTCAAAGAAGAGGTAATGTGTTCAACCGTGCAAGAATTAATTAATCCAGAATTGATGTACAATTGTCAGATATATTAAATGAACCGAGTCCTGAAACGTCAAAATTAGTTGAATACTAAACAACATAATTGAACAAATTAACCAAGGGCGGTAGTTTAAAATCTTGAATCTATATTCATTTCAACTTTCAAGTTCCTATGCTTTCATAACAATAAATTTAAGTCCCCAAATGGTTAAATTTGCATGTCAGAATAATTCATGATATTCAAAATTGTATTGATTTATTCAACAGAAAGAGGTGAACGTACAAAAAGAAATGGAAGCAGATGTTAGCAAGAAGGCAGTCTTTCTTCTTGAAAACCAAGTCAAAGAACTAGAACAGAAATTGCAGCTGGAGGACTCTAAAACAACTCATAAGGTTTGAATATTGTTTTAAACTTATGTGTGTCTCGGCTCTGTATTTCAATACAATGTTCATCATGGCTTGCATATGAAGAAAGTAAAACAAATCATATTAAAAATCTCTGAAAGACCACAATAAGACCACAATAAACAGGAAGATTCACAACTTTTCTACAGATTGAAACATTGAATCATGAACTTCCTCTCTTAAACATCTTACAGAGTCATATTAGTGATTGTTAAAACAACATTGCAGGAATCTCTCTGCAGACTGCATCCCGGGAAACAAGGATGCTAATTTAGTAACAATGCACTATTTTTAAAATATCAATATAATTTTGATATTTCAGTCTTGAGTTATTTGTAAATCTTTAAAGAACGTCATAAATATCATTTTGTTTATTGAAATATCACTGGGATACATTTTAAGGTGCTTAGTTTTGGCTCAAGTTTTTTGTGCTAACTGTTTAGGCTCATTTTCTGTCAGTCGCCATTATGTATAGATTTAATATTGTATCGATTATCAAAATATTAACGATTGATGGTCTTTACTTCATTAAGCTAAGTGCCTCCGTTACATACTGCAGGATACTGGAGCAAGTACGATTGAGATGAAATCCAGGGACATCGGATCCTCTATCTCAACTCCATCGAAAGACGGACATGCAAGAAAGTTAGAAGAAATCACTATGCAAAGTTCTTCTCTAGAAATACAGACCAAGACCACAGAGGTTTCTTCGACTATAAACTTCAAGTTCATATTGGTTGTAGCTCTTGTTTCAGTGATCATAGGCGCAATTCTTGGGAAACGATACTAAGTAGCAACCGTAGATTTCGATTCTATTTTGTTAAAGCCTTAAGGGTAAAAGTTGGTCAAGGGACATATTTTTTGTTTACATCCCTAAGGAATATTCCTCGGAATACTTATGTCTTAGTCATATCAGTTTACTTTGGTTATTTATGTGGTAATTAAAAAAATGTCATGCTCGTAAGTACCAAATATGGTGCCTGTTTATCCGACTTTGATATGCACTTTTGCTTCCCGGGTTCTAAAGCAGAGAGGGGATTCTAAAGTAGAGAAGGGAAGAACGGAAAAGATCTGCAATATCTCTATTCATCCTTCTCCCAAATACCATAATCAAAAGGTACAACGGCCCGAGCGACCAGACTTAACATAAATGTAGCCACTTGAGCCATTCTAAAATGGGAGAAATTAGCACTACTTGGCGAAATATGTTCTTTTAGAATCAATTTCAAACCATCTGCTAGAAAATGACAAAGGGCAGATAAGGCATCTACTATCCTTTCTAAGTTTTATACGAAAAACAAGTTTATTGAATTCCCAATATTATCCTCAAATGCTTTGTTAGCATAATTTGATCGGAGAGGATTGAAATGTGATGTGACATTTGCTTTCTGAAAACAAATTTTTAGTTCATTTTGGAATTTACACATCCCCTTTAATTAAAGTTGTTGCTGCTTCTGTATACTCTATTCTAACATACTCTCGCCTTAAAAGCCCAGATTATCTTGTTATTTCAGGCTCATTCTTTTGCTTTTAGAGCATTTGCAATCTGCTTTCAATTCACATTTTTTAGTAAAATCTATTTCCTTTCACTTTAAATAGCTGCTCTCTCCGGTGCAGCTATCAAACCATGGATAGGTTGAGCTGATGGAGCTTGGGACCCCAAGAAACATGAATGGCATAACTGGGAATGATTTTATTTACGTTTTTATTCGGCAACAATGTTATGCAACTAAGCTCAGTGTTGAGCTTGGACAAGCTCATGTCATCCAAATTATGTGAGACCGTTCACCTAGGCTAAAATCTTGGTTAAAAATTACACGCATAAATATTCAGACTTAAAGCTGATACAATTACTACAACATTTTACCTTTTCCGCATTTAAATACATGGTACAAGTAAGATTAAACATCAAACAATTCAAATAATATGAGATTACAATAGTTGAAACTATTTCTATACCCATAATAATTCTACTATATTATGAGCTAAATGGCATTTAAGCTCAACGTATATGCCTTCTCCAAGGGGTTGTGAGACTGAGACACAAGGAAAGGACATAACAAAAGACAAAATGGATTAACAGAGAGAATAGAAAAATGCCTCTGTGTCTATTACACTAATCATGAACCCGACCTGAACAAGTAATTTGTCAGAGAAGTATGTGATCTTATTTGCAGTTCTACAATCCAATTACCCAAGGCCAAAACAGATCAACTAAATTTTGTCTGAACAAACAAGTAAACCAACTCAAACTAAATAGAACATACAGAATATGTTCTGCTCCAGTTCATGCAAACCTTGCCTAAACTCATAATTATGTTCCGCAAGGGATCCAGGCTTTGACAATTCAATAATAACACTAAAACATAAACATGAGATCACATAAACAACAAGAGTCTGGTAAATATCTAGCAACAAGAGACTAGTAAATATCTAGCATCTTGGTTATTAAGCACTACTCTTAACATAAGAATAATAAAAAGAATGCAGTACAATTAAACATAACTACTATACAAACACAGAAAAGAAAAACAAATGAAATCTCTAGCCCATAAAACCCCCGTCCTATGAACCCTAAAAACCAGTTTACCGAGCTTCTCAACCCAACAGTAAACCTTATCAATGAAAATAACAATGATTTAATAGCAATGAAGACTTGCAGATTCACTTTCCGCTATTGACATGATTGCTATGTGCAGGTGTTAAAATTATGCTAGAAGTCTAGAACCAAACAATATACAAACTACATCTTCAAACACCTATGCATTACTATACATTCTTTTGTTAGATTTAACAAACAAATGTTTCTCACATATAATTTCTCATATCTCATCATATGAAGCGTTCCTCATCATGTTTTTACTCGAAAGTTAATTCATTATACTCATAATGAACACTATCATATGTATTACTCTATCTTAATTCATTTTCCCATCTGCCTGCAATCTTCTTCACATTCCCACAATATTTCACAAATCCTATCATAAAAAACTTGATTACATTTCCTGCTTAACCCAACTCATTCTTCACATCCATCTCCAACCTTCTTCACATTCTCAAAAAATACAATATTATATTTTTCACTCAGCCTAATTCATTCCCTGATTTTATCATATTTATATATAGGATCAGCTCATTACATCTATCAATCTGAACACAAGCAAAAACATAAAAATGCCTCCAATATTCTTCTCATTCATCCTTATTTACCCTCACCTCATTTCATTCCAACGACCAAACACAATCAATATTCAATACCACAACTACATACAACTAGTCGTAAATCTAACATGCCAAACACAAACCTAGCAATAAACACATCATAAACATAAACCAAATGACATATGGAGACTTAACTATTACTAACATAAGAAATAAGGAATAACAACTAACAGCACCTAATCAATGTCAAAACATCTCCAACAAACTACACCTTCCGTAAATCATCACTTATTCCCAATCTATTATCCCTAATCCAAACTGCACTATCTACAGATTAATCAAACCAATCACAATTAGCTACATTCTAACATCAGCATCTAAATAGCAATAACAAAATCATTTCAAGCTCACAATTATAAATAACAGCTAACAGAAACATAGATATATTTTACGAACCGAATCCAAAACCCCTTCGACATTTAAATCCAAAACATTACGCATCATTATCCGATAAAACATAAAATCCAACACGAAATTAAAAACAACACAATCTCAAATTTAAAACCTAAGCTTAGTAAAGAACCAGCGGTTTTTGCCAGTCTTGAACCTCTCCTCAAGCTTGGCCTTGGTAGCTTTCGCAGCAGTGATCTTCTTATCCCTCGACAAAAGACAATCAGGCGTCACCACATCCTTGAGATCCACATCCAGAGTGTACCTTGTAGGCATGATGTGATTGTAATTCACCAGCTTGATAAATGCCTTCACACGCGACTTTTTCGCCGTCTTTTTCGCAGAGTCCTTGCGGATGACTTTTTTGGGGTACTTTGAGATGCCGGCGACGAGGCAGTGGCCGTAAGGACGGTCACGAGTGCCTTCGTCGAAGGCACGGATGATGACGGCTTTACGGCCGGCGAAACGGCCGTTGAGGACGATGACGGCTTTGTTTGCCTTGAGAAACTTCACCATGTTTACCTGTCTGTTGTTAGCGCCGCTCTCCTCGCTCTCTCTCTCTCTCTGTTTTGTAGCTCTCTAAACCCTAGAAAATGGTTAGTGGTGAATATATAGTGTGGGACTTGGTTAAGATATTGACTCTTTTGGGCCTAATATTGGGCTGGACTTGCTATTCAGTTATATATACTGTGCGTATATACTAGCTCGGCCTTTGTTATGACTTGCACAATACTTTTGTATAAAATCTACTTTACTAAACCACGATAAAAACAAAAAATCTTGACCTACAAATTAGATTTGACACTTCTAACCACTATGTTAAACATCAATTTTGGTTTAAACTCTTTATTAATACTAGTTTATAGCCCGTGCGATGCACGGTTACTTAAATTTTATTTATAATTATTATGTTTATAATTATATTTTTATTATCCATGCAACACACGATTGTTTTTTAAATATTTATAATTAAATTTATTTATGAATATTTTAATATTTAAAAGTTATTATTTTACATGATTAAATTATTGTTAAAAAAGATTTAGCCAAAAAAATTATAGTTAAAAATTTGATATTTATTATATTTTACACGCTAAACTATTCTAAAACTAAAAAGAGAATAAAGTGACGAAATTTAATGTTGAGAATTCTATTCGATTTAGGAAATCTACTTATATGTACTTTAGATTATTAGAATACCCTTTATTAACCAAATACAGTTTTTAATGTTAAATCTAACGGTTTTCACCTATCTATTTAACATTAAACGATTTTGATTATTTTGGTATTAAATGAGTTTCCTTATTTAATTACAACTATTTTTATGTTTTGACTTTTTAGAAAATCCAATCCTAATATAATATCTTTTAACTTATATCATTTTTAGACAATAACTTCTTTTTATATGATATAATCTTGATCATCTGTTTTTAAAAGTATTGGATCTAACGGTTGAGAATGTTTTGGCGGTATTTACAAACAAACTACCATGATAACATCATTAATTTTTCATAATATTTATAATTTTTTTAAATATTTATTGCTAAAATATAATGTACTCTTTTTTGTAATATGTTAAAGATGCGGGAACTTTGAACTTTTGAGAAAATAAATTATCAATTAAAATATAATTTTTTTTGTAATAGTTTTTCTTTTAAAGTAGTACACTGTGACGGTCAAAATTCTGTATAAAATTCATTTTTTATAGTATATCCTATAAATATCTATGTCATTATATTAAAGACTAAATAATGAAAGCTTCCTTATAAGTTTGGTCGCTTTGTTTGATCACTCAATCCATAATCGTTGGATGTTTCAAATTAAATTGTTGAAAAACGTTAGATATAACAGTAAAATTATCATGCAGAATGATCTAAGTTTTGAATCTACCAAAAACATATTAAAATTTATAGGTTTGTTTTTTAAAAGAAATAATTTTTTCATTTTTTTTCTTGCAGACATAGGTTATTTGATAATATTTTTTGTAAAGTACGATTTTTCAGAAAAGTACTATACTAATTGATTAAGAAACTTTTAAAGTTTCGAATTTAATAATTTACAATGTATATAGGTTAAAAAAGTTTGGCCTCTGTAGCTGAGTCTAAAATTTCAAAATACGATTTTTTTTTAATATGAATATAGTCATGCTAACAATGAAATTGGGTATCTGTGAGTTCTTATAAAACAAAATCACCATTTACGTATAATTTATTATTTAATAATAAATAATATTTGATTAGTTATGATCTAAAACTTAATAAAATAGGATTAAAAATATGCACAATTTTATAAAATTTTATCCTCGTATTATTATATTCTTTGTTGATTTGAATTTTTCTTAGATTGATTTTAATTTTTGAACATAGATTTCTAAATTTAAAATAGTTAGAAAAAAGTAATTAAATTGGTATTAAAATAATGATGACATAATAATTATTATTAGAATTTAAATATTCACTTTACTAATTTGGGCTTTATCTTGTGTTTTAAAAATCAGATTTTGACGTTTTTATACCCCACATGAAGATAACTAAATCAATATATATATATATAAAGGAGGATACGCGGGAGGTGAGGTGGCGTCTCTACAATCGTCTCAATTTATTTTTCTAATTTTTTTAGAGCTTTACAATTTTAAATACTAATAAATCAAAATTATTCTTTAGCATATTTAAAGTAGAATAGGTGTTCGAATTTATAGAGGAGGAGAGTTCGAATTTATAAAGAAGACATATAAATAAAGTTTTATTTGAAGTAGGGTGTGTGTTTGAATTTATAAAGGAGAAGACTTCGGTGTTTGAATTTATAAAGGATAACCGTTCGAATTTACAGAAAAGAAGACTTCTGACTTAGAGAGAAGTAGAAAAAACATTCGAATCATCTGTTAATTCCTGTCTATATAAGTCACTTAATGCTGTTTAATATATTTGCACATTGTCTTACGCCTATGCAAATTTTTGTTTGCCTACTGTTTTGATTAATCTAGAGCGTACTTGTCGTACAAGAATTTGTTTTCATGATTATACATTCAATTAATTATATTATATGTTCTACTAATTATATTCGCATTGTAAATTTGTAATGTAGTATTAACCGTGGCATATCAAATGGTGGCAATTGACCGGAGGTAACTGCCTGTGATTTTTGCCAACTTTTTTATTTGATATCTTCGATTACTTTTTAATATTTTAGATTCAGTCTTTGTATTTAATTTCTATTTTTTTACTAATTAGTTTTTATATTTAACATATTATAAGTAAAATACGGGTTGAATTTATAAAGTAGAAGAATTTTTCTAATTTTTTGAGAGTTTTAGAATTTTAAATACTAATAAATAAAAAAATATCCTTTAAAATATTAACAGTAGAATAGATGTTCGAATTTATTTAAGAGAAGAGTTTGAATTTATAAGAAAGATGTATATAAAAAAAATTATTTGAAGTATAATAGATGTTTGAATTTATAAAGGAGAATGATGATTCAAATTTATAAGTAATACATATTTTTAAAAGTACTACTGAGAGTAGAATATGTGTTCGAATTTATAGAGTAGAAGAGTTTGAATTTATCAAAAAAAAATTCAAACAATTAAAAGTTCTATTAAAATTGAAATATGTATTCGTAAGACAAATTTAAAAATTTTGTTCAAAATAAAATAAGTATGCGAATTTATAAAGTACATGACATCGGAACTAAAATAAATATTCGAACACCAATTCTAGCCATACGACTTAGAGTTTTCATAAATATGATGTGTTTCAGCTTTAATTTGTTCCGAAATTTTGTTCGAAGTTATAAAGTTGTGATTTAAATTATTGATGGGTAGCTGTGTTCTAAAAATCGTTCGTTTTTTCAAAAATCGCCGATAATTTACCGATTTATCGTTTAAAAATATTTGACCGATTCAATTTTTGAAATCCGATATATCGTTATGAATTAGTTTTAAATGGTTTATTATATTATATATAAGGCTAATATATTAAATATATGTAAAATATTACAATTTATCCGATTTATCATTCCGATAAATCCCCAATTTGCCGATAAATCACTATATGATACCTCAATCGATTTGTTCCGATTTCCGAAATCTACGACCATGATGGGTAGGTCTTATTCCAACTGTAAAAATTACAAAACTGTATAATTAGATGCAGTTTACGATATTAATCTCCAATGGTACCGATCCCTTAGGTAAATCAATCTACATGGCATCTATGTATCATTATTTAAAGAATATGTAAAAAAATTAATACTCCAACCATGTAACCCCTTAACAATAAATATAGATAATCATATTTGGTTGGCTATATTTGTCGAACCATCAAAACTCTTAGATATAATTTACATTATCATAATTATACACAACACTATTGGAGTATTGATCACATCTCTTAGTTAAATTTTTACTATCATTCCTATTTTATCATATTTTAGCCAATCATTTTACATATCAGTGCTCTTAGTCATCTTTTAGGTTACAAAGTCTAATTATTTGGCAACTTTTTACAATTTTTGTCTGGGGATTCTGTCAAAACTAATTGTGCCAAAAATGATACACAAGACAAAAGCCAGACACGACTTAGTAATAACAATTCTGTGCATATTTTAAATCTTTTGATTTTAAATTTTTCTTTAATATATTTGAATATAGTAATATATTTTAAAATTTATGGGAAATGAAAATTTATATTTAGAGAAAAAAAATAAATTTTAAATTTTATTCAACATATTTGAAATATAAAATAAATTCAAAATTATGAAGGAGAAAAATTCAATTTTTTTTAAAAAACACATGTAATTAAAAATGACAAAAAAAATAAAAACAATTCACCCACTCTGCGGGGATGAAAATTATTATACAAGACATGTTCACACAATATGTTAAAGTTGGAATTTTGGCTAACGAGAGAACGGCTCATTAGCAATTAACGTGTTCAACGAGAAAGTGGATGAGAGGAACATGTTAATTATTAGAAATTTAAATTGATAATATACAGAAGTATACATAATATTCTTTAAAATAATTTGAAAAATATTATAACATTGTTCCGAAGCGTGGCATACTCGACTATCAATCAATATTTGTATATAAATTAGGATACGCGGTAGGTTAGGTGGCGATTCTAAGATTGTTTCAATCTATTTTTTTAATTTTTTAGAATTTTAGAATTATAAATACTACTAAATAAAAGTAATATCCTTTAACATAGGTGCTATAAAGGAGAATTGTTTGAATTTATAGAGAAAAAGTATAAATAAAATCTATATTTGAAGTATAATAGGTGTTGAGATTTATAAAGGAGAATAATTCGAATTAATAGGTTAAACATATAATTAAAAGTTCTATCGAAATTAGATTAGGTTTTCGAATTTATTAAATAGACGAGTTCGAATATATAAGAAATACATATAATTAAAAGTTCTATTATAAGTAGAACATGTATTTGTAAAATATAGTTAAAAATTCTATTGTAAGTAAAATAAGAGTAAAAATTTATATCGCTGTTTTTTCAACATGAAATCGACTCATTAGAATGAGTATGTTACCATTAATATATAAGACAAGTATTCAATAGGTTAAAATTGGTATTTTGATCTTAACGAGAGAAGCGTGTTTAACGGGAGAACGATTTATTAGAGAGAAATGACTAATTGTTGTAGTTTTAAAAAATATCCTTTAATATATTAGAAGTAGAAAATGTGTTCAAATTTATAGAGGAGAACAATTCATATTTATACGGAAGACACATAATTAAAAGTTATATTTGAAGTATAATAGATGTTCGAATTTATAAAAGAAATTTATTTAAATTACAGGTTAAACATATTACTAAAAGTTTTATTTAGAGTATAACAGGTGTTTATAAAACATAATTAAAAGTTCTATTGAAAGTCTACTGAAACTAAAATATGAGTGCAAATTTATATAGACATTGTTGGAACGAGAGAGCAGCTTATTAGAAAGAAGTATGTTAACATGAAAATTAATATATAAGACAATATTCAATTCAATATATTAAATTCGAAATTTCAATTTTAACAAAAAATGTGTGTTTAACGGCCGAATTTTATTAGGAGAAATGAATAATTATTATAATTTTATTAATAGAGTTTTTAAAAAAAAATACAACGCCGCCGCGAAACGCGGCTTTCGTAACTAGTTATATTTAATTAAAAGATGGTTTAACAATTTTTATCTAACCGAAATTATCCATGGAAGAGAAAATAAAGTCACGAATTATTTACGTGGAGAATTCTATTCAATATAGAAAACTTATTTATATTTGATATATTTGGTTTAAATTATCAAAATACACCTTTTAGAATTTAAATATAATCCTAGTATTAATAAAATACACTTTTTAAATATTTGATCTAACGTTTTTCATTTATCTAGTTAAGATCTAATGGTCCTTATTAATTTGGTTATCTACGACCAAAATTTTGGATAAGATCCCTATTATGACTATTATATATAAGGATTTAATATAATAAGGATATCAAGTATATAATGATATAAGTATCTTACTAACTCCTTTTACTTTTAATGTTTCGGTTTTATTTACAGTGTATATAAAATTTTAAAATACATTATTACTTAAAAATTATTAAACAGAATAAAATTTATGTTATGAATATATAAAATTTTATTCTCATATTATTATATTCTTTATCGATTTGAATTTGTTCTTAATTAATTTTGATACTTTTTTGAAAGAAACATAAAATTTCTCTATATTTAAAAGAATTAGTGGAAAATTATATAAATTGGTGCTACAATAAAAAAAATATTTATTAAAATTTAGATACAAACTTTACTATTTGGGTTATATCCTGAGTTTTAGAAATTGAATTTTGACGATTTTACAACCAATACGAAACTAACGAAATTATCTTTAATTTAATGATGGTTTAATAGTTATTATCTAACTTGACCAGTTGACCTACTCATAAAATAAACTGAAAGGAAAAGATGGTTAAGAAGTTTTACATAAATAATTCAATTCAATATAGAAAATCAATTCATAATTGGTTTAAATTATCAAAGCACACTTCTTAGTATTTAAATATAATCCTACCTTTAATCAAATACACATTTTAATATAAGTATTATATTCAAAATTATCGTTTATGAATATGAAATCCTCAATATTTTAATAATATTTTGATATTATCCTTTTATGTTTGTTATATGTAAAATAATATAATTATAATTTGGATTAATCAAATTGTTATGTTCCTTCAGAAAAAAAAGTGTTTAAATTTATTCATGTACATGAGTTCTACACGTAGGGTCCACGTGTATCATTGTAATCGATATGAATTGTTATCTTGATATTTGGTTTAATAATTATTATCTAACTGGAACTATACATAAATTCAAGAGAAAATATATTTAAGAATTTCTACAAAGAAAAATTTTAAATTATCAAAATACACTTTTTAGTATTTAAATATAATTCTATTATTAATCAGATACACTTTTTAATATTAGATCTAACAATTCTCATCGATCTATTTAAGATCTAACTATAATTATTAATTTGGTCGTAATCGTACACGGACGATCGATTTTATTTTTTTCTTAAATTGGTTTTCATATTTTATTGAAATAAACATAGAATTTATAAATTTAAAAGAATTAGGAAAAAAAATTAAATTGGTGCTACAATAATAAAAATATATTTATTAAAATTTAGATAATAACTTTACTGTTTGGGCTCTATCTTGAGTTTTAGACAACAGATTTTAACGATTTTACAGCCCACGCGAAGCTTACAAAATTATCTTTAATTTAATGAAGGTTTAATAATTATTATCTAACTGGAACTATCCATAAACTGAAGAGAAAAGATAATTACGAATTTTTACATAAAGATTTATATTCAATATAGAAAACCTATTTATAATTGGTTTAAATTATCAAAATACATCTTTTAGTATTTAAATACTATGCTATTAATAATCAAATATAATTTTTAATATTATATCTGACGATCCTCATTGATTTGAAGATTTATAGTTTAATAATCCAACGGATCGTATACTTTTGGTAGTACAGTGACCAACCAAAGTTTTGGATAAGATCTCCCTTACGCTTATACTATACTATCAATATACTTATATAAAGGAGAAGACGAGGGCGGTGATGTGGCGCTCTCAAATCGCTTGAATCTATTTTTCTAATTTTCTCAAAATTTTGAATTAATAATACCAAATATTAGAAAATGTCTCAATTTCCGTTTAAATCTCTACTAATAGAGGAAACTAAATATACAATTTGTACTAATAGAGGAAACTAAATATACAATTTGACTTTAAAATTTTCACTAATTGAGGAAAGTAAATATACAATTTTAATATTTTTGCATTTAAAATCTTTACTAATGGAGTAAAGTAAATTTACAATTTAATCTATTTTTATAGAGCACCTCTATCTTAAATATTAAAAACTGAAATTTTCCTTTTTAATTCATAATTTGTAGAAAATATAGTACTTATAAAAGACAAGTATTCTAAAAATCTTTTATTATATATATAAAGGAAAATCTCCGGAAGCTCCAGAATCTCTCGATTCATATTTATCTAATTTTCTAGAGCTCTATATTTAAAAAATTTAAAATTAAAACTTTCTTATTTAAGTCCTATATTTTAGAAGAAAAATCTAAACCTTTTTAAATTTAAAATTGTATAAAAGAAATAATTGTATAAAAGGTAAGTATACCTCTAATTGAAACTTTTTTAAAATCTTTATCTTCTTCTTTATTATATCTTTATATTTTTATATAAAAAGAAATATATTTTTTTTCTATGGCTTCTCTATTTTAACTCAATAAAATTAAATTTCCTTTTTTTCCTTATTAATTATGGGAATGTATCTCATCCTCATCTCTATATAAATCAATACAAACGTATTGACTCTCCAATTTGTTTAATTATTTCTTCACGCTCTCTTACTTTATTTTAGTCAATTTTAATAGATAATTTTTTTTATGTTATCTTTGTTGTGTGTTATGTTTATGTGATGACCTACCGACTAACAATGCTTAATTGTTTTGACAGATTTCATCAACAATGTTGGGATGAAGGAGACGACTACGGTGTCTAAGGTTTAGTAACTGTACCTTATTTGTATCTGTTATGGATTAAAAAACGTACTTTGTGAATTTAATGAACTTCGAGCTTTAATGGCTGCACTCGTGTTTCCGGACTAAATTGGTCCTCACAAGATGCCTACGTATCTCAATTAATGTTGAGAATCAAGCCAAAGACGTAGTTCTGATTGTAGGATCAGGGACCTTATATAGGCGTCTGGAGCCTAGTATTTATGGTATGTTTGGGAGTCTTAGCGAATAAGTCTCCTTTTTGATATTGGATAAACATTGTATTGCTTGCAGGATAAGTCTTTTCCTTGTCGATAAAGGCTATGACTCATTAATTGCCTTTAATTGGGATTCTGGATCCTTCTTTGACTAATTTGCCATAATTTGGACTCTTTTTATGAGCTGTATATTTTCTCTATTCATTAATTACGAAATTAATGAATAATCAGGGTTTCGGGCCTTGAATATTGGGCCGTGTTCTTGGACCAATTCGGGTCTAATTAATATGTCATTAATTATATTTTTAGGGTTATTTTTAGCCCATATCATTTGCCCCCCAATTTCTAGGAAAACTTTTCAAGCTTTCGTAGAAATTATATTGACCTTTTTCGAGATTCGGGGTCTTTTTTATCCTTTACCTAGGACTTCATTTACACTAGTGTTTCACAAATATCGCCTTATTGCAAAGTGTGGAGTGACCTACACATTTACGACGATTTCTGCCTTATTCGAGGCTAATTTGACATTTATATGAAATATTCATAATATTTAAGGAATTTCCATGTACCCACGGGTATTTTTAATAATTATTCCTAATATTTTAGGAATTTTCACGTACCCACGGGTATTTTTAATAATTATTCCTAATATTTTAGGAATTTTCACGTACCCACCGGTATTTTTAATAATTATTCCTAATATTTTAGGAATTTTCATGTACCCACGGGTATTTTTAATAATTATTCCTAATATTTTAGGAATTTTCATGTACCCACAGGTATTTTTAATAATTATTCCTAATATTTTAGGAATTTCCATGTACCCACGGGTATTTTTAATAATTATTCCTAATATTTTAGGAATTCTCACGTACCCACAGGTATTTTTAATAATTATTCCTAATATTTTAGGAATTTTCATGTACCCACAGGTATTTTTAATATTTATTCCTAATATTTTAGGAATTTTCATAGCTCAGGGGTGAATTTGTCATATTTGAAACTTCAGTGGAGAATTTGTCAATTTCTAAACTTCAGGTAAAAATTTGTGAACCACTAGGAACTTGGGGTACTAAACTGCACTTTGGCAGTTTAGTCTCAATTTGCACCAGGTCGAAGCATTCGACCTCATTTGAGGGTTCATTTTCGACCTCATTTGAGGTCTACCGAAATGTTTTTTTTTTTTTTTTTATAAATATTATTGAATAATAATATTTATTTTACCCAATTTTTTAAGGGTAGTTTCGACCTCGTTTTGATGTATTTTCGACCTCATTTTGAGGTATTTTATACATCATTTTGAGGTATTTTCGACCTCATTTTGAGGTATTTTCGACCTCAATTTCGACCTCGAGCCCAGTAGTTTTCGACTTCATTTTCGACCTCGAGCCCAGTCGTTTTCGACCTCGAGCCCAGTCGTTTTCGACCTCATTTTCGACCTCGAGCCCAGTCGTTTTCGACTTCATTTTCGACCTCGAGCCCAGTCATTTTCGACCTCATTTTCGACCTCGAGCCCAGTCGTTTTCGACCTCGAGCCCAGTCGTTTTCGACCTCATTTTCGACCTCGAAAGGTCACAGGTCGAAGTCTTCGACCTCGTTTTTCCGTGCTTTTTCGACCTCGATCGTTTGATCTCAAACCCAGTCTCCTTCGACCTCATTTTTGAGGTATTGTAGACCTAAATTTGAGGTATTTTAGACCTCATTTTTGAGGTATTTTAGACCTCAATTTGGTCCCAGGTCGAGCAATTTGACCTCATTTTTCTGTGTTTTTTCGACCTCGTTCGTTCGATCTCAAACCCAGTCTCCTTCGACCTCATTTTTGAGGTATTGTAGACCTCAATTTGAGGTATTTTTAGACCTCATTTTTGAGGTATTTTAGACCTCAATTTGGTCCCAGGTCGAGCAATTTGACCTCATTTTTCTGTGTTTTTTCGACCTCGGTCGTTCGATCTCAAACCCAGTCTCCTTCGACCTCATTTTTGAGGTATTATAGACCTCAATTTGAGGTATTTTAGACCTCATTTTGAGGTAATTTAGACCTCAATTTGGTCCCAGGTTGAGCAATTTGACCTCATTTTTCCGTGTTTTTTCAACCTCGGTTGGTTTCAACAACGCCAAACGTGGCTTATAGTTCTGACACCTTAGACCTCATTTGAGGTTTCAACAACGCCAAACGTGGCTTATAGATACAAGAATTAACTTGAGTTCTGACACCTTAGACCTCATTTGAGGTTTCAACAACGCCAAACGTGGCTTACAGATACAAGAATTAACTTGAGTTCTGACACCTTAGACCTCATTTGAGGTTTCAACAACGCCAAACGTGGCTTACAGATACAAGAATTAACTTGAGTTCTAACACCTTAGACCTCATTTGAGGTTTCAACAACGCCAAACGTGGCTTACAGATACAAGAATTAACTTGAGTTCTGACACCTTAGACCTCATTTGAGGTTTCAACAACGCCAAACGTGGCTTACAGGTACAAGAATTAACTTGAGTTCTGACACCTTAGACCTCATTTGAGGTTTCAACAACGCCAAACGTGGCTTACAGGTACAAGAATTAACTTGAGTTCTGACACCTTAGACCTCATTTGAGGTTTCAACAACGCTAAACATGGCTTACAGATACAAGAACTAATCTTGAGTTCTGACACCTTAGACCTCATTTGAGGTTTCAACAACGCCAAACGTGGCTTACAGGTAGAGGACCTGATTTTGAGGTTCAACATCTTAATTTTCACATCGAGAGGTCTTCATGAACGAAGGCAGACATAATGTTTCACTTGTTTCTTTAATTTGAGCTTCCAGTATATCGAATCGAAGCTCGTTCTGAGCTCTACTTCCTCGAATTTTCAGGGGTTTCAACCCTTATATTAACCTTCTTCCAATAGGCCTCTTTAGGCTTTTAGTTGAGCTTGTAACATAACTCTTTGATCCTTCGGGATCTTCTATCCATGCATGTTTTTTATGCATATTATGTTTCTTCGTTCTTGCATTCACTTATATTTATTTAACTTTTCTTTTGTAAGGCAATTCCTAGTACTTGGCCTCTTGAATGGGCTGGCATTTTGATCAAGTGATATTGGTACAACTTGTTCTTTAGTAGAACAATAAGGAAATACTCAAACAAAGATAAGTAATAAAATAGTGAATGAGAACTTGAAATATTTCCTTTGAAAAAGAGGGTTCGACCCTTACATAGTGCTTTACTTCCTACTAAGAGCTTAAGAGCTCAGAATGGTTTCGTCGACCTTATTGCTACTTGTACTATTAGTGGATCCCTTAAGGAAACACTTAAACCTAATAAACTTTTTAAATTTGAGGCATGCCAAGTTTTTGGCACCTCAGCCCTTCAAGGGTTCAGGCAACAATGCTCCAATGTAAGTGACTTTGTCTGGTTCTCCCGGGATTAGGGGAATAGGATTTAGATCCTCGACTGGCTTTCCCCTTCTTTCTTCATCGTCTTTTGAATTCATAACCTCGATTGGGAGAACCTGCCCCCCGACTCCATCAGGCCTTAACGCGGCTACATAGCAATTCCTAGCCATCTTTTGATCTCCTTGTTCTTCACCAACCCCGTTCCTTGTTGGGAACTTGATTTTCAAATGGTAAGTTGAGGCAACAGCCTTGAATGCATGAAGGCCTGTCCTACCAAGGATTGCATTATAAGTCGAGATTGCCTTTATCACCACGAAGTTCAGCATTTGAGTTGCTGTTTGTGAACCTTGCCCTATTGTCATAGGGAGCTGAATAGTTCCCTCTACTTTGGATTCAACCCCATTGAACCCATATATGGGCATGTTTGAAGGAGTCAGTTGTGAATCGGTGTATCCCATATTGATGAAGGCGTCATGGAACAAGATGTCCACGGAAGCTCCATTATCTACCATAACCCTCTTAGTTTTAGAGTTGCCTATTACAGGTATAATGACCAACGGGTCATCATGGGGGAACTTCACCCCTTCAAGATCAGAATCATCAAAGCTAATAGCCACTTATGCCCTGGCACGTTTCGGTGCTTCTCCTACAACAGTCATTATCTCTCGGGCATAAGCTTTCCTTGAGTTTCGGGAGGACCCAGCAGCAGTCGGTCCTCCAAATATCATGTTGATGACAGGCCCTCGGGGCTTAGGAGTACGATCTTGGTCGTTGTCCCTCCTATCGTAGTCTTTCCTTTCATAGTTTCCTTGTTGATTTCCTCGATTCCCATCCTTAGTGAACTTATCGAGTTTTCCTCTTCGGATTAAGAACTCGATCTCATCTTTCAGTTGTCTACAATCGTCGGTGTCATTACCAACTTCTTTATGGAAACGGCAGAATTGATTCTTGTTTCGTTTCTCCAAGTCGGATCTTAGCGGCTTTGGCCATCAAAGATCTTCTTCCTTCTCAATTTCCATCAGAATTTGACTTCTTGAGGTGTTCAACCTTGCATATTCATTGAACCTGGGTCCGAAGTTGTTCCTTTTAGGTGGAGAGTCGGAATCTTTCGCTGTCCTGGGATATTTGTCCCTAGCGTCATACTCTTGAGTCTCCTTTCTCTTTTTTCCGTTTTCACTTCCCTCAACAATGGGTTCATACTTTCTCATGCTTTCTTCAGCCTTGATATACTTTCCGGCTCTATCTTGTAGTAACAACATGTTTTCGGGGGGATGTTTAGCCAAAGACCTCCTGAAGTGGTCATCGGTAGTTCCTTGCTGTAGGGCTATCATAGCCACTTTATCTTCCAAATCTGGGACTTTTATAGCCTCCTTAGTGAATCTACTCAAGTATTCTCTCAACGTTTCATTCTTGCCTTGTCGAATCTCCATAAGAGAGGCGGAACTTTTCTCATGTATCTTCCCACTAACAAATCGATTGATGAATGCCTTACTCAGCTCTTTGAAGGATCCAATAGAATTGGGCGGAAGGCGACTATACCAACGTTGAGCCATGCCCGCTAGGGTTTGTGGAAACGCCCTACACTTTACAGCGTCATTGGCAGGCTGCAACAACAGTGCATTTGAGAAGGTCCTTACATGATTTGCGGGATCTCCCGTTCCATCATAGGCTTTGATCGAAGGCATCTTAAACTTTCTGGATATAGCCGTTTTCATGATGTCTTGAGTAAACGGTGGTGTAGGATCATCAGGATCTCCTAGAGGCAACAGAATACTAGGATCACCCCTTGGGGCTTCAACCCTCTTGGTCCTTCTTGGTGGATCCAAGTTGATTATCGGGATTCCTTCAGTCGTTCGGCCCTGAGATTGAGCGGCCTCTTCTTCAGCAAGGAGTTTTTTGAGCCTTGCAGTCTCTGCCTCATGGGCTGCAAGTTTCTCCCTTGTAGTTTGGGGTGGCTCCCGATTTGTCTGGGAAGAACGTCTCCTTCTTGGGGCGACATCCTCCCCAATTGTATAACCCTCATCCTCGGTGTATGGGCCAGAGTAATCTTGAATGAGAGGGGTCTGACGAGTTTGTTGATTTTGGGGTCCCAGACCTTGAATATAAGGGGGCACATATGCCTCATGGTAGATTGGATTAGTTCCACTACCGCCCGTCATGGGTCGAGGGGGCATGCCATAGCTTGGAATCCCCAAAGTCTGATTCGCGTATTGAGGGAGATCAGTAGTATGGAGTTGAAGGCTTTTCGGGGCATTCATGAGCAGCGGGGAGGTCGTGATTGGTTGCTGGTGAACGGTCTCTTGTGGATTAGATCCATGAATGACCATCTGCAGGGGATTCGTCCCTTCAACCGAAATCGGGATTTCCGGTCCTTGAGTGTTGGTGGGGATATTCGCCCCTTGTGTGTCAGTAGTTGGCGGTGGCCGATCAGCCTCAGAGGTGATAGGACGATCCTCAGGAGTTTGATTATCCCGAGCTGTTCTTCGTGTGTTTGTCATGGTTGATGTTGTCTTCCCACAGACGGCGCCAAATGTTATGGATTAAAAAACGTACTTTGTGAATTTAATGAGCTTCGAGCTTTAATGGCTGCACTCGTGTTTCCGGACTAAATTGGTCCTCACAAGATGCCTACGTATCTCAATTAATGTTGAGAATCAAGCCAAAGACGTAGTTCTGATTGTAGGATCAGGGACCTTATATAGGCGTCTGGAGCCTAGTATTTATGGTATGTTTGGGAGTCTTAGCGAATAAGTCTCCTTTTTGATATTGGATAAACATTGTATTGCTTGCAGGATAAGTCTTTTCCTTGTCGATAAAGGCTATGACTCATTAATTGCCTTTAATTGGGATTCTGGATCCTTCTTTGACTAATTTGCCATAATTTGGACTCTTTTTATGAGCTGTATATTTTCTCTATTCATTAATTACGAAATTAATGAATAATCAGGGTTTCGGGCCTTGAATATTGGGCCGTGTTCTTGGACCAATTCGGGTCTAATTAATATGTCATTAATTATATTTTTAGGGTTATTTTTAGCCCATATCAGTATCTTTATTTTCCTTTAACATAAATTTTTTAATCCAATTACATACTACTACTCTGTTATATTAGTTTGAATATGAATTTTGATATTTTAAACTGTTATACCTAATTTTGGATGGCCTTACAGTGTACCAATTGATCAGAGTTTCTTTTATATATTGTTTTATGTAATTTGTAATTATACATATTAATAGATTTATTACTTTTGTATTTGACCATGCAAGTGCGTTGAAAAACATGATAATATTATATGAATTTATGCAATAGCTTTATTTGATTTCTTTTTTATTTTACAAGCCAACTAATGTTTGTTATGGTGTTATAGATTTTGAACCCAGGCACACCTTTTTGTTGATTGTTATAATCAGTTTAGTGTTTTGCGTTTGCGTATTCTCACTTTTAATTTAATCAGGTAATTCGGGGGTTGCTTTGTATTTTATGTTTTTGTGTATTGTGTTTATGAATTTATGTAATGATCGATACTTATTAAGACTAATCAGTTAGTTTTGATAGAACTTATCTTAATCTAGGGGATCATTCGATACTTGTGACGGATAATAATCATACATACCAAGACAGATTTTTTATCCTACGCTTATCAGATTTTTTATCTTTGCTATTGATTTACAAAATTTTGCACTTGAATGTGATTTCTATTTTGCTAGCTTCTGGATTGAATTTTTTCAGCTAATTCTTCACAATATTTGTTCTCCATTACTTTCTTGGGGAAACATGGTATTTTCTAAATTTAATCTTACTCAACATCCTTTTTTGCTGGATTTTATGGTGTAGAGCGTAGACATGCAGCGTTTATTTAAAGATTTGAATAGAGTAAAATCTTTGTTTTAGCTGAAAATATAATTGCCCATAATTAAAAATATTAAAATAGGTTTTAAAATAAATAAGTAAGGATTTGTCCATGATATTTTTGGAAAAGAGGGGTTTTTAGTAAGTAAAAATAGAAAGAGTAACATATTTTAGTTGAAAAAGATAATTACCCGTGATTATTTTTTATTTTTTAAAGAGAGAGAATATTGTTAAAAATGGTAATGTATTTTAGCTGAAAAAAGTAATTGGTTATAAATAATGTTATTATTTAATGATACTTTTTTTTTAAATAAAAAAATAGAAAAAGTAACATGTTTTAATTGAAAAGGCAAGTGCCCATAATTAAAAATTCTAAAATAGGTTTCAAAATAAATAAGTAAGGTTTATCCGAGATATTTTTGGAAAATGAGGGGTTTTAGTAAGGAAAAATAGAAATCGTAACATGTTTTAGGTGAAAAAAGTAATTGCCCGTGATTTTTTTTTTAAAAAGAGAGAATTTTGTTAGAAAAAAAATATATAAGGTAATTGGTTATAAATAATGTTATTATTTAGTAAAGAAAAATATAAATAGTAACATGTTTCAGTTTGAAAAGGTAATTGCACGTGTTTTTTTTTAAGAAAAAGAGAGAATTTTGTTAGAAAAAATAGAAAATGTAATTTATTTTAGCTGAAAATGTAATTGGTTATAAATAATGTTATTATTTAGTTTAGTAATAGTTTTTTTTTAAATAAGTAAGGGTAAATAAGTAAAATCATTAAGTACCGGCTGTCCGTCCGACTACCAAACTTTTAAAATTTCATCTTTAATAATATAATAATAATATAGAGATCTAGAATCACTCTATTCATATTTATTTATTTTCTAAAGCTCTTCGATTTTGAAAAATTAAAATCAAAACTTCCTCAATTAGCTCATATTTTTTAGATAAAAAAATCAAAATTTTTTAATATTTTCTTTTATAACTCCTACTTCTACAAAATAAGTTCCCTAAAAATTATAAACCTAATAAAATTATATAACTAGAGTTTCTCAATTTTAATTAAATAAAAATTAATTTGCTTATTCATATTCGAATTTATAGCAAAGATAATAAATATGTAAAAATCAATCATGTTTACAATTTAATTGAACAACTATTTATTTTAGTTTCAGTTTATTTAAATAATTGAATCATAATTGTTTCTGAAATAGATTTTAATGAAGGAATTTTTTGTTACTTTTACAAAGTTTAGCTCCTCTATTTTAATTAAATTAAATTAAATTTTCTTATTTACATTCGAATTAACTGGAATGACAATAAATATATAAAAATCAATTATATTTAGAATTTAATTCAAGTAAGGTAACAATATTATAATAATCAAATTGTATAAATTGTATAAATATTTTAATTAATTGTATAAATTAATATTAATTAAAAAAAATTGTATAAAGTAAGGTAAATATTTTAAAAATTGTAAAATGTTATAAGGCCGCTGCGAAACGCGGATTAGTAAACTAGTTATATAATAAACGAAACATTAAAAGTTTGATCGGTCGGTATGGTACGTTGTGATTTTACTTAATTATCATTTCTTAAATTCATGTTTTTACTTAATCAACCTTACTTATTTATAGAAATATATTATTAAATAATAATATTAGCTATTTATAACCAATTACCTTTTTCACCTAAAATACATTTTTTTAGCCCTCTCTTATAAGCCACTGCAGAAGTAGATTAATATTTTTCTGATAACTCATTGATTCATCTAGTATCTAAATATACCCTTCATTTATAAGTTTACTATATCGAAACTTTATGACATTCAAAAATATATAGATCAAATGTCACATTCAGTAAAGATTTATGATACATGTATAGGGTGCACTCAATGTGTCCGAGCCTGCCCCACCGACGTATTAGAAATGATACCTTGGGACGGATGTAAAGCTAAACAAATTGCTTCTGCTCCAAGAACAGAAGATTGTGTTGGTTGTAAGAGATGTGAATCCGCCTGTCCAACCGATTTCTTGAGCGTTCGGGTTTCTTTATGGAATGAAACAACTCGTAGTATGGGTCTAGCTTATTGATATGTTCCAGAAAGCTCTACTTGAACTTATCATGAATCCACTGATTTCTGCCGCTTCCGGGCCAGGTCGGGTCATTTATCAAGAACACTAGCTAAAGGCCCTGACACTATCACTTGGATCTGGAACCTACATGCTGATGCTCACGATTTCGATAGCCATACCAGTGATTTGGAGGCTTTTTCTATACTTCTTACTATTAGATATTGCCCATAAATATCATAATAGGTACCCAAAGATTCATAGTGAACTTCGAGAGGAGCTTCTCTTGCAGCAATAACGCGTTGATCTAGCCGCCACCGGAGCCACAAAGGACTATCTAAATTGATTTGTTTCTGCCGATAAGCTCCAATTGCATCATAAGAATTACAAAAAAAAAGTTCTTTTTATTTTTCTAACAAATTCCCCTACTTTTTCAAATATATCACGGGCAATTAACTTTTTTTAACTAAAACATGTTAGTTTTTCTATTTTTCCTTACTAAAACCCCTCATTTTCCAAAAATATCACGAACAAACATTTAGTTATTTATTTTTAAACCTAATATTATAATTATTATTTTTTTAAAAGTTTACATATTTTAACATGTCTACTTATTTTTCTTAACAAATGCAATTACTAAAAATATTAAAATATAAATAATCAAATATCTATTTATATCAATTACCTTTTCAGTTAAAACACATTATAGATTTTTTCTAACAAAGTCCCTCATTTTCTAAATATATCATGAGAAATTGTATTTTTCAATTTACTTTTTCTATTTTTCTCACTAAAATCCATTCTTTTTCTAAAAATATCACGGACAAAACCTTTACTTATTTATTTTAAAACGTATTTAAATAATTTAAATTTTTAAAATTTTAAAACCTCATTTTCCAAAAATATCACGGGCATTTACGTTTTTAAACTAAATATATGTTACATTTTTTATTTTTTCATACTAAAACCCCCCCTTTTCCAAAAATATAACGAGCAAACCCTTACTTATTTATTTTAAAATCTGTTTTAATGATTTTAATTAATTAAAAGTGTTTAGCTATTTTAACATGTCTACTTATTTTAATCTGTTTCCCTTGTAAGAATATTTTTTACATTTCTAGAATTTCTGTAGTCGCGTTGACCTTGAACTGCCGTTCTGTATTGTGAAATGATGATATACCCTCCACTGGAGTCTTTCTCTATATTTGTTCAGCTCTCACTATTAAGCCCATTTTGGTCCCGAGCTGTTATGGATTAAAAAACGTGCTTTGTGAATTTAATGCTAGGATTAATGAGCTTCGAGCTTTAATGGCTGCACTCGTGTTTCCGGACTAAATTGGTCCTCACCAGATGCCTACGTATCTCAATTAATGCTGAGAATCAAGCCAAAGACGTAGTTCTGATTGTAGGATCAGGGGACCTTATATAGGCGTCTGAAGCCTAGTATTTATGGTATGTTTAGGAGACTTAACGGATAAGTCTTCTTTTTGATATTGGATAAGTATTGTATTTCTTGCTGAAAAATTCGTTTCCTTGTTGATAAAAGCTATGACTCATTGATTGCCTTTAATTGAGATTCTGGATCCTTCTTTGACAAATTTGCCATAATTCTGACTCTTTTAATGAGCTGTATATTTTCCCTATTCATTAATTACGAAATTAATGAATAATTAGGGTGTCGGGCCTTAAATATCGGCCTTTTGTTTGACTAGTCAATTATATTTCTATAATTACTTTTCTGACCATATCATTTGCCCCCCAACTTCTGGGAAAATCTCCCGGGGGTTTTCGTAGAAGTTATAACTGTCATTTTTCGAGATTCGAGATCTTATTTTTCACGAATTTTTGTTCCACTTTCCTGGAAAATAATTAATAATAATTTTTCCCTTTATTTCTTGGAAAATCTGTGTTCTGGGCGTGCATACCCCCGCCTAGGAGACATCCTAGGTTGCCACGCCTAGGAACTATGTCTCCTGGGCGTGGGTCTTTGAAGATTGGCTCAAGGAGCTTCTGGGCGTGGGTACCCCCGCCTAGGAGACGTTATAGCCTGCCACGCCTAGAAACTATGTCTCCTGGGCGTGGGTCTTTGAAGATGAGCTCAAGGAGCTTCTGGGCGTGGGTACCCCCGCCTAGGAGACGTTCTAGGCTGCCGCGCCTAGAAACTACGTCTCCTAGGCGTGGGTTTCAGAGGCCCTGCTTTAATTAGTTTCTTGGCGTTGGTATCCCCGCCAAGGAGACGTTCTAGGTTGCCACGCCTAGGAACTATGTCTCCTGGGCGTGGGTTGTAGAGGCCTTGCCTTAATCAATTTCTTGGCGTTGGTATCCCCGCCTAGGAGACGTTCTAGGTTGCCACGCCTAGGAACTATGTCTCATGGGCGCGGGTTTTAGAGGCCCTGCCTTAATCAATTTCTTGGCGTTGGTATCCCCGCCTAGGAGACGTTCTAGATTGCCACGCCTAGGAACTATGTCTCCTGGGCACGGGTTTTAGAGGCCCTGCCTTAATCAATTTCTTGGCGTTGGTATGAACGCCAAGGGAACGTTGAACATAACTTTTTTCGAAATTGGGCCTTATGTCAGGTCTTTTTCCTTTGTTTGGTTAATATTTAAACCATACATATTTTTATATGTTGAATGTTCTAGATTCTTCTAGAACTTTCAATTCGAATTTATTTGGGCTTCCCGCCTAGCGATTCTCCAGGTTCTTCTAGAACTTGTAATTCAAATTTTGAATTTTATTTGGGCTTCCCGCCTATGAAAGGCCCAGTGACCTGTTCTCAGCCCATAAACCGTCTATAGACGGTTTATTGGAACGTTGTCACCGGCTACTACTCCTATAAATCAAGTGGAGTAGAACTTCCATTTTCATACTTCAAAGTCATTCTACTAAATTTTCTCAGAAACTTTCCTTAGAAAAGCTCTGCTAGGGTTCCGCGGCAAAGCGATTTCCGGCGTTCAAGCCACCGTGCATTTCCCAGTTTCCGTTTAAATCTTCATCTTCTCCATCAAGTTTTCTGGGTTCAAGCATTCTTCGGAAGGATTTTAATGGCGGATTCAAGCTCATCTCAATCTCAGCTATCTCAACCTTCTCGCCCTGCCAGAGCAAATCGAGGTAATCCACCTCCAAAGTCTCTAGTTCATGCAAACGTTTTTTCCCTTAGAGATTTACTTTCTGATTTTGGGGATGCTTTCCCAAATCTTCTCCATTTAGAGGCCCATAATATTCCTTCTAAATACAAACAGAGTAGGGTTGATGACATTTCCGTTCTTTTTGGCATAAAGGCCCCATATAGGGCCGTAGCACCTGGCCCAAATGACAGGGCTTGTTATCCTAAGCCCGGGGCCATTAGGATATACAAAGAGACTTTTTATTCTGGTTTTCGCCTTCCTCCTCACCCTTTTGTTTGTCGTTTATTAGCCGAGGTTAAAATTTGTCCTACACAACTAATGCCCAATGGGTGGAGATTTATATATTGTTTCCTGGCCCAATGCATGAAACATAGGGTAGAGCCCAGTGTATCAGTATTTCGATACCTCTTTAAATTTGTAAATGCTCCAGATGATATAGGTTGGGTTAAGATTCAATATTGAACCTTAAACCGTAGTTGCTTCGTTTCTGGCTCTTCTCCCGACTCTCTTCCCTTGTGGAAAAAAGAGTGGTTTTATATTTACTTAGATGGGGATGATTGGAACAATTATTTTTGTCCTAACTTCACAAGGGCTACGGACGGTTCTTTGAGGTCCCTTAAATTAGGGGTAGATGATCTTGCGGCAATTCAACTCCTGACGGGTGATTGCTTGCATCATTGCAATCTCCTAATTTCTGAGGATAACCTTCAAGCTATGGGGCTTAGCACCCTTGAACCTCGGGGTATATAAACTTAACTTCCTTTCCTTTATTCTTTGTTGTCATATAATATGATTGTAACGTTTGTCTTTTCTTTCCAGCCAAAACCGCTTTGAATGCTATTTTCAAGAGGAGGGAGGACCATGCCTCTAAGGCGGTGATCGTGGAGATAGATAGGCCTTCCAAGCGGAAGAAGGCCGTAGATGGCTCCCCTGCTATGGAGAAGGTGCCCTCTTTTTTGGCCGAGCGGGCTGTCCTTGTTGACGAGGATCCCAACCCATTTGTGGTTAAATGGGGTTTACTTAACAGGGACACCATAGTTGGTGATTCCAGGGCTGCCGCAGAGTGGTCCAGAAATGTGGTCACTCCAAAGGACGTGGCCCATGTTGTGGAGTCCTCGGAGGATCTCCAGATTGAGCTTCTTGGGGCCCAAGCCCTTGCTTCTGTAAGTAATTTTCACTTTAGTTTAATCTTTCTTTCTTTAGTTCACTTTTTGAAATATGTGCCTTTGTTTTATAGGCTAACACCTATCATCAAGCTGCTCTTCACAACTTGAAGGCAGTTCGAGCTGAAAAGCTGATAGCTGAGAGGGATAGAGACAGGTATTTCGCCTCCTCTACCTCAAATTTTGAGATGTTTAGAGGGGTTGAGAGGGAGCTTGTAGATGAGAAAGAGAAGGTCAGGCAGCTGGAGGCCCAACTCCAAAGGGGTCGCGAGGATGTTATTGCTGAGTACAGAGCATCTAAGGAGTTTGATGACCTCCTTAATGCTGAGTATGATGCTAACTTTCCTAGCACCTTCAAGGATTGTTGGGAATCCATTATTGAGGAGCTGGGGACGAAGATTGAAGGGGTGTCCTTGGATAAGTTTCCCGTTCCTGACTTATCTGGGACATCCAAGGATACTACTGCCAACCCCTCATCTCAGCCTTTTGATGATATTCCTGAGCTCTTTCTGGATTCTGAGCCAGTTAGAGATGAAGATTTGGGGGATGCTGCTAAGGATGATGTTCCCCTTAACTTTGAGGAGGAGACTCATCAGGATGATATAGCATAGGTTAGCCCTGTGTGGCTATTTATTTTTATGTTCTTTTCTGAACTCACCCGTCGGGGTTTTAATTTAACTTTCTTATTAAGTTTATTTCAACTTTTCTAGCTTTTCTTTGCATGCTTAGTTCACATGTCTAACATAATGCGTTGCATATTTAATGAAATCATAAGAATATGAAATTCATAACTTTAAAAATGGGATCAACCCTTACATAGTACTCAAGTTTAAAAACTTGGGCTGGTTTCATCGAACCTTATTTCTAGTAGTAAGTCCACTTGGGAAACACTTTAAACATAATAATCTTCAAATTGGAGGCATGCCAAGTCCTCGGCACCTCATGCCCTTCAAGGGTTTCTAACTTATATGAGCCTCGACAAAATACGTTCTTGACGCGATATGGTCCTTCCCAATTTGGGGCTAGCTTCCCTTTTTGTCCAACTCCGGATTCTTCAACCTTTCTGAGAACCAAGTCTCCTTGACGAAAGAACCTTTCCTTAACCCTTAGGTTGTAGTAGAAAGAGGCTTTCTTTTGATATTCAACTATCTTGGCGTTTGCTTCATCTCTAACTTCGTGAATTAGGTCCAAAGCTAGCCTCAAGCCTTCTTCATTTTCTTCTGGTTCATAAGCCTCAACTCTTGGGGAGGTGTGAGTAATCTCCACCGGGACCACTGCCTCTGCTCCATAAGCCAATAGAAATGGAGTTGCCCCGGTGGTGACTTTACAAGTAGTACGATATGCCCAAAGTATGGGGAGTAATTCGTCTACCCAAGTGTTTCTGGAGCGTTCAACTCTTTTCTTTAGTCCATCCAGGATAATTCGATTTGCAACCTCAGCTTGCCCATTTGCTTGAGGATGGGCAACAGAAGTGAATCGCAACTTGATATCGTTCTCATCACAATACTTCTTAAACTCATCGTTGTTAAACTGAGTTCCATTGTCCGTGACCAGGACTCGGGGAATTCCATATCGGCATATCACATTTTCCCAGAAGAATTGTATTACCTGCTTGGTGGTTATCTTAGCTAAGGGCTTAGCCTCAATCCACTTGGTGAAGTAGTCGATTGCTACTATCAAGAATTTTCTTTGAGCACTTGCCATTGGAAATGGCCCGAGTATATCCATTCCCCACATGGCAAAGGGGATAGGTGTGTTAATGGATGTCATCATCTCTGGTGGTTGTCTAACCACAGGTGCATGTTTCTGGCACCGTTCACATTTCTTTACATAGCTTTTAGCATCATCAAGTATGCTTGGCCAATAGAAACCTAGACGGGTGACTTTATGAGCAAGGGCTCTGCCCCCCAAGTGTTGCCCACAGATTCCTTCATGTACTTCCTTTAGGGCCAATTCTGCCTCTTGAGGTCTCAAACATTTCAGATATGGAATGATGAAAGACTTCTTGTATAGTAGTCCCTCAATCAGGGTATACCTTAGTGCTCTGACGTATAGCTTTCGTGCTTCTGAAGTATCGTTGGGTAGCCACCCAGTTTCCAGATGAGCTTTGATGGGATCCATCCAACAGCTGCCAACATCAATGGGTGCTACCAACTTTCCGTTGATGCTTGGGGTCTTTAAGACTTGGAAGTATACACTCCCTGCATAGTTTTCAATTTCAGAAGAAGCAAACTTAGACAGGGCATCAGCCTTTATGTTTTATTCCCTTGGAATGTGTTCCACATAGCATTCGTCGAACTGAGTCATGATGGCCTTGACAAGTTTCAAGTACTTGGCCATGACTTCATCTCTGGCCTCAAATTCCCCATTTACTTGGGAAACCACTAGCCTCGAGTCTCCACATACTTTCAGAGTTTTGACCCTCAAGGCTCCAGCCAGCCCTAAGCCAGCTATCAGAGCTTCATACTCAGCCTCATTGTTTGTCGTTGGGAAGTCAAGTTTTAGTGCATACTCAATGAGGAATCCATCAGGACTTTGTAGCACTAAACCGGCTCCACTTGATTTTGTTTTTGATGCTCCATCAAAATAGAGCACCCAATATTCTTTGAAGTCCATTTCTTGATCTTTCTTGTCTTCCATTATTACTTCCTGCCCCCCGACTTCTTGGTTGTCAATGGTACATTCAACCATGAAGTCAGCAAGTGCTTGAGCTTTTATGGCCGTTCGAGGCTTATACTTGATGTCAAATTCGCCCAATTCAATGGCCCATTTGATCAATCTTCCACTAACTTGAGGGCTATTCAAGATGTTTCTTAGAGGTTGATCAGTCAAGACCTCTATCTTGTGAGCCTGGAAGTACGGGCGTAGCTTTCTTGAGGCCATTATCAAGGCTAAGGCAAACTTCTCAATCGTTGAGTAGTTTATTTCTGCCCCATGAAGAATCTTACTCACATAGTAGACGGGCTTCTGCACTTTCAATTCTTCCTTTATCAAAACAGCTCCAAGGGCTGTGTTAGAAACTGCCAAGTACAAGTAGAGAGTTTCCCATGTCTTGGGTTTTGCCAATAGGGGTGCTTCAACCATGTATTTCTTCAGGGCCTCAAAGGCCTCTTGGCTTTCAGTTGTCCATTCAAAATTTTTCACTTTTTTGAGTGCTTTGAAGAAGGGTAAACACTTCTCTCCTGACTTGGAGATGAACCTTCCCAATGCTGCAACTCTTCCTGTCAATTTCTGCACATCCTTAACAGACTTGGGGGGTTCCATGTCTAGGATTGCTTTGATCTTATCGGGGTTAGCTTCAATTCCTCTCTTGGAGACCATCAGGCCTAAGAACTTTCCCGAGCCTACACCAAAGGCACACTTAGCTGGATTCAACATCATCTTGTGGTGCCTTAGCACTTCGAATGCCTCTCGGAGGTGCTTAATGTGATCGGCCTTATCGAGACTTTTGACTAACATGTCATCCACGTAGACCTCCATGGTTTTTCCAATTAGGTGTTCAAAGATTTTGTTTACCAACCTTTGATAGGTCGCTCCTGCATTCTTAAGCCCAAAAGCCATGACTAAGAAACAGAAGACACCAAAGTCAGTGATGAATGATACCTTGGCGATGTCATCTTTGTGCATCTTTATTTGATTATATCCACTGAAGCCATCCATGAAACTTAGCATTTCATGCCCAGCAGTGGCATCTATCAAAGCATCAATCCTTGGTAAGGGAAAACAATCTTTAGGACACGCATCATTCAAGTCGGTGAAGTCGACGCACATCCTCCACTTCCCGTTAGCTTTTTTGACCATTACGGGGTTAGCTAACCATTCTGGGAATTGGATTTCCTCAATGAATCCAGCTTCCAAAAGCTTATTCACTTCTTGCTTAATGGCTTCAAGCCTTTCTGGAGCAAAATTTCTTTTCTTTTGTTTCACTGTCTTCCTTTCTGGATCCACATTCAATTTGTGAGATATCAATTGGGGATCAATCCCTGGCATGTCGGCCGCTGTCCAAGCAAAAATGTCATTGTTTTCTTGAAGAAAAGACGTAAGTTTGCTCTTCAATGGTTCGGGCAGTAGTGCCCCAATATAAGTCACCTTCTCTGGTTCACCCGGGACTAAGGGAATTGGGATTAAATCCTCAGCTGGTTTCCCTCTTCGGTCCTCATTGTCACTAGTGTTCATGTCTTCAATAGGGAGAACCTGCCCCCCGGTTCCATCAGGCCTTAACGCGGCTACATAACAACTTCTAGCCATCTTTTGGTCTCCTCGTTCTTCACCAATCCCATTCCTCGTTGGGAACTTGATTTTTAGATGATAAGATGAGGCAACAGCCTTGAACGCATGAAGACCAGTCCTTCCCAGGATTGCATTGTAGGTTGAAGTCACTTTTATAACTATGAAGTTCAACATCTGAGTAGACGTATTCATCCCTTGCCCCATAGTCATTGGGAGTTGGATAGTGCCTTCCACTTTTGATTCCACCCCGTTGAATCCATATATAGGCATATTTGAGGGTGTTAACTGAGAGTCTGTGTAACCCATCTTGATAAAGGCATCGTGGAACAAGATATCCACTGAAGCTCCATTATCAACCAAGACTCTTTTTGTTTCGGAGTTGCCTATTACAGGTATTATGACAAGAGGATCATCATGGGGGAACTTCACTGTTAGATCAGAATTCAATGATCGTCAGAAGCTAGACTCAACTGATCAGGATTGCTGACGTCATCAGTATTGCATGGTCATCAGTATTTGATCAAGCGTCAGTATCTTATTGATCATCAGGATTCCTACTCAGACTATGATCAGGATTGATCATCAGAACTTGAAGCTGATCAGGATTCCTACTTCGAGTTATATTTGGAGTCTAGATAAACATGGAAGTTTATTCTATTTGTTCCTGGTTTGTAGAATGTAGCTATCGATTAAGGATAGGTTTCTATCTTTGTTATTGATTAGGACTTATCTTGTTATTGATAGAGAAGCTGTGTGTACTATATAAACACAGTCTTGGTTTCGATTTATGAATTCATCAGAGAGAGAACATAATCGAAGAGAAGCTCTTAAGAACAGAATTTCTTGAGAGAGTTTTTGTAAACTAGCAGCTCTCAAGAACATCAGAATTTCTTGAGAGAGTTTGTAACAGTTTTATATCAGATTTAATAAAGCTGTTATCTTTCTTTTCATATTTGTGATATATACATTAAGAAGTCGATTATCTTACTCTATTGTATTCAACCCCCCTTCTACAATAGATTATTACTGGGCAACAATTGGTATCAGAGCAAACTGATTTAATTCTGAATCAGATACGATCTAAAGATGTCGACAACCAAGTATGAAAGCATGAAGATTCCCATCTTAAAGATATCAGAATATCCTACATGGAGGGTAAAGATGCTGATGTACCTGGAGGCTATGGATCCTGACTACTTGGACAGGATTCGTGATGGACCATATATACCAACAAAGTTCGTAGAACGAACAGATACAGTACCAGAACATTATGTGGTCAAAGCTAAAGCTGAATGGACTCCAGAAGAAAAAGCTCATGTACTCAGGGAACCAAAGATAAAGAATATCTTGCATAATAGCCTTGATGCTGTCATGTCAAACAGAGTGATTGCATGCAAGTCTTCAAAAGAAATCTGGGATACTTTGGAAACTCAGTGCCAGGGATCTGCATCTGTTAAGAAAAACAGAAGGGCTCTTTTGATTCAAGAATATGAACAATTCAATGCAAGACCTGAAGAGAGCCTGACTGATCTATATGATAGATTTCTGACACTATTGAACAGCTTATCCTTAGTTGACAAAGTATATGAAACTGAAGATTCAAACACCAAATTTCTTAGAGCTTTACCTGAAGAATGGGATACTCAGACCTCAATCATTAGACACCAGTATGATCTGAACATTGTGTCTCTTGATGAGATCTATGGGATGCTAAGAACTCATGATCTTGAAGTTCAACAGAGAAAGAACAAGAAAAGCAGCAAGGCAAAGTCAATTGCTTTGAATGTAGAAGCTAAATCAAAAGGAAAAGCTATGGAGGTCTCTAGAAGGAAAGCAAGAGTAGCTGAGTCAGATCCTGACGACTCTTCATCAGATACTGATGGCAATTCTGATGCCAATACTGGTGATGAATCTTCTGATTCAGACATGGAAGAGATGGTTGCTATGATTGTCAGAAACTTCAGAAGGATGAAGTTCAGGAAGAATAGAAGACAAGGCAACTTTCAGAAAAAGACCTTCAAAGCAGACAAAGACAAGTATATCAAAAAGGACAGCAAGGGTAGCAAATTTGACAAATCAAAGGTTAGATGCTACAAGTGTAATGGAATGGGTCACTTTGCTTCTGAATGCAACAAGACAAAGGCACTCATCACATCAAGCAAGGATTGGATGGACTCTTCTTCAGAATCTGATACTGAGGTAGTCAACTATGCGTTAATGGCCAATGCTGATGTAACTGCTGCTCCTGATGATAAGGTACTAAATACTATCTTTGATTTTGATACTGATAATGCTTCTGAGTTAAGACGTTTTCTAAAGTCATTACATATTAGCTTTAGAAGTCAAACTGCTGAGAATACTAGAATCTTATCTGAGATGTCTGACCTTAGAAAGAGGAATGAGATATTAGAAGCTGAATTTTCTCGTATGCAAGAAGTACAAAAAGAATGTGATAATACTAAACACATGCACTTAGAGATGACATCTAAATGTACTTCCCTTGAAAAAGAACTTGAATATGCTAATGAGAAAATCAGAACCTGGACAGACTCTGGTAGGAAATTTCATGAGATTAATACCTCTAAGAATTGGAAAGAGTGTCTAGGATATAAGTCAGATGAAGATAAGAAATTAGCAGAGAAAATTGTCATTGATGAGACAGGCAGTCCAAAGACCCATAGACATGTTATAGACTCAACCAAATCTAAGATTACTCCTGTTAATTTTGTTTTTGGTAAGGATTCCAATTCTACTTTTGAAAAGGGATCTTCTTCTACTCAAGGAATTAAAATTATAAAGTCTAAACCTGTCATGAACAAAGTCACTAAGAATCTAGGTCTATTGTCTCAGAAACAGCTTAAAGATAAAATCTGTGAGGTTACAGATAAGAAAAAGGAAGCTACTGTTAAGAGAAACAGGAATGGTAAAGTTGGGATCAATAAAGAGAATGGTTATAAATATATCCCAAATGCACCTAGAAAGTGTTGTTTTAACTGTGGTAACTCTAATCATCTTGCTATTGATTGTAAGAAGATTAAAAAGAAGATTGCTGATATTTCTAAATCTGATGTGAGGAATAGATCAGTACTCTATAAACCGCAGAAGTCCTGTTTTCATTGTGGTAGTCTATGGCATTCTATTTATACATGTAAAGAGTATCATGATTTGTACTATAACTTTTATGATCCATTGCCTAAGTTTGAAAGTAGTACAAAGTCTGATAGAACTGAAAATGTCATAGTGAAGCATGCTTTTGTTAATACTGATGCTGACAAAGCAAATCCTGATGGAGTAAATCCTGTCAGGACTGCTAAAGTCAGAAAGTCTTCTGCTGCTAAAATTAATAAATTGCATGAGAAAGGAACCCAACATGTATGGGTTCCTAAGTGTTCTAACTAGTGTGTTTCTATTCTGATGCAGGGTAAAAAGAAAAATGTGTTAGTCATGGATAGTGGATGTTCTGTGCACATGACTGGAAACAAAGCCCTGTTATCAGAATATGAGGAAAAAGCTGGCCCAACTGTGTCTTATGGAGATGGCAACATTGGACAAACCTTGGGATATGGCAATATAATCATTGGAAATGTCATCATTGAAAAAGTAGCTCTAGTGAAGGGACTAAAACACAACTTGTTGAGTATTAGTCAAATCACTGACAGAGGTTATCATGTCAATTTCTATTCCACACATTGTGAAGTAGTCAGTAAAGCAACAGGGCAGATAGCACTAACTGGCTACAGGCATGGTAACATATATGAAGCCAACATTCTCTCAGATACTGATGGCTCCCCTACATGTTTCATCAGTAAAGCTTCAGTAGATGAAAGTTGGAATTGGCACAAGAAGCTTTCTCATCTCAACTTCAGCAACATCAATGAGTTGGTTAAGAAAGAGTTAGTAAGAGGATTACCTAATGTCTTATATACACCTGATGGACTCTGTGATGCATGCCAAAAAGCAAAACAAAGAAGGACATCATTCCAGAGTAAATCAGAATCCTCTATTGAAGAACCATATCACATGCTACATCTTGATCTGTTTGGTCCAGTCAACATCATGTCCATCAGTAAGAAAAGGTACACTCTTGTAATTGTTGATGAATATTCTAGATTCACCTGGGTGTATTTTCTGCATAGAAAAGATGAAACTCCTGAAGTTCTGTTGGATCATGTGAGGATGATTGAGACAACCACAAAGTACAAAGTCAAGATTCTGAGAAGTGATAATGGTACTGAATTTAAGAATTCAAAGATGGAAGAGTTCTGCAAATACAAAGGAATCATTCAACAATTCTCTACTCCTGGCACACCTCAGCAAAATGGAGTAGTAGAAAGGAAGAATAGAACTCTTATTGAAGCTGGCAGAACTATGTTGGAAGAAGCTAAATTACCTACATATTTCTGGGCAGAAGCAGTCAACACAGCATGCTATACACAAAATCTCACATTGATAAACAGGCATGGTATCACTCCTTATCAGTCACTCAAGGAGAAGAAACCAAGTCTGAAGCATTTGCATGTGTTTGGCTGTAAATGTTTTGTTCTCAGAACTCATCCTGAACAGCTAGGGAAATTTGAAACAAAGGCTGATGAAGGAATATTCATAGGTTATCCTACATCAAGAGCCTTCAGAGTTTTTAATTTGAGAACAAGAACTGTCATGGAGTCAATTCATGTATCTTTTGATGATAAGAAGATAACTGGAATCATTGAAGACTCGCATGATAGATTGTTATTTGAAAATGAAGCTTCCAAGGAACCTGAAGAAATTGAATCAGATCCTGTCAATTCATCAGATACTGATGGGTCACCAAATCCTGATGACTCACCAGGTACTGATGGTGCTAATACTGATGATGCAAACAACAGTGATACAACTAGTAGTGCTAATGTTGAGGGGGAGCAACGGCATTCAACTACAAGTTCAGAGTCAACTCAATCATCAAGACAGAATTCTTCAGATACTGATTCAAATGAAGATCCTGATAACACATCAGGAGGGCATAACAATAATTCAGGGAGAGCTTCAAATCAATCAAATTCTTTCAATCAAGTTAACACCAATCCAGGGGGAGCATCTACTTCAAGAAACAATTTGACACCAGCAAGGAAATGGACAAAAGATCATACTCCTGATTTGATAATTGGAGATCCTGATGCAGGTGTTCAAACAAGAAGTGCAACTCAGAATGAATGTTTATATAATGTTAGGCCGAATACACAATATAATCAAGTATGTATGAGAATAACAATAATTAAGAACACTGTTTATGAATCAATAAACTGTATTTATATTAACAGCTTCTCTCTTTATGATGTTAATGAATCACAAGGAGCTTCTAGGTTACAATAATAATATATCAATAATCGCGTCCCTTCTAGGGATAACCTATCTGTGTTTATATAGTACACAGCTACATACAATCCTTATCTAATTGATATTCCTATAAATCAGCTATACAATTTATATCAATTAAGGATTGCTTCAGTCTTCTATTCTGTTTCCTTAGCTGTATCAATATATTCTACTTCTTTCCATCTTCAGAATATATTGCTTCTAGAATCTTCAATTCAGCACCGACAGCTAATACAACTATCACCTTGTCAGACTTTAAATAAACTCTGACCGGCTTCAATTAAACTCTTCACCCTGTCAGAGTTTAACTAAACTCTGACTGGCTTCTGATAAACTCTTGTCAGTACCTGTTGCTTAAACACTGATAAACAAACATTAGCAATTATATCTAACAATCTCCCCCAACTTGTTCATAATAAAATGTACAAGTTAAACATATAATTGATGATGTCAAAACCATTTAACAAATGCAGTGTTTAACATATAACAGAGTTTAATTTAAAACAGAGTTTAAATTTGACTTAGAATAGAAAATATTAAAAACTTACAGTCAGACTTTACTTGACTTCTTCAATATCAGGTACAGTCCTGAGATAATCAATCAGCAGTCTTCTCTCAGCATTCTCAAGTTCAGCTATCATAATCTTTTTCAGCTCCTTATACTCTGGATCTCCTTCACCAGTTTGATATATGGCAGCCCTCAGAGAATAGATACTGTTCTTCTTCATGTCATTTCCTAACCGAATGTACTGAGCTTTATCTGACTCTAAGTTGAATTCTAAGACTTTTATTCCAAGTGCAGTTTTAAATCTAGCACTGTTTTTCTTCATCTTCACCAACTTTCCAGCATGATCTCTATACTTTGGAATATAAGCATTTGAGACTTCTCCTCCTCCAAGCATCACTTTTGATCTCAGCATCTTTTCTCTTAAGATTTGAGCAACATTATGGGTGTGTCTGTTCTTAACTTTCAACAGATAAAGTACATATTCAAGTTCTTCCCATGATTTGAGATTTACATCAGATTCTCCAACTCTATAAACACTTCCATCACTCATGAAGTATAACAGAAACTGCTTCTTCAAGACTCTGTGAAAAATCAACTGAACAGATTCTAACTTATCAAGATTTTCTTGTGTACCCCCAATACCAGATCCTGCCAGTGAAATATTGTCTTGAGATCTGTTATTTATTCTCTTCTCCCTATGTGAACCTAAACCAGACTTATCATAAGATTCTTTTCCAAGTACAGTCCTGGTTTGAGAAAAATCCACAGGTTGAAGTGTCAGAGTTTCAGAGAGTACAGGTCTTAAGAAACCTTTGAGTTGAGGAGCTAGCTGAGTTTGCACAGTTTGAGCCTTGTCAGAGGCTGGCTTAACTTCAATAGTATCATCAACTTGAGCAGCGTCAGAGGTTGATTTTGCTAATCTTGTTTCAACTTGAGCAATGTCAGAGGTTGAATTATCTTTCTTCTTCAGGTTAGGCTCTTCAATCATTTTGCCTTTACCCTTATCAGAGTTTCTAATCACAGGTCTCCTTGTATATTGTATACTCTGTTGTGTATTCTCTTTGATAGAAATACCAACTTCTTTCTTCCTAGGAGCCTTGATTTCCTGTTTCTTGTAGATTCCAGCTTCAAGATTTTTCTTGTGTTCCTCAGCAAGCATCTGTTCTTCAGCCTGGATATCTTCAATAGTAACTTCCTTTCCATGCTCTTTAATAAAGATCCTAGCAGCAATCTCTTCATCAGTAGATGGGTTAGCTGAAACAACTAAGCTTTTGTTGTGGTTTGAAGTAAATTGACCACCAGAGTTTATTACACGTCTTTGCCTTTGAGCAGAAATCCTTCTTTCATTTCCTCTGCTTCCCCCATCAGTAGAATCATCCTTCCGTCTCAGAGTTTGAGTATCTTTGCATTTGTCTTTAGGTACACTCTCCCCCTTTTTGACATCATCAGAAAGTAGTACTGATGTCAGCAATTCAAGCGCAGTAGAAATGGAAGTCAGTTGAGCAGACATAGCATTCTGGTTGTCCTCAACTGTCCCAAGCCTCTTCTTGATTTCTTCAGAATCCCTGGCTTGCTGCTTGAACATGGCATAGTAAGAAGTTCTGTCAGCCTTTAAAGTAAGATCCCTCAGACTTACGTCATTCCTCAGTTTTGTAAGCATTTGTTGATTCTCATCAAATCTATTATTGAGAGATTTGACTTGAATAACAGTTGCCTGTAAGCTCGTAAGGACATCAGGATTTGTAATCTTCTTAACAGAATCAGATAGAAAATCTGCAGCCCGTTGTGCTGGAAAGACACAATCTGCATTAGTCCATGTATTGTAGTACATATTCTGAAAATGCTCAGAAGCAGCCCTTTGAACTTCCCTCTCTTCAGTAGAATTTGCTTGAAGATCAGAAACTTCCACTTGAATATCAGAGTTTGAATGAGCAGGACTAGCTTCAGCATTGTCATCCTCTCTGTGAATATCTTCAAGCACATTTTCAGCAGTGATTTCATCAATTAACCGTGCAGTTGCATCAGGTACTTGATCTGCTACAGTTTGAGGAACATCAGAGTTTGCTGGAACAGTAACCTCTGCTTCTCTCTGAACAATCTCAACAACTGATTGTTGCAAAGTTTCAAGGAAAACAATATCCTCATGATCATTATCTGTTGCATCAGCATGTACAGCAACAGCTTCTGGAACTGGATCAACTCTAATCTGATCAACTTCCTCACCTTTCTCAAAATCAAGAGAAATGATTTCTGTGTGAGAAGCAATAGGTTCTACTAATTCAGTAGTAGCTTGATCAGCTTCCAGTACAGTATCTTCATGATCCACAATCCTGCTGTCAGAGTATGCAGCAGCTTCCTCAACTACATCATCAGCTTTTGATGTAGGAGCTTCTGTTTCAAAATCCATCATAATAGTTTCAGGATTTGCAGCATCCTCAGCAGTTAGAATATCCTCCTCAACAACAATTGCAGGAGTACTTGAAGGAACAGTTGTAATCACAATCTCCTCATTCTCTGATGTAGGAGCTTCAGTGTCCTCAGGTTCTTTGTCCATATTGGCAATGATATCACCAAAAAGTTGATCAGCAACTAGTCTTCTCTTTCTCTGATGAAGAGTTTCTTCATCAGCTTCAGTTTCTGAGTCTACAATAGAATCAGCAGCAACAGACTTTGCCCTTTGGGCTCGCCTTTTCTTCAATCTTTTTCTCTGAGGCACAACATCAACATTTGATACCTCAGCTTCAGTTTGTTGCAAACCAGACTTAACTGCTCGAACTTTGGAACTCTTTGACCTCTGTGGTTGAGACACAGAAGGTCCAGCTTCAGCAGTTGAGACTTGTTGTTGTTGTAAGTTGTCAAGAAATTGTTGCACTGATGCAGGCAACATTAAAGGACCAACTTCTCCTTTCTTGTTGTCCTTGTTGATAAGGTCAGAAAATATACGTTTGTGCAGTTTAAACGAAAGTATAACATCATCCTCTACTATCTCAACATTTGGGCAGCAAAAATTGAATATCAATTGACAAAACCTAGAGAAATAAACAACATTTCTATTCTCTAGCATTTTCTCACCAATATTAGTTAAAACTAATCTAGCAACATCAAATTGACTGCCATAGAGAAGAGAATACCCGATCTGTAGACTATCCGTGGGAATCGCATCCCAATTGGTGCACTTCTTTCCAAAAGCCCGAGTAATGCAATCGAAAAAGAAGCTCCACTCCTTGCGCAAAAATGGCCTTTTGAGTTGACCTATCTTTGTCAAAGGTCCAGTGTAGCCTATCTCGTTCATCATTCTGACTAGCTCAGAGTCTCCAACAGAGATTGTGAATGCATTGAAATCTTCAAGACTCAAAGCATCACGAACAGTAGTAGGAGTAACAACAAATTCATCTCCTTGAAACTCAAAAATTATAGATGGCGATCCAGACTCTCCTCCATTATCATAAGTACCTGTCTGCCAAAAAGTTCGAATTTGAGTCGCAGACAGCTTCGATGGTGCGGTTAGAGCAGTACCAATATCTGAGTGTAACAAGAACCTCTGAATCAAATGAAACGCCTCCGGTGCGTTCTCATTTGCTACAGGAGCAGAATAATTGTTGGGAACAAATTCTAATTCAGAAGCAATAAACGCTGTAGTTGCCATTAGTAAGATTGGAAAACAAGAAGAACTGGGCTTTGAAAGTGTTTGAGTGTTTGTGTGTGAGTAAAAGCTTATGAAAAGATGAGGTGCGTAAAAGATTGAATCGTGTGTATGTAGTGTATTAAATAGGAACTGTAACGATTAAAAGTATGTTAGTGGGACAGATGTCAAACGTGCATACGCTGACAGCTGTGTCTAACAACTTCCAATACACGTGCAGACGTGGAGACACCTGGCATCACATATAACACTCAAAATATCCGCTTAAAAAAAATTAATAATAATAAAATTATCAATTTTAATAATAAAGTACAAAGGAGCTCAACAGTCAGAATAATAATGACTGTCTTGAAACTCCGCACCTTATTATCCCAAGCGCTTCGATTCAAGGAAAAACCTTTCAGTTACCTTGTTGAATGCTTTAAAAACCGAAGCATTTTAACAACAGGCTTCATATCTTAAAATTACCATACACCAAATGGCAGGAACCTTTGAATTCATGGATGTAGAATCATTCGTGAACATGAACTGGCATCAACAAGCAAACTATATCATCGATGAGTTTCGTGTTCTGTCTTTTCTGAATGATGAAGGTCTTATAGCAGATGATGAAATAGCGGAAGGACCGATCTCTAATCCTTATGTGCACATCATCCGTCCCGGTCCATATGATGTGCCCATCCTGGCAGACGATCATACTATGGAGATTTGTATGATGCTCTTCCAGCAGAGCTTCCTGATGGGTACTGAGGAGACAATCTTCTTGGAATCCTGCAAGCTGCAAAGCAGAAAGAGAATCCAGGAAGATGATGATGATGATTCATCTTCAGGATGTTGTCAAGCAATCCCAGATGGTATAATGATCAGTTGAACAACTGGGTAGCGATCATCAGAAGTAATAGAGCACAATAGCTTCTGGCTCTAGCTCTTCTGCTTCAGTTGTAGCATTCAAATACTTGTCCTGGTTAAATAGATCTTCTCTTTTGTAACCATAGTGATTAGTATGTACCAGAAAGTTTAGCTAAACATGAGTATGAAATGGTCTGAATGTAAATATGAATCAATTAATGAAAAAAAAAATTTGTTTCTTTACATATCAGTATTATCAATTTTGCATAGTAATTGTAAAGTGAAAGAAATGATATCACTTTAAACAATAAACTAACATACTCAGCAGCATTACGAATCACTATTAGGACTTATCAAACACACTCTTTCTTTTCTCCGTTCAATCATACTTTTTCTGAAAAACAAATGGCTAATCTCAAAGTTATAAAATGTCTGAAACAAAGAGATTATTTTAACCATCAGAGATTAAAACAAAGTAACCTCGGCGTATTTCACACAATACATCAGTGTTTACCATTTGTCCTTCTTTGTCAATAAACTCTTTTCTCAATCTGTACAGTTGTGAAAATATGTGTGTGTAGTAGCAGAGTTTACCGAAATCAGTATTTAGATCATCTCAAAGTGCATAAAATCCATAAACTAAAGTAGTAAAAACTGGTTGCCTAAACTCTCATGTATAACATAGACACTGATTTTTCTATCTAAACTCTGTATTACTGATATCCTTTCATTTGGATATGTCTTTTATTTTTCACCCCCTTTATTATATATATATTTTATTATTATTATTATTATTATTATTTTTTTTTTTTTTTTTTTTTCCAGTAATCAGTGGTTGGCACTAGTCACCAAAAATCAAAGATTTTAGCCCTTATTTCATACAATAAGTTCCTGGATCTTCCTAGGCACACCATGATCTCAAAGGAATTTGTGCTCTGTTTGGCATCTTTTGATTGGAGGGTGAATTAATTGCAATGAATAATCAGAGTTTAGACTTTTCATCAGTAATTATAATTAACTTATGAGAGAAGATGCAAACAGCTAATACAGACTCAGTGTATAGGATCAATAAACTAAGAGATGCTATAAATATAGAGACAGTATCATGCTGTGTTAGCTTACTGCACATATTTGAGATCAGAATCTATCAACTCTTAAGGATTCACAATTACTTACTGAGAATTATGCTTCATACAAATTTCTTCATTGGTCCATATGTTCCAGACAAAATGACAATCAGAGTATAGCATTTAAACTGTAACATTCAGAGTATGACCAACTTTTTATGACTCACAGAGTTTAGCATCAGAGTTTAACCGACAGAGTTTATGACACTGGTACTCATAACAGTTAATATATGCAAGGAATCATGAGCATTAAACAATCAAACATGGATAGATTTTGAGTCTAACCCGTATCTCTAGTCAGAACCAGAGATCATTCCAAGTTCATTTACCAATCTTGTAAACGTAGCTTCACTCAAAGGTTTGGTGAAGATATCTGCAAGTTGTTGGTCTGTAGACACAAAATGAAGCTCAATGTTCCCTTCTTCCACATGTTCTCTGATAAAATGATATCTTATGCTGATATGCTTGGTCATGGAGTGCTGTACTGGATTACCTGTCATAGCAATAGCACTTTGGTTATCACAGAAAATAGGTATTTTAGAGTACCTTAACCCATAATCCAGCAGTTGATTCTTCATCCATAAAATCTGTGCACAACAGCTACCAGCTGCTATATACTCTGCTTCAGCAGTGGATGTGGAGATTGACTTCTGTTTCTTGCTGTACCAAGAAACTAATCTGTCACCTAAAAATTGACAGCTTCCACTTGTACTTTTTCTGTCTATCTTACAGCCTGCAAAATCTGCATCAGAGTAACCAATTAACTTAAACTTTGATTCTCTAGGATACCACAAACCCAGGGTTATGGTTCCTTTGAGATATTTGAAGATCCTTTTTACAGCTGTTAGATGAGGCTCTCTGGGATCTGCTTGAAATCTTGCACAAAGACATGTTGCATACATGATATCAGGTCTACTTGCAGTAAGATACAGTAGAGACCCTATCATTCCTCTGTAGTTAGTCATATCTACTGAGGCTCCTGTGTCTTTGTCAAGCTTCGTTGCTGTAGCCATGGGAGTTGTAGCAGATGAACTATCAAGCATACCAAATTTCTTTAGAAGATTTCTGGTATACTTTGCTTGATTGATAAAAATCCCATCATCTGTTTGCTTGACCTGTAAGCCTAGAAAATAACTAAGCTCTCCCATCATGCTCATTTGATACCTGGATTGCATAAGCTTTGCAAACTTCTTACAAAGTTTGTCATTAGTAGATCCAAAAATAATATCATCTACATAAATTTGAACTAAAAGCAAATCATCACCAGAATTGAAATAAAACAAGGTTTTATCAATTGTACCTCTTGTGAACCCACTTTCTAAAAGAAATTGAGCAAGAGTTTCATACCATGCTCTTGGTGCTTGCTTTAGTCCATATAATGCCTTGTCAAGCCTGTAGACATAATCTGGATGCTTGGAATCTACAAATCCTGGTGGTTGTTCAACAAACACTTCTTCTTCAAGCTTCCCATTGAGAAAAACACTTTTTACATCCATCTGAAAGACTTTAAACTTCTTGTGTGCAGCATAGGCCAGAAAAATTCTTATGGCCTCCAATCTTGCAACTGGAGCAAAGGTTTCATCATAGTCAATTCCTTCCTGTTGTGAATAACCTTTTGCCACAAGTCTAGCCTTGTTTCTTGTAATCACACCTTCACTGTCAGTCTTGTTTCTGAAAACCCACTTTGTACCTACAATTGATCTATTCTTTGGTCTAGGTACAAGTGTCCAGACTTCATTTCTTTCAAATTCATTTAACTCTTCTTGCATTGCTGTAATCCAATTAGCATCTTGAAGAGCTTCCTCCACTTTCTTTGGTTCTGTTTGAGACAAGAAAGCATGATACAGACACTCATTGTTTGTTGCACTTCTAGTTCTCACACTAGCATCAGGATCTCCAATTATGAGATCAGGTGTGTGTGCCTGTGTCCACTTTCTGGCTGTTGGTAAGTGGTTTCTTGCATCATTATTGAATCCTCCCCTTTGATCCATGCTCTCCTGATTCATATGTTGACTTTCTGCAGTATCTGAGGCTCCCCCTGAGTTGGATGGCTCAGTGTTTGAGCTGTCAGAGTTTGAATCAGTTTCCTCAACTGACTCACTTGCTGTGTCTTGTTGAGCTTCTTCACGCTCCCCCTCAACTGGTTCTCTATTTTGTTCAATTTGAGAATTTCCAGTTTCTCCAGTATTTACCAGTAGAGGTTCAGAGTATGCTTCGTCAGAGTTTGTCAACCCTGCTTCATCAGAGTTTATATCATCAGAGAATAGATCTTTATTTTCAAAACGTAGTTGATCATATCCATCCTTGTCTTCAAGTCCAATTATTTTCTTGTCATCAAACGACACATGTATGGATTCCATGATCACCTTCGTTCTCAGATTGTAAACTCTGAATGCTTTTGTTGACAATGGATAGCCAACAAAGATTCCTTCATCAGCTTTTAACTCGAACTTGGTCAACTGTTCAGGATGAGTCTTCAACACAAAGCATTTGCATCCAAATATGTGAAAATATTTCAAATTTGGCTTCTTGTTTTTCACCATCTCATATGGTGTTTTTCCATGCTTGTTGATCAGAGTTGCATTTTGAGTAAAACAAGCAGTTTGAACAGCTTCTGCCCAGAAATAAGTTGGCAATTTTGCTTCATCAAGCATAGTTCTGGCAGCTTCAATTAAAGTTCTGTTCTTTCTTTCAACTACACCATTTTGCTGTGGAGTTCCAGGTGCAGAAAATTCTTGTTTGACTCCTCTTTCCTTGCAGAAAGCTTCCAAGATTGAGTTTCTGAATTCAGTTCCATTATCACTCCTTATAATTTTGACTTTGTGCTGTGATCTTTTGTCCAGTAGATTTACATGATCCATCAACATTTGAGCAGTTTCATCCTTCTTTGACAAGAAATACACCCATGTATATCTAGTATATTCATCAACAATTACTAGAGCATATTTCTTTCTGCCCATGGACATCACATTCACTGGTCCAAAGAGATCAACATGTAGAAGATGATAAGGTTCCACTACTGAAGATTCAGATTTGCTCTTGAAAGATGACTTCCTTTGCTTGGCCTTTTGACAAGAATCACATAGACCATCTAGATTGAGTATTGATTTTGGAAGTCCTCTTACAAGATCCTTTCTAATAAGCTCATTTATGTTGTTCAAATTGAGATGAGAGAGCTTCTTGTGCCAATTCCAACTCTCTTCATTTGACATTCTTGCAGTCAGACACACTGTTTTTCCATCAGAGTTTGTTACCAAACTTGCTTCATAAATATTGTTGCGCCTGTGTCCAACTAGAACAACTTTCCCAGTAGATTTACTGATAACTTCACAGTATTCACTATGAAAATCTACATGGTTTCCTCTGTCACAGATTTGACTCACAGATAACAGATTATGCTTGAGTCCTGAGACCAGAGCTACATTTGTGATGATGACACTTCCAAGATTAATATTGCCATATCCCAGAGTGTGTCCTATGTTGCCATCTCCATAGGAAACTTTTGGGTCAGCCTTCTCCTCAAAGTCTGATAGCAGGGCTTTATTTCCAGTCATATGTCCTGAGCATCCACTGTCTAAGATAAGTGTGCTCTCTATTATACCCTTATTTTCAGAAGATTCAGTCTCATCTCTGACAGTTGCCATAAGAGCATAGTTTTCTCCATCATCAGAGTCTGAAGTATCTGCCCAGTCTCTGCCTTTAGAGATGAGTGCTTTCTCAGATTTGCCTTTCTTGCACTCTGGAGCATAATGACCCATCTCCTTACACTTGTAGCACTGGATTTGAGACTTATCCTTCTTGCCAGACTTGATCTCTTTTCCATCAGACTTTCTGAAACTTCTCCTTTCAGAGTTTGAATCTTTCCTTGAGAATCTCTTTCCTTTCTTGAAGTTCTTGAATCCCATCTTCTTAAAGGTCTTCACCATCAATGCAGCCATTTGCATCATCTGTTCTTCATCATCCTCAGAGTCAGAAGATTCATCAGAGTTTGAGTCATCATCAGAGTTTGATGACTCACTTTCAGATTTAATAACTAAAGCCTTTCCCTTGGCTTTCTTCCTTGATGATTCCTTCTTGATGGGCTTCTCCTCGACTTTGAGAGCAACAGATTTTGTCTTCTTGCTGGACCTCCTGTTTCTTTGTTCTATCTCAAGTTCATGAGTCTTTAACAATCCATAGATCTCATCAAGATCTGTATCAGCAAGATCATAATTATCTCTGATTGTTGTTGCCTTTAAATCCCACTTTTCAGGTAGAGATAACAGAAACTTGAGATTGGACTCTTCAAGTTCATATTCCTTATCTACCAGAGACAGATCGTTCAACAGTTTGCAAAATCTGTCATAAGTCTCAGTCAAGGTTTCATTAGTTCTTGAATCAAAGTGCTCATACTCCTGTGTGAGTATTGTTTTTCTGTTCTTCTTAATAGCACCTGTTCCCTGGCATCTGACTTCTAAAGCATCCCATATCTCTTTGGCAGTTTTGCAGCCAATTACTCTGTTAGACATTACATTATCTAAAGCACTGTGGAGAAGATGTCTAACCTTTGCATCCTTTGCAATTGATGAGATATCCTCAGGAGTCATATCTTTCTTTTCCTTTGGAACAGTCTTTTGTGCTTGACCATCAACAACAGGGGACAATTTAGTTGGCATATGAGGACCATCATTAATTCTGTCAAGGTATTCTGGATCTGTAGCCTCCAGAAACATGGTCATCTTAACCTTCCAAATCGGATACTCTACTGGCCTGAGAATTGGAACCCTGATTGTTTCATATCGACTCACAGAATTGGGCTTAACCTGTTCAGCCTTAGGAGCAGTTTGATTTTCTTCAGACATGATTAATACTGTGTTTGAATCGTAAAACTGTATATATTAAACAGCCTTGGCTCTGATACCAATTGTTAGGCCGAATACACAATATAATCAAGTATGTATGAGAATAACAATAATTAAGAACATTGTTTATGAATCAATAAACTGTATTTATATTAACAGCTTCTCTCTTTATGATGTTAATGAATCACAAGGAGCTTCTAGGTTACAATAATAATATATCAATAATCGCGTCCCTTCTAGGGATAACCTATCTGTGTTTATATAGTACACAGCTACATACAATCCTTATCTAATTGATATTCCTATAAATCAGCTATACAATTTATATCAATTAAGGATTGCTTCAGTCTTCTATTCCGTTTCCTTAGCTGTATCAATATATTCTGCTTCTTTCCATCTTCAGAATATATTGCTTCTAGAATCTTCAATTCAGCACCGACAGCTAATACAACTATCACCTTGTCAGACTTTAAATAAACTCTGACCGGCTTCAATTAAACTCTTCACCCTGTCAGAGTTTAACTAAACTCTGACTGGCTTCTGATAAACTCTTGTCAGTACCTGTTGCTTAAACACTGATAAACAAACATTAGCAATTATATCTAACATATAATAACTTTCTATCCAAGGAGGAGCCTAAGAAAGTTGAAGATGCACTTAAAGATGCTGATTGGGTTACTGTAATGCAAGAAGAACTGAATGAATTTGAAAGGAATGAAGTCTGGAAACTGGTACCAAGACCAAAGAATAGATCAATTGTTGGTACAAAGTGGATTTTCAAGAACAAGACTGATTCTGATGGAGTCATTATCAGAAATAAAGCTAGACTAGTTGCAAAGGGGTATTCCCAACAAGAGGGAATTGACTATGATGAAACTTTTGCTCCTGTTGCAAGACTAGAAGCCATCAGGATATTTCTTGCTTATGCAGCACATAAGAAATTCAAGGTTTTCCAGATGGATGTTAAAAGTGCTTTCTTAAATGGTGAACTGGAGGAAGAAGTTTATGTTGAACAACCTCCTGGTTTCATTGATCCTAAATATCCAGATCATGTCTACAGACTGGATAAGGCACTTTATGGACTAAAGCAAGCTCCAAGAGCATGGTATGAAACCTTAGCTCAATTCTTACTGGAAAGTGGATTCAAAAGAGGTGCTATTGATAAAACTCTATTTTATTTGAATCATGGTAAGGAGTTGCTGTTAGTTCAGATTTATGTTGATGATATCATTTTTGGGTCAACAAACAATAAGCTGTGTGAAAAGTTTTCCAAGCTTATGCAGTCAAGATATCAAATGAGCATGATGAGAGAAATGAGTTACTTTCTGGGTCTTCAAGTTAAACAGACTGATGAAGGGATTTTTATTAATCAGTCTAAATACACAAGGAATTTATTGACAAGGTTTAACATGCAAGACAGTACTCCTGCTTCAACTCCCATAGCTACAGCTACCAAACTTGATCCTGATCAAGGTGAAGAGGTAGATGTAACTCACTACAGAGGAATGATTGGCTCTTTATTGTATCTCACTGCCAGTAGACCAGATATCATGTTTGCAACCTGTCTATGTGCAAGATTTCAAGCAAAACCTAGAGAACCACATCTGATTGCAGTCAAAAGAATTTTCAGATATCTCAAAGGCACTCCTTCACTTGGCCTTTGGTATGCAAGGGAATCAGATTTTGGGTTGTGTGGTTATTCAGATGCTGATTTTGCAGGATGCAAAATAGACAGGAAAAGTACTTCAGGAAGTTGTCAGTTTTTGGGTGGAAGACTAGTTTCATGGTTCAGTAAAAAGCAGAAATCCATTTCCACTTCAACTGCAGAAGCTGAGTACATTGCTGCAGGAAGCTGTTGTGCTCAGATAATGTGGATGAGAAATCAGTTGTTAGATTATGGCCTGTCATACTCAAAAATCCCTATTTATTGTGATAACCAGAGTGCTATTGCAATGACAGGAAATCCAGTTCAGCATTCTCTTACTAAACACATAAGTATCAGATATCACTTTATAAGAGAACAGGTTCTGGAAGGAACAATTGAACTTCACTTTGTTCCTACTGATCAACAACTAGCTGATATATTCACCAAGCCACTGCCTGAAGCTACTTTCAATAAGTTGGTGAATGAACTTGGAATGATGAATTTTGAGAATTTCTGAGGAAAAGCTACAGAGAGGAAATCCTGATAACTGTCAAATCCTGATGGTTATTCAGAAAGGTATGTATCCTTGATCAAATCCTGATAGGACTCAATCCTGACAGGAAATCAATTGGTCAAATCCTGATGTTCAGATATTGAAGCTGGTATGAAAACCAGAGGTTCTATGCTAATTTGTCATTAACACTCCTGGTAAACTCTGGACAATTAGATTATTACTTAGTCTTTGATTAAGTTTTCAGTCTTAATTATCAATTTCAATTTCATTATTATCAGAGTTTATTATTTATCATCTCTATATCACTATGAGTGTTACTAACAAATTTTGCAGGCAAGTACAGGAAGAAAACAATTGAGAAAATGGACAAATTTCATTAATACTTGAAGATTCATTACACATGAAAATTGGAAATTACATATTTGTTTTCCTAGTCTATTTTCTACTCAGGAACACGTGCCCTGCAAATTAGCATGAACGCTCCTGAGCAGCTTCACAGTCCATCAGAACTGGAAGGTCTCTTGTTCCATCCTTAAGAGACAAGGAGGGGAGCAGATGCACTTGAAGGCGGATCGTCACCGTGATCACCGGGACTCTTCCATGCCTGAACACTGCAAGAAGTGCATGCATCAAGCTTTCTCTTTTTTGTCTCTCACTCTCTTCAGTCTCTTCATCATCCCAATCGTCTTCATCCTCTTCATTGACAACGATGAGATTTTCAAGAGGATTCCAATCAGGATTTGCCTGATGGAAGTTATGAAGAAGCACATCAGCCATTGCATTCACAAAAGCATGATGCTCCTGTGGATCAGGAATAGGCTGAGGTCCCTCTTGCTCTGCAATCTCTGCTAGAGCCTCATCCATTTGTTGCCAAATTCTATCAAGTTCTTCATCAGGTATGTTGTTTTGATTGTTGGCAGCCATTGAAAAACAAAGAAGGTGAAAGGTTTTTCGTAAGTTTTTCTCTGGAGAGGGTTTGTGTTTTAATAGATATATGATGATTATGCTTAACAGTTCTCTTTTATAGAGAATGTGTATTAAGGGTGCAGGTCATTTCTACAATCTCGATGAGACGGTTCGATTTTCCATAAATATTTTTGCCTCGTTTGCTGGTAAGCGTGTTTTAATTCTATGACCATTAATTTGGTTATTTTTCTTAAACCAAAACGCTATTCAGGATTGTTAAAATAAATTTTGTTTTCTTAAATAAAATTTTATTTTAATCTTATTGAATATTTTTTTTCAATCCTGATATGGCAAAATATTTTGTGCGGAAATGCTTTTATTCCTGATGAGGTTAGGTTTTTCTTACATCAGAAAATGCCTACTCGTTATGGACTACTTTCTAATGCTATGGGGCAAGGTCCAACCCACCTTGTTCCTGACACAAGCATGCAACCTAAACAGATTAAACAGTTCACAACCACCTCTACTGTCTCTCAAAAGACTTTAGTTGTAAAATCAAAGAAATCAGCTAGAACTGATGTGTCTGGAAGGCAATCAGGTTCAAAGGATTTTTCCTCTACACCACTCACTAAAAAGAAGATACAAGGGGGTGTACAAGGGGTCCTGGTGAAGAAAGCTGATAAGGTTGTTAAGAATGTTCCTGTGAAAAGGAAGTTAAGGTTGATTGATGAAAGTGATTCAGAGGATGACTTACCTATATCCTCTGTGATGAATGTGAACAAGGAAGTTGCTGATACTGCTACTAAAGTTGTGGTACCTTTATCAAAACCACAAAAGACAAGGAAATTATCAACGAGCAGGTATCATATTCCTTTGACAGTGCAAATGAAGGATACTGATATTCAGACATCAAATCCTGATGAGTCATCTACTCCTGATGCTCTAGCAAATCCTGATGTTAGTATTCCTGATGCAACAACAAAAGTTGTCTCTATATCAGACTCTCCAGCCTCTCCATCTCAGATTAGAGAAATTTCTTGGGAGAAGGTTTCTACAACTGCTTCCTTGGTTGGTCTTACACCTACATCAAAGAAAAAGAGGAATGCAGAAGAGTTAGTCTATCAGAGACAGAAGAAGCTGAAAGGATCAAGCTCACAAGAACCTGAATTTCAGAGTAATTCAGCAGCTACTGTTGATCCTGCCACACAAGAACCACTCAATCAAAGTTTGGGTGAAGGCTTAGCTAGTGGAATGGTCACACAAGAACCATTTTCTCAAAGGGAGAATGAAGACATCAACATTCCAGCTACACAAGAACCATCTTCTCAAAGTGAAGATGCAGGCAAAGCTACAGCTTCTGTTGAAAGATTGGTCGCGAACATTGTCAATGAGGGAAGCACACAAGAACCTTTAACTCAAAGTGTTGAAGAAGCTTCTGAACCTCAAGCTCCACAAGAACCATTGGTATCAAATACTGATGCAAGCATATCAAATCCTGACGGTGTTCATCCTGACGCTAGTGGTGCTCCTGATAATGAACCTATTTTGATACAGCCACTTCGTTCAAGACCACTGGATCATCCTATCTCAGAACCACAGGATAAACTGAAAGGTATTGCTATTCCTGATCCTGATATTACTCATGATACTGCTGATGATACTTCTGATGATAGTGATGATGATGATGAGAATCGAAAAGAGAAGGAACAGCTTGCTACAGCACTCAAAATTAGTCTTGGAACTAATTTTGGTTCATCAAGTACATATATGGCTAGCAATGCTTTCACTGGGAAAGATCAGAGACAAGATTTTTCTACTCCTTCCTTTGATCCTGCAGAGGCATTTAGACAGAATGAATGGAACAATTCATGGCACCAATCTGATGAATCTATCAGTTTTTCTTCTGCTATTGAACATGCCTATAATGCAGTGAAGTCTATAGAGAATCAAGACTTGAAGAATCATCTGAAGGCTACTACTCTGTTATCCAAAAGCCTGAAAAGTGAGATTGATTCTATCAAGGGCTCAACTGAAAAAGTGAGGACTGATATCTTTAATAATTTTACAAAGGTGCCTACTACTTTACAACTAAGGGTAGTGGAATCCCAAGTGAAATCTGTTGTTTCAGAACAAACCTCAATCAATCAAAGAATTGATTCTCTGGATACTAAGGTAACTGAAATTCAAGCCTCTCTTTCCTTAATTTTGCAATTATTGTCAAATCCTGATGTCAAAAAGGGGGAGAAGGTTATTCAGACAAAATGTACACCTGATCTAGTATTAAGAAATAATGATGATGATACTGGAGATGATGGTGGTGACAAAGTGATACAAGGAGAAACCTCTGATGTTGTTGTTATGAAGACAATCCAAACTTCTCAAAGTCAAACAACGCAGTCAACTCATGTTTCTGATTCTGGAGTTAAGACAGTAAGAACATTGGTGCAATCTCAGATCCTGACGGAAGATCAAATCCTGACACCTGGTCATGGACACATTCTTGCTACAATTCCTGAAGGTGATGAAGATGTAATTATTGATAATCCTGAAGATGCATCAAATTTATTCCAGAAGTTTTCTACTAAAGACGGTAGAATTGTTACTCTATATCACACTGATAAAAGAGTTCAACAATTATATGCAAGAAAAGCACTCTCTACAGCAAGTGAAGAATATCCAGATCTCTCACATGAAGAATTCTTGAGACTACAAAGAGAGACAATGGAAAGCTATACTGCTCCTGCTAGAGGTAGAGGAAGCAGAGGTAGGAGAGGTGCTAGAAGAAGTAAAAGAGGTTCTTCAACTCAAACAGTACCTAGACAGACAAGGTCTAGAGGGTTAAGAATTGAAGAAATTCCTGAAGCTTCACAAAATCTAACAGATCCTGTTATCAAGGATATCATGGAGAAAGAAGACAAGGAATTTGTTGAAGAAGAACCTGAATTGAGAAGAAAAACAAGTAAATCAACTCTCAGCAATACAAATCAAATTGAAGATTCTAATCCTGACAATATTCAAGATCTTGACGAATCTGAAATTCTGCAAGAGGTTGATTTGATAATCTTATCTACTGTTGTTGATTGTCACAACAAAGAAGTAGATGAAGAAGAAGAAGCCAGAAGAAGAGATATTACAAAAAGAACATATGAAGATTTCAATCTCTATCTACAAAGGCTTAAAGTTTCAAATGAAAGACAATGGAGAAATACAAGCAGGCAAGAATCTTTACTTGAAAGAAGCTACACTCATGAAAAGGAGAAAGACAAGAAGTGGGAACACATAAGTACACTGAAGTGTGATACACCTATCAATTTTCAGACTGGTGGAATTATTACAAGTGCTTCAAGTGTTGTTGATTTGTCTGATATGGCTAGATCAAAAACACTCTGGTTAAAGATGTTTTCGAATCTGAAGCAAATGTCAAGTTACACAAGAGGAGGTATTGGACACAGGGATGCTGAATTTCTAAATATGTCATATGTTGATCCTTACTCCTTAACTGAAATTGGAGGTACTTTAACTTCTGAAAACCTGAACAATTTATTAGCTGTTGATATAGTTATAGATTGTCATGATGGTTTTGAAAAGAAAGAAAAGCTTGTTAGATATAATTCCTGACGTTTGTTTATCAGTGTTTAAGCAACAGGTACTGACCAGAGTTTATCAGAAGCCGGTCAGAGTTTATTTAAAGTCTGACAGGGTGAAGAGTTTAAAGGAAGCCGGTCAGAGTTTATTTAAAGTCTGACAGGGTGATAGTTGAATTAGCTGTCGGTGCTGAATTGAAGATTCTAGAAGCAATATATTCTGAAGATGGAAAGAAGCAGAATATATTGATACAGCTAAGGAAACAGAATAGAAGATAAGAAGCAATCCTTAATTGATATAACTTGTATAGCTAATTTGTAGGAATATCAATTAGATAAGGATTGTGTAACTGTGTACTATATAAACACAGATAGGTTATCCCTAGAAGGGACGCGATTATTGAATTATTATTCTTGTAACCTAGAAGCTCTTTGTGATTCATTAACATCACTAAGAGAGAATTATTTAATATAATTCAGTTTGTTGATTTACAAACCTGTGTTCTTAATTGTTATTCTCATACATACTTGATTATATATTGTGTATTCGGCCTAACAATTGGTATCAGAGCCAAGGCTGTTTAATATATACAGTTTTACGATTCAAACACAGTATTAATCATGTCTGAAGAAAATCAAACTGCTCCTAAGGCTGAACAGGTTAAGCCCAATTCTGTGAGTCGATATGAAACAATCAGGGTTCCAATTCTCAGGCCAGTAGAGTATCCGATTTGGAAGGTTAAGATGACCATGTTTCTGGAGGCTACAGATCCAGAATACCTTGACAGAATCTATGATGGTCCTCATATGCCAACTAAATTGTCCCCTGTTGTTGATGGTCAAGAACAAAAGACTGTTCCAAAGGAAAAGAAAGATATGACTCCTGAGGACATCTCATCAATTGCAAAGGATGCAAAGGTTAGACATCTTCTCCACAGTGCTTTAGATAATGTTATGTCTAACAGAGTAATTGGCTGCAAAACTGCCAAAGAGATATGGGATGCTTTAGAAGTCAAATGCCAGGGAACAGGTGCTATTAAGAAGAACAGAAAGACAATACTCACACAGGAGTATGAGCACTTTGATTCAAGACCTAATGAAACCTTGACTGAGACTCATGACAGATTTTGCAAACTATTGAATGATCTGTCTCTGGTTGATAAAGAATATGAGCTTGAAGAGTCTAATCTCAAGTTTCTGTTATCTCTACCTGAAAAGTGGGATCTAAAGACAACCACAATAAGAGATAATTATGAGCTTGCTGATACATATCTTGATGAAATCTATGGGTTATTGAAAACTCATGAACTGGAGATAGAACAAAGGAATAGAAGATTGAGTAAAAAGACAAAATCTGTTGCTCTCAAAGTCGAGGAGAAACCCATTAAGAAGGAATCATCAAGGAAGAAAGCCAAGGGAAAGGCTTTAGTCATTAAATCTGAGAGTGAGTCATCAAACACTGATGATGACTCAAACTCTGATGAAGCTTCTGACTCTGAGGATGATGAAGAACAGATGATGCAAATGGCTGCATTGATGGTGAAGACCTTCAAGAAGATGGGATTCAAGAATTTCAAGAAGGGAAAGAGATTCTCAAGGAAAGATTCAAACTCTGATAAGAGAAGTTTTAGAAAGTCTGATGGAAGGGAGACCAAGTCTGGCAAGAAGGATAAATCCGAAATCCAGTGCTACAGGTGTAAGGAGATGGGTCACTATGCCCCAGAGTGCAAGAAAGGCAAATCTGAGAAAGCACTCATCTCTAAAGGCAAAGACTGGGCAGATACTTCAGACTCTGATGATGGAGAAAATTATGCTCTTATGGCAACTGTCAGAGATGAGACTGAATCATCAGAAAATAAGGTACCCCTAACTACTTATGCTTATGATACTGATAATATATCTGAGTTAAGGGTATATCTGAAAAGTGTTCATGTTAGCTATAGGGATCAGACTTTAGAAAATGAGAGAATTAAATCTGAGAATCTTAGTCTTAAAGATAGAAACAAGTTTCTTGAAGGAGAACTTGAAAGTATGAAGCAGATTCAAAAAGAAAGAGATGATGCTGTTTATGTTGAACAGGAGTTGCTTAAAAGGTATAGGCAACTAGAATCTGATTTAGAGAAGGAAAGAAAAATAATCAAGACTTGGACAGATTCTGGAAGAGACACTCATCAAGTGTTTCAGACTGATTCTGTAGGTTTAGGTTATTGTGAAAATGATGAACTTAGGTTTAAAGACAAGGTTAAGGTAAAACCACAACTTAAACCTGTGAAATTTGTTCCAGAAGCCAATAAGTTAAAATCTGTTGTAATAAGGGAAGCTGATATGAAATCAGATGAAGCCTGTGAAAAACAGGAGAATATTATAACAGAAAACCTTATGGAAATAGAAGCTGTTAGAAAACCAGTAAAAACTTGTGAAAAACAGGTTAATGTTGGTTTGATGACAGGGAAACAGTTCAATCATAAGCTGAAAGAAGTAAAATCTGCCATGAAACCAAAAGGGTCCAAGAAGAATAGGAATGGAAAGATAGGCATAAATAAAAGAAATAATCATTTGCCTAATGCTGCTGCTCCAAGGAAAACATGTTATAATTGTGGTAGTTCTAATCATCTTGCTAATTACTGCACAAAGAATAGAAATATTAATTCTTTAACTTCTACATCAGGAGTAAAGAATGATTATGTTAGGGTTAGACCACAGACTTTATGCACACACTGTGGGAGCACTTGGCATTCCATTTATACTTGCAAGAGTTATCATGCTATTTATCATAACTATTATGAGCTAAAACCCAATCTGAAGTGGGTTAGAGCAAACTCTGCAAGTGTAAAGTCTGACAATGTTAGCTTAAACTCTGTTGATAGTAATTCCGCTGCAAAAGCTAACACTGTTAAGAAAGACAAAGGATCCAAGCAAGTCTGGGTCCTTAAAACTAACACTTAGTATTTGTTTGTGATTGCAGGGTATAATAGAGAGCACACTTATCTTGGACAGTGGATGCTCAGGACATATGACTGGAAATAAAGCCCTGCTATCAGACTTTGAGGAGAAGGCTGGCCCAAAAGTTTCCTATAGAGATGGCAACATAGGACACACTCTGGGATATGGCAATATTAATCTTGGAAGTGTCATCATTACAAATGTAGCTCTAGTCTCAGGACTCAAGCATAATCTGTTATCTGTGAGTCAAATCTGTGACAGAGGAAACCATGTAGATTTCCATAGTGAATACTGTGAAGTAATCAGTAAATCTACTGGAAAAGTTGTTCTAGTTGGACATAGGCGCAACAACATTTATGAAGCAAGTTTGGTAACAAACTCTGATGGAAAAACAGTGTGTCTGACTGCAAGAATGTCAAATGAAGAGAGTTGGAATTGGCACAAGAAGCTCTCTCATCTCAATTTGAACAACATAAATGAGCTAATAAGAAAGGATCTTGTAAGGGGACTTCCAAAATCAATACTCAGTCTAGATGGCCTATGTGATTCTTGTCAAAAGGCCAAGCAAAGGAAGTCATCTTTCAAGAGCAAATCTGAATCTTCAGTAGTAGAACCTTATCATCTTCTACATGTTGATCTCTTTGGACCAGTGAATGTGATGTCCATGGGCAGAAAGAAATATGCTCTAGTAATTGTTGATGAATATACTAGATATACATGGGTGTATTTCTTGTCAAAGAAGGATGAAACTGCTCAAACTCTGATGGATCATGTAAATCTACTGGACAAAGGATCACAGCACAAAGTCAAAATTATAAGGAGTGATAATGGAACTGAATTCAGAAACTCAATCATGGAAGCTTTCTGCAAAGAAAGAGGAGTGAAACAAGAATTTTCTGCACCTGGAACTCCACAGCAAAATGGTGTAGTTGAAAGGAAGAACAAAACTTTAATTGAAGCAGCCAGAACTATGCTTGATGAAGCAAAATTACCAACATACTTCTGGGCAGAAGCTGTTCAAACTGCTTGTTTTACTCAAAATGCAACATTGATCAACAAGCATGGGAAAACACCATATGAGATGGTGAAAAATAAGAAGCCAAATTTGAAATATTTTCATATATTTGGATGCAAATGCTTTGTGTTGAAGACTCATCCTGAACAGTTGACCAAGTTCGAGTTAAAAGCTGATGAAGGAATCTTTGTTGGCTATCCATTGTCAACAAAAGCATTCAGAGTTTACAATCTAAGAACTAAGGTGATCATGGAATCCATACATGTGTCATTTGATGACAAGAAAATAATTGGACTTGAAGACAAAGATGGATATGATCAACTACGTTTTGAAAATGAAGATCTATTCTCTGATGATATAAACTCTGATGAAGCAGGTTTGACAAACTCTGAAGAAGCATACTCTGAACCTCTACTGGTAAATACTGGAGAAACTGGAAATTCTCAAATTGAACAAAATAGAGAACCAGTTGAGGGGGAGCGTGAAGAAGCTCAACAAGACACAGCAAATGAGTCAGTTGAGGAAGCTGATTCAAACTCTGACAGTTCAAACTCTGAACCATCCAATTCAGGGGGAGCCTCAGATAATGCAGAAAATCAACATATGAATCAGGAGAGCATGGATCAAGGGGGAGGATTCGATAATAATGCAAGAAACCACTTACCAACAGCAAGAAAGTGGACACATGCACACACACCTGATCTCATAATTGGAGATCCTGATGCTAGTGTGAGAACTAGAAGTGCAACAAATAATGAGTGTCTGTATCATGCTTTCTTGTCTCAAACAGAACCAAAGAAAGTGGAGGAAGCTCTTCAAGATGCAAACTGGATAACAGCAATGCAAGAAGAGTTAAATGAATTTGAAAGAAATGAAGTCTGGACACTTGTACCTAGACCAAAGAATAGATCAATTGTAGGTACAAAGTGGGTTTTCAGAAATAAGACTGACAGTGAAGGCGTTCTGGGAGACAGGGGTTTATGATGATGGTGGTGAAACTGGGAGCCCATCCATAATCTTTGAGTTTGAAGAAATAGAGTATGTTATTACTGCTGGTACTATTCGAGATGCAATGGGGTTTCCTGAGTATCCTTCCTACACTGTTGGAATGGGTGATGAGGATTTAATACGAATGATGCGAGAGATTGGTTACTCTGGGCCATTGACAAAGATTGGGCAACTCAAAAGGCCGTTTCTGCGCAAGGAATGGAGTTTCTTCTTCGATTGCATCACGAGGACATTTGGAAAGAAATGCACAAATTGGGATGCTATTCCCACATACAGTCTGCAAATCGGGTATTCTTTATTATATGATAATCATTTTGATTGTGCACGACTTGTTTTGACTAACTTAGGGGAGAAGATGACAGAGAATAGAGGAGTTGTTTATTTTTCTAGATTCTGTCAGCTTTTGGTTTCTTACTGTGTTGAAGGGGTAGATGTTGTTAATGAAGATGTTTCTTGTTTTAAATTACACAAGAGAGTATTTTCTGATCTCATAAACAAAGATGTTAAGAAAGGAATTGTTGGAGACCTTTTGCTACCTGCTTCTGTGCAACAGTTTGTGGATGCTCAAGTAAATCCACAAACACAAGCTGAATCTCAACCAGAACCTTTAAACACAGAGTTACCTCCATCAACTTCTGTTAAACTTGCAAGGGGAGGTAGGACCAAACATATTGGTACTAAACCTGCAAGGAGATCATCTTCTGAAGCTGGGGTATCAAGACCTGAAGCGATGCCTCAGAAGACAAGGCTAAAGAAAAGAAGAGCCAATAGGGCAAAGTCTGTTGTTGAAGCCTCAGAGACTGAAACTGATGAAGAAACTCTTCATCAGAGAAAAAGAAGACTAGTGGCTGCACATCTTTTTGGTGCTATAAATGTCAATATGGACAGAGTTTCTGAGGAAACTGAAGCTCCTGCATCAGAGAATGAGGAGATTGTGACTGAAACTGTTCCTCAAGATACTCCTGAAATTGTTGTTGAGGAGGATTTTCTAAATGCTAATGAGGACAGAGTGTTTGTAAACACTGAAGCTCCTGAAGTGTTTGTTCAGGAGGATGCTGCAACTACTGCTAATATGATGGATTTGGATGTAGAAGCTCCTACATCAAATGCTAATGATGTAGTTGAGGAAGCTGCTACTCATTTTGATAGCAGAGTTTTTGATTTTGAAGCACACACCTCTATACATTCTGATCACTATACAGAGGGTGTGGAAGCTGATCAAGTAACTGATCAGGTAGAAGAATCTCTGGCCACTCACACTGAAATTATTTCTTGTGATCTTGACAAAGGTGAGGAGGTTAGTCAGATGATAAAAGTCACAGAGCCAATTCTTGATGAAGCTGTGATGGAAAAGGAACAAGAGGCTGCTGATGAGCTAAACTCTGAGAATGTTATTCTTGAAGCTTTGCAACAATTTGTTGTTGAGATTGTTCAAAGAGAAGCAGAGGTTTTTGCTCAGGTTCACTCTGATATTCCTGAAGCTGTAGAAGATGAGACAATTGATGAAGCTGCACAGTTTACTGCTGAAAATATTCTTCCTGAAAATGAAGCAGACAATATTGAAGAAGCTGGAAATGATGCTGAGGGTTCTCATTCACACCCTAGTATTCAAGTTTCATTGGCTGATGATGTCAATAGTGCTGAAGCAAGGGAAGTCAATAGACAGACAAATGAACATTTTCAGAATATGTACTACAACAAATGGGCTGATACAGATTGTGTCTTCCCAGCACAAAGGGCTGCAGATTTTCTATCTGATTCTGTCAAGAAGATCTCAAATACTGATGTACTTACAAGCTTACAGGCAACTGTTGTTCAAGTCAAATCTCTTAATAATAGATTTGATGAGAATCAACAAATGCTTACAAATCTAAGGAATGAAGCCAGTATGAAGGATCTTACTTTCAAGTCTGACAGAACTTATTATTATACTATGCTCAAGCAGCAAGCCAAGGATTCTGAGGAAATTAAGAAGAGGCTTGTAAAAGTTGAGGAGAATCAGGCTGAAATGTCTACTCAATTGAATTCTATTTCTAATGCTCTAGAATTGCTGACATCAGTATTACTTTCTGATGATGTCAAAAAGGGGGAGAGTGTACCTAAAGACAAATGCAAAGACACTCAAGCTCTGAGACGGAGGGATGATTCTACTGATGGGGGAAGCAAAGAAAATAAAAGAAAGATTTTTGCTCAAAGGCAAAGCAGGACAAGAGTAAACTCTGTTAGACAAACAAACTCTGACAAGATAAACTCTGGTGGTCAATCTACTTCGAAACTCAAGAGTTTAGTTGTTTCAACTAATCCATCTACTGATGAAGAGATTGCTGCTAAAATATTCATAAAAGAGCATGGAAAGAATGTTACTATTGAAGATATCCAGGCTGAAGAGCAAATGCTTGCTGAGGAACACAAGAAAAATCTTGAAGCTGGAATCTACAAGAAAAGGGAAATCAAGGCTCCTAGAAAGAAAGAAGTTGGTATTTCTATCAAAGAGAATACACAACAGAGTATACAATATACAAGGAGACCTGTGATTGGAAACACTGATAAGGGTAAAGGCATAATGATTGAAGAGCCTAACCTGAAAAAGAAGATTTATTCAACCTCTGACATTGCTCAAGTTGAAACAAGATTAGCAAAATCAACCTCTGACGCTGCTCAAGTTGATGATATTACTAAAGTTATGACAACCTCTGACGTTGCTCAAGTTGTACAGAAATCTACACAACTTCCAGGATTCTGCAAACCAAAAATTCTTGAAGACTTAAAGCTTGAAGCTGTGAATTTCTCTGAAACCAGAACAGTATTGGGAAAAGAAGCCTATGATAAATCTGGACTGGGTTCACACAGAGAGAGAAGAACAAATAACAGATCTCAAGACAACATTTCACTGGCAGAATCTGGTATTATTACTCAAGAAAATCTTGATATGCTAGACTCTGTTCAAATGATCTTTCATAAGGTGTTGAAGAAGGAATTTTTGTTGTACTTTATGAATGATGGAAGAGTTTATAAGGTTGCAGAGTCTGACATAAATCTCAAATCTTATCAAGAATTGGAGTATGTTCTGTACTTGTTAAAAGTCAAAAATAGAAATACTCACAATGCTGCTTCGATTATCAGAGAAAAGATGCTAAGATCGAAGATGATGTTTGGAGGAGGAGTATCAAGTGCATACATTCCCAAATACAGAAATGCACATGGGAAGATTGTTGAGATGAAAAGAAACAGTGCTAAGTTCAGAACAGCACTGGGTACAAAAGTTCTTGAATTCAATTTAGAATCTGATAAAGCTTATTATATTAAGCTAGGGAATGAGATGAGGAAGAATTCCATCTATTCTCTGAGAGCTGCAATTTATCAGACTGGAGAATCTGATCCAGAGTTGAAAGAAGTGAAGAAGATCATGGTGGAAGAGCTAGAAAGAGCTGAAAAGAAATTGCTATCAGACTATATCAGGACAGTGCCTGATATTCAAGAAATCAAGTAAAGTCTGATTGTAAGTTTTTAATATATTTTCTATTCTAAGTCAAATTTAAACTCTGTTTTAAATTAAACTCTGTTATATGTTAAACACTGCATTTGTTAAATGTTTTTGACATCATCAATTATATGTTTAACTTGTACATTTTATTATGAACAAGTTGGGGGAGATTGTTAGATATAATTGCTGACGTTTGTTTATCAGTGTTTAAGCAACAGGTACTGACCAGAGTTTATCAGAAGCCGGTCAGAGTTTATTTAAAGTCTGACAGGGTGAAGAGTTTAAAGGAAGCCGGTCAGAGTTTATTTAAAGTCTGACAGGGTGATAGTTGAATTAGCTGTCGGTGCTGAATTGAAGATTCTAGAAGCAATATATTCTGAAGATGGAAAGAAGCAGAATATATTGATACAGCTAAGGAAACAGAATAGAAGATAAGAAGCAATCCTTAATTGATATAACTTGTATAGCTAATTTGTAGGAATATCAATTAGATAAGGATTGTGTAACTGTGTACTATATAAACACAGATAGGTTATCCCTAGAAGGGACGCGATTATTGAATTATTATTCTTGTAACCTAGAAGCTCTTTGTGATTCATTAACATCACTAAGAGAGAATTATTTAATATAATTCAGTTTGTTGATTTACAAACCTGTGTTCTTAATTGTTATTCTCATACATACTTGATTATATATTGTGTATTCGGCCTAACAAAGCTTCTGTACTTCATGAAAGATGGTAGTGTGAAGATTCTATCTATTCAAGATCTGCTGATGAAAACTACACAGGAACTGAAATATGTTCACTATCTGTTAAGATGGAAGAACCAAGTGTACAAAGTATGGGCTGACATGATTTTGTCAACTATAAGAAGAAGACTGGATGGAAACAGTAATTTCGATGGTAATTATATTCCCATGTACTTAAATCAAAGAGGTTAGGATGTGGAAATGCAAAGAGGTACTGCTGTTAAAGAAGTAACTTTTGGTATGACCCAACTTACTCTCAATCCTGATGGGAAGGAAATTGCTTATCTTTTGCTTGAAGAGCACAGTCTACAGAAAAGCTCCATACAGAATCTCAGAGCAGCTATCTACCAGATTAATGAGGAAGATGAAGAACTCAGAAATCTTAAGGAAAGACTGATTCAAATTCTTGAAGAAAAAGAAGAAAGTTTATTATCCAACTTCTTAAAGATGAATCTGTTCTATCACAAAGCTTAAACAGATAAGTTGTTTCTGAAGATACTCGTACATTTTGATACATGTTTTTGACATCATTGAATATTTGGAATCTATACTTTATTTCACAAAGTATGAGATTGGGGGAGATTGTTAGATCAGAATTCAATGATCGTCAGAAGCTAGACTCAACTGATCAGGATTGCTGACGTCATCAGTATTGCATGGTCATCAGTATTTGATCAAGCGTCAGTATCTTATTGATCATCAGGATTCCTACTCAGACTATGATCAGGATTGATCATCAGAACTTGAAGCTGATCAGGATTCCTACTTCGAGTTATATTTGGAGTCTAGATAAACATGAAAGTTTATTCTATTTGTTCCTGGTTTGTAGAATGTAGCTATCGATTAAGGATAGGTTTCTATCTTTGTTATTGATTAGGACTTATCTTGTTATTGATAGAGAAGCTGTGTGTACTATATAAACACAGTCTTGGTTTCGATTTATGAATTCATCAGAGAGAGAACATAATCGAAGAGAAGCTCTTAAGAACAGAATTTCTTGAGAGAGTTTTTGTAAACTAGCAGCTCTCAAGAACATCAGAATTTCTTGAGAGAGTTTGTAACAGTTTTATATCAGATTTAATAAAGCTGTTATCTTTCTTTTCATATTTGTGATATATACATTAAGAAGTCGATTATCTTACTCTATTGTATTCAACCCCCCTTCTACAATAGATTATTACTGGGCAACATTCACCCCTTCTAAGTCTGAATCGTCAAAACCTATTGACACTTCTGTTCTGTTTCGGTGCTTCTCCAACCACAGTCATTACCTCTCGGGCATAAGCCTTTCTTGAGTTTCGGGAGGACCCAGCAGCAGTTGGCCCTCCGAATATCATGTTGATCACTGGCCCTCGGGGCTTGGGATTCCGATCTTGATCGTTGTCCCTTCTTTCATAGTTCCCTCTTTGGCTCCCTTGGCTTCCATCCTTAGTGAACTTGCTGAGTTTTCCTCTTCGTATCAGAAACTCAATCTCATCTTTCAATTGCCTACAATCGTCGGTGTCATGACCGACTTCTTTGTGGAACCGACAAAACTGATTTTGGTTCCGTTTGGACAAATCAGCCCTCATTGGCTTTGGCCATTTGATATCTTCTTCTTTGGCTATCTCCATCAGAATTTGACTCCTGGGAGTATTCAATCTTGCATATTCTGTGAATTTTGGCCCAAAATTGCTTCTCTTGGGGGGAGAATCGGAGTTCTTTGATGTTCGGGGAAACTTTTCCTTGACGTCGTACTCCTGAGTTTCTTTTCTTTTCTTTGAGCTTCCACTACCGCCAGTAGTGGGTTCATATTTTCTCATACTTTCTTCAGCCTTGATATACTTTCCGGCCCTATCTTGGAGCTTCAGCATGCTCTCGGGGGGATGTTTAGCTAACGACCGTTTGAAGTGGTCATCAGTGGTTCCTTGTTGCAGGGCTATCATAGCCACCCTGTCCTCTAAGTCCGGGACTTTTAAAGCCTCTCGAGTGAATCGATTGATGTAGTCCCTTAGGGCTTCATTCTGCCCTTGCCGGATTGCCATGAGTGATGCAGAACTTTTCTCATGCACCCTTCCACTAATGAACTGATTGATAAAAGCCTTGCTTAGTTCCTTGAATGACCCAATAGAGTTGGGAGGTAGACGGCTATACCAACGTTGGGCCATGCCTGCCAAGGTTTGTGGAAACGCCCTACACTTGACCGCATCTTTGGTTGGCTGCAGCAGCAGTGCATTGGAGAAGGTCCTTACATGATTTGCGGGATCTCCCGTTCCATCATAGGCTTTGATCGAAGGCATCTTAAACTTTCTGGATATAGCCGCTTTCATGATGTCTTGAGTAAACGGTGGTGTAGGATCATCAGGATCTCCCAGAGGCAACAGAACACTAGGATCACCCCTTGGGGCTTCAGCCCTCTTGGTCCTTCTTGGTGGATCCAAGTTGATTATCGGGATTCCTTCAGTTGTTCGGCCCCGAGATTGAGCGGCCTCTTCTTCAACAAGGAGTTTTTTGAGCCTTGTAGTCTCTGCCTCATGGGCTGCAAGTTTCTCCCTAGTAGTTTGAGGTTGCTCCCGATTTGTCTGTGAAGAACGTCTCCTTCTTGGGGTGACATCTTCCCCAGTTGTATAACCCTCATCCTCAGTGTATGGGCCAGAGTAATCTTGAATGAGAGGGGTCTGACGAGTTTGGGGTCCCAGACCTTGAATATAAGGGGGCACATATGCCTCATGGTAGATCGGATTAGTTCCACTACCACCCGCCATGGGTCGAGGGGGCATGCCATAGCTTGGCATCCCCAAAGTCTGATTCGCGTATTGAGGGAGATCAGTAGTATGGAGTTGAAGGCTCCTTGGTGCACTCATGAGCAGCGGGGAGGTCGTGATTGGTTGCTGGTGAATGGTCTCTTGTGGATTAGATCCATGAATGACCATATGCAGGGGATTCGTCCCTTCAACCGAAATCGGGATTTCCGGTCCTTGAGTGTTGGTAGGGATATTCGCCCCTTGTGTGCCAGTAGTCGTCGGTGGCTGATCAGCCTCAGAGGTGATAGGGCGATCATCGGGGGTTTGAGTATCCCGAGCTGTTCTTCGTGTGTTTGCCATGGTTAATGTTGTCTTCCCACAGACGGCGCCAAATGTTATGGATTAAAAAACGTGCTTTGTGAATTTAATGCTAGGATTAATGAGCTTCGAGCTTTAATGGCTGCACTCGTGTTTCCGGACTAAATTGGTCCTCACCAGATGCCTACGTATCTCAATTAATGCTGAGAATCAAGCCAAAGATGTAGTTCTGATTGTAGGATCAGGGGACCTTATATAGGCGTCTGAAGCCTAGTATTTATGGTATGTTTAGGAGACTTAACGGATAAGTCTTCTTTTTGATATTGGATAAGTATTGTATTTCTTGCTGAAGAATTCGTTTCCTTGTTGATAAAAGCTATGACTCATTGATTGCCTTTAATTGGGATTCTGGATCCTTCTTTGACCAATTTGCCATAATTCTGACTCTTTTAATGAGCTGTATATTTTCCCTATTCATTAATTACGAAATTAATGAATAATTATGGTGTCGGGCCTTAAATATCGGCCTTTTGTTTGACTAGTCAATTATATTTCTATAATTACTTTTCTGACCACATCACGAGCTTTAACCTGGTTCTGTGAATTTTTCCCAGAATTAGCCCCCACAATTCCTTCTTGAAGCGACCCCACTTCACTCACATAGGTGATCTCTTGAACGATACAAAAGTATTATTTGTTCGACATATCGACACATAAGGATCATTAAAAGCATAGCTTAGCCTTTTAGGAATGGACTCGGGAGTAAAACCCCCACAGTGATCTCACTAAGTCTTTACATTGAACCAACATCTTGGGATCTCCAGTCAATAAGGTTGGGTTTCCTTTGTACCGACTTTTATTATGGACTTTAGTCCCATTCCTTTCGATGATTTCTCAACTAACTCTCTTGTTAACCCTTTGGTTAACGGATCCGCAGTGTTATCTTTTGACCTGATATAGTCAATAGTGATAACTCCAGTTGAGAGCAGTTGTCTAACGAAATTGTGTCACCGACGAATATGCCTCGATATTCCATTATATAGTACACGCTCGGCTGTACCAATTGCTGCAGTACTGTCATAATGTATACAAAGTGGCGTCACTGGCATCTCCCATCTAGAAATATCCTCTAAAAATTGGCGTAACCATTCAGCTTGTTCGCCCGCTTTATCCAAAGCAACAAACTCAGCTTTCATGGTAGATTTGGTCACTACTGTTTGTTTGGAGGATTTCCACGAGATCACTACACCTGCTAGCGTAAATACATATCCGCTTGTGGACTTTGATCCTTTTACACCATTAATCCAGTTTGAATCGTTATACCCATCAAGTACATCAGGATATCTCGAGTAATGCAACCCATAATCACGTGTATACCTTAAGTACCTAAGCACTTTAGTTATCGTTTTCCAATGATCCACACCTGGATTACTCGTGTATCGGCTTAACTTACTCACTGGAAAGGCAATGTCTGGTCGTGTACAATTCATTAAGTACATCAGACTTCCTATTAATTTAGCATATTCTCCTTGAGAAACACCTTCACCTTTGTTTTTAGATAGATGTAAAGTCGTATCAAAAGGGGTTCTTGACACACTATAAGTCTAGAATCATCTTTACTAAATTTCTCAAGGATCTTATCAACATATTGTGACTGGTTTAGTACAAGTCCACTCGGTGTTCTTAGGATCTTTATCCCTAGAATCACATCAGCTAAGCCCATATCTTTCATATGAACCTTGAATGTAATATGTCCTTGGTAGAATTCACCATCTTGTCATTACTACCAACGATGAGCATGTCATCAACATAAAGGCACAGGATCGCGTATCCATCTATTGTATCTTTGACATATACACACTTGCCACATTCGTTGATTTTAAATGCAATTGACAATATCACACTATCAAATTTCTGATGTCAATCTCTAGGTGCTTGTTTTAAGACATATATTGACTTAACCAACTTACAAACTTTATGTTCCAATCCAAGAACTACAAAACCCTCAGGTTGCTTAATGTAGATTTCTTCAAGTAAATCTCCATTCAGAAAGGTTGTCTTTACATCCATTTGATGTACTTCAAGATTTCGTAATGCTGCAATTGCGATGGTCATCCTTATAGATGTCATTCTCGTTACTGAAGAATACGTGTCGAAATAATTGATGCCTTTTGTTATTCCCAGACAATGAATCAAGATCGTAGAAGGGGGTTGAATACAATCTTTAAAATTTCTTCAATTCTTTAAACAAAGACAAGGACTAAAATAAAATCAAAAACATAATGTAAAACAATAACACAATAATTAAAAATTCAGGTGGATTGATTGTTCTACCTGAGATATTTTATTGAAGAAATATGTGTGATGTTTATGAATAAACACATAGCTGCAAACACTATTTTAGCTTCAGCAAATTACAGAGAATTTGCTTTGGTTCTAAAATAACTTAACTGATTTCTTATCTTCTAAAACAGTGCCACACTTGGTTATATAATCCAAGTTTACAAGACAGTTTGAACAGCTAATAATACAAAATTGGTAGAGTCCAAAAGGCTTGTTTCTCCATTCTGAGTAGTGGTCCTTTTGTTGGTGGCTGACTTCTTTTGGCTAAATACCCTTTGTAGTAATGTCACTCCCGACCAAAGAAAACAGAATGCTTCTTGTTCTTCCGAGTTTACCATAAATACTGGTTTTCATGCTCTCGTGAATTCTGTCAACCCACGTGCTCTATCTGAACTGTCATTTTCACAGTGTTAGGTACAAATAATAGAGGTGGCATCCGTTGAGGTTGTTTGAGTAGCATCCGTTGAAATATTGTGACTCAATCCGTTGAAACTCAATTTCACTTATTTAAAATTACAAGGCATAGACTATTTACAATTAGCCTCCCTATTCTACATATCCGTTGATAGTCAACATGACTTAGAAAACTAATACTTCAACTGCTAACACAAAATTATACAAGCATGTTACATAGAGTCTTATCCGTAGATAAGCTACCCTTCAACGGATACTGCATACATATGTTATCCGTTGAAAACTACATTTTAACTTATACAATTTTCACTAAGTTAGTTTAGTTATCATCAAGAATCAACAGAATTCCTAACAATCTCCCCCAATTTATGGCTAGTTGAGAGTCAGACATAAATTAAAGGTCTTGATGATAACAAAACCACTTCTAAAAATATTGATAGTAAGCAGCAAAAATTGTATTGAGCTACAAAGTAAAATAATTGAAAATTGGAAGTTTGAGAAATTTACAGAGAGAGTGCTCCTCTAGACTGAGCAAAATTAATTCTTTTTCTTCTCTCTTTTTCTTGTATATGTCAATCCCTCTGACTTCAACTAGCTCATCCAGAAAGAGGTCTAAATCTGAGTACTCTTGTATGTCAACAATGTAGAGATAATTTGTTTTGTCTTCTACTGGCTTGAAAACTTGAGGTGTAGTTTGAAGTTTGATTGGCCCATTTAGAATTTTCTTCTTTGGCTCCCCTTTTCTCTTCTTCTTTTCAGCTTCCAAGACAATCTTTGGGTTTCATGGAAGGTTTTGTCAGATTGATGTGAGGGCTTGATAATGTCATCAATAGTGAAAGTCTGTCCTCCTGTTTTCTTCACTTCTTCTTGTTTTTCTGGAGAGACAGGCCTTTTGGATTTGAACTTTAGCCTCCTGCTAATAGGATTTTTCTTAGGCACTGTCTTTCATTTGTTCTTCTTCTGCTTTGGAGGAGAGGCCACTTCTTCTTCAGCCTCATTTTCTTCTTCTTCTTCCTCCATTTCCTTTTCAAGCTCTTCAGCTAGTCTGGCATGTTTATCAGGTGTAGACTCATATCCCTCAGGATTGACTTCCTTCATTTTCCTAGAGAGCTCCTCTTTCTTGGCTTCAACAAACTTGGGATGGCTGATTGTGATGTGTATTGTCTTTCCATTTCTAAAGATCACATCCATCCCCTCTCTAGCTACCACATCTTTAGTTTGTTTGAACTCTGAGATGTTTTTACCCAAAAGCTTCTCTTTATCTGGCTTTGGAACTGGAAAATCAGTTTGAAGTTTGTTCTTGCCATGCTATTTGGTTGGAGAACCATGCCTACCACTCCATAGACCTTCAAACTCCTTAATAAAGGAGGGCTCAACATCAAATAGGCTTTTTGGGACCATAACTTTAGGAGTAAGAACTTGTAGAGTTGTAGTATGAGTGGTAATTGGTTTTGAGGGTTCTGAAGTCACAGACTTGAAGATAGATTCTTTGATCAGCCTTTCAGAGTTCATGATTATCTCATTGATCTCCCATGTCTTCTGGACTATCTCATCTTGCTTCTTGACCATTTCTTCATTTTCGAGTCCAGATAAGTCAAATTCACCAGGCTTGACTGCTGACAGAGATACTGGAGGGAGAACCACCCTTGTGAATTGAAATTCACTTGAATTAGAAATGATTTATGGCTCCTCCACAGTTGATTGGGCTCCCTCAGCTTTTGACATGCTTATTGTTGTAGTTGCTGGTTTAGAGACCACTAGTGCACTCTCCCCTTTTTTGTTATCATCAATGGTTTACGATACGCCAGTAGCACGCAACAATTGCTGGAGGAGTTGAGTTTGCAGCTTCTGATTCTCTAGAAATGAGTCCATTTTATACTCCATTTTATCCACTCTCTGAGAGAGGGTCTCCACAGTCTCAGATAGAGTGTTCTATTTCACAACTCTTCTTTGGAGGGTGTTGATGGTGGAGATTGGAAATGCAGTGTCTATCCTTCTGCCAATAACATCCTTGAGATTATCAATCCTTTCTTTGTCCTCATCTATCTCAGTCATATGATGTAGACGTTGCATCTTTTGAAGTTGTAGATTGGTCATGAACTTAGACATAATGAGTTGGTCTGCTGGATTGGTTGTCTGGAACTCAGTGGAAGCTTTCTGATATTCTTTTAGAATCACCATGTTGATTGCATCAAATTTAGCCTCTTTATTGAACAACCAAGCAGGTGTGCTTCCTGAGGTGGAAGGGCCTTCACCACCTCCTTCACTACCATCTGAGTCCTTTTCATCTTCTTCAAAATCTTCATCATACTCAAAGTCCTCACCACCTCCTGGAGGCAAATTACTGGCAGCTTTTTTAGATCTCAACATGGATTCAGTAGTATGTACCAAATTCAAACTTCTTTCTGCCTCCACATTGCCCTGTGCATCCAAGACTTGATAGGCTGTTACAGGGTAAGTAAATGTCTCAGCATCTAGGTTGATTTGATCCAGTGCACTTTGGTAGTCTAACTGGATCAATCTTTCCCTTTCAGCATCACTGACATCCATTAACTCACTTACAATCTTGATAGAAAAGCTAAGTGTTCAACTAACTCATTCATCTCTTCTTGATTAGAAGATTCACCTTCCTCATACATTTTTCCCTTGCCTTTGCTTGATTCACCTCTACCTTCACAAACATCACTGTTTGGTGTAGCTTTAGCAGTTTCCTTCTTCATGTCCTCAGCCTCATCCACACTAGCAACTAGGGCTACAAATCCACCTTACTTCCGGACCTTCTCAATTTCTTCATCTTGCTCCATTTCAAGCTCATAAGTCTTTAATGTTCCATAAAGCCTCTCAAGAGTAAAGTCCTTGTACTCTTGGGTGTTCCTCAAAGAGACTGTCATAAGCTTCCATTCATTGGGCAAGGCTCTTAGAAACTTGAGATTATAATCCTTGGTTTGATACACCCTTCCATACAATTTTAAACCATTTAACAATTTCTGAAATCTACTAAAAGTATCATTTAGAGATTCACCCCTTTTGAAATGAAAGTGTTCATACTGTTGTATAAGAAGTTGCATCTTGTTTTCTCTAACTTGCTCAGTTCCTTCACATTGTGTCTGAATTGTATCCCAAACTTCCTTGGTTGTAGTACAGTTAATGACATTGTCAAACATATCACTTTCTAGACCATTGAGCAGAATATTCATGGCCTTTTTGTCTTTGTGCATTTCAACTATGTCTTCCAATGTCCATTTTGATGGTAGTTTAGGAATTGTGTCCTGAGCTCCTTCTCCCTGTTAAACAATTGTAGTGTTTGGCTTCATTGGCACATGAGGACCTTTCTCAATGCAATCCACGTACCCTTCATCCATATACATGAGGTGCAGATGCATCTTTACTTTCCAGTGAAAGTAATTGTCTTTGTCAAGAATTGGTATATTCACTCCATTATCTTTCTTTCCCATGATTCTGATTGTCTTTGATCTATAAACTTCTTATATGTTAGAAGCTTGCTCTGATACCAGTTGTTATTCCCTAATAATGAAATCACGTGATTGTAGAGGGGGAGGGGGGGGGGGGTTGAATACAATCCTTTAAATTTCCAATTCTTTTTAACTGACAAAGCTAAACTTAAAACAAAAATATGTAATTGCAGAAAACTAATAACACAAGAATTAAAAATTCAGGTAGATTGATTGTTCCACCTGAGAGATTTTATTTGAAGAAATCTCTGTGTAGTTTTTGAACAAACTCACAGCTGCAGTTACAATATTTTTGCTTCAACAATTTACAAAGGTTATTTCTTAAGCTCTTTTAAAAGTAAATCAGATTTCTTAACTTCAAAAACATTGCTACACTTGGTTATATACTCCAAGTTTACAAGCTTAATTAAACTACATAAAAGTGTATAGTATATAAAGTCCAAAAGCTTGCTTTTTCATTTTAAGTCCAACGGTCCTTGCAATGATTTGCCTTTTAGCTAATTGTCCTTATAGAATCATCTCTTTTGACCGTATGGAAATAGAATGCTTCCTTTTCTTTAGGGTTTCCCAAAATGCTGGTTTCCATGCTCTTTCTGTTTCATCAACCCATGTGACTTGTCAGGACTGTCACATTCACAGTTTCAATTGTTAATAATTGAAGTGGTATTGATTGAGGTTATTCATGTAGCATCCGTTGAAAGTGTTGTGGTTGCATCCGTTGAAGCTTTCCAAGGTGCATTCGTTGAAAGCTAAATGACTATCCGTTGAAATATAATTTCACTTATGTAAAATTACAAGACACAGAGTATTTACAATTAGCCTCCCTATTCTACATATCTATTTGTAAGTCAACATGACTTGTACAACCTAATTATTACACTTCAACTACTAATACAGAACAAAAAGAGTATGTTACATTTAGACTTATCAATCGATAAGCTACCTTTCAATGGGTAATATAACAACATGATATCCGTTGAAAGTTACATTTTCACCTATACAAATTTTACTAAGTTAATTTGGTTATCATCAAGAATCAAAATAATTCCTAACAAATTTAAACACTGATGAGATCATTTCTGTAATTTTTATAAATACAAGGATAAAATTGTAAATCCACCACCATTTTTGGCATATTTTTCTCTTGGTTGACTTTTAACATAAAAAGTAGATATATAGATACATTGCGAATTGGCAAAATATGCTAATTTGAACCGACTAAAATCGAATCGATTGACTTGATTTTGTTAAATTACAGATTAGTAGTTCACAAGTTTGAATATTTTGAAAGTCATCACCATATATGATTACGTATGATAAGATATATTGTATTATATAGAAGTATACATTGTAACAACTAACAATACAATTGATCTATGTTTAATAAAAAAACTTAAAAAAAATTTAAAAGGATAATAATCGAAAACATGAGTAATCTAACAAGATTTTTAATGGAAACTCAATAATCAGTGTAACATAAGCGGCTATAACATAAACTTCCAAAGAGGAGGTTAGAGGCTCGATTCCTTAAAGCAACTCAAACTTATTTATTTTATTACATAAATTATAAAAAATAACATTTTTATAATTTTTCAAAAAAAAGAGTAAAATTATAATTTCACAACCATTTTATTGGAGAGATGTTTAGATCAACTAGATAGTTGGGTTGACCTTCAAAGCCGATACAATTTTTATTTGGGCTTTAGCCCAGTTAACAACTAAAAACCCAAGTACCTAAAATATATTTGAAGAAAGAATGTTAAATTAAGGAGGAAAATAAAAAATAAAAGTCACCTCGTAGCAAACATAGCAGTATCTCAAACAAATCTTCGGTGATCATCATCGTCATCCATGGCAACAAATGGAGCTCATCTCGTAAGTACAGTAACTATTTACACACACTTATGTTAAAACTATTCAACTCTTTCGATCGATCACACTATTATTATTATTTTTTTATCGATGAGCTTAATTAAGGATATGTGATTATGTTTTTACAGAGTGAAGGAGACACACAAGTGAGCTTAGACAAGATTAAAAAGCAATTGGCGTCTGGGTCGGGTAAAAATTTGTTACAGGGTCCTCTTCTTAAACGATCTGAAACGGTAACTTTACTCTCTTACTCATTTCTTTAGTTCTTTTAATTGTTTAGATTGTTGTAAAGGTTGCATCTTTTTTTACTCAATTTATTTGCTTTAGTAATAAAATTAAAGGGGTGATAAATAAAGTGATCATTAATTGAATTTGGTTGTGGTGTGTTATTATAAGCCCTAGCTGAAAGGGGATTTATAGCCATTTTTTTTTAACTATATGGATGAATTTTTTTGTGATCTGCTTTAGTCGATCGATGTACTTGAAGTTGGAATGAATTTGTTAGTTTTTTGTGTTTGATAACTAGTTACCTCGACGTTTACACCAGACACTTGTTTGTTTGATTAAATATGTGTGATCTTTTGGTTATCGTTGCTAGATAATGTTTACCTAATAAATTGCGGAGGTAAGTGAAAATTGTAGTACTCATTGTATATCTGCGTTAGTTCTAACTCAGTGTTTATGTTCATCTTTGTTCTGTCTTCTTGGTGAGGCTTGGATGTGCTATTTATGTGGTTATCGAAAGTTATTTTTTGGGGATGTTAGTGTTTTTGTAATTCACTATCATTCTGTGATATACAATTAAAGAGGAGGTTGAGGATTTTGGTGATAGTGTTTTTGCTTTAGGATAGGGTAAATGTCCTGGATGTCTTGTGTATCTGGATGTACAGTATCGTGTTCCTTTTAATAGTAAATATGGTTAAAAATTCGTTCTTTAGCTAATTATGCCACTACTGCATAATCTGAGAACACCAATATGAGGAATCTAGCGAGACAATCATACATTCCCATACTTTATGTATGCAAACTTATACTAGTTCAAAGAAAAACACATGTGAATGAATGACTAGAAACCCTGGCAAAATTTATTTGTCCTAGGAGTAGCATACAGCATTAAGGATAGACTGAAGATACTAGTTCTACCAAGTAGAACCCCTGTATAACATCCAAGTTTCAAGATTTTACGACACTATATAAAGCTGGTTTCTTATGGGTGAAATTAGAAGTCTTGGAGAATATAGAACTGCATATTTCACGAGCTTAAAATTTCATTAGTGTTTATAAATTATTTGAGATTTTCGTAACTTGCCGACCTAATCCTTGAATTCATGTACATAGCTACGGAAATGGAATGAAAGGTGGGTTATCCTGGACCCAACTACCGGCAAGATGGAATACAAGTAAGAGGACTTGCATTAGTTAGGCTTTTTTTATTTATTTTTCTTTTGACTCAGAAATGCAATAATTATTTTGTAATTTCTTCCAGGGTCCGGAGAAATGATCCAACTGTTAAAGGAACCATAAACTTTGATGCGAATAGCACAATATCGATCTCACCCGTAAATTTCCAGTAAGACTATAATTTAGTAAGTTGGCATAACTTCATGAGCATCTATTATTGGTTTTATAACTAATCTGATCCATTTCTATGCCCCAGTGGTCTACCAAAGTATGAAGGCTGTTGTATCTGTATCCATTTTTCTTTATTCAATTTCCCCCCTCCAGTTCTTGACCAATTGTAAAGAGACAAATAGATTTAGCTTCAATATGTATTCTCTGCGTCAATTTTTTTTCATTTTGTTGCATACATCTAAGTATGAGATTATTCAGTTGGTCCTTTACACTAATTACTTAGATATTGGGACACCACAAAAGAAAGATTATTTCCTCAGTGCAGAAACTCCTGGTGCAGCAAGAGCTTGGGTGTCTACTCTACAGTGAGTATACAAACCACAAATATTTATTCATGTAGTTTTAGATGTACCCTTTAATTTTACTTAGGTGATGGTTTTTTGTTTTTCCTTGTGCATTACTCTCTATTTTCTTACATCTCTGTCTACTGTAAAGTATTGTATAGTATTGGGTTTCTCATTTCAAGTGATAAATCTACCAAAATCATCTTCACTGATATGCACCAAAACTTAACAATTTTGATTATAATGGTTCTTAGTATAATATTCTTCTATCATGTACAAGTCATTTTGTAATTATTTTCTTATCTATCTGTCTTCTTGAATTTCCCCTGATCCTTATTTTTATCAAAATGTTTCCTTTTGGAAGAGAGAATGTTGCACCTAATAGGATTTATTCCTTTTCTTCGTCTTATTTTGATGTAATTGTGCTGTGTTGTCCCTGTGTATGTGATTGTGTTTGTGTGCATGTTCACAATCCACTGCCTTGATCCACTTGGCTATATACTGCCTATTGGAATGCTTCCATCTCATGTTTCACGTGTACGTAAATAGATATAGCAGCCTGTCAAAATCTAAAAAATTCATATTAAGGATACAGTTCTTGTCATGGAACTGCAGCAGCTATTAAGGGATTTAAAGGACACAGAAAACTGTACATGCACGACCTTTATAGGCACACATGATGACATGGGTGCATACAATTTTGAATGAAATATGTGATGTGTAGTGAACTCTGTTTGTTAGCATGCATTACTCTTTATTTGTTGCTCTTGTATTCATCAAATGATGTGCTATGTTGGAGTTGCCATCTATTTATCTGATTATTGCTTTTGCATACACTAGAGCAACCCAGTTGGTTCTAAAAGCCCACAAAGAAGCTGTAAATTCCTTAAGTGGAAATGGATCCACGAAACTCGGAATGGTCGCTACTGTCGTTGCCGCTGCTAATTCAACTGCATTGGAAAGTTCAAAGGAAATTGAAGCAGCTATGAAGATCACAATGAGGACTGCTCTGGGAGCTGTGATGAATAAAGCACCCGACAGTCCCATGGATGATCTCACAATCATGAAGGTATTGGACTGCTCTGGTTTTGTATGTGTTGAATGATAACAGACTGTTGTTAAGAATCTTCATTTGTGCAGAATTCACAGTTGAGTACTAGTTCGTATATCAGCAAATTTAATCCGTGGATAGTAAAATATGATGAGCCAGTGAGATTACCCAAATCCCCATATTTTTGAATATGCCGAATTGCTGAATCCCCGCACCCGTGCTTCTTAGCTTATAGGCTATAGCTACCGAGTACTTAATTGGTCTTATAGGGCCCTGGAATCGTTACAAATAGCCTGTTACTCTCTTCTATCTAAAGTAATTAATTAATTTAAACTGTACATGATCTTTAAGTTTAACTGTTATGTTACTTTCAGTCCTCCGAGCATGTAATTGTTTTTTTCCACTAGTTCAACTACATTATTTTTACTCAAAAATTTGCTTGTCTGCAAAAATAAACATTCATTTACTTGCAAATTAACAGTAATCCATCTACATAAAATGACTTCTGCAGGAGACACTGAGAGTGAAGGATGAAGAGCTGCAAAAATTGGCAAAAGATCTTCGTGCTAGAGATTCAATAGTAAAAGAACTGGCCGAGAAACTATCCGAAACTGCAGTAGCTGCTGAGGCTGCAGCATCTGCAGCTCATACCATGGATCATCAGAGGAGAATTGCGCTTGCAGAAGTTGAGCGCGTTAAAGAAGATCTAGGAAAGCAGTTGAAGTTATCTATGTCAAAGGTACTTATCAATTTTCGTCATTTAATATTTCACTGTGATTAAACTCGTATCATCTTAAGGTGGTTATATATTTTGATATTGTTTACTTTCGCCACTGAGACTATAGCTAAGGGAGTCAGATGAAAAGGTTATGGTCCTAACTAAAGAAAGGGATCAACTAGTTAAGCAGAGAGACTCCGCCAATCAGGAAGCACATTTATGGCGTTCTGAACTTGCAAAAGCTAGAGATCGAGTAGTGATATTAGAAGGAGCGGTTGTCAGAGCTGAGGAGAAGGTCAGAGTTACTACTGCAGATGCTGAATCTAGGATGAAGGATGCTACTCAGAAAGAAGCAGCTGCTGTCAGTGAGAAGCAAGAGCTGTTGGGATATGTGAATATGTTACAGGCGCAACTTCAAAGGTAGAAAGTGGATTTTTTTTTTTTTGTTTGTAAAATAAGAGAGCTAAAGTATCCACTTATATGGAAATTATAGGTGTCACTTTTCTGAAAGTAAAAGCACGAAATGCAGTATATGGAAGTGTTTTCTGGATCCTTAGGTTCTTAGAAGAAACTAATTAGGGGGAGGAACATACTAACTATGTTGCAGACTATCATGTTGCATGATGCTTATTATATATGTACATTGTGCTCCACCGTTATGTTTCTTTCTTATTGTTGTATCTGTTGATGACCATAACCAATATAAAAATGAATTTACACGAATACATTCTTATATGTACTTTGTTTTCCTTGTAAGCAGGCAACATGAGGATTCCAGGCAAATTTTTGAGGAAAAGGCTGAATCTTGCTCGAATATTAATAGCAGTGAACCACTAATGAAACATGTTGATCCTTCAGAAGAGAATGTTGACAAGGCATGTCTAAGTGTTTCTAGGGCAACTTCTGTTTCTGGTGAGAGTTTAGTCCACCCTAATGTGGACCAAAACAATATCCAGCCAATTGGAGATGGTGAATGGAGTGATATTCAAGCAACAGATGCGAGAATAGCTGATGTAAGAGAAGTTTCTCTTGACACTGAAGTTAGCAGCTTGGATATACCTGTAGTTAGACAGCAAGATAGTTCCCACCTTGAGCAGGATTCAAGCTCTTATGATCAGCCTTAAATATCTTATCACGGACATTTTAGAACATCTTACAAGTACCACCGCCAAAGGTTAGTTGTGATCTGTGAATGTGTGAAATTTTTGTGTAGATGTTCTAGTACCACATTAATAGGGTTGTTTCTGTGAGCAGGTGAATCCTTGGCTGATTGGGCATATATTTCAATTTCACGGGAACTAGAACTGTTGATCCATGTATGTTTTTCTTTTCTTTTTTCACTGATTTAAGAGTAAGAAGTTATTATCATTATGAGAAAATGTATACATACTAAATTTTCTTGAATACGTGTCATGACGATTCATATACTATTCCTGTGTATTTTAGTTTGCTATATATAAAGCGCCAAACTATCACTTGCAGTTTGAAAACAAGATGGAGTATTCCTCTTTCCATTTAAATTAATTATTGTGAAAATGTCTATAACTTGTGCCAAGGAAACTAGGCACACTGCATTGCTGATGAATGTTTTTCTTAACTTTTCATAAGTTATATAGGTTCCAAATGCCTCGGCTTTGAGAAAAATTATAACATAGCTGCTAGCCTGCTACTTATAGAGTGAATGTGGAAACTTTGCATGTTTCCTCTAGAACCTTCGTAATTAAAGTTGTATTGTTGCATCAGTTGGCTTATATTCACCTTGAGCAAGAAACCAGAACATGCTGAATCATATACTACATGTTTATGCTCCTTTAATCCAAATAAATGAAAAACACCATCTGAGATTTCATATATTATCAATGGCCTCTCAGCTTTTGCCTGTTTGCCTCTGGCTGGAAATAATTTGCCTCTATTTTGTCAAACAGAATTGGGGTACTTATTTATATGGTTGTATTTATATATATAGAATTGAAATGGATAAGTGAATATTCCGTAAATATTATTATAGAAAGTTGAGAACTGTTCCATACTTTTAGACATCAATCATCAGTTACAATCTCCCTGCAATGAGACTTTGGACTACACATACTGCAAACACAAATACAGAGTAGCTGACAAACAAAGTTACTAATAACGTCACAGTAAAATATTGCTATAAAAAGTTCTTAATATAAAATTTCCAGTAAAATCCATTTAGACACCGATAGTAGTTTTACAGATCATATCAAAAGCCTTCAGAATGCAAGACTTAAATTTATCTGCATCTATATATCCTTTCTCCGATGTAATTGCAACCCTCAGCTTCCCATTATAACTCACAATCGCCACACCAGTGCTCTGCAATCCCATCAACATCTTAATGTATTATTCATTTTGTAATATAGATATACAGAATTCACGTAATAATTTCGTATTCTTTAGAATGTAAAGTTCTGGATGGAGTTTAGATTCTTGGAGAAATTATTATCATTATTATATTTACGAGGAGAATGTATAAGCAGTAAGATAATAAAATTTAGGTAGTTTCCAAAGTCACACAATTTAACTATTATATAAGGTAAGAATATTAGAAGCAAAAATGAAGTACCACAGGAACGCCAGCCACTGTGAAGAAGAAGCCTTTAACAGGATGATTTTGCAAAGCCATTTGTTCCACTGGTCCAATCAGATTCGAAAGTGCTATACTTGAATTCTTCAGTGTGTTACGAATAAGTTTAGCTGCAACCTGGATATATATGATATACACATATCTTGTTAAATCTTCTAACACATCAATTTAATTCATTTTGTTCTGTTGCACTATAATATTATGTACCTCGGCACCTCTAATTTTTCTGACGCTCTCAATCAAGCTGGCGGTCAGATAAACAGCTGACGAGCTCTTCTTTCTCTCCATCGTTTTGTGTACTTTCCGTATGAATGTAAGAGGATTTGACGAGTCTCCAGCATCACTTAATTTTGGAATAGGTAAATGGCTTAGTGTGAATTGATTTCCCCAAAGTTTTTTAGCATTAGGCTTCACCATTTCATTAACCGACTTGTAACGACCTATATTCCTGGTGTTGAATACTACCAGAGCTGACGAATTTGCATTCCTGGACTCGAAGCTTTCTTCTTCCATGTACATTCTACTCCCGTATAACACTATTCCCATTATCACGTCATTTATTGTCTGTATAAACATCACCGAGGAGAATAATTCACGAGCATATAATAAAAATTCAGCATCACGCAACTTGTAAAGTCTTACCACACTCAGGCTGCTCTTTATTTGTTTGATTGTGTCAAGTGAAAATGTGATAGTGGTTGTATTTCTTGGTGCAATCTCCAGTCTTTCATTAGCAGACCGTATTGGAGTCCGGTCATCTTCCTTCTTCAAGATGCTAGTTCCAAAATCCATAACAGTATTGATAATCCCACGCAACACTCGAGGAACAACCCTGAAAATGCTACTGGAATTACCATATGACTTGGAGCTTGAACGAAGTGAAGGGAATGTTAAAGGAAGAGAAGGATTATCAGCTCTCTGAAAGGTAGAGATAAGAAGTCCAATCAAAGTATAACCGTCCCCAAGTGCATGATGCAGTTTGAGAATTAAGGTTGCAGCTGCATTGCTTGTTTCATACTTTATTACATGAACTTCCCATAACGGTCGGGTTTGGGGGAGTGGATCGATAGCCAAGTCTGAGATATATTCTTCCAAACACTTGTCATAAAATTCTGGTGATTTTCCCTGAGGAAATTTTGGGGTCTTCACATGATGTTCCACTTGTACTTGAACCTGTTTCCATCTTTTCACTTCATTCTTTTCTCCAGTCTGCATTTCAGATTAATACGTACACACATAGTGTTAGGTGATTCCTACTTGCACTTGCTAAATTTACAATATTCAGTTCTCCTAATTTTTCGATTCTCATTTGTTCCGAATACATTATACACATACATTATGAGCAACAAGCATACCATGATAGCGGAAAAGCGTGGGTTAGAGGAGATGAACATATCCTGAACCAGTTGTGTTATGTTCAAGTCATCAACTGGAACTTCAAATTCCAGAACTGCTAGAACGGTGAATGATAACGCAGCGCTGTTCAAGTACTGACCACTAGGACTTACTGGAACTTCTCCTTCTTCGAGCTCCATTCTTACTAATGTTTCTGATCAGTTTCAGGATTTGTTACTACCTAGAACTTCTTCCTTCTAATTTGTATTTATAGATAAAATGTACTTGTCATAACTAAAAAGTCTTAATCAGATCATTGTTAGATTGTACGCTTACATGATTTTTTTTCCTCCCCAGAATTTAGTCAAGACTTTTTATTTGCTCACTAGCAATGTGCCTCACCTAATACCCTTAGAAGGGGCAATATCATGCATGTCGGTTGTTGAGACTAACAAATCGATTAGTGAATTAGTCACTAATCATTTTAATCAGGGTTAGATTGTGGAAGAATTAAGCTGTTTATTAGTTATGTGTAGCTGTTTTTTGGACACAAGTATATAGAAAATTCATATATAAACTACACGCAAGCCGAATGTGATTCATTGTAAATCATCTGCATGCATATTAATATTGAACCTTGTACAAACATAATTATATACGTATGATAAGTTAAAACAAGAGAACAAATCTGAACCATATCTTAAAAGGTTTCACGAAACTTAACCTCGGTTTAATTCCGCAGCATGTCTACACTGATCTTAAAAGGGTTGCACTAATATTGCCTGATTAAAAACTCCCTGTGGTTTGGAAATAATCCGAGGGGGGGGTGTATTCAATCCGGATTTTAAAGAATTTTGAAAATTTAGGTTGTATTCAATCCAGATTTTTATACATTGATCAATAGTTACAATCTCTCTGCAAAGAGACCTTGTACTACACATACTGCATAAACACAAATACACAGTAGCTGATGAACTAAGCTCACTAATAATGATATTACTAGAAACAGTTCTTAATGTAAGAATCTCAGTAAAACCTAGCTAGTTATACACCAGTAGTAGTTTTACAGATCTCATTGAAAGCCTTCAGAACGCAAGACTTAAATTAATTTATCTGCATCAATGTAGCCTTTCTCTGATGTAATTGCAACCCTTAACTTCCCCATATAAATAATGATCGCCACACCAGTGCTCTTTTCTAATATGTATCCGAGGACACATTCTAACAATTATTTTTTTATGAGTTGATAAATTCTTATTGATTGAAATTTATGTGCATACATGGTAATCATTATTATTAATGAAAGTCAAATCAATCATATTATGTGCCCTTGGGCAAACATTAGAAAATCTGTAACACAATCTCGTAACATATCACGTTTGTGTTCTTCGTTTATCTTTACAATATAACATCATGTACCTCAGAGCCTCTAAATTTTCTGACACTCTCAATGAAGCTGGCGGCCATATAAACATTATACTAGTTAAAGGTACACGTTAATTAATTAATTTTCATTGGATTAATTAAGTGAATAAAACTTAATTAATCCGATGAAAATAAAGCGGTACACATTGGACTATAAAAACCACATTTATTGTTTCTTCTGAAAATTTGTAAAACTTGCTCTATTATTAGTCAAGGACAAATTTTCCCATCATTAGTTAAATCTGAATGTAAAGTAATCATTCAACTAAGCGTAATGATTGGATTTCTAATACGATGTCTTTTACTTTTGGATAACAAGTGATTTCTCTTAATTTTATTAGAGATTGGTTTCCCGTTTTCCCTACTCCAAATATCAACAAAGAAAAAAGTCAGTGTCACCCAGTACTAGTAGTAGCCCAATACTTCAAGTCTGGTGGGCCAAAAAAATATGACACTTGTTATATGGAAAAATACACTTTTCAATCCATATATATTATATACTCCCTCGGTCCCCCTCAATTCCCCCTCAATTCGGGAACGGCGGAGGTTAACAAAAAGTGTAAATTAATAAAAAAAATAAGAAAAATGAATAAAGTGATGGGACCAATCAATATTTAATGTATAAAGTGAGTATAAAGTGTGTATAAAGTAGGTATAGTTGAGGAAAGTAATGAATGTGATTGAATTTTATATTATAAAATGTTACTATTTTTGGTATGTAAAGAAATGAGAAGGATGTACCAAAAAGGAAAGTGTAAAGAAATGAGAGGGACCGAGGGAGTATCTTTATATATATAAAGGAAAACCCCAGGAGTTCTAGAATCGTTCGATTCATATTTATCTAATTTTCTAGAGCTCCTCAATTTTAATTCAATTAAATTAAATTTCCTTATTTACACTCAAATTTTTTGGGAAGACATTCATTATTTACTATCGATTTTTCAGAAAAGACAATAAATATATAAAAGTCAATCATATTTAAAATTTAATTAAACAAATATTAATTTTTTCCTCAACTAACTTAAATCCTATTTAAGTTTTAATCTATTTTTCTTGAGTTTCACTATTTTAATTAAATTCGAATTTTTAGGAAAGACAATTAATCAATACTATTATATAAAGTAGGAGATGAGCTCATCGTTATTGAATATAGTTTCTGGTCCAAAATTCCCCAAACGAATTTAAAAATTATATTATCAAGACAATAAAGATAAGTTTTTGTAACTATTGTATTATATGTCAAGAATACAAAATAAATTTGAAAATCATGTAATTTATTCAGTAGAGTAATTTTAATATATTGTATGTTAAATTTTTTAACAACGAGAGAGCGACTCATTGGAAGAAAACGATTTTAAAGGGACGGCGGTTCATTAAGAGTGTCGTATTATATGCTAGAATAAAATTTTGATGTCATATTATGTATTTAAAATTTAAGTTGGAATTTAAATTTTGGAAACAAATATATAAGGTAATCAATATAATAATATTCGATATATTATTAAAATATTAAAAATATTAAACAATTGCATTTTTTTTATTTATTCAGAATTTTCGTGAATGAACAAGACAACACGGAAAATAAAAAAACCTTCTTTTAGAAATATTATTATTGATTTTATTTAAAAACCTATTTCGTAGAATAATTTTAAAATTCTTTAGAGAAATTATTATAAGACCACTGCGAAACGTGGATTAATAAATATTTCTCAAAATTTTGAATTATTAATATTTAATATTCGAAAATATCTCAATTGCTTTTAAAATCAATATTAATGGAGGAAACTAAATATACAATTTCAATATTCTTTCATTTAAAAACATTAATAATGAAGAAAACGAAATATATAATTTTAATATTCTCCTAAATATTGCGATTAGAAAATATCTCATTTGCATTTTAAATTTTTAATAATGGAGGAAACTAAATATAAGATTTTAATATCCTTGCCTTTAGATCTTTGATAATGGAGGAAAGTAAATAAACAATTTCAAATTATCCTAAATTTTTTATTTATGAATATATTTACTAACATAAGAAAATAAATATATTATTTTAATCTTCTTTTAATTTTCTATTTAAGTTAAAGTTTAAAATTTTGAAAACTATCGGGGGTGGGGCTCTCAAGTAGGCTTGATCTATTTTTCTAATTTTCTCGAATTTTTAAATGATTAATATTAAATATTAGATAAATTCTCAATTTCTTTTTTACTATTTTTATAACGGAGGAAACTAAATATATTATGTTAATATTCTCTTAAATGTTCTCTACTAATCCAAATTATTTACTAATTTCTTTCTTATTATCTTTTCAAGAAAGGAAGTTAAATATTATATATTAATATTCACCTAAACTTTACATTCAAGACTAATTTATTTACTAATTTATTTCGGCAATATTATCTTCTAATGGAGAAAACTAAGTATATTATGTTATTATTCTCCTAAACTTACTATATAAGTCCAATTTAATTAATAATATTTTTTTTACTATTTTTATATAAGTACGGCGAGGTAGCGCCTCTCAATTTGTTTTGATCTATTTTTCTAATATTTCCAAAATTTTGAATTAATAATATTAAATGTTAGAAAATATATAATTACCCTTTAAATTAGTAAATATATTAAAAGTTAATAGATGATGTAATTTATTTAGTAAATTAGTTTGTTATCTGTTTAGATTTTGTAACAACGAGAAAACGGGTCGTTGAGTGAGAACACGTTGAACGAGAGAGTGATTCATTAGGAGGAGCATATTATATGCTAAAATTTAATATTTATGTTATCTTATGTATTTTAAAATAGAAGTTCGAATATGAATTTTGAGAAAAATAAAAAGGATGGTAAATATACTAATATTTGATATAATCTTAAAATAATGAAAAATGTTAAACAATTGCGATTTTATACATTTATTCAAAATTTTGGTAAATGACCGACACGAAACGCAGAATTTAAAACAAAAACCCTAATTTTATGTTAGATATATTATTTTATCTAAAAACATATTTTGTAAAATAATTTTTAAAAAAGTTTAGAGAAATTATTATATCATACAATTTGACAAACTAATAAGTTATAAGTATATTGATTTATTAACCTTTTCATCGATCAAAATCATGTCGACTGATAAGTTCTTCAGTATTTGGATTGACAGGCTCTCACATTCTACACATTTGTACTCTTATCGTCCAGGTATAGCTGTTGTCGTTCAAAACATCCAACATGGTGTAGGTCATAGTTATATTGATTGTAAATATGGTTGTAAATATTTGGGGCTATGTAAAAAAAAATCGGTGTAGATTTGTTGTTATGAATGACCTTTAATTTATAGGTGTTTGTGTAATATCCCGTAATTTTTAGGATAATAATAATTAAAGAAAAAAAGAAAAAAAAAGGATTAAAATTGGAAAAGAATAGGATTTAAAATTGAATTAGACTGATGGGCCTAAAATATGGATCACATTTGGATACAGTTAAGTTGTAGTTCTGGAGTTAGGGTTTTGTATCGTTATATAAACATCTTATTCTTCTTTCTCCGTCTTTTTAATCAAATTCGTAGGTCTGTGTCTCTCACAAATCAGCTGTTTTAAAAAATTCGTATAATATTCATCGTAAGTCGGAATTTGATGATTCCGGACTTTTCAGAAAGATTTTTCAATTTTATACAACTTCTATTTCATAGTCTTTTTCCAGATTATGCTCGGAACTGTTCTTAAAATCATAAAACACAAACAGAACTCGTTTTTCAGTTTCTGTTCAAATTCAGAAGACGTTTTATTCAATTCCCGATTCGTTATAAGTCCGATTTTGATGAGTCGTATCTTTTCAGAAAGGTCTTTTCGTTCTCTACAACTTTCATCCTTTGAGTTTTCCAAGAAAACGTCATTTAGAGGGTCAAAAAGAGTAAACACTGTTCTGGTTAGAGGTGGAACATTGAGTCGTTCAAGATTTTAGATGTCGAGGTAAGTTTTCGATCGATTTTCCTAGTGTTTTCGAAATTATGTGTTATATGTATATATTTGCTTATACAACTTGGGCTAACTGAGATTATATTTTGAAGTGATGTGTTTATTTGATACGTGTTATGTGTAAGCAATAATAGTCTTGTGATTCTGATTTGTGCCATGGTTTGTGAAAATATCGAATAAGAATAAGGACTGAGTCACCGGGTTATAGTGACAGTTTTCTGAAAATTTAGGACCGTTATCACCGGGTTGTAGTGGTCGTGGCATGAATTATGGGTTTCGAGTTATTATTGTTACGTGGTATCGTATTTGTCGAATAAGAATAAGAATATGAATGTGTATCGAGAATTATTGTTTTATATATTGTTATCGTATCGAATATCGTATTCTTTTATATGTGTATATATGTTATTTGTCCGACTAGTTGGATCGATTGGTTTCTTGCTGGGCTGTATGGCTCATTCCTTACATTTTCAGGTTGCCGTTAGAACGAGTGGATGTGCTTTCGAGTTTGAGGATCTTAGGTTCGGAATAGATTGGTTTTTGGATTATCATTAGTTGTGCTTTTGTAATTGTTAGCTTTGTAATAGAACTTTTGTCACGTTTCCGTCTGTAATTGTCAATGTATAGTACTTTATTTAAGTTTTGTATTTAGATTTAATAGTCCAAAAAGTCGGGTTGTTACAGTTTGTAAGGTGAATAACATGGAAATTCATTATGTTTAAAAGTAAAAAAGTATTAAATAGTAACTTACCTTTCAGATATTAAGTTAATTTGTAAAAACTATACAACTTTTCTTATAAGCATAATTTTTAGTCGTTAAAGAATATGCTGAGGAAGGAAAGAAACTGTTTGAGTTACAGAGTTAGGGTCCGTATATGAATAATTATTGCAAATTTTAAAAATATGAAAGGAAGTTGTAAATAATAATGCATTAGATCCTAAAAATTCGAAAGTAATAAAGAAATTAACATTAAATCTTACAAATTTGCAATTTTTCAATTCCATTTTTACATATTTGAAAATGATAAAAGGAAATTGTAATTATTAACATAAGATCCTACAAATTTGAAAATAATAAGGAAGTTTTAACATAAGATCCTACAAATTTGAAAATAATAAGGAAGTTTTAACATAAGATCCTACAAATTTGAAAATAATAAGGAAGCTGTAATTTTCAAATTCCTCCAATCTTACAAATTTGAAAATAATAAAATAGAGTTTTATCAAGTTAGAAAATAATAAAAGAGAAAATAGCAATTATTAACATAAGATCCTACAAATTCGAAAATAATAAAGAAAATTGTAATTTTCTAATTCAAAGAAAGTTCTATCAAGTTTGAAAATGATAAAAGAAAGTTCTATCAAGTTTGAAAATAATAAGGAAGTTTTAACATAAGACCCTAAAATTTTGAAAATAATAAGAAAGTTATAATTTTCCAATTCCTCCAATCTTTCAAATTTGAAAATAATAAAAGAAAGTTCTATCAAGTTTGAAAATAATAAAAGAAAGTTTTATCAAGTTTGAAAATAATAAAAGAGAAAATTGTAATTATTAACATAAGATTCTACAAATTCGAAAATAATAAAGAAGTTGTAATTTTCTAATTGAAAGAAAGTTCTATCAAGTTTGAAAATAATAAAAGAAAGTTCTATTAAGTTTGAAAATAATAAAATAAAGTTCTATCAATTTTGAAAATAGAAGAAGTTCAATCAATTCCCTTCCTACAAAATTGAAAATAATAAAGGAAGTTGTAATTTTTCAATTTCCTTCCTACAAAATCGAAAATAATAAAGAAAGTTGTAATTATTAATATTAAAAAATTTGAAAATTTGAGAAAATTAGAAAAATAGAACGAAGCGATTTGAGAGCAGCCACCTCACAGCCCCCGTCTTCTCATAATTTGAAAATAATAAAAGAAAGTTATATCAAGTTTGGAAATAATAAAAGAAAGTTATATCAAGTTTGAAAATAATAAAAGAGAAAATTGCAATTATTAACATAAGATCCTACAAATTCGAAAATAATAAGGAAGTTATAATTTTCTAATTGAAAGAAAGTTCTATCAAGTTTGAAAGTAATAAAAAAAAGTTCTATCAATTTTGAAAATAAAAGAAAGTTCTATCAATTACCTTCCTACAAAATTGAAAATAATAAAGGAAGTTGTAATTTTTCAATTTTCTTCCGACAAAATCGAAAATAATAAAGGAAATTGTAATTATTAATATTAAAAATTGTGAAAAATTGAGAAAATTAGAAAAATAGAACGAAGCGATTTGAGAGCCGCCACCTCACCACCCTCGTCTTCTCCTTTATATAAGTACTAGTCGACTAAGTCGCGCTTCGGAGCGGCCCTATAATATTTTGGTAAAATTTTAAATATTAACTATTTAAGAAAAAAAACATAAAATCAATCAATCTATACTATCTATTTATCTATACTGTAAAAGACGAAACATTAAAAGTTTTGGTACCTGTTTTTGGTACGGTACTTATAAGGCAAGTACCGTACCGTACCAAAAACAGGTACCAAAACTTTTAATGTTTCGTCTTTTATAGTATTTTAATTTTAATTTTTATTCTTTTAATTATTTAAAAAAGTTAACATATTTTAAGATGTCAAGTTATTTTTTATCAAATACAAATAATAAAATTTAAGTATTAATCACCACTTCAAACTTCAACCATTCGTATTATCACAAAAATTATAAATTTCTTAAATATCTCTAGACTTTATATGCCGATTTTGTGTCATGTTTTTTGGGCCGACGCCCGTTGCATATGTACATACAAATAAAAAAATACTAAAAAAATGCAACAATAAAATTTAAGTATTAACCACTGCTTCAAACTTCAATTATTAGTATCATAACAAAAATGACAAATTTCTTAAATATCTCAAGACTTTATAAGACGATTTTGTGTCATACTTTTTTCAGTCGATACTTATTGCACTAAATATATATAAATTAAAAATAAAAAAAATTAAACAATAAAAAAATTTAATTATTAACCACCTCTTCAAACTTCAACTATTTGTATTATCACAAAAATTAAAAAAAATTTAAATATTCTTAGACGTCATAATAAAACTTTTTTAGTGCGTACATGTTATAATATAAAAGATTAATCATGGAAATATAATCGATTTTTAAATAATAATTGTCTTTCTTGTGAATTTGAACGTAAGCAATGGATTTCAATTTTAGTTTAGTTCAGAAAAAAACTTAACATTCGTTTAATTGAATTCTGAACATGATTGTTTTTTATATATTTATTGTTTTTACTATGAATTTGAATGTAAAAAAAGAAATTCAATCCTCTAAAATTGATAAATACATGATTTTAAGCCGCTTAGGTAGAGAATTTTTCTACCATGGTAGATTCTTTTTACACAAATCAAAAAACTAATTAACAATAGTCTTTAAGTATGCACATATATAACCTGCAAAACCTGATTTTAAAAAGAATACAATAAATTAAAATATACAAACAATTATCATCAATATGCAATGTTATTAATACACACGAATTATCATAATATCCTCAAATTTTTGACATGTGAAGAACTAATTAGTATGTCATACTTTTATAGGCAATTTAAGATATAATATAAAGATTAAATAAATATTAAATATTAAATATTATTATAATATAAAGATTTATAAAGATTAAATCCAAAATATGATTGTAATATAACGTTAAAATAAAGATTTAATTCTAAAAAATATTAATTTTTATATATTTATTGTCTTCCCTATAAATTCGAATCTAAGTAAGATCATTTAATTTTTATTAAATAAAAATAGAGAAATTCTAGAAAAATATATTAAACTTAAATATGATTTAATTTAGTTGAGAAAATAAGTTATTTTTGTTTAATTAAATTTTAAATATGATTGACTTTTATATATTTATTGTCTTTCCTAAAAATTCGAATTGAATTAAAATAGTGAAACTCAAGAAAAATAGATTAAAACTTAAATAAGATTTAAGTTAGTTGAGAAAAAAAGGTAATATTTGTTTAAATAAATTTTAAATAGAATTGACTTTTATATATTTATTTTCTTTCCTAAAAATTCGAGTGTAAATAAGGAATGTTTTCCCTAAAAATTTGAATGTAAATAAGGAAATTTAATTTTATTGAATTAAAATTGAGGAGCTCTAGAAAATTAGATAAATATGAATACAGCGATTCTAGAGCTCCCGGTGATTTTCTTATATATATATATATATAAATAAAGATATTGATTTCGTTAATGAACAACACTAAACGAGAATTTAAAACAACCCTTAATTTCATGTTATAAATATAATTTTGTTTAAAAACATTTTTTGTAGAATAGTTTTTAAAAAAATATAGAGAAATTATTATAAAGTCACTGCAAAGCAAAGCGTGACTTAGTAAACTAGTTTTCATTAACTCCTTATATATAATAAGCGTAAGGGAGATCTTATCCAAAACTTTGGTTGGTCACTGTACTACCAAAAGTATACGATCCGTTGGATTATTAAACTATAAATCTTCAAATCAATGAGGACCGTCAGATATAATATTAAAAATTGTATTTGATTATTAATAGGATAGTATTTAAATACTAAAAGATGTATTTTGATAATTTAAATCAATTATAATAAGTTTTCTATATTGAATAGAAATCTTAATGTAAAAATTCGTAATTATCTTTTCTCTTTAGTTTATGGATAGTTCCAGTTAGATAAAAATTATTAAACCATCATTAAATTAAAGATAATTTTGTAAGTTTCGCGTGGGCTGTAAAATCGTTAAAATCTGTTGTCTAAAACTCAAGATAGAGCCCAAACTTATTATCTAAATTTTAATAAATATATTTTTATTATTGTAGCACCAATTTAATTTTTTTTCCTAATTCTTTTAAATTTATAAATTCTATGTTTATTTCAATAAAATATTAAAACCAATTTAAGAAAAAATTAAAATCGATCGTCCGTGTACGATTACGACCAAATTAATAATTATAGTTAGATCTTAAATAGATCGATGAGAATTGTTAGATCCGTCAGATATAATATTAAAAATTGTATTTGATTATTAATAGGATAACATTTAAATACTAAAAGATGTATTTTGATAATTTATACCAATTATAAATAGGTTTTCTATACTGAATAGAAATCTTTATGTAAAAATTCGTAATTATCTTTTCTCTTTAGTTTATGGATAGTTCCAGTTAGATAATAATTATTAAACCATCATTAAATTAAAGATAATTTTGTAAGCTTCGCGTGGGCTGTAAAATCGTTAAAATTTGTTGTCTAAAACTCAAGATAGAGCCCAAACAGTAAAGTTATTATCTAAATTTTAATAAATATATTTTTATTATTGTAGCACAAATTTAATTTTTTTTCCTAATTATTTTAAATTTATAAATTCTATGTTTATTTCAATAAAATATTAAAACCAATTTAAGAAAAAAAATTAAAATCGATCGTCCGTGTACGATTACGACCAAATTAATAATTATAGTTAGATCTTAAATAGATCGATGAGAATTGTTAGATCTAATATTAAAAAGTGTATCTGATTAATAATAGAATTATATTTAAATACTAAAAAGAGTATTTTGATAATTTAAATTTTTTCTATGTAAAAATTCTTAAATATCTTTTCTCTTGAATTTATGTATAGTTCCAGTTAGATAATAATTATTAAACCAAATATCAAGATAACAATTCATATCGATTACAATGATACACGTGGACCCTACGTTATAACGGATAACTCTAAATTTAAACACTTTTTTTTCTGAAGGAACATAACAATTTGATTAATCCAAATTATAATTATATTATTTTACATATAACAAACATAAAATGATAATATCAAAATATTATTATAATATTGAGGGTTTCATATTCATAAACGATACTTTTGAATATAGTACTTGTATTAAAATGTGTATTTGATTAAAGGTATGATTGTATTTAAATACTAAGAAGTGTGCTTTGATAATTTAAACCAATTATGAATTGATTTTCTATGTTTAATTGAATTCTTTATGTAAAACTTCTTAACCGTCTTTTCTTTTCAGTTTATTTTATGAGTAGCTCAACTGGTCAAGTTAGATAATAATTATTAAACCATCATTAAATTAAAGATAATTTCGTTAGTTTTGCATGGGTTGTAAAATCGTCAAAATTCAATTTCTAAAACTCAGGATAGAACCCAAATAGTAAAGTGTGTATCTAAATTTTAATAAATATTTTTTTATTATTGTAGCAGCAATTTATTTATTTTCCCACTAATTCTTTTAAATATAGAGAAATTTTATGTTTCTTTCAAAAAAGTATAAAAATTAATTAAGAACAAATTCAAATCGATAAAAAATATAATAATATGAGAATAAAATTTTATATAATCATAACATAATTTTTATTCTTTTTAATAATTTTTAAGTAATAATGTATTTTAAAATTTTATATATACTGTAAATAAAACCGAAATATTAAAAGTAAAAGCAGTTAGTAAGATACTTATATCAGTATATACTTGATATCCTTATTATATTAAATCCTTATATATAATAATCATAATAGGGATCTTATCCAAAATTTTGATCGTAGACAACTAAATTAATAAGGACCATTAGATCTTAACTAGAAAAATGAAAATCATTAGATCAAATATTTAAAAAATGTATTTTATTATTAATAGGATTATATTTAAATTCCAAAAGGTGTATTTTGATAATTTAAACCAAATATACCAAATATAAATAAGTTTTCTATATTGAATAGAATTCTCCATGTAAAATATTCGTGACTTTCTTTTCTATTCCATGGATAATTCCAGTTAGATAAAAATTGTTAAACCATCATTTAATTAAATATAATTTAGTTATCTTCATGTGGGGTATAAAATCGTCAAAAACTGATTTTTAAAACACAAGATAAAACCCAAATTAGTAAAGTGAATATTTAAATTCTAATAATAATTATTATGTCATCATTATTTTAATACCAATTTAATTACTTTTTCTAACTATTTTAAATTTAGAAATCTATGTTCAAAAATTAAAATCAATCTAAGAAAAATTCAAATCAACAAAGAATATAATAATACGAGGATAAAATTTTATAAAATTGTGCATATTTTTAATCCTATTTTATTAAGTTTTAGATCATAACTAATCAAATATTATTTACTAATAAATAAAAATTATACGTAAATGGTGATTTTGTTTTATAAGAACTCATAAATACCTAATTTCATTGTTAGCAGGACTATATTCATATTAAAAAAACCGTATTTTGAAATTTTAGACTCAAGGCCAAATTTTTTGAACATATATACATTGTAAATTATTAAATTCGAAACTTTAAAAGTTTCTTAATCAATTAGTATAGTACTTTTCTGAAAAATCGTACTTTACAAAAAATATTATCAAATAACCTATGTCTGCAAGAAAAAAAATGAAAAAAATCTTTATTTAAAAAAAAAAACCTAAATTTTTTAATATGTTGTTGGTAGATTCAAAACTTAGATCATTGTAAATGATAATTTTATTCAACAATTTAATTTGAAACATCCAACGATTATGGATTGAGTGATCAAACAAAGCGACCAAACTTACAAGGAAGCTTTCATTATTTAGTCTTTAATATAATAACATAGATATTTATAGGATATACTATAAAAAATGAATTTTATACAGAATTTTGATCGTCACGGTGTACTACCTTAAAAGAAGAACTATTACAAAAAAATTATATTTTAATTGATAATTTATTTTCTCAAAAGTTCAAAGTTCCCGCATCTTTAACATATTACAAAAAAGAGTATATTATATTTTAGCAATAAATATTTAAAAAAACTGAAAATTAAAAAAATTATAAATATTAAGAAAAATTAATGATGTTATCATAGTAGTTTGTTTCTAAATACCGTCAAAACATTCTCAACCGTTAGATCCAATACTTTTAAAAATAGATGATCAAGATTATATCATATAAAAAGAAGTTATTGTCTAAAAATGATATAAGTTAAAAGATATTATATTAGGATTGGATTTTCTAAAAAGTCAAAACATAAAACTAGTTATAATTAAATAAGGAAACTCATTTAATACCAAAATAATCAAAATCGTTTAATATTAAATAGATAGGTGAAAACCGTTAGATTTAACATTAAAAACTGTATTTGGTTAATGAAGGGTATTCTAATAATCTAAACTACATATAAGTAGATTTCCTAAATCGAATAGAATTCTCAACATTAAATTTCGTCGCTTTATTCCCTTTTTAGTTTTAGAATAGTTTAGCGTGTAAAATATAATAAATATCAAATTTTTAACTATAATTTTTTTGGCTAAATCTTTTTTAACAATAATTTAATCATGTAAACTAATAACTTTTAAATATTAAAATATTCATAAATAAATATAATTATAAATATTTAAAAAACAATCGTGTGTTGCATGGATAATAAAAATATAATTATAAACAGAATAATTATAAATAAAATTCAAGTAACTGTGCAGGCTATAAGCCAGTAAAAGTAAAAGAACACAACATCGGTTGTTGTTGCAATGAAAATAACCTAACTTTAATCAAATGTAGAAATTAAATTTGATTATAAACAATATATATTTAAGTTATGAAATCATAAAAATTAGTCTTGCCAATTTTATTATTTAAAAATTATGTATAATGTCAATCATCATCATACTGTCTATATATACAACAGAATACATAATCTCAAAAAAATGATAATATTAACAAAAAGAAAAGGTATTTACTTGAAATATAATAAATATTAAATAATAAAATAGGTTTTGATTGAAAACCATAGGGGAGAAGAGAATAGGAGAGAAATCGAAAGAGAGAACCTTCAGGGCTAGTCTAAGCTCATCATCACTAGGTCCAGAGGAGGCCAATTAAACAACTGAAACAAAGATACACATATACATACATATATGCGGAGAGAGAGAAAGAGTTGGGGAAGAAGCATGGAGGCGAGCAACAAAAACAAGAGAGAACATTCAGATTGAAAACTATATTAAACGTCATCTGAATCAAATTCATCACGTTTTTGCAATTTCTCCACATTTGTTCATCCTTATTTTTTAATCGCTTCCAGCCTCTCTTTCAACTTCCCTTCTCTCTTCCCCTTTTCTATAATATCTCTCCCCAATTGTAATTGCAGCCCCCCCTCTTGGACTGAATCGCGTACCTCGATTGGTTATTTATATTGTTAGGGCTTCTCTCGCAATTACGATAATACCCCCCTTTTTATTTCCGCGTCCTACTAGAATTTGGTAACTGTAAGTCTTATGTGCATCGAATTGAGGCTTGATTATAATATTAAAAAAAAGACTTTTTATGAATCCAACTAATTAACAAAGAATTTAGATCACACTATCTCGTTTTAAAATCAAGATGGAAAAATACAAGCTATTCTTTATTTACCTTCAAGATATTTTATCAAGATGGAAAAGACTTGATCAAGATATTTTATGAAATACACCCTAAATTAATGGCCAATGGCCATCTTTTAAAGTTGTGTTTGGAAGGCAATAGTGATTTCCGGCCCATACCACCAAACAAATTCTTACTTATGTACAGTACAAAATATTGTTCATGCTCCGAAATTAACATTGCGAGCAAAAGAGTTCAGAGTTTGTTACAATATATCATCATACATGTTCAAACATACTACAAATCTAATTTCAGAGCAGAAGTTCTGAACTAAACAAATTCCAAAGGTCACTCAACAGAATGGTCGAGTACAGTACATCAAACTTATACATTAGCATGAAACCACCGAGTTGAAATGAGTTGAAGCGTTCATCTGAGATATAGCAGTATCGCACTCCTCCTTGTCGTTAAACTTTATTGGTGTCCCACTAAGAGTTTTCCTATAGAAGAATCGTTAAATCTCATGAAAATTCATGGGAATGAGAATAGTATAGATGAAAGTAAATGGCATACCTCTGGCTGATAGAAGACTCTTCAGACAACGCCTTTTCTAATCTTTCTTCAAAAGGTGTCGCGTGCCAGCTCACTTTCTGATCCTGAAAAAAGGAGAACATAATCACCATCTTTAGCTGCAGCATTCAAGATCAGCACATAAAGAGTTAAGCATAACTAGGCTGTACCTCTTTGTACTTGGTAGTCGAATTTGGTATTCCATTTCCATCCCACCACTTTGGTTCGACACGAGAAGGTTCTTCTTCATTCCAGTGGGCAGCAACCATCCCAATGATAGGACGGTCTCCAAGGTTCTTGCCATGATAAACTTTTTCACTAGCAAAGGATACAGTCCGCTGATTATTACCATGTCTATTAACTGGTTTCAGCCAAGAAGATAAGCCTTCGTCTACCTTTGTTTCTTTCTGAACAGATTCTTGTATCATTCCTACTTCTGAGTGAGTAGTTTTATCACCTTGCTCTAGTGGTTCTGTAGATGACAGTTGACTTGATTCAGAATCTTCAACCTTCAGCATATTCCACTGGGAAGAATTCTCAACAGGGTTCAAGAGTGAGTGGACATACTGAGACCTTATTCTGGGATTTTTTCCATTTCCCATATCGCCTATATATGACGGGAAAGCAGTTCCAGGTGTTTGCATATCATCATTAAGTTGCAAGGGGGTTGGGTAAGGTGACCTTGATAAACTTCCGGTACCGACCAATTCTGATCTCTTTGAGCTTTGGCAAGAAACTTCAGAATAGCCTTTTGATGAAATTGAAGACTCGTCCGATTGGCAGTGAAACTGCATGGACTTGTTTCTATGTTGATCAATTATGGTCTGATTACCATGAACCTGAATGCCCGTCCCAGAGTTCACGGTATCAGTAGCATTACTAGTACTCGCAGAATTCCTCATTGGATTTTGTCCACTTGTTATACAACTACAGAAACACAAGATCACACAAAAGTCAAGGAATAAATTCCAAGCACTTCAAGAAAGGAGAAAGTCTTCTAAGCATTACCTGCTGGGAGTACAGTCTAAAGAATCTGATCCAGTCGCCCATCCATCATAACGGTTTACAGGCATAGGAGATTGATTAAATTCCATATCCAGATTCAGCTTCTTAAAGGAAGCATCAGGAAGCCAAGAGTGAAACTTGGAGTGCTCTGAATCTTTATTTGGAGGTGAGTGTTCTGATTTCCGAATTTCAGCAGGAGTTCCAGGTAAGGTACCACACGCTTTCAGGAACTTGGCCTGCATTTTGTGGAAAACAACGATTTAACATGATCCTATCTATTTAAATGACTTAAAATTTCCAATCGGAGAATCTCTAAAAGGGTTTCAGAATCCACCAAGTTTCACTCTTTGGATAACAAGATAAAGACCTTTTAAATTTCAGTGACTACAGCTTTACATAATGTTAGCAAAACATTCAGCTATTTATAATAAAGTTTGGTTGAAGCTTTGAATTGATATTAACCTCGAAAATTGTAATACAACTATACAAGGGCAAATCCAAGATTTAGGGAGAAAGTAGACAACAAGTTTTTTCAAAGAGAGTGCGGCTCGTGCACTAGTCACTCTATTCAGTGCACTGGTCACTCGATTCATTACCAATGTAAGCACATGGATATTATATCAGAAAGTTAAAGAGCATTAAGAGGAAGACAAATCAAAAGTAATTGTTCACAAGATCCTACACAAGGGTGCAATGCCTGAACTTAAAAAAGCAATAGCCGAGCACATACAACCTATACTTTAATGATTTATGAGGGTCACAAGCACTTAGTAGCTACTTATTGCTTATGTCCTTGAAGGTGTTTACATAGTATAATTAGTAACAAACAAGTGACCTGGCAATAGATGTTTAATTTACAAATTAATTCAAGATTATGCTGTCTGTTTTTTGTAGTTTACAGAGATTCATCCCAAAGGCCAGAGTGTTATTAAACTTATATTGTAATACTGTCACAAGTTTTGTTGGCAAGTCAGCTCCCTGCCCTGATAGATGTACATTAAATAAATCTCCTACTAAACTCCACAAACAACATGAAAACTTTCTTGATTTTATTTAGCTAACTCAAATGAATGAGTCATAGGAGTATGATAGTATCCCTCTTATTTATACTAATGGATATTTGTCCAGACCACAAGTCGCTAAAATAACATAATGTACCCATCTAATGAGTTCCTGGTTTAATTGCCTGGACAGTAGCAACTTGGGTTGAAATTTATACCATAACACACGAGGTCAGCATTTTTTGGCTTAAAAAATTAAAAATTAATAGTCACCCACACACACCAGGTTGTTGACCTTCAAGCCTTCAACACTGTTCCTTTTTTTTAAATGCAAAACCAGGTTTTGATAATCAATCTGCGGGATCAATCACTACGATAAATCATACTGGATATACATATCTAGTATCTCACATTATCTACTGAAACATCAGATAATTTTTATGTTCTGAACTTCAGGAATTATTAATTTTCACTCTAAATCAACTTATCTGACAATTCCAGTATAAACGAAAACAACCTTAAAACAACACGAGACTATTTAGAACTAAAATTAAGAACATATATAAACATCTCACAACAATTTCACTCAGTAGGCAGATATTGTACAACTTCAGCATCTGTTTCATTAAAATAATGAACAAAAACAGGAACAATTCGATTAACGCAAGCCGTAACCAAAAATAAAAATACCTCATCTCTGAGTCCTTCAACATCAATATCCTGCTCAACACTCTCCGCAACATCACATTTCTTCTCATCGTATACCGAACCAGCTCTCTCTTCAGAAACATCATTCTCTTCAATAAACACACACACACACACACATACAGTAACTATCAAGCTCCATAAATTCAACAACAAAATAATTTCAATCAAATTCAAAAAAAATACAGCACTACACAATTATCAACGCACATCTCAAATCTAACAGCTCAAAATTCATAACACGAGCTACTTACCTTGTAGCAGAACTCCAAGCCTTTTACGACCTCGATTCAACACAGGTTCCTAAAAAACAGATGATTAGATACATACAAATATAAAATTCATACTTAAAATGTCGAATCGAGAACAAAAATAGTGGAGTGATAATCATACAGAAGCAATTGACGGCTGTGATTGCGAGACGAGATGAGGAGACGGACGGCGACGATCATCCCTAAGCTGAAAGCAACCAAACAAGCATCCCATAGTGGATCGGTAGAAGAAAGCTAAGAATTCAGGCCAGGAGCATATCATATCATCTGTATGTATATGCGTGTGTATTAATTTGAATTTAGACAGGAGTTACAAAACCCTACATTTTCCTCATTTTGGGGGGAATTTAAATTCATTATTTAATTTAATTATTAGTAATTGAAAAGATATTTGAAAGGGAATAGCGACACTGCGTCCGCTTGGCTCCACTTTGTTTTCGAAATTTCAAAAATTAAAGGGGAGAAATTCAAATCGATGGACTGTTGAATCATGTATGGGCCACACCTATTATTACCAGTAGTAGGTGGCGATGTATATCGCATGTTACCAACTCTACTTTACCAGCTTACGACTTACATTTTGTATCCGGGAATTTAGGTTTGTCAATAGATCGGAAATCCGATCCGATCCGATTCGAAAGCTAATGTAACGGATATGAATCATTATAAAATAAATTTGATCTGTTAAAAATGTGATCCGGTAACGATCCGATCTGATTAGTATCGGATATGGATTTAACATGATCCGATCCGATTATTTTATATATTATATATATTTAATTTATATATTATATATAATAAATATGTTATATATTAAATATATCATATTTTTTTTATCAATTAAGTCAAAACAGTTCTCTTTTACTTGTATAAATTGGACCTCTCTTTTATTTATAAAATTGACACAAAATACAATGAAATTTAAGGCACATAAACTAGCTTTAGATTTGTTGCTGAATGGTCACAAACTTACAATGGTTGTATGACAAGCAAATGTATTTAGGATAGTTGGACATTCAAATTCTATGTTTTAGTTTTCGGATTGTAATTAGGTTTTAATTTATTGTGTAATCTGTAAATTAATGTTGGTGTTAAATTTGCATTTCAACTTTGTGAAATGTTTAGTGATGTTTGAATTTGAATTTGAGTAAAATATGTTTTTAAAATATTAACGGATCAGAGCTCCGATCCGTTAACCGTGATCCTAACGGATCCGGATATGAATCGGGTTATAAAAAATCCGGCTATGATCCGATCCGAATCCGAATCCGGTAAAATTAAATGGATCAGGATATGGATCAAGGACGATCCGATCCAAATCCGATCCATTGACAGCGCTATCCGGGATCACTGTTCCAATTTTTACAATAAATTTTTTATTTATCTTTTAATACTAACATATAAATCGTGCGATCATTTTTTATTTTTTTATAATTTGCTTATAGTGTAATATAATATTAGGCATATTAATTTTAACTAGCTTAAAATTCGTGCGACAAACAATGAAGCTGAATATGAAGCCTTGATTGCAGGTTTAGGCCTAGCTGGGGCCCTAAGAGTCAAGACTCTCAAAGTTTGTGGGGACTCGAGGCTAGTAGTTTATCAAGTGAATGGGAATTTGAGGCTAGAGATGAAGTTATGGCTAAGTATCTGAAACTGGTGAAAGACATTATGACTTAGTTTTATGAATATTATGTGGAGCACATTCCTAGAGATGAGAATATGAAGGCTGATACTTTATCTAGGTTTGCTTCTTCAGAGATAGAAAACTATGCTGGAAGTGTTTACTTTCAAGTCTTGAAGACTCTGAGCTAGTAGCACCTATAGATATTGACAGCTGTTGGATTGATCCTATCAAAGCACATTTGGAGACAGGTTGGTTACCTAACAATGCATTGGAGGCACGAAAGTTATCAGTTATAGATTTAAGGTACATATTAATTGAAGGGATTTTATATAAGAAATCTTTTATTATCCCCTACTTGAAGTATTTGAGACCTCAAGAGGCAGAACTAGCCTTGAAAGAAGATCATGGGGGATTTGCAGTCAACGCTTGGGGGACAGGACCCTTACTCATAAAATCACTCGTCTAGGCTTCTATTGGCCAGATATACTCGCCAACGCAAAAAACTATGTTAAGAAGTGTGAAAGGTGTCAAAAACATGCACATGTGGTTAGACAACCACCAGAGATGTTAACATCTGTTAATTCACCTATTCCATTTGTCATGTGGGGATGAATATACTTGGTCCATTTTCAATGGCTAGTATTTCACTAAGTGGATTGAGGCTAAACCCCTATCCAAAACAATCACCAAACAAGTAATGCAATTCCTATGGGAAAGCGTGATGTGCCTATATGGAATTCCACGAATTCTGGTTACGGATAACAGAACACAGTTTAATAATGAAAACTTCAAAAAATATTGTGAAAAAAATGATATTGAGTTACGTTTTACTTCATGCCCACCCTCAAGCAAACGGACAAGCCGAGGTGGCCAACCGAATCATTCTCGATGGATTGAAAAAAAGGGTTGAACACTCAAGGAACACTTGGGTGGATGAGTTGCTCCCAATACTTTGGGTATATCGTACTACTTGTAAGGTTACCACTGGGGCCACCCCTTTATTGCTAGTATATGGAGCAGAAGTAATGGTGCTAGTAGAGATCACTCATACTTCTCCAAGAGTGGAAGCTTATGAACCAGAAGCAAATGAAGAATACATGAGATTGACCCTAGACCTAATCGATGAAGTTAGGGATAAAACAAATGCCAAGATTGTGGAGCATCAGAAACGAACATCTTTCTACTAAAACCTGAGGGTTAAGGAAATGTTCTTTTGCCAAGGAGATTTGGTCTTAAGGAAGATTGAAGCATCCGAAGTGGGGCAGAAAGGAAAACTGGCCCCTAATTGGGAGGGGCCATATAAAGTTAAAAGTGTGTTTGGACAAGGCTCGTACAAGTTGGAGACCTTGAAGGGATAGAGGTGCCAAGAACTTGACATGCTGCGAATTTAAAAGTTTATTATGTTTAGTGTTTATTAAAAGGATTCACTATTAGAAAGTAGAAATAAAGTCGATGAAACCATTTCTGAGCTTTTGAGCTATCAGTAGGAAGTAAAGTATTATGTAAGGGTTGAACCTGTTTTTTCTAATTACAAGTTTATATAATGGATGATTTTATTCCATGTTATTATCGTTTATGATAATTAGTTTGCGTGACAAGCAACGATAACATGCAAAGCTAAAGGAATAGCCAAGTAAACCAACATGCATAAAAAGTTAACGCAAAAGTTTAATAAAACCAACGTAAATATGCTACGCAGGGCCAAAGCAAAGTTCTAACATAATTAGAAATAGAATAATCAATCTAAATCTAAAGCATTCAATAATCAAGGGGAAGGATTGGCTCATCTTCTAGATTCTCAATTAGTGGAGAGGAAGGAGGATCGATGGGCTGAGAATCACCTTCCATCTGAGAAGAAGCCTGAGCACTGGAAGAACCTTTAAGAGAGAATTTGGGAATCGGGTACTTCTCCAAAGTAACCCCGGGAATAGTCTCCCCTAGCTCCTAATGGTTGTCCATCAGAACTCAAACATTCCTGGGAAGTTGGCATCATATTTGGCATTGAAAAGGTCATTAAACTCTTGAGAAGATTTGTACTCCAAAAGGACCTCTTGACGAGTCTTAACAGATTGTTTTTAATAATTTTTATTTTTAATATTTACGTTTTAATATTTATTAATTGTATTTGTTAAAAAAAAATCAATAGGCATGTTAAACCTTTTTAAATAATTAAAAATATTAAAATATATTTTAAAATAAATAAGTAAGGATTTGACGGTGATATTTTTGGAAAATGAGGAATCTTAGTAAGGAAAAATAGAAAAAATAACATGTTTTAGTTGTTTTAGTTGAAAAAGGTAATTGTATGTGATTTTTTAGAAAAAGAGAGGATTTTATTAAAAAAATAAAATACCAAAGTGTTTTTACTTAATTATCCTTACTTATTTATAAAAATATAAAATAATAACATTACATATTTATAACCAATTACCTTTTCAACTAAAACATATTATAGATTTTTTTCAATCAAACCCCTTCTTTTCTAAAAATATCACGGAAAATTACATTTTCTATTTTTCTTACTAAAATCCTTCTTTTTCTAAAAATATTATGGACAAACCCTTTACATATTTATTTAAAACTATTTTAATACTTTTAATTATTAAATTTTAAAACCTCTTTTAATAATTTTAATTATTAAATTTTAATGTTTTTAGTTATTAATTTTTTTTGCATATTTTAACATGTCTCCTTTTTTTAAAAACAAAATGCAATTAATAAAATATTAAAACATAAATAATATACTAACAATTATTAAAAATAATCCGTGCATGGTTTTAAGCTAGTAGAATAAAAAAAATTGATTCGGTAATAATTCAAGTTGAAATTAATACAATTTTACCTATCCGCAATAAAACCTATAATATAAAATATGGAGAGAGAAGGGATATAAATTTGCCAAGTGCCAAGGCCCAATACGAAAATTTGAAGGTTCTAGAACATGCATGAAACGTCGAGGGACACGTGTCTTCCGTGAGCTATGGTAGTGGAGTGGCTTCCAAGACTTTCCTTTCCCTTCCCTGATTTCATCTTTTTATTCCTCTTCTTCACTCTCTTAAAAAATTCAATTGCTCCCCTGTGTTTTTATAGGACATTTCTCTGAGATATACATACACTAGAGGATAAATCGATATGGGTAGCGGTGGTAACACATGGAAATTGGAGGATCACCCCAAATTACCTAAGGGTAAGATCGTGGCTATGGTGGTTTTGGATGGATGGGGTGAAGCTAAACCTAATAAGTATAATTGTATCGCTAATGCCGATACTCCTACCATGGACTCCCTAAAAAATGTATGAATCTCTCTCTCTCTCTCTCTCTCTCTCTCGTTAATTAATAATTGATCTGTTTTCTTGTTATGTTGTTTGGTGTTGTGTGTGTTTATATATCATAAATATTCTGTTTGGTGTGTGTTTTGATTTGAAGGGTGCACCTGATAAATGGAGATTGGTGAAGGCGCACGGGACTGCGGTGGGGCTTCCCACGGAGGATGATATGGGTAATAGTGAGGTCGGACACAATGCTCTCGGTGCAGGTCGCATTTTTGCTCAAGGGTAATTAGCCTCTCTTTGATTATTTTTCTCTAAGCATTTTGATAGAATAAATTTACTTATGCTTAGAGGAGTATAAATATATAATAGGACTTGGATATTGATCTAGTTTGCGTTGAGTTTGATATGAATTTTCGATTTTGGAACAAAGGGTACACACAACAATAATGAGGCTCATTTTTTTGTTTGCTGAATTTTTAATTTTACTGTTAGTATGAGGATGGATCTAGTTTTGATAATTTATTGAAGTACACTTTTTAAGACTGATCGTGTGAGTTTAACTTTGGGAATTTATTTGTTTATAGTGCAAAGCTGTGTGACCTTGCACTTGAGTCTGGCAAGATTTTTGAAGGAGATGGCTTCAAGTACATTAAGGAATCTTTTGAAAGTGGCACATTGCACTTCGTTGGGCTGTTGAGTGATGGCGGCGTCCACTCCAGGCTAAACCAGTTGCAGGTTGCAAGTTTATTTTATTTGGTGTTGTCTTGATTGTCACTTGTAAATGTGCTACTAGAAATATCACTTAATTTTTTGTGTTTTGGATGTAGTTGTTGCTGAAAGGTGCTAGCGAGCATGGTGCCAAAAGAATCCGCATTCATGCTCTCACTGATGGCCGTGATGTATTGGATGGTTCAAGTGTTGGCTTTGTTGAAACTATTGAGAATGATCTAACCAAATTACGTGAAAAAGGCATTGATGCAAAGTTTGCATCAGGTGGAGGTCGGATGCATGTTACAATGGATCGATATGAGGTAGATGAATTGTATGAAGTAAAGATTTATTTATTCAACTTTCAGCCCCTCCTGGCATTCAATAGATGTAAAGCCACGTCATATTAGCAGGCTATATATTTACTAGTTGTTTTATAATGTCTGTCTATGTCTTCTTCTATTATTATTCAAGCTGCTTGCTTATGAAATATGTGTAAATCAGTTCATTTGTTGTGCAGGGGTCCTGCATAGAATTATTTTTAGCTATCTATTGGATTGTTTTATTTAGCAATTTAAACTGCTATAACTTCTAAATTCTAATTACTTCTCCTTAGAGACTGTACTCCTGCGATGCTAAATAGGCCTCCTAGACTCCTATTAGATGTTGTATGCATAGATAAAAGTCCATACACAATACTTTCTTGGTTTTAGTAACAGCTTTACCTTTTTTCACGGAGCAACTGAAACAAGAGTTTTTTCTCTTTTTTCGCAGAACGACTGGAATGTTGTAAAAAGAGGATGGGATGCACAAGTTCTTGGTGAAGCACCACACAAATTTAAGAGTGCCCTTGAAGCTATCAAAACTTTAAGAGCGGAACCCAAAGCTAATGATCAGTATTTACCTCCATTTGTTATAGTAGATGAAAATGACAAGGCAGTCGGGCCTATTGTTGATGGTGATGCTGTGGTAACTTTTAACTTCAGAGCAGATCGTATGGTGATGGCTGCCAAGGCATTTGAATATGAGAACTTTGATAAATTTGATCGAGTCCGAGTTCCTAAAATTCGTTATGCTGGGATGCTTCAATATGATGGAGAGTTGAAGCTGCCAAGTCACTACCTTGTTTCCCCTCCGGAGATAGATAGGACATCTGGTGAATACCTAACGCATAACGGTGTACGTACTTATGCTTGCAGGTTAGTTGCCCAATGTTATTTCTTGTCCATTACTTTTTGCAGATTGCACACACACATCTCTGATGGACTAGTATAGTGGCATACTGCACTCTAATTCGATTATATTGTATATTAGAAAGTCTCAGTATTAGATTTGGTTATTTTCTTTAGGCTATTGGCGTCTTTGAAAGTTGGAACTAGTGTGCATGTAAAAAATTTAAACAGTGTGTTCTGCCATGATCATCACCTCTTTGCAGCATAGATACATGTACTTAGTAAGAAAAACACTACTATGAATAGGACATTTATGGTAGTGTGAAAAACACGACTATGAATACTACTATAAGTGGAAATGGAGTGTGATTTTCTTTTTTAAACTCGAACAGTACGTATATGGAAGTGTTCAAGGTATCAAGTCCAAAGTTGCAAAGTGTGATTTACCCTTATTTATAAAGACGCACTTGAAAAATGACAATAAAGTGATTTAACTTTGTATCTTCGCGTGTTTACATGAAGTATACAGTTCTCATATTACCGCAAAACTTGAGTCATTCCATTATTACAATGTATCTGTAACTAATTTTTTTCAACTTCTATTTCTATTTATGTAACAACTATTACTAATTCACTGCATTAATCATATTGTCATGTTATTTATGTGATCAGCGAGACCGTTAAATTTGGTCATGTTACCTTTTTCTGGAATGGGAACCGCTCTGGATATTTCAATGCAGATATGGAAGAATATGTTGAAATTCAAAGTGATGTTGGCATTACATTCAACGTTCAACCAAAGATGAAGGCCTTGGAGATTGCCGAGAAGGCAAGGGACGCCATCCTTGGCCGTAAATTCCATCAGGTAGCCTTTTGGACCTTTTTTTGTCATTGCCTGCAAGATATTCTGTTCAACAAACGTTGTTCATATCGGTTACAAGTTTCTTTATATTTATTTTCATATGTCAGGTGCGTGTTAACCTGCCAAATGGAGACATGGTGGGACATACAGGTGACATTGAAGCAACAGTTGTGGCTTGCAAGGCTGCTGATGAAGCTGTCAAGGTATGTATCAGCATTGTCCAGATATATTTGCCTTGGGCTTATAGAAGACCTTCCGACTTCTTTTAGCAATATCCATTCTTCTTTCCTTTACTTAAATATATTCTTTAGGTTCAAGTCCTGTAAACAGGATATGGCAATATAATTCTTTATTCAAGCAACTCAGCAACTGTTGCTATTTGTCACGTTGAGAAATTATAGCAATATGTATTTCTTGTCGTCATGTCCTTGAACTTGAGTTGATTAATAGAATGCACAGTGATGTGTGATATATAGAGGACAAATTTATTTGACGTTCTTTGAATGGATGTATTGTATAAAATCCAATTAGCTGCATTTCAAACAGTGATTAGCCACTGAGTTACAATAACCTGATCAATTGTGCAGATTATCCTTGATGCGATTGAGCAAGTGGGTGGGATATATGTTGTCACCGCAGATCATGGAAATGCAGAGGACATGGTGAAGAGAGACAAGAAGGGGGAACCACTTGTCGATAAAGATGGAAACGTTTCAATACTTACTTCTCACACTCTTGAACCAGTAAGGCCTCAATCTTTCCGAACTTGATATCTGTTAACTATGTCAAAGCATATCAAAAAATTATTTTTGATAAGGTGGTGCCAGAATATCTTAAGAGTACTAAATGAATGTAATTTGTGATGAAGTATATGAGCAGTGTTTACCATTTGTTGATTGTTTAATTTTTATGGATCCTGGATCCACCACAGTATATGCAGATATACATTATACAGTATTAAGTACTTGTTAGGACTCTCCTAATTATAAATGGGAATAGAGTTCAATCAGAGTATTACATCCCATTGATCAGATTAACTGGGGACTTGTCATATTTGACAAACTGTAGTCTTGTGAGTTGTGATACTCGAGAGCAACCTACTTTAAACCTTAACACTGCAATTTAGTATATATGCTTTGACAGAATGACAGAGTGAAGTTTAACTAAATATATTAAGTAGTTCTCTAACACTGAGCTACACTATGTTCTGGTAAAGTATCGTTTTTTTTGTAGTATGTTATATACTCTTGCATACTACCATGTATACTCACGCCTCTTTGTGTGGTAAATAATTACATTATCAGCATGAGTTCAGAAGAAAGTATCTAGTGCATAATTAATGATTGTTTTCTAATACTAAATTAATAATTATATATCACTTATCAGGTTTAGCCCTGTCGGTGGGCTACTATGGTGGGCTACTATGTTGCATTTTACAGTTGGTTCCGGATATAATATTTGTTCTTATCTTTTAGGTTCCAATTGCAATTGGTGGTCCTGGACTGTCACCTGGTGTCAAATTCCGCAAGGATGTCCCTAATGGAGGGCTTGCAAATGTGGCAGCAACAGTGATGAATTTACATGGTTTTGTGGCGCCTAGTGATTATGAGACAACCCTAATAGAGGTTGTTGATAATTAAGTCAGCATCAACATTCTCAATTATAGTGTTAGGTAGTGATAGGTAGCCGCATCATTGGACTTATCCTTATCTGAAACTCGCTTAGCTAAATAATCTCTCTGCTTTATCTATTACCCTACCGTTTCGCAAGTGCATTTTTGGGGAATGTGTAGTACTGCTTGATTTTGTTATCGGTGTTTAGAATTTGTTCTTATGAAAACAAAATTGGCTTCTACATATGATTAATATCTTGCTTCAGTTGCATTTGGTAATTTTATCATATGATTAAAGGGAAATGTACTTTAGTGTCGATTGGTTCTTGGCCTGAATTTTACTTGAGTGTCGTACTGTTTCTTGGCCCAAACATTAGATAGCGTTTTGCTAGGACAGCCTGTTCTGAAATGCACGAAAGGATTGGTTATTTTAGGTAGTCCTGACTCCTGACAAAGAACATACAAAAGGGGGACAGTAGGTGCATGCATAGCTGGTCCTGAGCGAGACCACATCTTGAAGACACGAACTGACCTGAGTTGTTATGGTCCAAATGATCAACTGACTAATTACTGATCCAAACGAAGAAGAGACTTGGCTGTGTAATGTACTAATCTGTTAATTCTCTGTTTCTGCATCCTTATTTTAGCCTATTTTTTCTAAACTTTTAACTTTGAAGTGTCACATTCAGTAATCACGAAAGTGAAATCATATCAAACCTGTAGATGTAAATGGCCAATAAGTTAATTGATAAAATACAGTTCTGTCACGCAAAAATTAAACGATCAGGGTAGGTCAACCATGTTTCTTGTTCCTTTAAACAATATCTTGTCTCGTTGTACAAAGCCTGCCAACTGAATTGTGGATTGGATAACTTTTGTGGTTGCGGGCTTGTCTACATGTGAACGACCTAGACATGGGTGGTTTCCCAAAAAGTTGAAGAATGGAGGGTACCTTTGTGCTTTTCGCCCCTTCTCATAATTTTTTTGGTAGAAAAGGGACGGGTTTACGATTCCTCGTTTCCAAAATTCATTAAAAAGAAACGGGTTTACGGGTTTTCGGTTGCCTTCTAATTACTACTTAGGCATTTCAAATTATTCAAAAATTGATGTTCATAACTTGTTTGGTTGCGCAAAATAAAAGAAGTACAGTTTCGTTGGAAGTATGAAATTGATTACTTCAAATTCCTGCGATTTTAAATACTTGTACCAATAATCAAACATTTTCTCACTTACTAAGAATTATGAATACCAAACTCTTTTCTGTGGAAAGTTAATTCCCTTATGAAATCTGTTAACGGAGAAATTTGGTGAGAACAAATTCGGGGAGGGGTGCTGGAATTGTGGTGGTGGTTGATGATTGTGAACGGCGTATGATGTGAGGGTTAGGGTTTATGATTTGGGGATGACTGAGATTGTATGTGAGATTTTGTTCGCAATTAAGATTGAATATTAAATTCTCTTTTGTTCGTAAGCTTGCATCGTACCATACAATGTGCCTACGTACCCTATTTATAGGGATCAAGCCATACGTAATTCTTGGGAATAAGTCACCTACCTGGGCTAGGCTTCCTTAATTTTAGGAAGGCCCATAAGACCACCGCCTTTCTGGATCCTTCCTGGGCTTATATTTCCATAATTGCTTCCCCCTTACGTGGTGGATAAGTCATAGATCCGATATCATCGGAATTAATACTTTCCTTCGACCACAAGATAAGGATGATAATTAAATGGAAACTGCCAAGAAGGTATCTTTAAGCGATGTTTTGAACTTCCATAACAGGGCGACGCTCTTTGACCCCCCTAAAAGGGCGACACTCTTAGCCTGGGTGGGGTCAAATCTCCTTCCATAGCTTCTATAATTAATATAAAAAATAGATGACTTAGGTATGGGCCTATCAACTTCCATGTTTTCTCCAAATATTTTTAGGCGAGGCTCTAGGTAGAGGCTCTAGTAATGGGCGAAGCAATATGATTGGGCTAGGTCAAACTGATAACTCTTCGGCCCAATAGAGGGCGACATCCCTGTGTAAGGGGAGGCTGATTTTCTGGGCATAACAACTACCCCCCAGTTTCTTGAAACAAGTATTTGTGAAAGGAACTAAGTCGATTTGTAGAAAAATTTCAAAGACGAGTCTTACAGAAAGTGTCGCTTTCAGCTGCTGATGTATTTCTTTCCTACCTTGTGATATTATTAAGTGCTAAATTTTAAGGTCATTCTTCCAATTTCTCTGCACGTATAAATAGGCGAGGCTTCATATGAGGATGAAACATAAAACGACGATAAGTCTTTCCTAATAAGATTGTCTCATGAACTGATATTTTTCATTGCATAAACCCAAAAAGGCGACGCTGATATAATTAATGAGAAAAATTAAAATCAATAACGTCGTCCTTTTTCTTTGCGAGTATCTAAGAACAAATCATAGTTGTCTTCCTTTGTCACGCAATTCGAAACCCATTAAAAACAAGACACGTGTCATCAAAATTCTCTATCTTCCTTTGCCTATAAATACCCCTCATTTTACCTCCATTTAATCATTTTTCTCTATACCAAACCAAACTGCTGACAAAAATTGTCCACCAAAAGGCGAGGTGTTTGCTCAGGCGATCTTCCTTTCTGTTATCTTGGCAACCCTGTCCTTACGCTCAAAGGTATGACTCATTCATTTTTTTTTATGTAATAATTGAATTGTGTAAGTTACGCAGGATACGACTCTGTAAGGGGATTTCCCTTTTGTTTGCAAAGGGCGAGGATATAGAGTTCGCGTTGGACTCTACCCTTTCAAAGAAATTTTGCACAGAATACTTGTGCCTGATTTACTACACACACTAACACCTTCCTCGCCCCTTGCAGATGTCAAGGGAAGAACCATCTTTAGGCCAAGACGGCCAAACATCATCATCGTCTCCTCTAGCGTCGCCAATTCAGTGTCTTGAGGAAATATTGAAAGAAATCTTGAATCCTAATTGGTTGAGAGCGCACAAGAGGCGCTCAAACATCATGAAGATCAATTCTGATAACCCAGATTTAACTTTTGTACCCGAATTAAATTCACCCCCAAATTTAACAGCCGACGATGTTGCAAGTACATACCTCGCCGAAGATATGGGCGAGGCGGATGATGACCTACACGAATTATTTACTTACGATAATCCCGTTACTGTTGGTCCAAGTATACTTGGAAAAGGACGAGGCAAAGACATAAAGATGTACGGGAAAGAAATCAAAGATTACTCCAATTATCCCGTTGATGACAGTGATTTTAGCGAAGATATATCTGATTTTGAGGAAGAAGAAAGAAGCGAGGAAAATGAAGTCGTTTACTCAGCGTCGCCAATTCGTTTTACAATGCCCTCGCCTCCAAATAATCCACATACTCAAGAAGTGTTTGATTATGAAGTGGATATAGATTTTGACGAAAACGTTTCTGAGAATGATATGGCAGAAGCGAGGAGGGCTAAAGGAATTCTTTCCTGTGCTGGGCTCGCCTCTGACATTTCATCTGAAAACATTATGTGGTTGATTGAATATTATAACCTTTCAGGGAGGTGGTTGCGTCCTCACTATTTTATGAGGATGCATCGATTTAACTTCAAAGGACTTCCAGTTCCTCGCATGGTCCTAACTAGTAGCCTAGTTGAATTAGGCCTTGGATATCCTATGCATCCTTTCTTACAGCAAATCATCGATCATTGTAACATCGCCCCAATACAATTATCGCCCAATAGCTAAAGACTCGCCATTGGTATATATATGATGTATAAAAATAGAGGTTTTGAAGCACCTACCATGGAGGAATTATCATACTTTGTAAGCTTAAGGAAAAATGGAAATGACCTGGGATTTTTTTACTTCGCCGTTTTTCCAAAGCATAACAAAAAAGGATTTTCTGCTGGGAATCCAAGTAACATGAAGATTTGGAAGCCCGAATATTTCTATCTTTATGATATTCCTAGGGCGAGAACTCAATTCAACCTGAACCCCAGTAAGTATATGCTTCGCCTACATATGTTTGTCGATATTTGAATCTTTATTCGTACTTAACATCTTACAATTTATCCGTCTTTTTTGTAGACAAACCTACCCAAACTAAACTGATAGGCGATTCATTAGAAAGGGCGAACCTTATATCTGATTTGCCTAGAGACGAGAAAGATTTAGACAAGTTAGTGACCCCTAAAAGCCTCCTCGCCCATGGATTTTATAATAAGGGTTTTGGCCAGGTTCCATACATTTCTTTCTCAAAAAAGATGTCAAGAACTTTAGTTAAGAAAAAGATAAAATGTCTGAAAGGAAAAGGTAAAGGTATCTGATGATCTTCGCCTTAATTTTCGTTTTTTTTATATATATTGCCTCGCCTATTTGTGCCAAACTTTCTGACCATGTCATATTATGCAGGTAAAATGGCTGCACTTCCTTTCGGGAACAATCCATTTGACGAAATTGATGACACAGAAAACTATACACCAGAATTCAACCAGGCGAGGCCTACCGTCATCCTCGCCCAAACAGTTGTTCCACTGAAGACTACAGACAAAGAAAAACAACAGAGAAAAAGAAGTGGTGCGTTCATCGCTCCTGGAGGTGGAAAAGGCGATACCTCTAAAAGGGGAAAACAAAATGTAAGTAACATGTCTTCTGGCGTGGCAGAATTATATGGCAGCCTTGCTGCCATGAACTTAAAAGAAAAAGATGTCAAGACATGGAATGATCGAGACAGAACTGAGGCGAGCCTAAACCTGAGGCGAGACCTGGGAGAATCATTCCTTCATGGCATGACATATTTAAATACTCTTGAGGGCGAGCATGCAAGTTTGGAACGGTCTCTCAAAACAACCCAAGACTCTTCTGATTATTATAAGGGTCAACTCAATGATGCTGAAAAAAAGATCTTCGACCTAGGCGAGGCTCATAAAGAAGAAGCAAAGAACTTTAAGAAAATCATTGCTGAGCTAACAGACACGGCTAAATCTGAAAACGAGGCTCATGCCAAGGCGATGGAGACACTTCAAGCAGAGTTGGATGGGTTAAAGGCTTCTCAAAAGAAAATTCAACGTGAGGCTTATTCTGAAGGCTATTTCTCTTATTTATGCAGCTTCCTCGCCGCTGACCCAAGTTATGACTGGTCAACCCATTACCCACCTCCAGTCCCTCCCTTCATGATAGACTTCTCAGCTAAGAATGTGCAACTTATTGAAAAGGCGAAGCTTGATCTTCAGAAGCAATTTGAGAAAGAGAAAGTCGAAGAAGAGGCTAGAAAAAATGCTGAAACATCGCCTGTTGATGATGAAGATACCCGTCAATCTCCATCTACTACTGTTGCCTCATGACTGGAGGTCATTTATGCCGCTAGTATCTTAGGAGCGCGGGCCTCCTATAAATTGCCTCGTCAGATGTAATGTTCTACAATTTTAACTCAACTTTCTGGAGATGCGCATCCTCCTTTTAAAGGTGTCGCCTATTGTAAACACTTACCTATTTTACTAATTCACGCATGCTGGTTCTTATCACCAATCTGTTTTTACTTTACTAATGCACATATAAAATAAACTAAGACGATTAAATTACCTAATTATTTGAGAACGTTGCCTGTTAGCACAAAATCACGCAAGCGCGCGTGGTCACAAGTAATATACTAATAAGTCAAGTTCGTTCCCACAGAGATCTAATGAGGTGTTCAATTCAATTAATGTACCTATGCAACAATGTATGATTTTTATCCACTGCTAAGACAATTAACAATTTGGGTTTGATTATCTAAAATTAACTAGAGAACAAATTATTAAACTAAGAATTAACTAACTAAGAAGATTAAAATCGATTTATGTATATGAGAATAAAACATGGGATCCTAACTTCATTAAATACTTCCTTTAGAGATCATGCCTTTAATCAATATATGTGATGGTTTTGATATCTGATCAGACAACACGAAACAAGTATAGGTTACCTCTCAGTATACGAATACCAAACTACTCATACATCCACAAAAAAGATAGAAGATGGGTAGACACCAATTATGTTTAGACCCTATATCTCTATAAGATTTGAAAACATAACGGTTTAAGCACAAGTTATCTATTAAGATCACATAGGGCAGCATAATATTTCTCAATTTACGCTACAAATCATGATGTTAAAACATACATAATCCTATGCTAGCATGACAAGTTCTAAATCTTAAGATCCGCTCTCGCTTCACAGAAGATTAACAAAACAACTTAGATGTTCGCGACACATCAAAGAAGAATAAGCACAACCATACAAGGATATCGATAATTCATCACACACATATCAATAAGGCAATCAACTACTAAATTCCATAAATAAATCCGCTAGGACCCCATGACAACGATTAGTTCATGATCGAACTTCTCATCGTCACGGGGTTTGATGAAAGCATGATGAAAAACAAGAAATCAATGATGTAAATATGAATAAGAGTTAAAGGTTTAGAGGACAAATCCGGAAGCATCCAAAAGTTACACCAAAATTGAAGAATACAAGAAAAAACTATGTCTAGGTCTCCTCGTAGTCACGTTCTTCGTTCTTGGCTCCTCGATCTTGTGCTCCAATATTGAATCTGATCTCTGGTGTGTTGTGATGTATTGTGATGTGTTAATTATGTCCCCCCAAGGTGTGTATTTATAGCTCCAAGTTGTCCCTCTCCCAAGCAATTGCCGTTTTTGAGTTAGAATAGAATTACGGCAATTTCCATCTTTGAATGCAATAAGAATTGCATATTCCATGTTTACAACTGATTCTGGAAGTTTCTGGCCGCCCCAAGCAATTACCATAATGATTAGAAGTCGAATTTGTGAAAATTTCCTTATTAAAATCGAATTCTGGCAATTTCTGGCGATTCTGACTTCCTGGGCGGCCGTGCAGAATTCCAGTACAATTCCTGAGCGCCCGCGCAGAACCTTCTACCTAGAATTATAGAAAATGTTGTCCTCTTCGCGTGAGCTGTAAGATCGTCAGAATCGGACTTGTAGAACTCCAGATATGGCCAAAACAGTGAAGACTGCGCAACCTACCCGAAAAATCCGAATTTTAATCAAATTAACCTCCAACTCTTGGTTCTGCAAAACTTAATGAAAACACATTAAACACACCACATACTTGAGTTCAAGTCATCAATTTAAGCCGATATGAAGCGTTCCAAGTGGATTAAAAATCCACTTATCACACCCCCAAACTTAAACTGATGTTTGTCCTCAAGCATAAATAATATAACTATATACAACTAACTAGTACCACTTCCGTAGGTGATCACGGTTGCATTTGGCATATGCAACAAGCCCTTTAAACCCCTAGGCAGCCCTAGTGGACGAGTAAGGTCTCGTGAGGGCCTATAGCGAATGTACCCACAAAATCTATCTAACAATGCAACTACAATGCAAACTATATGAATGCAACTACATGAAAAAAAATGCAAAGATCCCCTTTAAACTAACCATAACCATTCAATAAGCAAACATCTCAAATCATGCAATAACTTCCAAACAGAGCTCGACTAAATCCACGTATACTAACAATACATGAACGGAAACGTGGTGTGTGCGATACTCATCAGATATACTCCTAACACTAGACCAAAAATCATACCCATTCTTCGTCAAGACAATCACTAGTTTATAAAAAGAATGAACGCTAGACACTTCATAACTCAGAGACACCTCCATCATCATTTAAGTTAGACAGGAATTCATGCTTTATTACTAACAACTACAACACATAACAAAACAACATAACACACATGTTTATTTGACCATGCAATGGATGAGACCCCAAAAGGCTTATACAATTATACACACTCACACTCTCACAAACACTCTTTTTTTTTTCTTTTTTTTTTCTTTTCTCTCTTTTTTTTTCTTTTTTTTTACACAAGAATGAGTGCGTTTCGCTCCATCTCATTCATCCTAGACTACTCATAAAATATGAGCTGGCTACTAGCCATTTGACGCCTAGCCTTTATTAACAACTAAACACAACTAAAAACACTTAGCATGAAATCCCTGTTTTCCCCCAAACTTATACTTTGGTGCTCCTACGCCATCAAGGGAATAAAGAACATTTTAACTATAAACAAATGATTAAGCCTCAAAACATCCAAACAAGCATGGCCCTAATCTAGCCCAAAAGCAAACGATGAATTGTGTAAAGATTTTGTTTTCATAACATGCATGTCAATTTCATAAGAACTTAAATCATCCCTCTATTTATGATTACCACAATCAAATCAACATCTACCTACTAAACAGAAATAGCTCGTCCTAAGGGATCATGAAATATGCATGCCATGCAACATATAATAAAAACATAAACAAAATGTCCTCCATGAAACAAACATGCAAAATACGAACAAAACATGAATGAATTACCACAAACATGCAAAATATGATTTCCTACATGAACACATAACACCACAACACTACTTATCCCCAAATCACCCCCAAACTTAGAATATTCAATGCCCTCATTGAAGGTAATAAGAAAGATAGTAGAAACATACCTAACACATGGGTTGCCTCCCACGAAGCGCTTGTTTTACGTCAATAGCTTGACGTGAATCCTTCTCATCTAGTCGCAAGAACGGTGAACGTCGACTCACAGTTCACCGTATTACCAACGTCATGCTTTAGCCACTGACCATTAACCTTGAACGCTTCGTCCGGAAACTTATAGAAAATCTCTACTATATCATGCGGAAATGCTGATTTAACCGCGATAGGCTCCGACCACCTCGACTTACGCTTTCCTGGAAAAAATCTGAAACGAGACTTGAAACGCATAACTAGCTGACCTGGCACAAATGAATGTTTCACCACCCCTCCTTCATGCCAGTCCTTAACCTTCTCCTTATATAGCCTGTTGCTCTCGTAGACTTTACCATACCTCAATTTATCCTGCAATGGTTGGAGTTCAAGTGTAGGAGCTTCTTCCATAGATGGTTTAAGTCGCTCCTGAGAATTGTTCAGCTCTGCTAATCCAAGAGATTCGAATGGCGCATCAATTTTTCTTTTCCACGGAGGTGCATTCAACAACTGAAGTTGCTCTGCTCTTTCTTTGTCTTCGATATCAGAATCCCCTATCAAGACTCTCTCCACTGTATCTGACTTCAGCGGTTGTTCAATCTCTGTATTGACGACAGAATCAACCATCTCCAAATTAAAGCACTCTTCTTCCTCAGTTGGAAATTTCATTGCCTTGAACACGTTAAAAGTGACCTTCTGATTTTGAACCCTCATTGTAAGCTCTCTTTTCTGCACATCGATCAAAGTACGGCCTGTAGCTAAGAACGGCCTTCCCAAGATAATAGGAATCCTCTTATCTTCCTCAAAGTCCAAGATCACAAAATCAGCAGGGAAAATGAGTTTATCCACTCTAACCAAAACATCCTCCACTATACCCCTCGGATATGTGATCGACCGATCAGCCAACTGTAAGGTCATATTAACTGGTTTCGGCTCAGGCAACCCAAGTTGCTTAAAAACAGACATTGGCATTAGATTAATGCTAGCTCCCAAATCACATAAGCATTTGCTGAAAAGTTGATTGCCAATAGTGCAAGGTATGGTAAAACTTCCCGGATCTTTAAGCTTCGGTGGTAATTTCTGCTGTAGAACTGCACTACACTCCTCTGTCAAAGCAACGGTGTCCAAATCCTCGAGTTTCAACTTCCGAGATAGAATACCCTTCATGAACTTAGCATAGCTCGGCATCTGTTTAAGAGCTTCTGCAAAAGGTATGTTGATGTGTAACTTCTTGAAAACCTCGAGAAATTTGGCGAATTTTGTGTCAAGATTCTACTTCTGTAGCCTCTTTGGATATGGAGGAGGAGGATAGATCTGGTTACTCTCTGTAGTCTTCTTCTGGAGCCTCTTTGGGTATGGAGGAGGTGGGTAAATAGTCTGCTCCGAAGTAGACTTGTCAGCAGAATTTTTGCTCTTTTCAGCCTCACCGTCCAACTGCTTAGCTGCCAAATCAAAAATTGGCTTTTCCTTAGAAGGTTCCACCTGATGCTGCTGAATTTCTTCCTCTTCTTCAACTGCTGATTTTTGATTGCCCGTGACCTTTCCCGATCTCAAGGTAACTGCTTTCACATGTTCTTGGACAACTGTCTTTCCTGGATTAGGCTCTGTATCGCTAGGAAGAGTTCCTTGAGCTCTGCTGAGTAAGGCACTTGCCAACTGCCCCATCTGATTCTCCAAAGTCTTGAGCGATGCCGCCTGGCTTTTAACTATCATTCTCAACTCATCCAATTCAGATTTTTCATTCGAAGACTGCCCCGCACTAGCATGAGGTTGTTGCGGAAATCCTGGTGGCTGAAATTGTTGCCTAGGAGCATACTGTGGCTGAAAATTCTGCCCTTGCTGCTGCTGAAAATTCTGAGGATTGTAAGGCTTTGCTCCAAATTGCTGACCTTGGAATGGCTGATAAGGCTGCTGAGATTGTTGATTGTCGCTCCAGCTGAAATTAGGATGATTCCGGCTATTGGGATGATAGGTGGCTGGAACTGGCTGTGATGGTCTCTGAAAGTTGCTCACAAACTGCGCCGGCTCACTAGATATGGCACAATTATTCGTCTCAGGTGCGCCCGCACAAAGCTCACAAACACTAGCCACCTGCTGAACTCCATAATTCGTCAAAGAATCCACCTTCATTGTCAAAGCCTTCAACTGGGCTGCTATAGCTGTAGCTGCATCAACTTCAAGAACTCCTGCTACTTTGCCTTGTGATAATCTCTGAGTAGGATTCTGATATTCATTCGCAGCCATCATCTCAATTAACTCATAAGCTTCCTCGTAGCTCTTAGCCCACAGAGCTCCACCTGATGCTGCATCAAGCATTAGTCGAGATTGACCTCCCAAACCATTATAAAAGCAATTGATCACCATCCAATCAGGCATTCCATGATGAGGACACTTCCTAAGCATCTCCTTGTAACGCTCCCAAGCTTCACATAAAGTTTCTCCAGAATGCTGAGAAAACTGAGTAAGAGCATTCCTGATCGCAGCAGTTTTAGCCATGGGGAAGAATTTAGTAAGAAATTTTTGAGCAAGATCCTCCCATGTAGTAATAGAACCGGCTGGTAAAGAGTGTAGCCAGCTCTTAGCCTTGTCCCTCAGAGAGAATGGAAATAGCCTCAACTTGATAGCATCATCCGACACACCATTGAACTTGAAAGTATCGCAAATCTCCATGAAGCTCCGAATGTGCATGTTAGGATCCTCCGTAGCAGCACCCCCAAACTGAATTGAGTTTTGTACCATCTGAATCGTGTTAGGCTTGATTTTAACGGTATTGGCTGCAATGGCAGGTCTGACAATGCTCGACTGAATATCATTGATCTTTGGCTGAGAATAGTCCTTCAAAGCCTTAGCTGCAGGTGCTACTCCTTCTGGTACGTCTCCCATCTTTACTAACTTTAATATTTCTTCTTCCAATTTACGAGTCTGAGAACGTGTTCGCATACACGTTCAAGTACCTGAAACACACAGAACAAACAACTACAATCCGAGTCAGTGAACTCTAACAACCACTGATGACAAACACATAAACTAAAATAAAACACCGATGATCCCCGGCAGCGGCGCCAAAAACTTGTTAGCACAAAATCACGCAAGCGCACGTGGTCACAAGTAATATACTAATAAGTCAAGTTCGTTCCCACATAGATCTAATGAGGTGTTCAATTCAATTAATGTACCTATGCAACAATGTATGATTTTTATCCACTGCTAAAACAATTAACAATTTGGGTTTGATTATCTAAAATTAACTAGAGAACAAATTATTAAACTAAGAATTAACTAACTAAGAGGATTAAAATCGATTTATGTATATGAGAATAAAACATGGGATCCTAACTTCATTAAATACTTCCTTTAGAGATCATTCCTTTAATCAATATATGTGATGGTTTTGATATCTGATCAGACAACACGAAACAAGTGTAGGTTACCTCTCAGTATACGAATACCAAACTACTCATACATCCACAAAAAAGATAGAAGATGGGTAGACACCAATTATGTTTAGACCCTATATCTCTATAAGATTTGAAAACATAACGGTTTAAGCACAAGTTATCTATTAAGATCACATAGGGCAGCATAATATTTCTCAATTTACGCTACAAATCATGATGTTAAAACATACATAATCCTATGCTAGCATGGCAAGTTCTAAATCTTAAGATCCGCTATCGCTTCACAGAAGATTAACAAAACAACTTAGATGTTCGCGACACATCAAAGAAGAATAAGCACAACCATACAAGGATATCGATAATTCATCACACACATATCAATAAGGCAATCAACTACTAAATTCCATAAATAAATCCGCTAGGACCCCATGACAACGATTAGTTCATGATCGAACTTCTCATCGTCACGGGGTTTGATGAAAGCATGATTAAAAACAAGAAATCAATGATGTAAATATGAATAAGAGTTAAAGGTTTAGAGGACAAATCCGGAAGCATCCAAAAGTTACACCAAAATTGAAGAATACAAGAAAAAACTATGTCTAGATCTCCTCGTAGTCACGTTCTTCGTTCTTGGCTCCTCGATCTTGTGCTCCAATATTGAATCTGATCTCTGGTGTGTTGTGATGTATTGTGATGTGTTAATTATGTCCCCCCAAGGTGTGTATTTATAGCTCCAAGTTGTCCCTCTTCCAAGCAATTGCCGTTTTTGAGTTAGAATAGAATTACAGCAATTTCCATCTTTGAATGCAATAAGAATTGCATATTCCATGTTTACAACTGATTCTGGAAGTTTCTGACCGCCCCAAGCAATTACCATAATGATTAGAAGTCGAATTTGTGAAAATTTCCTTATTAAAATCGAATTCTGGCAATTTCTGGCGATTCTGACTTCCTGGGCGGCCGTGCAGAATTCCAGTACAATTCCTGGGCGCCCGCGCAGAACCTTCTGCCTAGAATTATAGAAAATGTTTTCCTCTTCGCGTGAGCTGTAAGATCGTCAGAATCAGACTTGTAGAACTCCAGATATGGCCAAAACAGTGAAGACTGCGCAACCTACCCGGAAAATCCGAATTTTAATCAAATTAACCTCCAACTCTTGGTTCTGCAAAACTTAATGAAAACACATTAAACACACCACATAGTTGAGTTCAAGTCATCAATTTAAGCCGATATGAAGCGTTCCAAGTGGATTAAAAATCCACTTATCATTGCCTGTAAAAAAGGGAAGACCCTTTCAAATCAAAAACGAGGCCAGTTAAAATCAAACAAGGCGAGGCCAGTTCAAATCAAAAAGGCGAAGCCCTTTCAAACTCAAAAGGCGAGGCCCTTTTTCATATCACCTTCAATAATATTTGTATCATTCCCAAAGCAAATTCATTCTTTTCTAGGAAATTCAATCTGATCTTAAACATCATTTTTGGACTTGTTAGATTTTTTCTTTATGCATTCCGAGGAATGTATGCCTCCTAACAGGGGGTCATATTCCTATGCATCTTCTCCCGAAGGAGGACTCCAGCTAATACATTCCGAGGAAGGTATGCCTCCTAACAGGAGGTCATATTCCTATGCATCTTCTCCCGAAGGAGGGCTCCAGCTAATGCATTCCGAGGAAGGTATGCCTCCTAACAGGAGGTCATATTCCTATGCATCTTCTTGGTGAGTTTTCCGGAATTACGAATAAACACCCCGGAAGTACGGGTTTACCAAGGCATTCAAGCTTATGCATTCCGAGGAAAGTATGCCTCCTAACAGGAAGTCATATTCCTATGCATTTTCTTAAAAATTTCTTCAAACGCATTAATAATCCAAAAAATTCAAACAATTGAAAACACATGTTTTATTTATAATATTGATACTAGAAGAGTGTACATGCACTACCCTCCTAGGCTTTATTAACAAGAAATTAAAATAAAGTCTATATATGAGATAAGAGCTTCAGCAACGTACACTACTGATAATACTTCTTAAGATGTTCCATATTCCAAGCGCGAGGAATGTCTTTTCCATCCATGTCTTCAAGATAGTAAGTCCCTGCCCAAAGCGCAGCTCTGACCTTATAAGGTCCTTCCCAATTGGCTCCAAAAACCCCATGATTGTGGATTTTAGTATTAGGCATAACTCGACGTAACACATAATCTCCAACCTTTAAAGGCCTAGCCTTTACCCTTGTATTATAATGTCTAGCAACTCTTTGTTGATAGGCTGCTAATTTTGCTTGCGAAGTAGTACGAAGCTCCTCTACCATATCCAGATAAAGACGATGGTTCACCTCATTTACCTCTGAATTATAATGATCCCGTCGAAAAGAACCAGCCCCAAGCTCGACAGGAACCATAGCCTCACATCCATAAGTTAATACACACGGAGTTTCCCCTGTAGTAGTTCTAGGAGTCGCGTTATAACTCCAAAGAACATTAGGTAACTCTTCAGGCCAATTTCCTTTGCTATCTTCCAGCTTCGTCTTGAGAGTATGCTTGATTATTTTATTTACAGCTTCAGTCTGTCCATTTGTTTGAGGGTGACTAACAGCAGAATTTTTTTTAATAATCCCCAAGTTGTCATAAAGTTCTCTCATCTCTTTGCTGTCAAATTGTTTCCCGTTATCCGATATCAGCTGGTAAGGGATTCCAAACCGGCACACAATTGATCTATAAACAAAATCTACCAGTTTATTTGCGGTTATCGTGGCCAAAGGCGCAGCCTCAGCCCATTTAGTAAAATAATCAACAGCAACTACCGCATATTTAACTCATCCATTTCCTTTGGGTAATTCCCCAATCAAATCAATTCCCCACATAGAGAATGGCCAAGGACTTGTTATCGAAGTAAGAGGGGCAACAAGACTATGAACATAATTGGCGTACCTCTGACACTTATCACAAGCTTGAACAAACTGAACTGCATCCTCCTTAAGAGTAGGCCAATAATATCCTTGTCTAAGTACTTTTTGCGCTAAAGAACTACCCCCCGAATGATTGACACAGATGCCTTCATGTACCTCTCGGAGCACATAAATACACTCCTTTCCATCAAGACATTTTAAGAGAGGTTGATTAAAACCTCTGCGATAAAGAACTCCTTCATAATTAACATATCGAGCAGCCTTATACCTCAAACGGCGAGCGTCCCCTTTGTCTTCAGGTAAAGTTCCCCTTGTCAAATACTCCCAAATGGGGGTTTTCCATGTTTGAGTAACAAGCTCATCTACTTGTAATATCTCAAACTCCGGAACACTAGGCTGCGTTCTAATTTCCAAAGGAATGACTCCTAAAAGAGCAGCCTCCTTCTGAGATCCTAACTTAGCCAAAGCATCCGCCTCTGCATTACAATCCCTCGGAAGTTGTTCGAGCTTAGCCTCGTTGAACAGATCCATCGATCTTCTGGCGCATCTCATGTAAAGTTCTGTACGAGGACCACGAGCTTGGAACCCTCCGTTTACTTGATATACAACAAGCATAGAATCACTCAAAATATTTATATTTTCGACCTTCATTTCCAGGGCAAGTTTCAAACCCGAGATAATTGCTTCATATTCTGCATCATTATTGGTGGCATAAAACGAGAAATGAATAGCTCTTTGCAGTCGATGTCCTTCTGGAGTCACTAGAATTATCCCTGCCCCGACCCCTTCATTATTCGCCGCGCCGTCAACATATAGGGTCCACCAAGGCACAGAAGTAGTTTTTTCTTCTATCTTATCAGGTAAAAGATTTGGCACAAGTGCAAAGGTATCACCTTGATATTCCAAAGGAAATTCCAAAATAAAATCAGCCAGAGCTTGTCCCTTAATAGCATTTCGAGGTTTATACTCCACATCAAATTGCCCCAATTCAATTGCCCATCGAAGCATTCTCCCAGAAGTCTCAGGTTTATGTAATACCTGTCGTAACGGATATGCGGTCCTGACCTCTACTTTGTGTGCTTGAAAATATGGTCTCAACTTCCGTGAGGCCAAAATTAGAGAATATACAAGTTTTTCCATATTCGAATACCGAGTTTCAGCATCCAGCAATCTTTTACTCACATAATATACCGGAAATTGTGTGTCACCCTCTTCTCGAACCAGGACACCACTAACTGAATAATCCGAAACGGCCAGGTACAATATTAGAGTCTCCCCCTCCAAAGGTTTAGACAACAATGGTGGAGAACCAAGATGGTCTTTCAGTTCCTGAAAAGCCTTTTCACATTCCAATGTCCATTCAAACCGCTTTCCTGCTCCTTTAATAACTTTAAATAACTCCTCGCATTTATCAGAAGATTTAGACACAAAACGGTTAAGAGCAGCCACTCTGCCAGTCAAACTTTGCACTTCTTTGATAGTTATAGGAGACCTCATACTGAGAAGGGCTTGTATCTTAGCAGGGTTGGCCTCAATACCTCGATGATTCACTATAAACCCCAAGAATTTTCCAGATTCTACTCCAAACACGCACTTCTGAGGATTTAGCTTCATTCGATATTTTCGCAAAATCTGAAAAGTCTCACCTAGATGTTTAATATGATCCTCCGACTGCTTGGATTTTACTAGCATATCGTCAAAATAAACTTCCATAGTCTTACCAATCTGATCTTTGAACATCATATTTACCAACCTTTGATAAGTGGCACCAGCATTAATTAGGCCGAAAGGCATTCCTATGTAACAATACAAACCTCTGTCTGTGATAAAAGAAGTATATCCCGCAGTCGCATCAACTAGTTGATCAATCCTTGGTAGAGGGAAGCTATCCTTCGGACACGCTTTATTTAAATTGGTAATGTCTATACATACCCTCCACTTTCCATTGGGTTTTTTTACAAGAACGGGGTTTGCCAGCCAATTGGGGTAGAAGGATTCACGAGCCAATCCTACCTTTAACAAACGATCGACCTCCTCCTGCAACGCAACTGCCCGTTCACCACTAATTGCATGCCTCTTCTACCGAAAACCTTTCTTCTTCAAAGGATCCACATTTAACCGATGACACATGACTTCAGGGTCAATACCTATCATATCTGCGTGACTCCATGCGAAGACATCCAAATTTTCTTTTAGGAATTTGATCAATCTAGCTCGTAGACCTGGTGGTAGTCTAGCCCCTATCTGTAACACCTTTGTGGAATCGTTTTCGTCCATGAAGATGGAAAGTGTGTCTTCTGCCGGCCCCATCTGCTTATCTGGCTCGGGAAACCTTGGATCCAAGTCAAAATCTACTTTCATTGTATCACTAGACTCTCCAATTTCCTGAATCGAAATTGTTGTCTCTTTTGGAACAATAGTTTTAATCGGAAATTCCACTATTGGATCAGCCGCATACTCCATGGTGATTTTACCTTTTTTAGCCTGAAGAGAGCGTTGTTCCTCCTCTTCATCACTTGCATCTTCAACAATACCCTCTTGAAAAAAATCATGTTGAATAGTTGAGGGAGCCTTAACCATTAACACATCTTGCCTTCCGATCTGAGAAAAGGGACAATGTTCATCCAAGATCACTTCCTTCATAGATATATCTATCGGAATACTCTTTAGAGAAAAAGGGGGTGACTCCAGATAAAAAATAGGTTTTTCATTTTTTGCCAAAGATTCATATTTTTCCAAAACATCTTCGTACGGGAATTCAATGGTGAAAACCATATTAGTAATTGCGCTGCATTGATATACCGGTTTAAAAGATTTCTGAATTTCCTGCACATTCTTCTCTTTGAAGTCGATTATGTCAGAATCATCTTCTTCCTTTCGTTTTCCTTTATCAGAGGACCTTATCATTTTACTGTAACAGTCTCGTGAGTCGTATTGACAACCCTTTATACAACCTACTCCAGCCGGAGTAGGAAATTTCATGGATAAGTGGTAAATAGAGGTAACCACCCGCATTTCCTTCAACACTGGTCGGCCAAGAAGCGCATTGTAACAAGTTGGCTGATCAATAACTAAGAATTCAAAAACTTGCGTGGAGGAGAGAGGATCCACACCTAAAGTTAAAGGTAGTTTGATTATCCCCTTCACCCGAACGGAATCTCCCGTGAAACCATATATATGAGTAGTCCCCTGAACCAATTCTTTATCCAACAATCCCATTTTCTTATAAGTACCATAGTATAGTATATTTACAGAGCTGCCATTGTCGATAAATACTCGATGAACATTCCTAGAACCAATCCGAACATTGACCACTAGAGCATCCGAATGAGGATGATGAACCCACTTGGCGTCTTCCTCAGAGAAAATTATTTGGATATCCTCTCCTTTAAACAATTTTAGAGGCCTTTCCGACAAATGATTAACATTGGTGAGGGGAGGATGTTGAGCCTCCCGAACGTATCTTTCCATGGCCTTTATTCCATTCCCTCCCACATGAGGCCCTCCGAATATCGTATGAATACTGGACTCTCGGATAAACACTGGTTTTTCAGGAATTTGAGGCCCCTTTCTTTCTTCATCTTCCTTGTCTTTCTTCTCTTCTTCTTTATACTTTTTGACTTCTTTTACAACCCAATCTGTAAGCTTTCCTTCTCGAATTAGGTTTTCAATCTCTTCTTTTAATTGCCTACAAACATGAGTATGATGTCCCGAGGATTCATGATAAGCGCAGTATTTGTACTTGTCTTTCGTTGCCACCCTTGATAGAGGTGCTGGTTTTTTGAATAAGCCTTGATCTTTGGTAACCGCATAAATATGTTCGATAGAGGCCACAAGAGGAGTATACCTATCCTGAGGCGGAGGTGGAAACCTTGGGGGACTAACTGACCTCGACCTCGCAAGCCTTGGGTTCCTTCTTCTACTATCCGTTGGGCTTGGTGATCTTGTAAACTTGTGCGTCCCTACACTATTGACGTCACTCCTTCCGTTTTTTCCCTTGTCTTCTTTTGGGCTCAGAGACCTTTCTTTTCGCTTTCCTCTTCGTGGGACATCTCCCCAGTCGTTTCTTTTTAGAGCCTCCTCCTCTCGCTTGAACGGCTTGGCTTGCAAGTATAAAGCTGCCAAGGTTGGTGGCTCCTCCCTTTGTAAATTTTTCCAAAAATCGGTTCCCACACGGACCGCGGCAATCAAGAAATTTTTTATAGTCTCATCTGATGCTCCCCGAACAGTGGGGACTTCTGCGTTGAATCGCTTAAAGTATGATTGGAGAGTTTCACCATCCCGCTGCTTGATGTTAACTAAAGTAGTAACAGGTGGAGCATAATGAATAGAAGACTGAAACTGGATTAAAAACATCTTATGCATTGATTCCCAGGAAGTGATAGATGCTGGTCCTAACTTCTGAAACCATTGATGATCGTTTCCCCTTAAAGTTGAAGCCAAGAGCCTACACTTAGTTAAATCCTCCACCTGATATAATTCCATCTCGGTATTAAACCTTCTAAGGTATTCTGCAGGATCTGAGCTACCCGTAAAACGAAGATCCCCAGTTCCTCTGAATGCTGGTGGAAGGGGGGCTTCCCGAACTGCGGCTGAGAAAGGTGAAGGTGCCGCATCTGGAACAGTTTCTCCCTGACGTTCAGACTGAGCAATGAGCCTCCGCAAAGCATCCATATTTATGTCGCCGAAAGTGTCAACAGTTCGGGTCCCTCCTATCAGATCTTGTTGTTGAGTGTGTCCCGGTTGCTGATGAGTAGGCTCTCTTTGGCGGTGTATAGGTCCCCTCTGTTGTGGTGTTGGCAATCTTTGTCGGTGTCCCCTTGTACCTGTGGTTTCAAATTGTCGAGGATCTGGGCCTTAATGACCATAATTTTCACCATCTTTGTCTTGAAATAAAACCATATCTCTATTAAAGTTTCCATTAGGGCCCCCGAATGGAGGTCTTTCGTCATGACCATGTGGTCCCCAGGTATCGTTATAAGCTTCCCTCCTATAGTTTGGGGGATTATCGCCACGGATCGTGCGTAAAGGGATCGGGTCTATTATCTCGACACTATCATCAGATTGGGAATTCCCCGAGCGTATCCCTTCATAACTGCCGGCTCTCCTCCAGGAAGGAGAATATCTCCCTCTTCCAAACCTCCCTTGATTGACTCCTCTTCGATAAACCTCCTTTCTCCTATGAGGGACTTCTGGCGAGATAGGCCTAGAGGTTGGTCCACCTAACTCATAGGGTTCGATCCTCAATCCACTTGGGCCTTGATTTCTTGGGGTAAGGCCTCTTGGAGGAGGACCCGAACGATCTGGAGGGAACTCTACATATGGCTCACTATAGGTTAAGATTCTGGGAGTTACATCGTGAAATCTTTGACTATTTCTTCTGGAAGTCTCCCAACGGCTGGTAATTGGTTGCTTCCCGGGACGATGAGATCCTTCCGTGATATGTGGTCGTCGATCATCTTGAACAGGGTGATGCCTACCCCTGGATGAAAAGCGTCGCCTATCTGGATCCGGGAGCCTCCGCTCTCTTTCCAAAGATTCCATCCGCTCTGCCATCCGATTGACTGTGTTTCCCATGTGTGCGATCTGGCTCAATAGTTCAGTGTTGCTCATCAGTATGGGAGGGTCTCCACCAAGTCGTGGAGCTGGGTTTCCCTGATTCGGCGTGTTTGTTTCTCTCAGATCTGCTTGTCTTGGTGGCGGTGGGGCCAGGTTTGCTGTGTGAGTTTCGACTTCCTCGGCACGATTACTTTCATCAACAAGTTCTTCAGTATGTTGCGATATCCTTCCTCCAAAGATGTCAAAAATGCCCTCCTTCTAGCGCCAATTGTTAACGGAGGAATTTGGTGAGAACAAATTCGGGGAGGGGTGCTGGAATTGTGGTGGTGGTTGATGATTGTGAACAGCGTATGATGTGAGGGTTAGGGTTTATGATTTGGGGATGACTGAGATTGTATGTGAGATTTTGTTCGCAATTAAGATTGAATATTGAATTCTCTCTTGTTCGCAAGCTTGCATCGTACCATACAATGTGCCTACGTACCCTATTTATAGGGATCAAGCCATACGTAGTTCTTGGGAATAAGTCACCTACCTGGGCTAGGCTTCCTTAATTTTAGGAAGGCCCATAAGACCACCGCCTTTCTGGATCCTTCCTAGGCTTATATTTCCATAATTGCTTCCCCCCTTACGTGGTGGATAAGTCATAGATCCGATATCATCGGAATTAATACTTTCCTTCGACCACAAGATAAGGATGATAATTAAATGGAAACTGCCAAGAAGGTATCTTTAAGCGATGTTTTGAACTTCCATAACAGGGCGACGCTCTTTGACCCCCTAAGAGGGCGACACTCTTAGCCTGGGTGGGGTCAAATCTCCTTCCATAGCTTCTATAATTGATATAAAAAATAGATGACTTAGGTATGGGCCTATCAACTTCCATGTTTTCTCCAAATATTTTTAGGCGAGGCTCTAGGTAGAGGCTCTAGTAATGGGCGAAGCAATATGATTGGGCTAGGCCAAACTGATAACTCTTCGGCCCAATAGAGGGTGTTAGTTATAATCTTAAACTCCCGAGTCATTTGTTTTTATTTTACGTATGCTTATTATTTAGGAGAAATAAGTAGTTTGTTTTGAGTTGGTGTTTAGGAGCCCATTTGAATAAGTATTTGCTGTGGAGTTTTTGTAGGAGCAGCTGTTAGGTGATGTCCTAGTTTGTAGCCACGACTTGAGTGGTAGTTTCTTTTGTATTGTTTTAAAAGCTTTGTAAGCAGCATCTGAATAAAAATATCAGAGTATCACTTTCAACGTACAAATTCTGTGTGATTGGTTTACTTTCAGATCATACACTGAGATATATATATATATATATAGATATTGCAGGTTTCTGAACTACACTTGGTATCAAAGCTTTGGTGTCTAGTGATCATTGCGAGTGTATGTCGAAGTCGACCACAATGGACGTTGGAAGAAGTAAATGAGCTTCTATGGGACTGAGTTATCCCATGTTAACCAAAACGAATTATACGGCCTGGGCAATGAAGATGAAGGTCTTCGTGTAGGCACATGGAGTATGGGAGGCTATAGAGCCAAGTGACCCAAAGGCTGCCATTGAAGATAGATCAGACAAGGTGGCTCTAGCTATGATTTACCAGAGCATACCTAAAGAACACTTGCTTTTGTTTGCTGAGAAAACGAAGGCTAAGGACGCCTGGGAGGCGATAAAGACCATGTGTCAAGGTGCGAGCCGGGCGAAGGCTGCAAAAATACAGACCTTGAAGGCTGATTTTGAGTTTCTGAGTATGAAAGATACAGAATTACTTGAAGATTTCTGCATGAAATTGAATGGTATTGTGTGACAAATATCCGAGCTCTAGGTGAAGATGTGAAAGAATCATATGTGGTGAAGAAAATTCTCCGTGCTGTGCCACATAAGTTCTTGCAGATAGCCTCAACCATGGAGCAGTTTGGGGACTTGGAAACCATGACGGTGGAGGAAGCAGTTGGCTCTTTAAAGGCGCACGAAGAACGAATAAGGAGTAGCACAGATAACACCGGTGGTCAGCTACTTATGACAGAGGAGGAGTGGAACAAGAAAGAAAGTACAGAGAGCAAGCTACTTCTTACTCAAGAAGAGTGGCAACGACGCATGAGCAAAGGGAAAACTGAAGGATCATCAGGTACTAGAAACTACGGAGTAAGAGACAAAAGCAAGATTAAGTGCTTCAATTGTCATGTGTATGGACATTTCGCAGCTGAGTGTCAAAAACCTAAACGCTCTAGGGAAGAGAAACATGAGGAATTCATGGTGCAAACTGAAGAAGATGAGCCAGCCCTATTGATGGTGAAACACAAGAAAGAAGACGAGGAAGTACTACTGAATGAGGAAGGTGTGTTGCCAAAACTAGCTACAGACAAGAAAATGCACGGAGAAATGTCAAGCCTATGGTACCTAGATAACGGTGCAAGCAATCACATGACTGGTGATAAAGAAAAATTTGTGGAATTGGATCAAAGAATCACTGGGTTAGTAAAGTTTGGTGATGGTTCGACCGTAAAAATTGAAGGAAAGGGTTCTGTTATTTTCAGATGTAAGAATGGTGATGAACGAAAACTCCGCGAGGTATTCTATATTCCCACACTTTGTAGTAACATAATAAGTCTTGGTCAAATGTCGGAGGAGGGAAATAGAGTAGTTATAAAGGGAGAGTATTTATGGGTGTTTGAGGATAAGGGAAAATTGCTCATGAAAGTCAAGCGCTCGCAAAATCGTTTGTACAAGTTAGTTGCAGAGACTGTCAAGCCAAGGTGTTTGATGTCGAAAGTTGAGAAAGTGTCAAAACTATGGCACACACGACTTGGCCATGTGAATTATCAATCCATGGTGTTGATGAACAAGAAGAAAATGGTTTATGGGCTACCAGACATAAGCTTGTCAAGTGAAGTATGTGCTGGGTGTTAAAAATCGAAGCAGGCTAGGAGGAGTTTTCCACAAAAATCGAGTTTCAGCGCTACATGTGCATTGCAATTGGTTCATGGAGATTTATGTGGTCCAATTGATCCGGTCTCATCAGGAGGGAGCAAATACTTCTTTTTGTTGGTAGATGACTTTACACGAGTCATGTGGGTGTATATGCTAAGGAGCAAGGATGAGGCCTTCACTGTGTTCAAGAAATTTCGAGCACAGGTTGAGGACGATCACAAGAAAATAAAAGTGTTCAGAACAGACCGGGGAGGTGAGTTCACATCATCTGAGTTCAAGCTGTACTATGAAGAAAACAGAATAGAAAGACACTATACTGCTCTATACACGCCTCAACAAAATGGCGTAGTGGAACGCAGAAATCGAACTGTGGTAGAGATGACCCGCAGCTATTTGAAGGAGATGAACCTGCCAATGATGCTGTGGGGTGAAGCAGTACGTCACTCCGTATATGTATTGAACAGGTTGCCAACAAGGTCACTGACAAGTCAGACTCCATATGAAGCCTGGACAGGTACAAAGCCAAACATTGGTCACATACGCACTTTTGGGTGTGTGACACACATGAAGATACCTACTGTTCAAACGAAAAAACTGGACGATAGAAGCATGGAGATGATAAATTTGGGAAGAGAACCGGGTACTAAGGCTTACAGGTTGTATGATCCTGTGAGTAATCGAGTATTGGTCAGTAGAGACGTTGTGTTTGATGAGGACAGGAGTTGGAAATAGGAAAAGGATGAAGGTCGAGAAGCTCAAAGTATGGGGACGTTCTCTGTTCTGAACATTGGTGACGAAGGAGCAGAAAATCAGGAGCCAACAGAGCAAGGAAATAACAGTGACACCGAGGAGGATACTGGGTACATCACATCACCTCTGTCGCCAAGAAATGATGTAAACAGAGAAGATCATGATGAAAGTGGTGAGCCCAGACGTTACAGGCCTATGGTAGACATTTATAATGTGACTGAACCAGTAGAGTTGGAGGAAGAATTAATGTTCATGGGTTTTGAGGAGCCTCAGAATTTCGAGCAAGCAGTGAAAGAGAAGGAGTGGAGATGGGCAATGCAGAGGGAGCTGGAGTCGATAGAAAAAAATGGAACGTGGACGCTGACAGAATTGTCCGATGGTCACAAAGTCATTGATTTAAAGTGGATATTCAAGTTAAAGAAAGATGCAAATGGCAAAGTTCTAAAACATAAGGCGAGGTTAGTTGCAAAAGGATATGTTCAAGAATACGGTGTTGATTTTGAAGAAATTTTTGCCCCAGTGACGAGATTGGAGACCGTGAGGTTGTTGTTGGAATTGGCTGCAAAAGATAAATGGGAGGTGCATCATTTGGATGTAAAAACCGCATTTCTTAATGGGGATATTCAAGAGGAGGTCTATGTAGCACAGCCAAAGGGATACGTGAAAAAAGGACGGGAGCGTTTGGTTTATAAATTGTCTAAAGCTCTATACGGATTGAGACAGGCGCCTCGAGCATGGTATGCAAAGTTGAATGATTGTTTAAAGAAGCTAGGATTTGAACGTTGCCCCTATGAGCATGCTGTGTATACCAGAAAGGAGAAAGGTAATATACTTATTGTTGGTGTATACGTAGATGATCTTTTAGTCACAGGCTCGAGTTTGTCGAGTATTGAAACTTTTAAACGTCAAATGAATGATTTCTTTGAAATGAGTGATTTGGGTAAGCTATCATATTACTTGGGGATTGAAGTGGAGCAAGGTGAGGATTTTATTGAGTTGAAACAGACGGGGTATGCGAAGAAATTGTTGAAGAAAGCTGGGTTGGAGGATTGTAATCCAACAAAATTTCCGATGGACCCAAAAGAGCAACTAACGAAGGATGAAGGAGGTGATCGAGTGGATGCTACGAAATACAGGAGCTTAGTGGGTGGTATGAGGTACCTTGTACATACCAGGCCCGATATTGCATTTCCGGTGGGCATTGTGAGCAGGTTTATGGAGTCTCCAACAGTAGTGCATATGAATGTTGTAAAACGGATTCTGAGATATATAAAAGGCACATTGGAAGTTGGGTTGGTTTACTCGAGGAAGAACGGTAATAATGAATTGACGGGATACTCGGACAGTGATCATGCAGGCCATATTGAAGATCGAAGGAGCACAGGAGGTATGGTATTTTACTTGAATGAGAGTTTGGTTACGTGGGTATCACAGAAACAACGATGTGTAGCATTGTCGAGTTGTGAAGCTGAGTTTATGGCGGCAACCGCTGCAGCGTGTCAGAGCATATGGTTGCGTAAGGTGTTGCAGCTGGTGACAGATGAAGCTATTGGGCCAGTCGTTTTATATATAGATAATAAGTCTGCAATTGATCTTGCGAAAAATCCAGTTTTTCATGGGCGTAGTAAACACATCGATGTTTGATATCATTCGTGAGTGTGTTGAAAGAGGTGAGATTGTTGTTAAGCATGTTGCCAGTGATCAACAGCGTGCGGATATACTAACAAAGGCATTGTCGACAGTCAGGTTTGAAAGAATGAGAAAGTTGCTGGGAGTCCGGGAACTTGCCAAGAGAGTTTAAGATTAGGGGGGAAGTGTTCGTTATAATCTTAAACTCCCGAGTCATTTGTTTTTATTTTAAGTATGCTTATTATTTAGGAGAAATAAGTAGTTTGTTTTGAGTTGGTGTTTAGGAGCCCATTTGAATGAGCCCATTTGAATAAGTATTTGCTGTGGAGTTTTTTAGGAGTAGCTGTTAGGTGATGTCCTAGTTTGTAAGTTTGTAGCCACGACTTGAGTGGTAGTTTCTTTTGTATTGTTTTAAAAGCTTTGTAAGCAGCCTCTGAATAAAAATATCAGAGTATCACTTTCAACGTACAAATTCTGTGTGATTGGTTTACTTTCAGATCATACACTGAGATATATATATATATATAGATATTGCAGGTTTCTGAACTACAGAGGGCGACATCCCTGTGTAAGGGGAGGCTGATTTTCTGGGCATAACAAAATCAAACAAGCACTTGGCTCTTTTTAATACGAGTTCAGAGTTTTAATTAGTAGTATCAAGTATCTATACACGTGGTTATGTGGTTCAATATACTTTTACAGTTTTACCGGAAAGATACGTGACACAAATGTATACAGAAAGATTGTGACAATAGCTTTTTTTTTTTTTTTTTTTTATTATCTAACAAACGGTAAAATATTCATTTTAAAACTAATACAACATTCTTGCTTGCGATATTCATCTTGTTTTATGTTTCTCTGGAGCTTGTTTCATTGATTTTCATTTCCATTATTTTCCTCTTTTACTTTTGATCAACGCATATGCTTTTAATTAACTAAAAAAATGCATATTTGACATATCTGAAACTATTGATCCATATAATAATTGATTACTTGAAATCATTTAGTTGACCCATATATATATATTAATACGTCTTTCCTTGTTGTATGCTAGTGTTCCATAATTCGAATTTGAAATATACAAAGAGAATGCTAAACCTCCAAATTCGTTGTCAAAACGATTTCTTGCAAATGACATGTATCATCGGATTAGTAGTCATTTTCTCACAAAAAATATGTACCCGGTGTGAAATATCACCGACTAAAACATTACTCATACACAAAAATGTGTAAATATTTGAATTTAATTATTGTCCAATATGCTAGAAAGCTGAGCATATATTCATTTTTTAAGAAAATTATATTAAAAAATAACTGTTAAACTTTTAAAATTTCAATGTAAAATCTAAATTCCCACGATAAACTCAATTTGATCTACTTTATTTATCCAAGCTGGCAAGACTGAAAAGGGTAATATAACGTGAGGAACTGTTGTAGCAACGTGCAGCTTGTGCACAGCATGAGCTAGACTACGCTCGACTCCTGTCATCTCATTCAACACTATTCTGTGGCATTGCTTTGAACAACACACCCACTATTTCCTTAAACCCTAAAAGCTATTCCCTCCGTCTCCTCAATTCTTTACATTGAGAGAACATAGAGATTAAAAAATGTAAATTAATAAGAAAAAGTAAAAAAAAATGAGTAAAGTGGTGGGACTTTAATGTATAAAGTGGGCAAGTAGGTATACTGGAGAAAAGTAATGAATATGATTGAATTTTATATTATAAAATATTACTATTTTTGATATGTAAATAAATGAAAAAGACATACAAAAAACAAAAGTGTACAGAAATTAGAGTGACGTAAGGAGTACATAATCTTTGTCGTCAACTTGTGACCAGAAGAATAATTAATTAATATCTAAAGTTAATTCTAAATTTCTAGTTATAAATACCAACATGAGACATGCTTCAATGTACACCAGAAACATATAGTTTATAGTAAAATATTCTGAGTTGACTCTTGTCGTCATCTTTTTATAATTAAATATTTTAGACCTGAAAATGGCGGTTGTTGAAGAGAAAGATGTCTGTTTTGTGCTCAAAGCTTCCGAGGATCAGTTTTGCAGCTGCATCAATGTGTATAATGAGAATGAGGGAGACGATGACGATGACGACGATGATGCTTCTAGTGTGGCACCTGCTGCTTGAGTAACTGATAATCATCGGGATTAATGCGTAGGGTCTATGAATTTGAGGATATGCGCGCGCACACATATTTATCAATATATATAGTATGAGAAAGTCGATTACTAAGTAACATATCTAGGGTTATATATTTTCTTATGAATATTGCTGTATGGTCCCAATTTGCTGCACATATCTAGCTAGGCCTCTATCTAGCAAGGGCTCTGGCTAGTTCTGTATCCTGTTATCTTCATAGTATTTATAATATAAGACCATCTATGGAATAAATTTTTTAATGTATCAGTACTTATATGCGATGAACAAATTTATTTAAGTGATTTGTTAGAAATTATATAGAGATAAAAATTCAAAGTAATGAAGTTTTATAACTAGAAGGTTTTTACAATCCAGAAGAGTTTAAATACGTATTGGTTCAAGACATGTGAGGTGCTAAAACTAAACCCTAGTCTCTATGAAAATAAATGATTCGTTGTCTATAAAATATGATAATTGATGTCTAATCAAGTTCAGTTCGAGGCGTCTGGCAAAATAAATTTAATTATTCAGACAAAAAGAAGAAGAAAGAAGTTGATTAGTAATTATAGCAATTCTACCCTAAAATGGAGATTTTCCTAATTCAAGATATTCTATACGCTAGCGTATAGTCTTCCCGGGGATTTAATATTAGATTAGATACAATCATCTAGAGCTAACTCTAACCCTAATTTGGGATCATAATAATTATACATAATTTGTTTGCTATTTAGCTTTTTTGGGTGACGATAATGGATCAAATACAAAAGTAACATATAAATATAATTTAATTTCTCAATCCTTCTTGAGTTTGTCAATATCAAATTAGGGTGTAAAAATATGTGTGTTGAGTAGCAATTTAAATGAAAAAATATTATCTAATTCTTCACTATATTAGTAGACTTCACGTTTATAGAAATATGTAGTATTATTAATTTGATATAGTTTTCATAATTATATTAACGTAAAATTATTTTATATATTTAGACTCAATACACAAATAATTATTATTCAACATATAATGTTATACTCAAGTTATATATTTGTTGAATACTCGTTATAATAAATTTCAAATTTTCATAAAAACAATTGCAAATATTTCTTGTAATAGTTAAAAAATGTTATAACATATATGGATGATATTTAAAGGCTTAAAGTAAAATGTTCCCAAGACCATTCATACGTAATTATTTAATATTATAATATATTGTTTTACATAAATATTAATGACAATTTTTGCAAATATATGAAATATACTCGACATTTTTTCAATTATACCCTCAAAATTATTTTAGATAATTATCTAAGATTATTCGTAGAAAAATCAAACCCAACTACTTAAACAAGACTCTTTTATTTAACAACTAAAAGGTTGTTTGGTACATTCATATCATCATGAATAAGTTAGGTATAATAAAATTCATGCCTTAAACACGAGATGTTGATTTTTGATAATGTAAGGAAAGGTGGGTGTATAGGAAGGGTATAAAATATTAATTTCGTATAATTATTTTAGTTCATTTGACAAAAATTTAAAATTTTAAAAATTAAAAATAATTGAAATTTTATACAAAAATAACATGAGGACTAAAATAATAAAGATTAATGTTAATAAATTATAGTATAATAATAACTTAATGAGATTTGCAAACATAATTTTGTAATTTTTCTACAAACGTTTAAAAGAACTTAATTTAATTTATAAAAACTTATTAAATATTATTTATAAAACATACTAATTAAAAAATTAAACTAGCATTAAACTAGCAAAAACTTTCTATATTTAGCTCATGTCAATATGTTATAAACTAGCAAAAACTTTCTATATTTAGCTCATGTCAATATGTTATTAGCAAAGCAATTTAGATAGTTAAAAGCGTTCATGTAGATAAAAGCATATAAGAAAAAGAAAAAATAGATATCAAGTAATGATGAGTAAACAAGCAAGTGTGGAAAAAAAAAAAGTAAACAAATAAATGAAATAGCCATGAATAAATAATAAGCAAGTGTGGAAAAAAGAAGAAACCAATAGTTATTTACCATTTAAACACTAGAAATAAAAGAGCAAAAGAGTATATATAAATTATAATTTATTTTATGTATTAATTTCAGGGAGATCAGTGATTACACTGTATATGAAACTAGTTTATAGCCCTATGCACGGTTACTTAAATTTTATTTATAATTATTTTGGTTATAATTATATTTTAATTACCCGTGGAACACACAATTGTTTTTTTAATATTTATAATTATATTTATTTATGAATATTTTAATATTTAAAAGTTATTAGTTTACATGATTAATATATAGTTAAAAAAGATTTAGCCAAAAAAAATTATAGTTAAAAATTTGATATTTATTATATTTTATACGCTCAATTTAATATTTGTTTATATTGAGTTATAAAAGTTAGATTTGGCCAATTTTACAGTCCACGTGAAATTCACAAAATAATCTTTAATTTAGTTGTGATTTAATAGTTCTTTTTCAATTAAAAACTATTCTAAAACTAAAAAGAGAATAAAGTGACGAAATTTAATATTGAGAATTCTATTCGATTTAGAAAATCTACTTATATGTAGTTTAGATTATTAGAATACTCTTTATTAACCAAATACAGTTTTTAATGTTAAAATTAACGGTTTTCACCTATCTGTTTAAGATTAAACGATTTTTATTATTTTGATATTAAATGGGTTTCCTTATTTAATTACAACTATTTTTATGTTTAAACTTTTTGGAAAATCCAATCCTAATATAATATCTTTTAAATTATATCATTTTTAGATAATAACTTCTTTTTATATGATATAATTTTGATCATCTATTTTTAAAAGTATTGGATCTACGGTTGAGAATGTTTTTGCGGTATTTAGGACCAAACTACCAGGATAACATCATTAATTTTTTAAATATTTTTTTTAATATATATATATATTTTAAAATATTTATTGCTAAAATATAATATACTCTTTTTTGTAATATGTTAATGATGCGGAAACTTTGAACTTTTGAGAAAATAAATTATCAATTAAAATATAATTTTTTTTGTAATAGTTCTTCTTTTAAAGTAGTACACCCAATCCAAATTCTGTATAAAATTCATTTTTTTATAGCATATCCCGTAAATATCTATGTTATTATATTAAAGACTAAATAATGAAAACTTTCTTATAAGTCTGGTCGCTTGATTACTCAATCCATAATCGTTGGATCTTTCAAATTAAATTGTTGAGAAACGTTAGATATAACAGTAAAATTATCACGTAGAATGATCTAAGGTCTGAATCTACCAACAACATATTAAAATTTACAGGTTTTTTTGAAAAATAAGAATTTTTTCATTTTTTTTCTTGTAGACATGTTATTTGATAATATTTTTTATAAAGTACGATTTTTCAAAAAAGTACTATACTAATTGATTAACAAACTTTTAAAGTTTCGAAAAGAAAGTCAAGAATTTTTTACATGGAGAATTCTATTCAATATAGAAAACTTATTTATATTTGGTATATTTAGTTTAAATTATCAAAATACACTTTTTAGAATTTAAATATAATCTGATTATTAATAAAATACACTTTTTTAATATTTAATCTAACGATTTTCATTTATCTAGTTAAGATTTAATGGTCCTTATTAGTTTGGTTGTCCAAAACCGTACGATCAAAATTTTGGATAAGATCCCTATTATGTTTATTATATATAAGGATTTAATATAATAAGGATATTAAGTATATACTGATATAAGTATCTAACTAACTGATTTTACTTTTAATATTTCGGTTTTATTTACAGTGTATATAAAATTTTAAAATACATTATTACTTAAAAGTTATTAAACAGAATAAAAATTATGTTATGATTATATAAAATTTTATTCTCATATTATTATATTCTTTATCGATTTGAATTTGTTCTTAATTAATTTTAATACTTTATTGAAAGAAACATAAAATTTCTATATTTAAAACAATTAGTGGAAATATAAATAAATTGGTGCTGGAAAAATTAAAAAAAATATTTATTAAAATTTAGATACTCACTTTACTATTTGGGTTCTATCCTGAGTTTTAGAAATTGAATTTTGACGGTTTTACAACCCATGCGAAACTAACAAAATTATCTTTAATTTAATGATGGTTTAATAATTATTATCTAACTTGACCTGTTGACCTACCCATAAACCGAAAAGAAAAGATGGTTAAGAATTTTTACATAAAGAATTCAATTCAATATAGAAAACCAATTTATAATTGGTTTAAATTATCAAAACACACTTCTTAGTATTTAAATATAATCCTACCTTTAATCAAATACACATTTTAATATAAGTATTATATTCAAAATTATCGTTTATGAATATGAAACCTTCAATATTTTAATAATATTTTGATATTATCCTTTTATGTTTGTTATATGTAAAATAATATAATTATAATTTGTATTAATCAAATTGTTATGTTCCTTCAGAAAAAAAAAGTGTTTAAATTTATTTATTTACATGAGTTCTCCTAAGTCTACACGTGTATCATTGTTAGTATGATATACATGAACATTCGTAAGTCTTTTAGGTTCACGTGTATCATTGTTAGTATGATATACATGAACATTATATTGATAATTTTTAATATTGTAATCAATATGAATTGTTATCTTGATATTTGGTTTAACAATTATTATTTAATTGAAACTATACATAAATTCAAGAGAAAAGATATTTAAGAATTTTTAAATAGAAAACTTTTAAATTATCAAAACACACTTTTTAGTATTTAAATATAATTCTATTATTAATCAGATACACTTTTTAATATTAGATCTAACAATTCTCATCGATCTATTTAAGATCTAAATGTAATTATTAATTTGGTCGTATAGTGATCGTACACGGATCAGATCGATTTTAATTTTTTCTTAAATTGATTTTAATATTTTATTGAAATAAAAATAGAATTTATAAAGTTAAAAGAATTAGAAAAAAAATTAAATTGGTGCTACAATAAATTTTTTATTATTAAAATTTAGATAATCACTTTACTGTTTGGGCTCTATCTTGAGTTTTAGACAACAGATTTTAACGATTTTAACGATTTCACAGCCCATGTGAAGCTAACAAAATTATCTTTAATTTAATGATGGTTTAATAATTTTTATCTAACTGGAACTATCCATAAACTTAAGAGAAAAGATAATTACGAATTTTTACATAAAGATTTCTATTCAATATAGAAAACCCATTTATAATTGGTTTAAATTATCAAAATACACCTTTTACTATTTAAATACTATCCTATTATTAATCAAATACAATTTTTAATATTATATCTAACGGTCCTCATCTATTTGAATATTTATAGTTTTATAATCCAACGGATCATATACTTTTGGTAGTACAGTGACCGACCAAAGTTTTGGATAAGATCTCCCTTACACTTATTATATATACTAGCTTAAAACCCGTGCGATGCACGGATTGTTAATTGTTATTTTATTATTATATTTTTAATATTTTATTAATTGTATTTGTTAAAAAAATAAGTAGGCATGTTAAAATAGCTAAATACTTTTAATTAATTAAAAATACTAAAACAGATTTTAAAATAAATAAGTAAGGGTTTGCCCGTTATATTTTTGAAAAATGAGGGTTTTAGTAAGAAAAAATAAAAAATGTAACATATATTTAGTTTAAAAAGGTAAATGCACTTGATATTTTTAGAAAATGAGGTTTTAAAATTTAATAATTAAAAGTATTTAAATTTGTTTTAAAATAAATAAGTAAAGGGTTTCCTATGATATTTTTGGGAAAAAAATGAATTTTAGTGAGAAAAATAGAAAAAGTAAATTGAGAAAGTCAATTTCCCGTGATATATTTAAAAAAGAAGGGACTTTGTTAGAAAAAATCTATAATGTGTTTTAGAGTAATTGGTTATAAATAGGTATTTGATTATTTATATTTTAATATTTTTAGTGATTGCATTTGTTAAAAAAAATAAGTACACATGTTAAAATAGGTAAACTTTTAAAAAATAATTATAATATTATAGGTTTAAAAATAAACAACTAAAGCTTTGTCCGTGATATTTTTGGAAAATGAGGGGTTTTAGTAAGGAAAAATAGAAAAACTAACATGTTTTAGTTAAAAAAGGTAATTGTCATGTTTGAAAAAGTAGGGGAATTTGTTAGAAAAAATAATGTATTTTAGGAAAAAATGGTAATTGGTTATAAATAGATAATATTATTATTTAATAATATATTTCTATAAATAAGTAAGGTTAATTAAGTAAAATCACAACGTACCATACCGACCAACCAAACTTTTAATGTTTCGTCTATTATATAATACTAGCTTAAAACCCGTGCGATGCACGGATTGTTAATTGTTATTTTTTTATTATTTTTTTAATTGTATTTGTTAAAAAAATAAGTAAGCATGTTAAAATAGCTAAACACTTTTAATTAATTAAAAACATTAAAACATATTTTAAAATAAATAAGTAAGGGTTTTTTCGTTATATTTTTGGAAAATGGGGGGTTTTAGTAAGGAAAAATAAAAAATATAACATATATTTAGTTTTAAAAGGTAAATGCCCGTGATATTTTTGGAAAATGAGGTTTTAAAATTTAATAATTTAAATTATTTAAATACTTTTAAAAATAAATAAGTAAAAGGTTTGTCCGTGATATTTTTAGAAAAAGAATGGATTTTAGTGAGAAAAATAGAAAAAGTAAATTGAAAAAGACAATTTTCCGTGATATATTTAGAAAATGAGGGACTTTGTTAGAAAAAATCTATAATGTGTTTTAGCTGAAAATGTAATTGGTTATAAATAGATATTTGATTATTTATATTTTAACATTTTTAGTAATTGCATTTGTTAAGAAAAATAAGTAGACATGTTAAAATAGGTAAACTTTTAAAAAAATAATTATAATATTATGTTTAAAAATAAATAATTAAATGTTTGTCCGTGATATTTTTGGAAAATGGGGGGGTTTTGTAAGGAAAAATAGAAAAACTAACATGCTTTAGTTAAAAAAGGTAATTGCCCGTGATATATTTGAAAAAGTAGGGGAATTTGTTAGAAAAAATTAAAAAAATAATGTATTTTAGGTGAAAAAGGTAATTGGTTATAAATAGGTAATATTATTATTTAATAATATATTTCTATAAATAAGTAAGGTTAATTAAGTAAAAACACGAATTTAAGAAAGGGCAAATAAGTAAAATCACAACGTACCATACCGACCGACCAAACTTTTAATGTTTCGTCTATTATATAATAGTATTGATAGTATTGATATATAAGGAGTTAATTAGTACCAATAATTAGTATAATATGATAATTTTCTTCCCATAATTTTAACATGTACGTTGTAAAATCTTTTTTCCAATTCACACAGTTTTTCGCAACTTCTAAAAATTAAAAGAAACAAACAATCGCTTTTGAAGTCTTTTCACTACAGTTATACAAAACAAGAAATCATTTACTATTACATTTCGTAAGTATTGGGCTCTTACAGGCCCGAGAAAAATTAATTGGGCTTTTGGACACACTATTGACTCATGTCGTTATTTGAAAATAATACCTTATTGGGCTAATATTAATGGTTAGGAGAAGAGCAGAAGAAGAAAGGGAAGCAAAGAGATCAAGCAAATCAGAGATTGCTTGGTAATCATCGTCATCTTCTTCTTCTTAATTGATATATATTTAATTGTATCTATTTAATCGAGCATGTAATTTCAAAAGCTTCTTAATGATGCTCATCTTTTTTAACTAATGGTGTAATTTCTTCTTTTGATCGCTAATTTAGAACATCTAATTATTTTCCAGGCGATTTTAATTCGGTGTTAGACATAAAATAAAAGAATTTTTATAAATAAATGGGTGTGAAACAAGCATTAAGAAGCCTGGATGCATTTCCGCGTGCAGAAGACCACTTGATGCAGAAAACTCAATCAGGCGCATTTGGTATACACACACACTTCTCTCTCGAGACTAGTTATTTTCTTTCGGAAATTGAGTTATTATAATTCATAATGTTGTTATGTATATTGTTCACACTGTTGCTGATATTTCATTCGCTTGCATGATTCAATGTAATTATGCTTTTATTTTGTTGATTAAGCGTTACAAGTGAAATTACTTTCTACATAAATTAACATCATTAACATGGACTTTTCTAGTTTCTTCACCAAAGAGTTCTGTAATATCATAATGAGCCTTTGTAGTCCGATTTTGCTCTAGTCAAATGGCTTCAGGTGCTTATCAACAATGGCGTTTAGTGGACGTGATGTTTTTAAAGTGCAATCCGTAGTTAATAGAGAGATAAGGAGAGTACTTCTGATTGATAAGCAAGAAACTAAGATTTTTTATGGATAGAGGGAAAGAAAATTCAATATTCAGTGATATGATTACCAAAATTACGCAATCTCGCTCTCTAGTTTTACGATGAAATTCTGTGGGGAGGCTATGTGAGAATGTCGAGAGTATCTGTATTAGCTTATTTCTATAACTAAGTACTTCATAATATTTATTGTTCAGTTCTTCAAGAAACAGGGGTGTCTGTGTTTACAAAGCTTGGGAGTCGGTAAAAATTGCAAGAAAAAATGTTGTAAGCCTTAATCGTAATAACGTGAAGAACCCTAAAGTCACATACATACATCTTATTTCAGCATGATGTTATATTCCTTGTCCTAGCTTGGATCATATTAATGTTCTTTACCTTTAGTTTATATGTTTTAAACATATGTGCATGCAAGCATATTCTGATGTGAAACAATACAACATGCTTATGTATAATTAATTGATACTAGAGTCAATTGGTTGGTTCTAACACGAGTTGTATTTGATTAACTAGTATCTGTTCTTGGTCTGGTGATAATGACGACATTGTTCGTGCATGAGCTAAGGTATTATCTGACAACATATACAGTTCATCAGGTATGATTTATAACTAAACACTATGTAACTTGATGGTTCTTTTCTGTCCCAACCTAAATGCGTAATCAAGCTATTTAGACCATGAACTTGGATTTGTATATTAGCTCCTTCCTTTGGATGCATCAATAAAATTTTTGTTCTTACAGTGAAATGTGATGTCCTCACAGATGTCCGTGGACCTGAAACGTGGAGAAACTCTTCCTATCCATATTAATATGACATTCCCATCATTACCATGCGACGGTTAGATTGATTTATCACTAACTTTAGTGTTATCCCTTTTTGTGAACTGTTCACCTTTACTCTTCTAGTTTTCTTCTTATCCCTTGTTCGCGACTGTAATTACATTATTATATTAAATATATGTCGCAGTTATAAGTGTGGATGCCATAGACATGTCAGGGAAACATGAAGTTGATCTCGACACAAATATATGGAAAGTAAGATGTTAGTTTGTTTCTCTTTGGGTTTACCTTCTTTTTTGTTTTATCAAAAAATCCAGTGCAAGAAATTAAAATTTTGTTTGCACTAGAAAGTGGGTAAATAAGGTACTGAACTATACTTCCACTGTTGAGCTAAGTTGAGCTAATTTACAGCCTTATAGGCATGCAGTGATGGACGAGGACATTATCCGGAGAGGAGGGGGGGATCCTTCTACATATAATTAATAAAAAGACAAGATTTTAGATATGTTACAACTAGCGGCAAAAGATTTCAAGCTACAATTGAGTCACTGTCCTTATCTTGTGGCAACAAAAGATTACAATATACACACCACATAATAGGGCAGTGATCCTCTTCAGTGCAACCACAGTATACTACAATTAAGCCAACGTTCTTTAACGGTAAATGTAGTAAATCACTCCTTTGAAAATGTTGGATAAGCATTGCAATAATGCTCATGACGACATCCTTTTCCACATAACAACCTAAGCAAGCTGTCAGAAAGTCTCCCATCTTATCATGCAAATATGTCTTAATAGTATTTTTTTTATATAATTTTTTGAGTATAGCTTATAAGCTAATAAGTAGTGTCCATTCTTAGATTAATTGTAGTGGAGTTGAATTCATCCTGTTTTAGTTAGATACGGGGTGAGCGAGAATCATGACGGCACACGATAAGCTAAGCCCTCACCCACTAGGTTATCCCATCACGCTTGTCTTAATTGTACTATTTTTTTTTTCGAAGTAATGTTTTTTGTTACTGCAGTCTTCTCCTAAACTTATTATGTTGGAATCTTAATAATTAAAGATGTGAAACAATTATATAGTTAGATGCTTTTTGAACTTAATATTTTTCTCTTTTAACATTAAAACTGGAAATAGGAGCTTGTTGTATGAAGAAAAAATTTATGATTTTTTTGAAAGAATTGTACTGGGTTGCCATTTGGGCTACTCACCATGCCACATCTTCAGCAAAGGCAATTGTTTGGCCCCTCCTCAATTGGTTACAAATATGAATTTAATATCAAACTTTCTAATGTGTACAACATTTATATGAAAATTAATTAGTTAACTCATCTGATTATAATTAGGTAGGTTTTTCATTCCTTGTATATATTATATTTGGAAGTGTACAATGCCATGCACAAATTATTTTAAATTGAATGTTAAATTTATGAAAATTTTATACAAATTCAAATAATTTGAATATTGATAGACTTGATCCAATCAATATCTGCAATCAAAGCACAAAAAGTTAGTATTTTTAATATTATTTTAGATCTATCAAGTCTTTTAATTGATTTATATATCTATTTTCAAGATGTTTACAAGTGAATTTAGAGATGCAAACATGTATAAACAAATTTCTTTACTGCTTGAGTGATGGGTACATTTGCTAATTTAAATATTGGTAATAAATTTATACAGTTCAAAATTTGTTACTGTTTTTTTTATCAGAGAATTGTAACAACAGTTCTTCATGTTCAAGACATTCTTTTGTTTATTAATCATTAATTAGGTATGTTCAATGACTTATAGCAATTTTCATTGAAAATTTGTATTTTATTGTGCATTAGGGAATTAGAGTTGAATTCTCATAATTAATACAAACTATAACGTGTTAAATTACAATATTATCGTTTTACTTCTCTTTGAATGTTCTTATGTATTATACAGTGGGTAGTACGGGCTATGTACTAGTCTTATTTGAAATTTGAGTCAATTGCTTTTCACTACACAATCATCTATAATTAAACGTAAGAGTACATCGATAAAAGCAATTACCGTATTTAGTTTGCTCGAATTTCAAACAAGCTGCTTGCCTTGACATAAATATATACAAGTAATATTGTCATGTTTTTATTTCTTCGTGAAAATTTTATTTTCATCTTCAATGTATTATGTGACCCTTAATTTCCTTAATTAAAATCATCTATGTTTACACAAAAATGTGACTATTTATTGATTTTTTGAGAGTTTTGCAGCTTCGCTTGAACAGTGATGGCTATATTCTTGGTACCGAGTATTTGTCGGACCTTGTAGAAAAGGGTCATACATCTCACAAGCACGGTATTGTTCTTGTGTTTATGTTCTTAAAGTTTTTTTTTTTCTGTTATAGTTTTATAATACTTAATCTTAATCAAAACTATATATATTTGTAAGTGGTTAGAGATCTCACTGTATACACTAATGAGTGTCGAAAAAATAATATGGTAACTGGAGCCTTCTTTTAGGTATTTATTCTTAGTTACCTTGTGGTATTCTTCTGTAGTTTCCAACATCTTTTTATTCTGAATAATTCTTTTCCTGTTTGAATTGAAATGTAAATGCAACGATTGGCTGAATTTCTAGACGAGGTCAGCGACATAAAATATAAATATATATATATATATATATATATATATATATGTATGTATATATATATGTGTGTAAATTTTTATTTGTTTCATCACTGATTTTCATTGTAATTATATCCATCAACCAAATGCTTCCCGTGCTTCAAAATTTAATACATGATAACAGAATTAAAGTATATATAAATGGAGCTAATAGGAGGGCAAGAATCTTCAAGTTAACCAAACAAGTTTAGTGGCTGCCCCACATTTTATCTCAACTTCTTGCTGATGCTATTGTTTGAAACCAATCTTTTTCTTTTGTTCAAAAAGTTGGCTGAGTTATTTGTTACTGGTAAAATTTAACTGCATAGTACAGATTATTGTGCCTTGATAAGAAAATTTTATTTCTTAACCTGGTTAGCAATAATAAGGGTTAATTATCAACTACATCATTCGTTGGGTTCAAGTATATCAAGCGAGTCACTCATTGCAAAAATGACTCAACTTAGTCGCTAAAGTAAAGAGAAAATCTGTATTAACTTGTTCATTGGAAAGTTGAAATTTTGAATCAATTTAGTCATTGGCACGTGATTCCTTTGATTCATATTTTCAAATTAATGACTAAGTTGAGTCATATTTGCAATGAGTGACTCATTTGAACACAATGAGTGATGATGTATTTGCTATCTAACCCAATAAAATACTATTTACTCTGATTAAAATATTTGTACTATAATTAGCAAATAAATGGAATGTATCATTTATACCTCATTCCCGTACTCTAGTTAGCGCGTACTTGAAAATAAATATTTGTTCTCTTTTTTACCCACTTTTATTTGAAGAAAACAGACACATCGAGTCTTAGATAAACATTGCATTAGTAAATAGTTTGTTAGTGCAGTCCGTATATATTCAGTTATTCATCATGTTGAGCTAATTTTTGTTGATGTCCTCAATTACTCTTGGCAATCTAATGAACTGATATAATATAACTCATGGACTGCATCAATCAGATGATGACAAAAGTCGTCACGAAGACCTTACATCGCATTTTGATGGTTTGGATGAAGGGGGTAAAGAGACAGTTATGAGTGTGAAGCAAGCATTAAAAAATGGTGAAGGATGTCGTGTGAGTTTGTAGCACCTTTGACTTCTGAATAGCTCAAATTTGAAGAATGACATGCTGACATTTTATCAACATGTTTATATGTATTTTTGGCAGGTATATGGGGTTTTGGATGTCCAAAGGGTTGCTGGAAACTTCCATATTTCAGTTCATGGATTAAATATCTTTGTTGCTCAAATGGTCAGTTTTCTTAAGCATTAATGTGTCAGTGACTCTAGTTCCATGCCAAAAGTAGTTTGTCCCAAGCAGATGCATAAGTTGACTTAATACCTCCCGCATGTATAAGAAGTTAGCAATTTTTGTATGAGGTATTATTTAAGAATTTCAAAATAGTTAAGAAACACACGTGATAGTTTTATGTTGCTGAACTTGTTACGTTATCTACTTAGTGGCTATTATTCTATTAATCTACTGTCCTTTAGTTTGGATGAGTGTAATTATTGATCTGATAACTTTGTGGATGGATGCAAATGCAGTGTGTAAATTCATTTAAAAGTTAAAGTGGAATGCAGAACATTTAATTATTGTCAACTAAGAAGGTTAAAAAATGCGGGTAAATTAATTACTGACCCTAATTAAAGGGCAAAATAGTAAATTGGCTTTCCCAACATTGCGTTTTTTGGGGAAACATTGACATAAGCTATTTTTTTCCAAGTCAAAGGGTCTTGGAACTCATCTGTCATTTAAATATGTATAGAATAAACTTCAAAATTTAAAATTTTAAAAAGGAATTGGGAGAATCTCTTTGGGGTTGTTTGGTTCGTGAAGTGGTATGGGTTGAGAATTAGGAATTGGATGAAGGAGACCTGATATCAGTGGTGGAATGATATTTAAAATATTTTGTAGGTATTTGTTAAATCAAATTTATACTAAAAAAAATTGTCTGTATATTTTTAATTGTTCTTATAAAGTTTATGTTTCATCTTTATATATAAAATTGTATGTAAATTTTTTTAAAGACGTCTTTCATTGTGATGTTATTTAATCTTAATTAGCGATTAATACTTTTATTTAATACAAACCGGTTATATTTTACTATTTTGTAACAAATTATCATAAGTAAATTTTTAAACACATATTTTATTGTGACGTTTAATCTTAAATTAGTGACAACTACTTTTATTTAATACTAATCAGTTATATTTTTTTATTTACAAAATGTTAAATTAATATATAGTTGCTTAAATAGTTTGTCAGCAATATCTTTCTTTGTATAAAATTTGCAGTATATAAAATTAAAATAGAAGAGTGATAATTATATTAAAATACCCCCTACCTTATCTGATACCTGAATCTGACAAACCAAATGACTTGTTAATGAAAAAGGAAAACTAACTGGTTGGGACTAATGGAAATAATCTGCAAGGAACTCACACGGTCAATTGACTTATCAAAGGAAGGGCAAAACAGGAAAAAGAATGTGGAGTAAAAGCAGTTAAATTATTATTATTATTTAATAATAGGGAAATGGGTGGAGGTATAAATAGAATATGATATGGTTAGTGGGGGACGGGGGTTATGCTGATATTGTGTTAAGTCTTTTATTTTGTAAAGGAGGCCGCCTCTCCTCGAATTGGGCAACCCTGTAACCCTAATTTACATTTCCTTGCAACGGCGGAGTGATATTTCTATTTTGATTCAGTAATATTAATTATCTGTTCGTAAATTCAATAGTAGTAGAGGTTAATTTGTAACATAATCCATATGATAGTGATAGCAGAAAGGCATGAAAGAAGCAAAGTATTTATAACAAAAGCTATAAATCTTTAGCATTCAGGAACAATTAAACTAAATTATGCTACAATGCTTAGCAAATGAAGAAAGAGTACAAAGATGGAAGACTCATATATATAACTATATAAACACACACATATAACTTAAAGCTTGAAGGATTGAAAATAACAACAGAAGAAGGAAAGAGAAAATCACAATACGATATAACCAAAGTTGTACCTTTTAATGCCTATTTCTTATTACCCATTTATTAATTGTTTTTATTCTCATACTCTATTCTTTGTAATGTTTTAGATCTTTGAAGGGGCAACACATGTGAATGTAAGTCACGTCATCCATGAGTTATCATTTGGGCCAAAATATCCAGGAATTCATAATCCTCTTGATGGGACATCAAGAATTATTCAGAAAGGAAGTGGAACTTTCAAGTACTACATAAAGGTTAAATTTGTTTATCTATTTAAACTTATCTAATTGTTTTCAACTGCAATCCTGTAGCATGCATCTTTCACAAATATAAGGAAAGACCATTGCTAATCTGTTATAACTCAATGGAGTTGCTTTGAGCTTCTCTACTTCTATTTCTTGACCTGAATTTGGTTACATGCTGAGTGAATGCAAATCTAGGAATTTAGAAGCTATATTATTGTTTCGTTAACACATGATGGTTCAAGGGAGCGAATAACAGTTCTGTCAGCTTTTTGTATACCATATCCACTATAGATGCACAAAAGAATTGGCATAGCTGGACCTTGTATACATCATTCTTTTGAGGTATTGAACTGTGGCGACCAGGTGGACTTAAGATTATGTTTTATACTTTTATGTATGGTATAAGCTTACAACATATTAATTTTTCTGAACTCCACTTCCAAGTCAAAAGATTTCTGATGGCTAAAAACTGTAGTCTGTTACTAAATCATCAGTGTGTTATATAATAACAAGAACAAAAAAATTCCTTTTTTTTAACAAACTTATATTGTTGCTAAGGATTTCGAATGATTTTTTGGATTTTGGTCCCCAAAATGGTGGAATTTTGCTTGAATTGTGTAAAAATGACATCAACTGCTTGCTCAGGGAAACCAAGTATGTGTAGTTTTGCGAAACCATTTGACACTGGTATTATAGCTTGAGCATATGGAGCTCAAGTATGAGTTGATGGAATGTATCCAATCTATCTTTTTAACTTCCCTGCATAGGCAGGAACACAGTAGCTTATGTGGTTTGCATCAACTCGTGGCTGTACTACTTTAGAGGAAATGTTAGCGTACTAGTATTGATGGCGAGCATTTATTTTTCGTTTTTAATTTTAATACATACATTTGGGAGGGCAAAAACCTCTTTGTGGGCTAAATTGTGCTATTCCCATTGCCGTGGTGCAGGTTGTTCCAACTGAATATAATTATTTGTCGAAAGAAATTCTACCTACAAATCAGTTTTCTGTTACAGAATATTTTTCCCCCATGCACGAGTTTGACAGGACATGGCCAGGTTTATTAAAACTATTAATGTCCATGTTTTTTTTATTTTTTATTTAACTTACTTGCAGGCAGAATAGATTAAAGTTTGCTAACTTTTTGAATATTTAATCCAGCTGTCTACTTTTTGTATGATTTATCACCAATTATTGTGACCATCAAAGAGGAAAGACGCAGTTTTCTACACTTCATAACTCGGCTATGTGCAGTACTAGGGGGTACATTTGCTGTAACAGGTTGGTGTCTGCTCTCTTTCCGAACTATTGAGATAATAATGTACTCTTTAAATACTTCCTTATTTTTAGAATTAGAGATATGTTTTGCCATTAAAATTGGAAAAGTCTGAGATTCATTACCAAAAGGGCATTTTAAGGATAATCTGAACTATCCAAATTAGTTTCTAACATGAGCCTAAAGTAACAGTTGTGTCGTGATCATGTTGTATACAATAGACTTATTATTGTTAGATCAAGATCTCCATGCTATTTCTTTTGTCTTAGAATATAATTGTATTTCTAACTATAATAGGAACATTGAAGGATATTAAAATTCTAATTTTAGTGGGTCTGAGAGAATGTCTTGAGTGGCAAAAGAATGAAAGGCTGTATTTCTTAGCAGAGAAGGTTGAAGTGAGGAATAGGTTTTACATATTTGACCAGTGCTGCTGAAGACTTTGAACTGGAGAAGAGATACTCAAATTTAGTTATTTATAATCCTCACGGACCCAAGTCCAAAGAAACTGATTTGCTAAGGTTATGGGGATGTATAAGCTAGGTGTGGGGTTGGTTTTCAGTTTGGTTTTATACCTTAAACCATTACTGCAGGACAGCTTGTAGAAACAATGATATAGGATATTCAAACAAGAACGAAATAAGCTTGGGGGATGTAACTGCAGAAAATTCACTACCCCAAGGGTTTCCCAACCGTAAAAGGAAGAAAAACTAGACCTAATCAAGTCTAATTAATATGTGTGAAATTATAATGCTTATATAGGAATAAAAAAACCATAATAATATAAGCTAATGGACCAAGGCCCATAAACAATTGAGAATTTTTAAAATAATCTACATAATTAATTAATAAACTACTAACCCCACAGATAAAACATGTAAACAAATATTTATTATTCTCTTTAAACTAAATACATATAAACAAATTAATAACATACATAAATATTCTCCGTTCCTCATCAATTATCAATCTATATACAACAGAAATCATAATAGAACTGGTTGAAAACTCTTTTTTCGGTTTGTTTAAACGTTATTTTTAACTTTTTGAAAATATCAAAATACTGTTCTACTGTTATTCTTTTTTACTATTAAAAAATAATCATTATCATTTTACAATCAGTTTCATAGACTATAAATCTATTATTAACTTTTAGCTGTAGACTTTTTATATGAAATTCACAACATAGTGTTAAAACTTTCAACCTTTTTCTTTTAAGCTCTCTGACCAACTTACAATCACTGACGTGTTTATCATATGCACAAATGTCAAGGAACAAGCATTATTCGCAACGTGATGCATTTTTTTTAATGTTTAATATTCTGTATAGTTCTAGTTACTCTTTACAGTTTACTGGTTCATGTTCACATGACAGATTGTAAATATGATGACAATCAACTAGAAATCAAGTATATAATTATATAATATTTAAATATTGAAAAGCATTAAACTGCAAGTTGTTTCAGTTAAAGTGGCTTCAGTTCGTAGGTGCGGTTAATGGGGGTAGACATAGAACCAAACCCGAAAAAAATCGTGTTTATTTTCTGTTTCATTTTTTTGGTTTTTTCCTTTTCTCTACATACCCATAGAATATGCTGATTGGTGAACTTGTCTACATATTTCTTTTTCTTTTGTTTTGCACTATGGTGAAATAGCTGACATATACTACTACATAACAGGAATGCTAGATAGGTGGATGTACAGACTTGTTGAGGCTGTGGTGAAACCAAATGCTAAGATTGGATACAGATGAACATTAGGGGTTCGGAGGCCAGCACTACATATGTAGTGCGCCATAATTCAGTAACTTGTTTACCACGAGCAGACATGGATGCTGTTAAGTTATGGATCACACAGTGACACCTATACACAGCCATGGGAAATGTAGCATTAAATATAGATCATTTATGTCAGTTTAATTTCATTCGGTCCTGTAAGTAATTCCATATGGCAAGTCACCAGCAACAAACACAAGGCTTACACGACTTATGTTGTTGTTATGTATATAGGTAGTTCTTTTTGGTGGTTAATTACTTTCTGAGTTGTACTGAAACAGGCTCATGGATACTTTTAAAAATATAGATTCCGAGTTCAGAGATGGTTTAATCGTTATACTATTTTAGAAAATAGCTAATTCATACATCCAAAATTTTAAGTTCTCAATTTTTTGTTTACTGTTCTCTTTTATATCCAATCAATCTCCTTGAATTTAATTCTTACCTTTTAGTTTCGTATGCTCCGAAAACTCAACCTTAATTCTTCTCAATCAATGAATCAAGCAATAAATCCCTCAAATAATTCCTGGTTCTATTTAATGATTTTTTAAACTGATCTGTAAAAGCATTACAAATTGTATTAAGTGGGTATAAAATCTGACCAGTAGAATAGAATCTCTTCTAGTAGTTATTGCATTAAATAGTTTATACTCATGATCACTGTTTTAAAAGTTGGTGATTAATCGGGATTAATCGCTATACGGTGGGCCACCGAACTGAATAAGCGAAAACGGTTAATTAATAGTTTTTTCATAAAATCGGTCAAAAATCGGTTGAATCGGTCAAAAATCAGGCTAATTATTAAAAAATATTTAAAATTTAAAAAATAATTAGAAATTAAAAATGTAAAAACTTGATTAAATGATAGGAAAACACATTATTTTTGTACATGTAATTATAATTTTAGATGTCAAAATCGTAAATTCTCTTAATTTTTTCTCTTAAATTGATCTTTAATTAAAAAGTTAAACTTTCAAAATTTTATTTATTAAAATTATATAATATTTTTTAACATATTTGCATAAAAATATGATAATAACATATGTTTAGTTGAAATAACGAAACAATTATATATATGAATATAATTATATATAAAAAATATTATTAAATTTATTCCGATTAATGACCCGATTAATCATTCCGATTAATCCCCGATTATCCAATTAATCCCTAAACGGTGCCTTCACCGATTAACTCCGATTTCCGCTTTTTATGTATACGCAAATATTAAATTTTATAATACAAAAATATTCGGACTTTAAAAAGGCTAAAAACACGAGTCTGATCTAAACAGCTAGCTCATGTAAAAAGTAAATAATAATAATCTAAACAGCATTTCTTTTCATTTGAATTTGTGCCACATAGGAAATATCTGTCTAGCCTTTTCGGGTCCAATTGCGGGTAATTCTACCAAGAACCCCAACCGACAAAACCCTAATTTCACTATTTTCTCTACCTCAACTATCTTGATCCCAGATGAATACTCTTGTAAAAAGCTCACTCTTTTCGAAGAGAATCAAGCTCAATTCACTAACCCAACAATCGTTTTTGATTCTTCAACACACCCATCATCTACTTTCAACTGATCACTTCATTTCCGAACAAGCTCCCCAATTTTCCACATTTTCTGGCAATATATACAATGATACATACAAATTTGGGAATAACAATGTGCCTGGTGTTAGGAGAGATTTTCATGGTGGTGGGTTCTTGAATTTGAGGGCTTCTTTCGGGTTATCGCAGGCGGTTCGAAATGTAGTAGAGGAAGTAAATGATGAGGAAGTGAAGAAAGGGGGAAGTGGAAGTGATGATGGTCTTGAAATATCAAAACTTGGGATTTCTAGTGAGATTGTTTATGCTTTGGCTAAGAAGGGTATTACTAAGCTTTTCCCAATTCAGGTTTGCGTGCCTTAAAGATTGTATCTTTATTTATGTTGTGTGATTTCGAAGATTGGATTTTTACTTATTTGTCAAATTGGAGGTAATTGAAGTTCGAAAGGTTACATTTTGATTTAGATAATTAACCCGATTTTGGGACATGGATTTTGAATTTTTTTATATATGGGGTAATTGAGAAGTGGTTTTGTGTTTGTAGTTGAGGGTTTGGTTACATGATCTTAGTATATGTTAGGGAGTGAAATGTTTTGTGTTTTAGTACATGGAGAAGTAATGTGTATTAATTTTGTATGTATAGAAAGCTGTACTGGAACCAGCTATGCAAGGACGTGACATGATAGGCCGAGCTAGAACAGGAACAGGGAAGACTCTGGCTTTTGGGATTCCAATTATGGATAAGATTATTCGTTTTAATGCTAAGCATGGGTATGTTTTTCTTTTATATGTTGGGATTTTCTTCATGTTGATGCCATGTGTGCTTCATATTGCAAATGATATATGAATTTGATACTATTAATAATCTTTTAATTTATTTATTTAATAGGCAGGGAAGGAATCCCCTGGCAATATGTTTGGCTCCAACAAGAGAGCTTGCTCGTCAACTTAACAAAGAATTTTGTGAATCTGCACCCAACTTAGAAACATTGTGTTGTTATGGTGGTGTGCCTATTTCTACTCAAATGCAAAAGCTTTATCGTGGCATCGATATTGTTGTTGGCACTCCAGGGCGAGTTATTGATCTTATTAAAAGAAGAGTGTTGGACTTGTCAGAGGTTCAGTTTGTTGTTCTAGATGAGGCTGATCAAATGCTTAATGTGGGATTTGCTGAAGATGTTGAGACAATCTTAGAGAATTTACCACAGGAGCATCAGACAATGATGTTCTCAGCAACGATGCCAAGTTGGATCGTAAAACTTTCTCAGAAGTTTTTAAATAATCCATTGACTATTGATCTTGTGAGTGTGCTAGTGATTGGTCTTCCTTTTTCTTTTTGTAATCTATTTCTATCATCAATATGTAGCACTGAGGCAGAATTAGTTACTTTCTAGTCTTGAACAGTTGCTAACTCTAGCTTGGGTTTTAGGTAGGAGATTCTGACCAGAAGTTGGCAGAAGGAATCACACTCTACTCAATTGTGTCTGATATGCATGAGAGACCGGCAATTATTGGGCCACTAGTAACTGTAAGACAGTATTTTGTTTCTTAGTGCAGTATCATTGGCTTAGTTGGAAGCAACTTGTTTCTATACTTGCAGTGAGTTCACTAACTTCATAAACAGTCTAATTGGTCGAATTTTTACTTCAACTTAAATTTATATTGGTTCTAGGAACATGCAAAAGGAGGTAAATGCATTGTTTTCACTCAAACAAAACGTGATGCTGATAGATTGGCATATTCCCTGCAAAGGAACTTTCCTTGTGAAGCTTTGCATGGAGATCACTCTCAAAATCAGAGGGAAAGAACACTTTCAGGTTTTTGTAATGGTGAATTTAATATTTTGGTTGCCACTGATGTTGCTGCTCGCGGTCTCGATGTACCTAACGTTGATCTGGTGAGTCTAAACTCTAAAGTAAATTATCAACATGTGTGAATATGTTAATTTAAATGAAGTTTTCCAAAAACATGGGTCAAGTCAAACTTGTGAAAGAACATTATAAGTTTTATTGCGAGAAGCAACCTAATAATTGATATGTATGTAAACTTTTAACATTCCTACAAGTGTTATGACTAAAGTTATAGTAAACGCACATGCGGGAGCAGGATCTCGGAGTAGGCTGACTGAATTGATTTATGTCATGTGTTTCACCTGATGCTGTGACCGAAGTTCTTTATCATCTGATCTGTCTCTTGGTTCACACCTTCCTCCTCAGGAAGATATTGGTATTCTGTGTAATACTAGTTGTGCGAGGGAAACTAGGTTGATACTTGAAATCTCTTGGTCAAATATTGTGGACGTCATTCACATGATTTTTACATTAGTAAATTGTGATGATCAAGTCGTGAAGAACTTATGTGATTGAAGTTGCTAACCTCTAACAATAGCTTATCTTATTTTAGCTTTAAAGTTTTCTGCCTATTTGATTATTATTGTCACTTGTTTTTTTTTTATGTCCATGATTTAAATGAAACTTTGTTCTGTTGTTCAGGTGATACATTTTGAACTGCCTAACACTTCGGAGATGTTTGTTCATCGATCTGGCCGCACTGGTCGTGCTGGGAAGAAAGGAAGTGCAATTCTCATCTATTCATCTGAGCAATCAAGGGATGTTAAAGGCATTGAACGACAAGTAGGTTGCAAATTTGCAGAGGTAAAATGCTAATCCTTTCCTACTGTCAATCTCTGCCAATGCTTCTTTTTGTCAAATTGTAGGCTAATATGAATACTTGTCTTGTTGATGCATCTTTTTGTCAAATAATTAATATCCTTTTAAAATGAGGGTTCCTTTTCTTATTACTCGGACACCATACGAGTCCCTTCTCTTTTCTTCTTAAAAGTTTAAAATTTGGTTGTGGTAAACTGATACTCACCCTTTACCTCATACGTGTAATGTAGCTTCCTAGGATTGCGGTTGAAAGTGGATCCGGAGACATGTTCAGAGACACAGGACGATTTGGATCTCTTGGAAGTTATGGAAGTGGTCGATTTGGTAATTCAGGCCGCTCTAATAGTTATGGTGGTTCTGAAGGCGGATATAGCGGCCGTTTTGGTGGGGATTACGGTCGCACTGGTGGTTTTGGCGGGTCTTCAGGCCGCTCTGGTGGTGGTTTTGGCGGGTCTTCAGGCCGCTCTGGTGGTGGTTTTGGCGGGTCTTCAGGCCGTTCAGGTGGTGGTTTTGGCGGGTCTTCAGGCCGTTCGGGTGGTGGTTTTGGGGGGTCTTCAGGCCGTTCGGGTGGTGGTTTTGGCGGATCTTCAGGCCGTTCGGGTGGTGGTTTTGGCGAGTCTTCAGGCCGTTCAAGTGGTGGGTTTGGCGAGTTCTCTGGTCGTTCTGGTGATGGGTTTGGTGGATCTTCAGATTACTCAAGGGGTTCAGGTCGTTCAGGTAGTTTTAGTGGATCAGAGCGTGGAGGTTCAGGTGGCTTTGGGAGCAGGGGCGGTTCAGATCGTTCAAGTGGTTTTGGAGAATATTTTTCAGGTCGTTCGAGTGGGTTTGGTGATTCACGCTCTAGTATAGACACTCGTTCCAGTTGGTTTAGTGACTCTGTGGATGAGTAAGTTGGTGGCGGTAAAGATTCTGGGAGGAAGTTTTTTAATCCTGTAAGAGGTAATTTTACAAATAGATCAAATTTTAAAATGCGATGTTAGCGGATATATCTGATACTTTGCTATTAATTTATGCTTCGAAGCCAGTGTGCTTCATTAGAAGCCTTTGTCTTCTTTTTTTATCTTCTAATATTATGATATGTATTTGTAGGTCCATGTGAAGCTTTACTTATTAGGTGGTTGGGTACTGTATCTTCAAATTCTACTCCTCAAAAGGCATATGCATCTCCTTAAAAATTAAAATTCAAGAACTCCCACTTTTTTTACCTATTGATTCACAAGGATCAACCCCCTAGCTAGCTACCAAGCAGCTTGTCTGTGTTTTATTGTGCTTAATTTATGAAGGCTATCTACAATGGGACAAGTAGAAGAAATTAAGAGTAGTGAGACTGTTAGGAGCTGCAAACAATCGTGGTAACCTTGCTAGCCTGTCACATGAACTTGTAAGAGATAATAATAGGCGAGTTGTAGTTTGACTTGTAACATTGATTTTGAAATAATTTAAAGTGACTGTTTTGTTATATAGGGAATAAGTATAGGACGGTTGGGGAATATCCGGGTAAGATTTGACAGTAACGACTGTTAGCTGAAAATTAATTTAGAGATCAGTTGATATAGTATAGGTAGGTTGATGAGATTAGATCGCTTCTGGATTGAATTTAATCTAGAATCTGATAAGATTTTGTATTTAAACATGAAGTCTGGCTGTCCAGTTAAGACAAATATACGATAAATTTGTCTGGGTATAATCCACTTGATGAACTTCTGCAGTACCCCATGCTTTCCTGCATCTTGAAATGCTATGTTTGCATCTTAAAGCTTACCTGTAGAATTTGCTTATTCCATGACATCAATGAGATTGGTTATATTGGTCACCTTGACCTAATTTTCCCATTCCTCTGTTTGACATTTTGTCTATTTATCAGGTATAAAGACTGAAAGAGGATTGTTTTCGGGAACTGGCTACTTAGATATGATTAAATGTTATATTAAGAGTTTTGAAGAGTCACCAGCTGTGTAGTTGTCAAGAGCTTGCTACTGCACTTGGTTTTAGAAACCGAATAACTATGTACATATAGATACTCAGCATCATGTAACATGGATCATTAAGGATCCACTTCTCATTCTCAAATGTTCCACTTACAACTTGTGAACTTGTATTTGGTACTGGTATGATGTAATGAAACCAGAAATGTATTCATTGTTGAAATCAAGCCTAGGACGGGTTCTTACGTGTGATAAATTATCAAAAGAAACAACATATTGGAGTTGGAGCTGTTTGCTTTATGGACAAGTGAAAACTTGACAATCAATCTAACAGTCACTAGCCTGCTAAATAATCTAAAAGCCAAACACCTATTCGGACAAAAGAGGTACTCTCAGTCGAATGGTGAAAGTTGTCGATGGAATAGACAAGTGGAGTTGATGTAGCTATATCTAACCGAATTTACTGTAGAAATTGTATATCTATCAGATGTTGCATTCTTCTCCGTTGTTTGCGAAATTTGACATTTAGCCAGTGTCTTCTCCTTGATAGAATTTAGCTAAGCTATAACAATGGGTGTACTAATATTATAAAGAGGATGCAACATTTTGCTGGTGTCCTTTGTCATGGCAACTTATACATATTTTATCCGTCCTTAATTGTGACAAGTGTACCTCTGTCAAGAAGTATAACTTTCCCTTCGTGTAATAAAAATTGACACTTGGTGCTTCAAATTTCACGTGTGTGTAAATTAGTATGCAGGTTAAAAATAAAAACATAGGGACAAATGACTACGGGGTTGTCTGGACAAAATTATTACAGTATTATCAAAATCTTTGATTTTTATAAATTTGTGTAAACTGTACATATTGAGTTTGCATGCAGTCTTGAGATGAGACAGAAATGAGGGACATGAGATGATCAGTTAGCTCTTGGGCTTTTCTGCCGGCCGAAACACAACTCCCTGTCCTTTTTTAACTGCTGCTTCGACATTTCTTCATCTTGTTCCATTCTTTTCTTATTACCTTTAAATAATCACCAACACTATAATAATAATATGACGATTTCCATATCTGTACACTAGTTAAACAAGTAGCATCAGTCGATACGTTACAATAATTGGCTTATGCATATATATATTCTTGATGAAAGCTATATTCTTCACTCCCCCCTTGTTCTGTTTATTGTATATTCTCTCCCTACTTGCCTTTTTTGTTACTTGTTAGTTTTTTGAATATTAGTGATGAAGAAGAGGTATAGAAATGGAGAAGTCTGGGATTTTGAGCATGAAATGGTGATTTCCGGTCTTGGTATGGGTCCAGAAGTAATACTTGGGTTGGATGGTGGAACCACTTCTACTGTGTGTGTATGTATACCCATCGTCCCTTTTACCGATCACCTGCCTGATCCTCCTCCGCTTCTTGCCCGAGCTGTGGCTGGCTGCTCCAATCATAACAGTGTTGGAGGTGATCCACACTTATAATTCCTAAATTAATAGATTTTAATTTTTGCTGTCCTTTTGGTTTTTGAGTTGACACGGCGTTTAATTTTTGTGTACTTAAAAATGATCAAGAATGTTATCTACAGTATTCTAGTTTTGTGAATGGTGATCAGATTTGGGTAACTTGGCACAGACACTTGTACAGTTTTGGTTTTCTTTAATATGCTAATCAATTTGTTAACTTAGGTATCTTTTAGAACAATAAAAAGTTATCCCAGTGTGGTGTTACTTTTCTCAATGTTGATGCATTTTTGTAACACAACAGAAACTGCTGCAAGGGAGACACTGGAACAAGTTATGGCCGAAGCTCTTTCTAAGTCGGGTTCAACACGGTCGGCTGTTCGAGCTGTTTGTTTGGCTGTATCTGGTGTCAACCATCCAACAGACCAGCAAAGAATTTTAAATTGGCTTAGGTTTGACATTTGAAGTCTATATTCATGTTTTTTCTTTAAGTTTATTAAGTACTCTACTACGAGTATTTGCTATTGTAGCCCTTCAATATTTTTTATCTTCATATTATGAACTGGATGCTGATTTTATAGTTCAAAAACAAAATAAATTATGTAGAATCAGGTATGATTTTGCGCTAGTAGTTTAACGCCAGGTGTTTGGCACTTATCATTCTAACTGAGGAAAGAGATTGTCCTAGTCCCCGCCCCCTCCCTGCACCAACCCCTTTTTTCCCTAGTCCTTCATACAGCGTTATTTGTACAGATTCAAATAAAATTTCTTATTTCGTGTACAGTGCTATATTTCCGAGCCACGTCCAACTGTTTGTTGAGAATGATGCTGTGGCAGCTCTGGCTAGTGGAACTTTAGGAGAACTTCACGGATGTGTTCTAATTGCTGGTACAGGCACTATTGCTTATGGATTCACGTCAGATAGAAGAGATGCTCGGGCTTCTGGTGCAGGGCCTATATTAGGTGACTGGGGAAGGTATACACATACTAACTTCTGCTGTGCATGTCTATGGTTATCTTTCTGATGCTAATATTGTTAATTGAAAGGATTTAATATGTTTATTTATCTCAACTCTGAGCATTCTGATGTGGTAATAACATTTGATGGATGTAATTAATATTAGCATACTGAAATAGGATCAGTAGATGTGACACTATTGTCAATGCTAAATGGTCGCCGTTTTTACTTGTAGTGGATATGGCATTGCTGCACAGGCATTAACTGCAGTGATTAGGTCTCATGATGGTCGTGGTCCGCATACAAGTCTTGTATGTCGTATACTGCAAGAGCTTGATCTTATATCTCCAGATGAACTTATCGGGTAACTACTGAGAATTTCATCCTCATCATCATCACTTAATATATATGGTTACTGTAAAAATATTGACAAACAATACGATATGCGGTCATTCATATAATTATACATGCTGAGAAGGCAAGTCAATCGATAGATTGGACTAATAAAAGTACACTTTTGTTTTTAGATAAAGCTCTGGTTCTAAAAACTTTTAAAATAAGCGGGTATAGTAAATATATAAAAACATATAAGAAGATTCATTGTATCCATAAATGCTGAAGCTGCTTAATTTCTAATTATAGACTTGTTTGCGAGTTTAATTACAGTGTTGTATATAGTGAACCTTAAATATCAACCGTCATGCTAAAGCTCAAGATAATCTAGAAAGAAAATTAAAAATTCCTTTAGAACTGGAGCTAAAACACTCTAATTAGAAAATAAATTTGCTATAGAAGGATAATTCTTACCAAAGCTGTTTTTGCTGTAGTTCAGGTGGACCTACGCTGACCCATCTTGGGCTCGAATTGCAGCTCTTGTTCCTGTTGTGATAACTTGTGCAGAAGCAGGTGATCAAGTTGCAAACAAGATCTTGTTAGATGCAGTTCAGGAGTTAGCTTCAAGTGTGAAGGCTGTTGTAAGAAGACTGGAATTGTGTGGAAAAGGTAGTTTGTCAATATTTTTGGAACTTTAGCCTATATTATCTATATTGAATATTTTTTTGGTGGTTTTGGATATTTTATGTAGTGATAGTTGAGATGAGTCTATCATGGTTTTGGTAGGTCTTCTTTTTAGGGCTACTCACTCAATAGTCCAAGTCCTGCAATTGTCTCCAGTCTCGGGAGAATCTACTTCATCACTAGAGGATTCTTGAGTCCTATAGCAAGGGTATACTGGTTGTAACTAGTGACTGAGAGTGGGGTTTTGGAGTTCTAAGCTAGAATTACAAGTATCACTAGGTTTTTTCAAAGTAATTTAGGAGAATTCTGAATTTGAAGGACCTTTTGTATGTAACAACTGGAGCACAAACTTAAAAGTACCTAAAATGTTCGTGCATTGTGTAGCCTTCCAACAGCAAAATGGCCCTACTAGATTGTCATGAATGTCATCACTTGATGTTTGATATTTTTCGTAGCAACTTTGCTATAATAAATCTCTCTCAATATCAAATAACGACAAAAAATCAAAGTTGCAGCATTGATCAACATACCTTTCTTGGTCAAGTAGTAGTAGGAATACCTCTCTAGTTTCTTTAGTTGATTATCTTGCTACAGAAAAACAAGTTATGTTTCTGTGCTTGTAGTATATATTGAATTAAAGTAATGAATCGATGTTCACACGTTGAAATATTGTTTTAGATGGAGAGGAGCATTTTCCTCTGGTGATGGTCGGTGGTATTCTTGAAGCCAATAAAAGATGGGATATAGGGAAAGAAGTGATTGCTTGCATCTCTAAGGACTTTCCAGGAGTTCTTCCAATTCGGCCAAAGGTACTTGTATTTAACCAAGTGTAAATCGCAGTTATCTCTCTTTATTCAATTTAATATATGCAACACTTTTCTTGTGATTGCGTTAAACAAGGCTTTCTTGATTTAACTAAAAGTTGGCATTGCGTCCTTTTAAAAAACCAGGTGGAGCCTGCTATAGGTGCGGCATTGCTTGCTTGGAATATCCTGATGAAACAATCGCGAAGGGATGCTCTCAGAAGTTAAGATTTATGATGCCGAGATTACAAAATTGTACAGAAACGAAGAACAAGTGAGAGCGAGGAGTGCGTACTTCAACTGCAACAGCACTATTATTCATCTGTTTAGCTTAGTTTTTTTCAATCTTGTACTATAATCCAGTATGTTTTAGAATTCTATCATATTTGTGAGATGAATTGCATTTGTATTCCTAAGCTTGATCAATTGGAAATTGTAAACAAATGACTTGAAAATTTAAACTTAAAAATTTCTCTCCTCCCGTTTATATTAGTGTAATCTCAGCTATATACGTATTTAGAAAGTTTGAGCATATTTATCACTTAGTTTGCTTTTGTGAAAATGTGGCAAATATTTTAGGATTTTCTATACTAGTGTGTAACCCTATATAATTACTAATCTTTTTATATCCTTATACTACTATATTCACTATAATCTTATTTACATTTTACTTTAAGAAATGGAAAGATTAAGGATCACAAGATTTAATTTCAACTTCATTATATATTTTTTCTGTTTGTAAATCTTAACCTATTTAACTTTTAACACGAATTTTAAACTACAAAAACGTATGCTAAAGTTAATTTGAAGTTTAAATCTTTTTGTCGGACAAAAGATTAGGTTTCAATTTTTATTTGATATAAAATTGTAAATGAATTTTTACTAAATGATTGAAGGGAATACATGATGGGTAAGAGCATGTCAAATAGCAAAATGGGTGTAATCATTTTTATAATATGACATCCAAAATTTATTTTTGATGCTAAAAATTAAACACTCTAATATTAGTTGTATTTTACAATTAATTATTTTTATTTATTTAATAACTTTTAGTCCCACTCACCTAAATTTAATTTAAAGTAGATCAATTTGCTTTATCAATATAATTAATTTATGATGTGATTAAATACACAAATATGTATTTTATGAAAATTTGGCACTAAACGTATTTTACTCATATTTGCATCCAAATATGCTATACTTTTGAAATTGATATTTTTTATATTTAATTATTAAATCCTTATATATAATAAGCGTAAAAGAGATGTTATCCAAAATTTTGGTCATGTACCGCCAAATCAATAAAGACCGTTCGATCTTAAAATAAATGAATGAGAATCATTAGATCAAATATTAAAAAAAATTATTTTAATAATATAAACCAAATGTGAGTAGATTTTTTCAAAGTTGACTAGAATTCTCAATGTAAAAATTCGTAACTTCAAATTCTAAGTTGAGTAAGTTTATTTGATTCTTGGTCTATACTTTAATTCTAAGTTGAGTTGATTTTCTTTATTTTAATTCTATTCCTAAGTTGAATAAAACTAATGTAAAAATTTGTTATTTATTCTTTCTTCAGTTTCAAGGTAGTTTTAATTGGATAATAATTGTTAAACCATCACTGAATAAAAGATTATTTGACGAGCTATAAACTACTATATCAGTATATCTTTATATATAACAAACGTAAGAGAGATCTAATCTAAAATTTTGGTAGCCTTCGATACCGCCAAAACAATCTCAATTGTTGGACCTAAATTTTTTAAAATAGACGATCAATATTATATCATATAAAAAAGAAGAAATTATCATCTAAAAAATATAAGTTTAAAGAGATTGTATTATAATTGGATTTCTCAAAATCTGAACTAAAACGTAATCATACTTAAAAAGGAGACCAATTTAATTAATAAGTAATTATATTCAATTTATATTTTACATCAAAATAATAATCATGGTTAGATCTTAACAATAAATAAATGAGAACCGTTTGATCTATATTAAAAAGTATATTTAGTTGTGAGTAGAACTTTATTAAAATATTAAAAAATAGGTATTATGATATTGTAAACTAAATATAAGTAGATTTCTTAAATCGAATATAATTCGTAACGAAAAAATTCATCACTTTCTTTTCTCAGCAATTTTAAGGTAGTTTTAATTAGAAAAAAATCGTTAAACCATCACTCAACTAAAGATTATTTTGTGTATTTCACGTGGGCCGTAAACTCGTTCAAATCTATTTTTTAGAATTCAAGATGAAAATTAGGCGTGTAAAACCTAACAAATATCAATATTTTAAGAGTAAATCACACTTTACACCCCTTATTTATAGGCATTTTTGCGTTTTGATCTCAAACTATTAATTTTGGCATAATGCATCCCAAAATTTTGATTGTTACTTCATTTTGCATCCTTTTCAGAATTTTTCTTTAAATACTAACATTCTCCGTTAGATGGAAGGAGTAAACTTATAAATATTAATTATATCTTGAATTTGTAAAATAATTTAAATTACATTGTTCTAACTTGAATTTTTTTAATATATATTTTATCTCTTTTTTCTTCACTTCTTTATCTACTTTCCCTCTCCCATCACCATTCACCATCCTTGTCTCTTTCATCGCTATCTCACCATCTCCCTCTCTCTATCCACACATGCACCTGCATATCTGACCCCATTTTCAGTTCATATGCCTAAAATAAAAAAATGAGAACAATATATGAAATATAGATATATGATATAATTAGAATAATACATTTATAGTAAATAACTATTTAATTTTGGAAAAATCTTTCCAGTTTTACCGTTCTAAATACTAACGGTAACACTTGTTTTGAACGAAATTAGTGAAAAGGGTGCAATATGAAGTGAAATTTAAAGTTAAGTGATGCATTATGCCAAAATTAATAGTTTGAGATCAAAACGCAAAAACGCCTATAAATAAGGGGTGTAAAGTGCGATTTACTCATATTTTAACTATAATTTGATTCTGTAAACTAATAACATTTAAATATAAAAAGTTGTGAAAAATATAATTATAAATATTTTTTTAAAAAAAACCTTGCGCGTTGCACGGTTATAAGCTAGTAAATTATAGTAATGGTATCAATTTGATTGGACTTGCTCGGACTGTCTGTATATAATAAGCATGTGTATGTTAGCAATAGAACATTGTTCTTCTATTTTATCACTTTATTACCGACATAACAAAATGATTGTTACTTTCTAGTTTCTACATATCCCTATTCTAGCAGTATGATCAATGTATCAATGACATAATAAAAGAACCAACTAAAAGAATTCAATCACTCACAAGACCTATTCATAAGCATTAAATTAATGTCAATATTTCATTACATTTTGTAGATAATCCTTCTTCCACGTGATCCGTGTCTACTCGATCTTGTCAGCGGGAGACAAATTTCCACATCTTCATCATCATCATCATCATAAGCTTACCATGTCCCTCTTGTAAACTTGAGCAACAACATACAACTCATTTATTATGCTAGCTACAAATGTTATCCCATACATAGCTAATAGCCCAACCTTATAGATGGTGCAAACATGGGTTAGCAAGGAAGTGATCAAAGACATAATACCGACAACCATGACATGGAATTTTTTATAAAATATTCTATGTCCACTGCTGGTTCTTGTTATATAGTATTGAAAGTCAGCATGGTCATGTTCTGTGTCTAGATGTATTTTGCAGAAATGGATGAAAAGGAGAAAATCCCATATAAATAGTGATGCCAGGGTGTAACACCCCAGTCCCACATCGAGGAGATTTGGGACTTTAGTTCAGTTTATAAGGCAAAGCGTTACTACTAAGTGCACCAACAAAATCATGATATTTTGGGGGCTTGTGGTGGGCTAGTCGTTACCCAAGTTGGCTGCGTTTGGGCCAGTAGGCTTCGGCTTATTCGGACTCGGAATCGGGACTTGACCCGATTTTGGAAAAAGGCTTGGGATTTGACCCGGGTTGTCACATATGGTATCAGAGCCGACTCTCGAAAACTTGACGAGGCAAGTTGCCGGAGGTGGGGATACGAAGCCAGTCGGTATTATCCCACAATGGCTAGGGAGGAACGATCTTGGAACCTATGGGCTATATCCGTTCAGGCTTGACGATGACGTCAAGAGTTTAAGTGGGGGAGTTTGTAACACCCCAGTCCCACATCGAGTAGATTTGGGACTTCTGTTCAGTTTATAAGGCATAGTACTACTACTAATTAGCACCAACAAAATCATGATATTTTGGGGGCCTGTGGTGGGCTTGTCGTTACCCAAGTTGGCTGCATGTAGGCCAGTATGCTTCTGCTTATTCGGACTCGGAATCGGGACTTGACCTGATTTTCGAAAAAGGCTCGGGATTTGACCCGGGTTGTCACATAAAATTGTTTCTAATGGGAGTCGAACCCTTGACCTCTCTAAATTAAAGAGAACAATTCCAACCACTATGCTAGACATCCGATAAAATTGGAACGATACAGAGAAGATTAGCATGGCCCCTGCGCAAGGATGACACGCACAAATCGAGAAATGGTCCAAATTTTTATGTGACAACCCGGGTCAAATCCCGAGCCTTTTTCGAAAATCGGATCAAGTCCCGATTCCGAGTCCGAATAAGCCGAAGCCTACTGGCCCAAACGCAACCAACTTGGGTAACGACTAGCCCACCACAGGCCCCCAAAATATCATGATTTTGTTGGTGCACTCCCAAATCTCCTCGATGTGGGACTGGGGTGTTACAAACTCCCCCACTTAAACTCTTGACGTCCTCGTCAAGCCTGAACGGATAGCCCATAGGGTCTGGATCATTCCTCCCTAGCCATTGTGGGATAATACCGGCTGGCTTCGTGTCCCCACCTCCGGACCTCTGTCCATTGTGGGATAATACCACCAGTCTTCGTGTCCCCACCTCTGGCAACTTGCGTTAACAAGCTTTCGAGAGTAGGCTCTGATACCATATGTGACAATCCGGGTCAAATCTCGAGCCTTTTTCGAAAATTGGGTCAAGTCCCGATTCCGAGTCCGAATAAGCAGAAGCATACTGACCTACATGCAGCCAACTTGGGTAACGACAAGCCCACCACAGGCCCCCAAAATATCATGATTTTGTTGGTGCTAATTAGTAGTAGTACTTGGCCTTATAAACTGAACATAAGTCCAAAATCTACTCGATGTGGGACTGGGGTGTTACACAGGGCTTTCGACTATGTTATCTTATCATTTTCTCCGGGATACTTCAGTGAAATCAGAGTGATAGAAAGAGGAAACACTATAGTGCATAGAGTGAAAAACTCCTTTATAGTCATATGAACATTAATAATAATAAGATTCTTAATTAAAATGCCAAAAAAAAAAAAATGATAAACATACAAAAACAAAATTAGCAGGAAGAAAAACACCCATACACGAGTGTTGTCGGGAAGTTCTGTCGAGATGCGATTAGATGGATGTGCTCACAGCCTCACACCAACTGTCCCTGTAACAATTAGATAAAATAAATGAACTTAATAAATATAATTACAATAAGAATAAGCTTGTAATTTTATAATAAATGCAGTAATTCAAGTTGTTCTCCAATATTTCATAGACTTTTCGGTAGTTATATGAGATCCCTAACATGCCAATTCAACATTATTTGTCAGTAGAATGATTATTTAAAAATTTAATATAACTAGCCCTATATCAGTTGATGCATTATAAATATGGGTCTGATCCCTGTCAATCGTTTGTCAGGGATGATTTACACAACAAACAGCTTCTGGATCGTTAGATCAAGAAATGAATGGTGAGGATTTAAAATATTTCTAATACGTACCGCGGAAACTTTTCACGGTACGTGAGAATTCCAACACATACATAAATTTTTCACGGTACTAGGTTTGTCCAATAATCACCTAACCCACAATTTTACTTATTTTATTATTCTATCTTTCATTTGTTTTACTTATTTTATTATTATATTTTTCATTCTTTATTTTATTTTATTATTTTGTGATAATTTATTATATTGTGAATTAAATTTGATTTTTTTAAATCATTTTATATCTGATTTTTTAATATAACTTGAAAATACTATAGACAATAATTTAATGATGTTCTTTACTAATAAAATATAATCTAAAATAACTTGTTTTATAATTTTTTATAGGAGCTTGCATTATTGTTTTGTAATCAATGAATATAAAAATTGGGCTGCTTAAATTTTTTTTCCCCCTAAATAATGATCATTTTTTATAAATATCATAATTAATTTACTTCCTAGGTCATAAAAATTGTGAATGAGTCCTTTGGAGTTGATGTAAGATATCACCGGTTAAATATTAGCTCATTATGAGTGTAATCTTTGTTAGGCTCAAGACATGCCTGAATACCACTATTAACAAGCCTACACTATGTGACTATGTCACACTACATGACTTAGTGATTTCAATCACTGGGATATAGTATAGGTCTCTAAATGTACTTGTCTTGTTCTCATGAACATTAGCTTGATCATGTATGCTCAAAGTTATAATGAGCTTGGTAAAGTTTCTTGCATCTAGATTGTAAATAGGCCACTGAATAATTGTCCTGGTAGAAGTTCAGAAGTGTTCATGCAGCAGGATAGAGATGAATAAGGCCATGAAGAAATAAGTTGCAGAAATTTGTCTAAGGCATTATACAGCAAAGTCAGAAGAAAGCTATGTCGTGAAGTCACCAATATCTATGTCGTGAAGTGCTACATCGCATAGTCCATTTTGTACTATGTCGAGAAGTCCTCAAGACTCATGTCGTGAAGTGTTGAAGTCAGCAATGTCAAAGAAGCCTAGATCGTGAAGTCCTCAGAAGCCCTATGTCGCATAGTCATCAAATGACCTATGTCGCATAGTCATCAAATGACCTATGTCGCAAAGTCTTCCAAGGCTATATCGCGTAGTCCTCACAAGGGAGATCGCGAAGTCAAGAATGAAGTGGAGTTCACGATATCAACACTTAGCCGTTTATAACAAGACAAATCAAAGTACAGAACCAAGAATCAAATGAGACAAATACTGAAGCATTTGTTCTGGCAAGGTGGTCCAAAGAACAGATGGCAAATCTACAGCTAAACTTGGAGAGAAAGATAAGAGACAAGCAGCTACAGAAACGGGAAAGACTCCGAAAAGCAGGTGGTCCTTCCTGACACAGTTAACTTCTTATGGCAGGACAAGTTGGACTTTCAGCAAGGGGTAACTGTGTAAAAATAGGTGTGTGCACTAGTTTGTATAGGGCTTATATATATCATGCACATCCTATTGTTAGCTGCAAGAGAGATACACATAGTTATTTGCTAAGCTCTTTTCTCTGTAAGCAAGCAAGTACAAACTGTTCTTGTTTAGAAGCCAGAAATTCGATTGTGAATTTCTTGGAAAGCTGTAGTATTTAATTTGCTTATACAAAGTAGATTAAAGTGATTGTGTGTGTTATTTACTTTCTGCATATTACATATCATAATCATATACAGTTTATATTTAGTTTCAAGAATCGAAAAATATATCAAACTATCCATTCACCCCCCCCTCTGTCTAGTTTCTAGTAGTATTCATTTCTAACAAGTGGTATCAGAGCGGGCTGTTAACATACAAACAGTAAAAGATCAAGAATGAGTTCACAGAAACTAAGCAGTATCAAGATTCCTCCCTTTAACAAGGAGCACTACAGCCTATGGAAGAAGAAGATGCTTCTGTTCATCAAAGCTTCTAATCCTATGTACTTAGACATACTAAAGCATGGTCCCTTTATTCCATTGCTTGAGATTGGTGAAACAACAGTAGGCACTGAGATAATACCAGCCATGCATGTTCCTAAAGACCCCTCTAAATACACTGATCCTGAAAAGGAGAAAGTAGCACTGGATGGACATCTCCAACTGATCATCTGTGAATCTATGGATTTCAACATGTATGGCACTGTTGCTCACTGCAGTAGTGCAAAGAAGATGTGGGATCTCATAGAAGTGCTCTATGAAGGAACTACTGAAGTAAGAAAGAACAAGAAGCAGATTCTTGTCTCACAATATGAAGCCTTCATGGCACAGCCAAAAGAGGGAATCACAGAAGTGTTTGAGAGGTTCAACAAGCTGATAAATGAGCTCAAACTCTATGACAAGCACTATGAGACAGAAGAGCTTAACATGAAGTTCTTACTAACTTTGCCAGACCATTTAGAACCAAGAATCTCTTCCCTCAAAGAAAGAGATCTAACAAAGATTGGTTTTGATGTCTTGTATGGTGTGTTGAAGACATATGAGCTAGAGCTGTTTTAGAAGAGATCTATTCAAGCAAAACAAGGATTAATGGCCAATACCTCTTGTGCCCTTATTGCTGACAATCTAGGTCAAAGAATGGAATCTCTGAAAGTCAGTCAAGTCAAGATTGAGGAACTGGAAAATGATGACACTGGTGATGAAACTCAGATTGTTTATGATTTGCCTGAGGAGGATGAGTTCTACAGCATAGATGAGCTGGACAAGATGGAAAATAAATCTTTTGCTTATATGGCTAGGAGATATCCTAACATTAGGTTTAAGAGGAAACAGCCATTCAAGTCTAGATTCAATGGTGGAAATGCTGGTGGTTCAGGTAGCTCAAACTCCTTCAACAAGGGAAAAGGGATTGCTGGTGCAGGTAAAGGAGGATACAAATCTGGGAGTGTGGATAGGTCCAAAATAAGATGCTATAACTGCAATGAACTTGGGCACTTTGCCACAGAGTGCAAGAAGCCCAAATAGATCAAGAAGGATAAAGCATACTTAGAGCTTGAAGCCAAGTATGAAGCTCTACTCAAGAAATAACAGGGTAAAGCTTTTATTGCTGAGGGAAAATGCTGGGATGACTCTGATGAAGAAGAAGAACAAGAGTACTCAAACTATGCCTTGATGGCATTTTCTGATGATGGTGACTCTTCAAGTCAGGTACCCATTCTTACTTCTCTTGACATGACTCCCTTTCAATATAAGCAAACTGTTGAAGACATGAGTACTGAGATGTTTAACATTCATACTAGCATGTTAGTTGCTAATGAAGAAATTGATAGGCTAACTGCTAAGAACCTTGAGCTTACAGAAAAGAATGAGAAACTTGAGTTAATGGTTGTGAGCCTTGATGGTTTGAATAAGGAGGTTGAGTATCTCAAGAACAAAGTAATTTGTGCTGAACAAATAGAAAAAGCTCTTAGAGAGCAAATTGCTGAAAATGAATTAAAGCTAAGAAGTTACAAAAACTCATCTGAGCTTATTCAAACCTATCACAAGGAACACACTGAAGACTGCAAGGTTGGAATTGGTTTTGACTATGAGAATGATAAAGGAAGGAAGAAGGCAAAAGGCAAAGGAAAAGAATCTTTAACAAACAAAAATGCCCCAACTATTCTGTCTAGGGTTGGAGAGCCCATCTTCAAAAAGAGTGTTGTTGAGTTTAATGAAGAACTTTTGGTCATCAAACAACAACTTCTTGAAGAAGATGAGGCTGCCAAAGACACCTCTTCCCCTCCTGAATCTGTCAGTCAGAAAGAGACCAAAGACAACCTTGTCAAGAGTCCTGTAGTAAAGAAAGAAGTTGTTAAGAAAAAGAAACAAAACAGAAATGGTAAGGTAGGTGTCAATAAGGGAAACAACTATGCTTATGTGCCAAATGCTCCTAGGAAACAATGTCAAAAATGCCTATCTTTCAATCATTTAACTCATAAGTGTAGTAAGCCTGAGATTGTTGAAGTTGATAACCTGAGTAACCATTCTGCTAGCATACATTCTAGTCATGATTCTTTCTGTGGCAAGCCAAATTGCATGACATGCTATGTGACTGTGATTGCTAACTGTTTATCTCTTAAGCATAAACTTGACTCTGCACAATCTTGTGAATCACACACACATGTACACACTCACAGGACAGGATCCCCTACTGTGAGGAATGCAATTTATGACAGAGGAATTGTTAACACAAATGTTTCTAAATCAACTGGACCCTACCAAGTGTGGGTACCAAAAACAACTTAGTCACTTTGTGAATGCAGGGCAACAGGAATAAAAGAGTCATATGGATCTTGGACAGTGGATGCTCAAGTCACATGACTGGTGATATAGCCCTGCTATCACATTTTGAGGAAAAGGCTGGCCCATCAGTAAACTTTGGAAATGACAACATTGGTTATACAATGGGATATGGCAGTGTTAAATCTGGAAATGTCATTATTGAAGATGTAGCATTTGTTGAAGGACTGAAGCATAATCTCTTGAGTATTGGACAATTTACCAACAGGGGTTTCAAAGTGGAATTTGTTGAAGACCTTTGTTCAATCTCAAAAAGGGAAAGTGGTGAAGTTGTTCTAACTGGTGTGAAGAAAGGAAGCTTGTTTGTAGCTAATCTCCAGGCTGCAGATAAGGGAGAAATTTGTTGTTTCTACACAAAAGCCACAAATGAGGAATTCTGGCTATGGCACAAGAAACTGTCTCACTTGAATGTTCAGGCAATGAACTCTCTAACCAAGAGAGAACTCATCAGGGATTTGCCTGCCTTGGAGTTTGTGCAAGATGGAGCATGTGAAGCTTGTCAGAAAGGGAAGATTAAAAGATCAAGTCACAAGAACAAGTTGCTCAATACAAACTCAAAACCTCTGCAGCTAATTCACATGGACTTATTTGGCCCTGTGAATGTAATGTCCCTTTCCAAAAAGAAATATGCTCTAGTGATGGTTGATGATTATTCAAGATATACTTGGGTGGAATTCATATTCTCCAAGGATGAAGCACCTCAAGTCATAATAGAGCATATCAAGAGAGTTGATAGAGAAGCACAAAGCACTGGTTCCTCTGTAGTTGCTTTGAGAAGTGATAATGGGACTGAGTTCAGAAATTCAACACTGTATGAGTTCTATAAAGATAAAGGAATTTCTCAACAATTCTCAGCTCCTAGGACACCTCAACAAAATGGAGTAGTTGAGAGAAAGAATAGAACTCTCATTGAAGCTGCAAGGACAATGCTGTTGGATGCAAAGCTACCTACTAGCTTTTGGGCTGATGCTGTTAACACAGCATGCTATGTGCAGAATAGAACATTGATCAATAAGAAGTCTGGAAAAACTCCTTACTCATTAATGACTGGAAAAAGAGCATCCTTCAAGCATCTGCATGTGTTTGGAAGCAAGTGTTTTGTGATGAAAGATACCTCTGAGCATGTTGGAAAATTTGATGCAAAAGCATTTGAAGGTATCTTCATTGGATACTCTCTGGAAAGGACAGCATACAGAGTGTTTGTACCTGAGCAACACAAAGTCATGGAAAGCATGGATGTTACCTTTGATGACAAGAAGACTCCTGGACTTAAAACAAGTGATCAAGACAGTGTGCCATTAAGATTTGAAAATCAGGGTTATCTTGAGGATTCTGAAAGTGAAGATGAACCACCTGTTCAAACTGTTCTAGAAAATGAAACTCTCGAAGTTGACAATCTTCTTCAAACACATGTGCAAGGATCCACAAACACAGGGGGAGAAGAAGAGAATGCAACTGTCAACCAAAATGAGATTGGAACAGATCAAGGAAATGAACAGGGGCACACAAGGAAATGGGACAGAGCCCACACTAGGGATCAAATCATTGGAGATCCTAGTGAGGGAGTTAGAACAAGAAGGGCAACAATGAATACATGTCTGTATAGCTGCTTTCTATCACAAGAGGAACCTAAGATAATTGAAGAAGCTTTGAAGAATTCTGATTGGATTGTTGCCATGCAAGAAGAGTTGAATCAATTTGAGAAAAACAAAGTATGGGAACTAGTGCCACCTCCAAAAGGAAAGAATGTTATTGACACCAAATGGGTGTTCAGAAACAAGATGGATGAAGAAGGAGTGGTAATTAGAAACAAAGCAAGGCTGGTTTCCAAAGGATATTGTCAGCAAGAAGGCATTGACTATGATGAGACATTTGCACCTGTAGCTAGACTGGAAGCCATCAGAATCTTTCTGGCTTTTGCAGCTCACTCAGATTTTAAGGTGTATCAAATGGATGTGAAAAGTGCATTTCTCAATGGTGATCTTGCTGAAGAAGTTTATGTGTCTCAACCACCTGGCTTTGAAAGTGAAGACTTCCCAAACTTTGTGTATAGACTGCTCAAGGCACTCTATGGACTCAAACAGGCACCAAGAGCCTGGTATGAAACTCTATCTCAATTCCTTCTTGAGCATCAATTTACCAGGGGTACAATAGACAAAACCCTATTCTTCAAGAAGCATGGAAATGATATCATTCTTGTTCAAATCTATGTGGATGATATCATCTTTGGCTCTTCAAATGAAAAACTCTGTGAAAGGTTCTCTAAGTTGATGCAAAGTAAATATGAGATGAGTATGATGGGAGAGTTAACCTACTTCCTAGGCCTGCAAGTACATCAAAGGGAGGATGGCATCTTTATAAACCAATCTAAGTATGTCAAGGATCTTTTAAAGAAATATGGTTTAGAAGAGTCATCCCCAGCTAAAACTCCTATGTCTACTGCAATCAAGCTGGATGAAGACAAGAAATGCAAGAGAGTTGATATCAAGGTCTATCGAGGAATGGTTGGATCCCTACTCTATCTCACAGCTAGCAGGCCAGACATCATGTTTGCCACATGCCTTTGTGCAAGGTTCCAGTCTGATCCCAAGGAATCTCACATGATGGCCATCAAAAGAATTTTCAAATATCTGAAAGGGACTCCTAATCTTGGGCTATGGTATCCAAAGGGCACTGGGTTCAACCTGGTTGGTTACACAGATTCTGATTATGCTGGATGCAGAATTGACAGGAAGAGCACCTCTGGAAGCTGTCAATTCTTAGGTCAAAGGTTAGTGTCCTGGTTTAGTAAGAAACAACAGTCCACAGCAACATCCACAGCCGAGGCTGAATATATTGCTGCTGGAAGTTGCTGTGCTCAATTGCTTTGGATTAGAAATCAACTTATGGATTATGGGCTAGTGTTAGAACACATTCCTTTAATGTGTGATAATACCAGTGCAATATCCATAGTTGCCAATCCTGTTAATCATTCTACTACAAAGCACATTGAGATCAGGTACCATTTCATTAGGGAACATGCTGCAAATGGTACCATAGAAGTCTCTTATGTTCCAACTGAGAAACAACTAGCTGACATATTTACTAAACCTCTGAATGAAGCAGTCTTCAACAGACTTGTGAGTGAAATTGGAATGCTCAATCCTTCATTTAGTTGTTCTAAGTAAGTATGCTAGCTAATTGTTGCAGCAGTAAATTTTCACTGTACTAAATGCTCTATTTATTTGGAGTGAAAATTAGCTGAGATATGATTTATAAATATTTCAGTATTTTACTGCATATTTTTCAAAATCATATTTGTTGGTAAAGTTGTGAGCTTTTGAGACATCTCGATATAGATGATTTTCAGAGTTCACGACACAGTTCAAATCAAACAGACTAATATCGCAAACTGTTGAGATTGTGAGACTTCTCGACATAGTTCATTTCATGAGTTTGCGACATAGTTCATTTTATGACTTCGCGACTTAGAATAACTATATCGACAAGTCTCCACATTTGACAGAATCTTGATTTAAATTGATTTTATTTCAATATTTGATAAAGGTCTGACAAATTGCTTAAAATTCCTAAAAGAGAGCTTTAGACAGGGTATTTCTACTATATCACAAAGTCTCCCCGATCCTTCATCTTGAGGACTTTGCGACATAGTTCATTTTTTTGAGACTATGCGATATACTTTGCAAGACTTTGCGGTACAGGCCATTTTTGACTTCGTGACATACAGATAGACTGTACATATTCATAACTCCATATCGCAGTGTCTCTATCATATAAATACCCTTTTCTAACCGTTCACAACTTTTCATCTTGTCTATTGCTCTCAAATTCTCAAACCTAAAGCACAAAATTCTCTACTCTCTTTTTCACTCTCTCTCTTGAAATGGCACCCAAATCTCAAACAGTATCATCCTCTATCCCTTTAACCATTCCCAAAGAAACCAATCTTCTCACCATTCCTTCTGAGGCTGAGGCTAAACCAAGGTACAAGTGTTTTGTACGGTTCTTGAACACTTCCTACCTAAGCCAAGCCCTAACCCTGAACCCTACATTGTATGTCGATGTGTTGGAAGGATTTTGGCGAACGGCGTTGGTATCAACAATGGCTAGAGAAGATGGAACTTCATTCCAGGAGGTTACCTGTTCAATTGGAGGCAAACACTTCCAGTTTGGGGAAAAGGAAATCAATGAAGCATTGGGGTTCAAGGTGGAGGGTCATGACCAAGAAGCTACTGATGCTCAAATTGTAGACTTCATGACCTTCATTCTGTATGCAGATGAGATAGATACTGGAAAGCTAAACAAGAAGTTTGTAAGGAGGGAGTGGTCATTTCTATTTGATGCACTCCAGAAAGTGTTTCTATGCAGGAAAACAGGATGGGACCATATCAGTCACATTGCTGTGAAGCTGGCCTATTCCCTAGCCTACAACCAAGAAATCAATGTTGGAGCAATCATCCTCAAGGAATTGGCTCAAAGGCTAGGGAGGACAGTTCGTGGGAGAGGTAATGACATCTTTTACCCTCGTTTCCTTCAAGTTATTTTAAACTATCTTGATGCAAATATCCATGAATTGAAGGGTATAGATAAAACTAAAATGGCTTATTCCAAGTCCATGTCCAAAATTCTATTTGGTTCATTGGACACAAGGAATCAAGTGGATGTGATTCTAAGTGTGACCAGGCATATGCAGGACACATTTGAGTCTTATCCACTTGATAAGCCCATATACCATGAACTTTCCTGGACAGGGGAGGCTAAGACTGAAGGTGCTACACAGTCTAACCCTAGTCTTCCTATCCCATCCAGTAACCCTGCTGTAAACACAACTCTAGAGGATAGGCATCCAAGTGCATCAATCTCTCAAAAGGTTGATGTTACTAAAAAGAGGACAAAGAAGAGAGCCCTTACAGTGATCCATGAATCTGTAGAGATAGAAAGTGAGAATTCCGAGTCACCTCTCACCAGACAAAAGAAGAAGTCAAAATCTATAGCCACCACTGCATCCTCCCAACAGGATTCAGATGTGGAAAAAGGGGTACACCTGTTACTGTCTATGGCCTCTCAACAGGTCATTGGCATTGAAAAGAGCAGCCTCCCCACTGCAACCTGTACAGAGTCTGCACAGGGTCAAGACCTCACTCTTGACCCTAGGAGTGATAAGGCTGATCATACACAGAGTGGAGAGCACATCACTGTTGAAACTCCTCCTATTTCTCAGGGGGAGTTGCCAAAATCTAATCTAAACCCCACTTCTCTCTCAGATTCTTCCATAAAAATTTCTTCTGAACAAGAGAGTCATTCAAATGACAATCTTGCCTTTGATCAATCACAATCCACTCCTGTGATTGAGACAATTTCAAGTGACATAGTGCATGACACTGTGTTCACCACCCAGGAACCACATCTAGTTGGTCAGGGAATGCATGCTGGGGCATCTCCTAATGACACCAACACAAACATGGAGGATTCACCAGTTTTTACTGGAGACTCTATGCCAAATTCTCCCATCCTTAGAGATGTGGAATTGTCTTCACAGACAAATATGGCTGATGTTGTAACACATCCCATTTCAATGGAGACAACATCAGACCCTACAGCCATTCCAAGGCTGGAGGAGACTCACAATCTTACATCTCATGAAGTGCCTAGCACTAGCTCTCACTTGGCTCAGGCCACAATGTCAGAATGGCTGAAGCCTGTGCACCCTGACAGGCCTTCAGGATCATCATCTGTGCCTTCCAAAATGACAGAAGAAGCCTTACAAGATCTCCATGTGGCACAGATTGATGAGTTCTCTAAGATAGCTCAACATCTCCTCACCTCAAATCTCCCAAATGCTGATTATGAAGCCATTTTACTCTGCCACAAGGAGGATGTTGAAGCTCAGCAGGAGAAGATAGTGGATGCAGCTGAACCAGAGGGAAATGTGGATGCCTGGTTGGATGCTAAGAGGACTCTCAAGCTCAAGGATGCCCTAGCTTTTCTAAGAGAAGAATACCTAACATCTCTGGGCTCCAATGCAAAGGATCTCTCTCCTGCTGCCATCTATGATGCTGTTAATGATGTCTACAGGAATCAATTAAAGGCTCTGCACTATCTTGGGAAAGGGCTTCAATCAGAGATTTCTTCAATCCAGGAGGAGACAGACAGATCCCTCACTAAGCTCAGAAACTCATATCTCTCTGATTTTCCCAAGGTGGATGGCATCCTTAAAGAAATTCAGAAGACAAACTCTACTGTAAACATGATGGACATCTCTCTGGCCATGGTCACAGACAACATCAGAAAGCTGGCTACAACACTGGAAAATCAAGTCAAGGCCAATATCAACTCAAATGCAATGCTGAATGTAATTTGGAAGAATCAATATGGTGACAAATTGGTGGATGAAGTCCCTCTGTCAAACATCTCCAAATTTGACTTTGCCAAGATCAAGGATCAATCTCTCAATTCTTTCAAGTCTCAACAGCTATTCTCAAAGGTGGATGGTCTTGAAAGAGAAGTGGCCTCTCTGAAAGATGAAAACAGGATACTTGCTCAATCTCTAAGCCAGCTCAATGACAAGCTGGATGATCAAGGCAACAACACCTCCAATATCCTGCTGGTGCAACAACAGATGCTGACTTCAATGATGAGACAAATGAACCTGCCTATCCCTGGGGAAGCTCAAGACATCTTGTCTGATCCCAAGCCTAATGGGGAGAAACAAAAGGAGGTCATTCTGAAACAGAGAGGGGGAGCACCTGCCAAGCAGCCAAAGCTTAAAGGCAAGGGCAAACTCATTGAAGAAACTATAAAGCCAATCATTCTTCCCCCTGTAGAGGTCATAAGTGCAGAAGGTCAGAAGAGCACAATCTCAACCACCTACTATCCATCCACTATGCCTAAAGATATCTCAACTCCTCAACCTACTCATCCTACTCCCAATGCTAAACCTGTCAAAGCTGCAATTATCACAGAGGCCAAGCTACAGTGTAACAGCCCCAAATCCGGGGTCAGGGATTTAGAGTAGTCACGATCCATTTACTCCTTGCCTTACCTGTATTACTCACACCGCACATAATTCACCTGCTCGTGACCCCTCAATATATGCCTCACACACACACACACAGGTTAGAGTCTCAGAAACGACACCATACAATAACTGCGGAATAAATAACTTTTATTACAATACCCAAATGTCTTTGAATCTGTCACTGATACAATTTCTAAGTAATGTTACATTACTAACTTAGCCTTCTGATGCTCACAATCCTCTCATACCATTCATATCTATACATAAGTTGAATACCAAAACTGTAGCCCGATTCGATTGGTTCGCACTACTCTCGGGATCACTGCTAGAAGCTGTTCATGGAGACGCCTTGCGGGGTATGTGCCGTCCCAATGGCATCCTGCTTCGCTGCTATATAATATATATAAAACAATAGCAAGAGTGAGCGATAGCTCAGCAAGGTAATGAAAGTATGGCATAATTCTGCCTTTAACTCAACCCAAAATAAAACGGGTATAAGACAATACTTTGTCAAAATATTTCGATACTGAAATTATTTTCTTATCGGAAGGTATTCCAAAAATAGTACCTTTATTGTAATTCAAATATCATTTCATAATATTTCTGCAACTCTTTTGCTATATTATGAACAAAGTTCTTGTATACAAGATGAGGTTTCAAAATAAACCAAATATAACCTTTCCAAAAATTATCTTCTATATAAGCAGAATATCAACATATAACTTAAAAGATGAAGTTATAAGATGATTCAGTATAAACAACTCCCTCACCATAACCCATGTTATGTAGGGTATCCACAGAGTCATAACTCATAAAAGATGGAGTTGCATGAATTTATTGTAACTTTATTTTGAACACTTTTCGACCCTCTGCCAACATGACCGGTAAACCTGTACCACGGTGTCATCCTTGGTCCCTTTCAATACATGTTGCAGAATCCCTCTGCCGACATGATCGGTAAACCTGTACCAACGGAGCCATCCGTGGTCCCTTTCAGTACATGTTGCAGAATTATCCAAAATGGATGATGAACTAATACTGGAGTATGTCGCGCCAGAGGTCACACCCTTACGATGATCAGTCGTAAGTTGTGCCTCTAAAGATTTGTTTCTCTACATGTAGAAGGAAGAACATATGGATTTACTTGTCCACCATACGCCGGATCTCCCCTGCCAACGGTTGGGCATAAATGGGACCGGCGCCACTCGGATCCTAATATGGTGATGGGCTGCCACCTGCAGTCTCTTACACACTAATGATGGGCTGCCACCTGCAGTCTCTTACACAAATACTCCTAGTTCGAATAGTATCCATGACTCTGAAACGTAAAGCTTGTCCTCCTTTCCCCAAGTATAATACTTGTTAATAGGACTCCACAAAGTAGTCGTATCGGGTTGGAAAGGGGGAGTTCACCAATATTTCCCAAGCGATGCTTGTTAATGGATTTCAGACTTGATCCATGAATTTACCCCTCGAGCGTTGAGGTGGTAACACCATATTTGACTTGCAGCAATTACATTGCTCCGAGAAAATATCTGTCCCTTGACAGTTTTGAGTTGAGAGTTTAAAAAGAGTAGTAGTTACTTAAGACAGGTTTCCCATATTTTTGATAATTGAGCGAGCATTTAATCCCCTTTAAAAGGTAGATTTAAATGGAAAAACATTGTTTTGGGAACCTCTTTTTGATTTGAAAATAATCAATACTATTTATTAAGTAAGTAATCCTCAAATGAATATAAATAATATTCTTTAAATAAATAATTAATCTTCGAATAACAGTACCCGATATCTTTGTCGGAAAATAACCTTTATCAATAATATTCCAGATATTTTTAACCGAAAATACCAATTTATAACCATTGGAGTATCTTTGTTATCATTCCGGAACAAAGCGATTTTAAGAAAACATTTTGAAAATGGTATTCATCTAATTAAACAAATTTAATTAGACGAATAAGGCTTATTTAATCCGTAAATGCTTCCAGAAGTATTTACTAATTAAATAAACACTGGTTTATTAGTGATGTTGCCTTTAGGTTAATTATTACGAAAATCTTTCTAAAAAGCTCTGTCCGGGTTTTCGAAAATATATCTTAAATATAAATAACTTAAATAGCATTCCTCGAATGTATGATAATCGGCCGCTGGAAACCCTCCGGGTTTCCACGACTCTCTATATATAACAAAATATTGACTCCCGGCCTAGAGTCGAAAGAGTGGAATCATCCGCCCGATACTAAGGGCATTTGCAAAACCCCGGCTTATAACTGATATCCCATATCTAACTTATAAGCCAAATATCATATTCAAATAATAACTTTCGAATGAGGTAATATTCAAATAACATTCCTCGAATCATTTCCAAGTAATTAATACTTTCTGGAAATTTAAATAATGCTTAATAATAATATTCCTCAAGATGAATAGTACTCTGTCGCTGGAATCCCTCCGGGTTTCCACGACTATCTCTATAACAGAAAATACTGACTCCCGGTCTAGAGTCGACAATAAGAAGTATGCTCTTATCTCTAGAGCTACAAGGTATACCGGTTTATAACTACTTTATCTCAAAGCTCATATATAAGCCGAAATCAAACCCTATTTTATACGATATATAACATGTATCGCAAACTGTATAACTCCACCCATGGCAACAGCAGTAATATATAATCAATACTTCAAAGTATAGATTTAGGAAACTTGCCACAATACTTGCAACAAAGATTTGATATATAAATTGGGAATACGCAAGTATCGAACATTTAAAGATATACCTACTCTGAATAATAGAGTGAGGTTTAGTAAACTTGCACGATACTTGGAACAAAGAATATATATATATAGATGTATATTTTTGAATCCACAAGTATTAAACATTCGAAAAATATGCCCACTCTAATAATAGAGTGAGGGTTAGAAAACTTGCCTGATGCTCGAGAAGTGATAGGGGTTCGCGACGATGCCGGACAATCTAGACAAGGTCAAACGAAAACACACGGTTAATCCCCTCGATAAACCACTTATAACTTAATGCTTAAACACATAAACGAAACACAACCAAGGAATTACTAACTCGTTATAAGCTCATACTAAGTCCATGTTATCCGTCAAATACTTATATCATAAGTTTGGTTCGAAATCCATCCTCAAATCCAAGTTATACTTAACCATTTGCAACATCGGTTTCTAAGTCGTGTTCTTAGTGGTTTTCACTTGCGCGACCTCGACTAAAACATTTTTATAAAATAGAAAAATAATCTTTTTAATGCGAATCTTTTTCGTGAGCCTTCCTAACTGTCTCTAGTATTATTCCTCAAAATTTCACATTTTAATATGGCTCCGAAGTGGTCCAAATATAGCCTCAAAGTTGCTGGACAGAGAGGAGTCATTCTTCCGAACGGCGTTTACTAAAACTCACTTTTCTCTTAACCCGTAAATCGTAACGACATGATTCTTGCGCTCACGTAAACTAGAAACAAATATCTACACACTCATGTTCATCACTGAACCAAAAGAGGCAGTTAAGTTTCCGGACTCTAGGCAGTTTATAGAGTTACCGACAATCGGGCATTACGACGGCTATAATCGTAACGTTTTCCAAAAATCGCAACATCAAATCCAAGCCACACCGGGCATCCATAAAATTCATGAACATAATACTCATCAATATCAGCCTACTTTTTCAGTTTATACCCCAAATTTCTCAAGTCAAATCAACCACTACATAATCATGCTTTCATGCTTATAATCATACTATAAACATCACCAAGCTCAAATCCATCAAGAACAAGCATAAAATCAAAGTAAGGTCTAAGGTCCTTAAAGTCTATACCTTCCTTGGAGAGTATACCAGCGCTAATAATCCTTATATAGTCCTTGTATGGCCTTAAGCTAGCTTAGATCATCAAAGAAATCAAGAAAAACGAAGTTAGTTTCTAAGGGTTACTATTCATCATCACTTTTGTAAAAATCATATAAAATCGAAAATTGAGAGTTTGGTTTTCAAATCTTTACCACACCTTCTACTCTTCAAGAGCTTTCTTTTGAGCTATAGATCATCACCAGGGGATTCTTGAATCGCGACTTATTGGCTCTCTAAGGTGAGAGGTTGAAACTGTCATGGACTGGACAGTTTGGTTTCTTCAACTTGGAGAGGATATTTGACTAGGCTAAACATCTTGGATTGCCATGAAATTTTGAACGAGTGTTATACATGGAGTGGAGAATCTGTGGTTAAAGTTTGGTGATTTTATCATGGGTGGATTGTGAGATACGAATTTTTATTTGAGGGTTGCTCTAGCAGATCAGTTTTGAGAGACTTTGTGTTTCTCTTGCTTTTCTTTTCTTTTTGTCTTGATCATAATGAAAATGCTGATATTTGTGTTAAAAGGTGATGAGTCACCACATTTGGTGAGTCACAGGGACACGTGTCGCGCCATGGAGTATCATGGTGGCAAGCAGGGACACGTGTCGCGCATGCACGCGTTTGGTTAAAGTAGCTTTACTAGTTCGTTTCTTTTCACATGGATGATCCAAATGTTGCATCCCTCGAATTAATCTTGTTACATGTTACTTCCATGTCTATATTTAATCCTGTCATAATTTCAATCCTTAATCCATGATTCGTTCTCTTAATCGCTTAATCTCGTTATAAAGTATCAGCGGTTTCTAGAATCTTCGGTTCACTGTCCCAGTGGTTTTCTTTCTAAATTCTCAAATCAAATATAATAAAATTCCAAAATATTAAATCCTCAAATCCTTAATTTAATATCTCATTTCTTGAATATAATAATATATAATTCGCTGTCCGGTCAAATATTTCACCAAAATAAAATTTGGAATTTCTGAATTCCGATCGTCTTTGCATTCACTTATTTACTCCGTAGATCACTAATACGACTTCGGAATATCCACACTACGTCTCGTACATAGGTGGCATGAAAAATTTTCTTAACCCTCAAAATCACTATTCATCCATCAAATTCACTATTCACTGATGCACTTAATCATAATAAGAAAAGTTTTTTTTTTTTTTTAATTAATCCAAAAATTCGGGTTATTACAGTCTCCCCTCCTTAAAAGGATTCCGTCCCGGAATCAACTTGGGCATAACTGGGGGTACTTCTCTCCCGTTGCACTTTCCAACTCCCAGGTGGATTCTTCCACCTCTTGATTTTCCACAAACCTCTCACTAGCTTGGCAACCTCGTCCCTTAGCACTTGTTCTTTTTCTATCCGTGATTTCCACAGGTTGCTCGTTGTAAGTCAGACCAGGTTGTATGTCTACCTGCTCGTACTCTACATATGCCGGGCATCTATAGTATACTGACGTAGCATTGACACATGAACTCTGTTATGACCATTCTACAAGTTTGGGGGGGGGGGGGCAAGGCTGGCTCGTAGGCCACCTTCCTGACGCGTTTTAAAATCTCAGATGGCCCAATGAATCTCGGGCTCAATTTCCCTTTCTTTCCAAATCTCATTAACTCCTTCCACGAGGATATCTCTTAGCATCAAGAATCTCTAACCTCATATTTTCCATCTTGTTTGTACAGAAAATACACCAACATAAACTTGCTTGTCATTCATCAACTTGCCATTTAGCTTATCAATAGCAGTACTATCTCTATACTCGCGGGCTTAGTCCGCATGCTTTCTCTGTCTGTCTTGGCTGTCACTAGCCGCTTGTTGGTGAAATCTTTTGTCTTTCTAGTTTGTTGGACTAACTTGGGTTTTGTGTAAAATCTCATCCTTTAACTCCCGATCATTCGGAATCCATCTCTGTCTCATTTTAATCAAGGGTATCGGCCACCACATTGGCCTTCCCGGGATGGTAGTGCATCTCACAGTCATCATCCTAGGTCAATTCTAGCCATTTCTCCATCTCATGTTATCTACTATCACGGATAACTCAAAGCCAATTCATTACATTCCATAAAAATTTGTGGGTGCATTAATCAACCCAAAATACCTCGATGAAATCTCGAAGTGTCTATTCCTAGTACGAATCGCAGTCTTGGGTACATCCTCGGATTTAACTTCCAACTGGTGATACCTAGTTCTTAAATAAATTTGGAAATACACAGCGTTCTTCCGCTGATCAAACAATCATTTACAAGGGTACCTATTCTCCATTTCGAACTCATACAACTCTCGAGGTTCGATGCATAATCTTGTGTTAATATCTTTCTTTCTTACGAACAACACCGGGGTTCCCCACGATGATACACTGGGCCTTATCATACCCTTATACAACAACTCTTGTAACTGTCACTAACTCTTTCATTCCCACTATACCCTGAATACTCGGTATTCATTCTCATGTCATCCAAATCGATATCTGGTAGCTCATTAAAACCTTGTACAATCTCCCAAAACTATTGTCGTTTCCTTTATACTTGGTAACTCTTTTCTTGGCGTCAACCATAAGAGCTAATTAAGCCTCATATCTCCGGCATAATAGTTTCTTAGTCTGACTATATTCAAGAATCTCTGAATCTGTCTCCATTCTTTATTTATTACTCTCTATCCCTTACAATCAGTCTGGGCTCCATTGGGTGTCAACCAACCCATTCTTATTATAATATCAACTTCTCCCAACTTGAAAGGAATCAGGTCTATCAAGAGTGTCAACCTCATGTTTCTAGTTCACAATCTAGACGTACCAGTCTTACGGGAAAATCCCCCGACTGACTATTTCTACTTGTAATTATTCTCTTTAGCGGCCCGGCCTTAAGGTTTAATTGTCATTCAACCTCTTGATATACAACGATACATTAGCTCTGTCTAAACAGTATAGAAGGGTACCTGTTATTTAAAGGTCCTGACAGTGGGCTGCTGGTTGGAGGTAGCCCTGGTTGAAACCTACTGGCTTTCTTTTACTTTGTGTTCACAAACTCCGGAACAAACCTCGATAACTCGGAAAACTTGGCCTCATACTCGGTCACAGTCATGGTTTCTTGTTTTAACTCTTTAACTTTCATTTTCATCCGGATCTCCACATATTTCCGAAATTTATTCCTCTAAAAACAACACGCTGCACCTCTCCCAAGTCACAATACCAGCTCCCTCTGACTCCATCTTCAGTACTTATCTTGTTAACCTGGAGGTAGTGTCCATTCGTAAACAACTCCTCCAAAACCTCAATCTCGCCGTAAGGCATCTATCTAACAACGTTGTCACTGGAGTTCACGGCACATTACTATTTCTTACACATATATCAATTGACACGCTTTCCATTATCATAACATCCTTGGGAGAATAAACCAATTCATTGATATGTCACTAACATTCCATTCGCCTTAGGGATTCGCTCCTGTCATAGGCAATTTCGTTGCGAATCTAATTCCTATCAGCGAATTTTGACTTATTTGACCTGGGTGGCTTCCCCTTAGAATTCAATGAGGATGACAAAAATTATGGGGCCTTGAAAAGACAGCTCCCATATCAAGGAAAACGTCACACACTGGTGATCATAAGGTTATGAGTTTTAAGGTAACCTTATTGGAGGTAAAAGAATTTACCGAGAGATCAACATGATCATAAGAACTCAACGTTGTGTGCCTCGATTGAGACATTACTAAAGGTAATTAGCCTTCTTGTATTTCACAACTTACAAGTGATGGCGTCCCATCAGACTTCTATCACATAGACAGATAGTCCTTGTAGCCCCTATAAGTATAGGGTTGTTCGTCTCAGTGGAAGTTGAAAAGTATGAAAGCAATTCGAGATCAATTTAATGATTATCGCCATTCGACAATATTTCTCAAAGGAACACCTTGGATTAAAATTAAACAGATTCCAAAGGTGTGGTTTCCAAGGAAAATACAAAGAAAAGAATAACCAAAAAGATGCTAGTACTCATCAAGCAAGTGGTGAGGTATCACCATAGGGTCATTCATTATTTGAAGAAAAGCGAAAGCTTAAATAACATCATTTGACAGGGCTTCGAAAACCTGAAAGTAGGCATCGTGATAGCCTCTAGCACAATTGAAATTAAATATGATTTAACACAAGTGTTATAAAATAACTTCGAAGAGGGAATATACCCTTTATCAGAATTCTTTCTTGGAAAGAGGTCAAGATAGATCATAGATTGGGGAAATATCCCACATAATTTGCAAATGGGGAGGGTACTACCAAGGTCTCTACGGATGCCTTTTATGTCGGCTCCTCTAATGGATAATCGTTCAATTCCAACGCTTTTCTATTCCACGCACCCTAAGGTGTTCGATACTTACGTCATCGCTGACTTATAATAGTCGCTAAGAATTCAACCATAAACATTTACAATTGCAGGGAGTTCTATTCGACTAGGCGCAAACATCTCAAGTAAGCGTTCTATTCTATAAGAAGACTTCGATACCGTTGTCGTCCATAGTGATGACAATTCCACATGTCGACTGTGCGGTACTTCGGAAGCTCGTTAGAAACTACAAGTTTAAATCCGGTCTCTATTTCAATCATCCTTATACCCAATATTCCTTCCCGGTTTCCTGAGGGTGGTAAATCTCGTTCTCGATTCCGCCTTAGCGTGTTTGTCTTACAATAACATTTATATGGTATATATACCCAAAATTCTCCTTGAGATAATAAAATCCCTCAATTATGTAATAGACACTATTTCCAGTGGAATCGCTGGTCGTGGGGGATTGAAACCTCATAGCCCAAAACAATTCCTTCCACTATTCTAGGCAACTAAGTACCCCTAATCGTTGGTGAAAGTCTGAACATCTCGGTTCTTACGTATGCCGCCTCCTTATGGGCAACTATAACCGACTACGAGTAACAGGTTTCGTTCAAGTCGAATCAATCCACTGATACTGGATGTATTGCCTCTACCTCTTCTTCTTTGGAGACTCTACTCCATTTTATTTGTCATATCTCATGATGAATCATAACGATCCTAAACTCTCGTATCGGCACTTATTTGACCTCTGAAGGTTCGTCCGGTACTATTGTACGACCTCAAGTAACATACTACATCTTTATCAATCAACACGTCCTCTACAAGATTCTTTCCTTGACCCACTATGGGGTCTTCCTCTAGATCCTCCTATGGATCTTCCTTTATCGGGTCTCCGTCCATTTCAAGGAACGCATCATCAATTGCCTACTCGAAGGCCTCGGGGTCTGGTATCCCATCAATCTATAACTCATACGAATCGAGATGACTAACCACGAAGTCCTAAGTACGGTTTCCCAGAAGAAGTCCCCTCTCGGGCTTCATCTTAAACAGTCAGGGTCATGTCCTCTAACCCGACTACGAACTCAATTTGGGCTCTAGATGTTCTTATCATTCTTAAGGGTATTGTAAGACTCGATCTCCTATCGTTTCTGAGGACTGTAACCTAAAGCTCTGATACCATTTCTGTAACAGCCCCAAATCCGGGGTCAGGGATTTAGAGTAGTCACGATCCATTTACTCCTTGCCTTACCTGTATTACTCACACCGCACATAATTCACCTGCTCGTGACCCCTCAATATATGCCTCACACACACACACACAGGTTAGAGTCTCAGAAACGACACCATACAATAACTGCGGAATAAATAACTTTTATTACAATACCCAAATGTCTTTGAATCTGTCACTGATACAATTTCTAAGTAATGTTACATTACTAACTTAGCCTTCTGATGCTCACAATCCTCTCATACCATTCATATCTATACATAAGTTGAATACCAAAACTGTAGCCCGATTCGATTGGTTCGCACTACTCTCGGGATCACTGCTAGAAGCTGTTCATGGAGACGCCTTGCGGGGTATGTGCCGTCCCAATGGCATCCTGCTTCGCTGCTATATAATATATATAAAACAATAGCAAGAGTGAGCGATAGCTCAGCAAGGTAATGAAAGTATGGCATAATTCTGCCTTTAACTCAACCCAAAATAAAACGGGTATAAGACAATACTTTGTCAAAATATTTCGATACTGAAATTATTTTCTTATCGGAAGGTATTCCAAAAATAGTACCTTTATTGTAATTCAAATATCATTTCATAATATTTCTGCAACTCTTTTGCTATATTATGAACAAAGTTCTTGTATACAAGATGAGGTTTCAAAATAAACCAAATATAACCTTTCCAAAAATTATCTTCTATATAAGCAGAATATCAACATATAACTTAAAAGATGAAGTTATAAGATGATTCAGTATAAACAACTCCCTCACCATAACCCATGTTATGTAGGGTATCCACAGAGTCATAACTCATAAAAGATGGAGTTGCATGAATTTATTGTAACTTTATTTTGAACACTTTTCGACCCTCTGCCAACATGACCGGTAAACCTGTACCACGGTGTCATCCTTGGTCCCTTTCAATACATGTTGCAGAATCCCTCTGCCGACATGATCGGTAAACCTGTACCAACGGAGCCATCCGTGGTCCCTTTCAGTACATGTTGCAGAATTATCCAAAATGGATGATGAACTAATACTGGAGTATGTCGCGCCAGAGGTCACACCCTTACGATGATCAGTCGTAAGTTGTGCCTCTAAAGATTTGTTTCTCTACATGTAGAAGGAAGAACATATGGATTTACTTGTCCACCATACGCCGGATCTCCCCTGCCAACGGTTGGGCATAAATGGGACCGGCGCCACTCGGATCCTAATATGGTGATGGGCTGCCACCTGCAGTCTCTTACACACTAATGATGGGCTGCCACCTGCAGTCTCTTACACAAATACTCCTAGTTCGAATAGTATCCATGACTCTGAAACGTAAAGCTTGTCCTCCTTTCCCCAAGTATAATACTTGTTAATAGGACTCCACAAAGTAGTCGTATCGGGTTGGAAAGGGGGAGTTCACCAATATTTCCCAAGCGATGCTTGTTAATGGATTTCAGACTTGATCCATGAATTTACCCCTCGAGCGTTGAGGTGGTAACACCATATTTGACTTGCAGCAATTACATTGCTCCGAGAAAATATCTGTCCCTTGACAGTTTTGAGTTGAGAGTTTAAAAAGAGTAGTAGTTACTTAAGACAGGTTTCCCATATTTTTGATAATTGAGCGAGCATTTAATCCCCTTTAAAAGGTAGATTTAAATGGAAAAACATTGTTTTGGGAACCTCTTTTTGATTTGAAAATAATCAATACTATTTATTAAGTAAGTAATCCTCAAATGAATATAAATAATATTCTTTAAATAAATAATTAATCTTCGAATAACAGTACCCGATATCTTTGTCGGAAAATAACCTTTATCAATAATATTCCAGATATTTTTAACCGAAAATACCAATTTATAACCATTGGAGTATCTTTGTTATCATTCCGGAACAAAGCGATTTTAAGAAAACATTTTGAAAATGGTATTCATCTAATTAAACAAATTTAATTAGACGAATAAGGCTTATTTAATCCGTAAATGCTTCCAGAAGTATTTACTAATTAAATAAACACTGGTTTATTAGTGATGTTGCCTTTAGGTTAATTATTACGAAAATCTTTCTAAAAAGCTCTGTCCGGGTTTTCGAAAATATATCTTAAATATAAATAACTTAAATAGCATTCCTCGAATGTATGATAATCGGCCGCTGGAAACCCTCCGGGTTTCCACGACTCTCTATATATAACAAAATATTGACTCCCGGCCTAGAGTCGAAAGAGTGGAATCATCCGCCCGATACTAAGGGCATTTGCAAAACCCCGGCTTATAACTGATATCCCATATCTAACTTATAAGCCAAATATCATATTCAAATAATAACTTTCGAATGAGGTAATATTCAAATAACATTCCTCGAATCATTTCCAAGTAATTAATACTTTCTGGAAATTTAAATAATGCTTAATAATAATATTCCTCAAGATGAATAGTACTCTGTCGCTGGAATCCCTCCGGGTTTCCACGACTATCTCTATAACAGAAAATACTGACTCCCGGTCTAGAGTCGACAATAAGAAGTATGCTCTTATCTCTAGAGCTACAAGGTATACCGGTTTATAACTACTTTATCTCAAAGCTCATATATAAGCCGAAATCAAACCCTATTTTATACGATATATAACATGTATCGCAAACTGTATAACTCCACCCATGGCAACAGCAGTAATATATAATCAATACTTCAAAGTATAGATTTAGGAAACTTGCCACAATACTTGCAACAAAGATTTGATATATAAATTGGGAATACGCAAGTATCGAACATTTAAAGATATACCTACTCTGAATAATAGAGTGAGGTTTAGTAAACTTGCACGATACTTGGAACAAAGAATATATATATATAGATGTATATTTTTGAATCCACAAGTATTAAACATTCGAAAAATATGCCCACTCTAATAATAGAGTGAGGGTTAGAAAACTTGCCTGATGCTCGAGAAGTGATAGGGGTTCGCGACGATGCCGGACAATCTAGACAAGGTCAAACGAAAACACACGGTTAATCCCCTCGATAAACCACTTATAACTTAATGCTTAAACACATAAACGAAACACAACCAAGGAATTACTAACTCGTTATAAGCTCATACTAAGTCCATGTTATCCGTCAAATACTTATATCATAAGTTTGGTTCGAAATCCATCCTCAAATCCAAGTTATACTTAACCATTTGCAACATCGGTTTCTAAGTCGTGTTCTTAGTGGTTTTCACTTGCGCGACCTCGACTAAAACATTTTTATAAAATAGAAAAATAATCTTTTTAATGCGAATCTTTTTCGTGAGCCTTCCTAACTGTCTCTAGTATTATTCCTCAAAATTTCACATTTTAATATGGCTCCGAAGTGGTCCAAATATAGCCTCAAAGTTGCTGGACAGAGAGGAGTCATTCTTCCGAACGGCGTTTACTAAAACTCACTTTTCTCTTAACCCGTAAATCGTAACGACATGATTCTTGCGCTCACGTAAACTAGAAACAAATATCTACACACTCATGTTCATCACTGAACCAAAAGAGGCAGTTAAGTTTCCGGACTCTAGGCAGTTTATAGAGTTACCGACAATCGGGCATTACGACGGCTATAATCGTAACGTTTTCCAAAAATCGCAACATCAAATCCAAGCCACACCGGGCATCCATAAAATTCATGAACATAATACTCATCAATATCAGCCTACTTTTTCAGTTTATACCCCAAATTTCTCAAGTCAAATCAACCACTACATAATCATGCTTTCATGCTTATAATCATACTATAAACATCACCAAGCTCAAATCCATCAAGAACAAGCATAAAATCAAAGTAAGGTCTAAGGTCCTTAAAGTCTATACCTTCCTTGGAGAGTATACCAGCGCTAATAATCCTTATATAGTCCTTGTATGGCCTTAAGCTAGCTTAGATCATCAAAGAAATCAAGAAAAACGAAGTTAGTTTCTAAGGGTTACTATTCATCATCACTTTTGTAAAAATCATATAAAATCGAAAATTGAGAGTTTGGTTTTCAAATCTTTACCACACCTTCTACTCTTCAAGAGCTTTCTTTTGAGCTATAGATCATCACCAGGGGATTCTTGAATCGCGACTTATTGGCTCTCTAAGGTGAGAGGTTGAAACTGTCATGGACTGGACAGTTTGGTTTCTTCAACTTGGAGAGGATATTTGACTAGGCTAAACACCTTGGATTGCCATGAAATTTTGAACGAGTGTTATACATGGAGTGGAGAATCTGTGGTTAAAGTTTGGTGATTTTATCATGGGTGGATTGTGAGATACGAATTTTTATTTGAGGGTTGCTCTAGCAGATCAGTTTTGAGAGACTTTGTGTTTCTCTTGCTTTTCTTTTCTTTTTGTCTTGATCATAATGAAAATGCTGATATTTGTGTTAAAAGGTGATGAGTCACCACATTTGGTGAGTCACAGGGACACGTGTCGCGCCATGGAGTATCATGGTGGCAAGCAGGGACACGTGTCGCGCATGCACGCGTTTGGTTAAAGTAGCTTTACTAGTTCGTTTCTTTTCACATGGATGATCCAAATGTTGCATCCCTCGAATTAATCTTGTTACATGTTACTTCCATGTCTATATTTAATCCTGTCATAATTTCAATCCTTAATCCATGATTCGTTCTCTTAATCGCTTAATCTCGTTATAAAGTATCAGCGGTTTCTAGAATCTTCGGTTCACTGTCCCAGTGGTTTTCTTTCTAAATTCTCAAATCAAATATAATAAAATTCCAAAATATTAAATCCTCAAATCCTTAATTTAATATCTCATTTCTTGAATATAATAATATATAATTCGCTGTCCGGTCAAATATTTCACCAAAATAAAATTTGGAATTTCTGAATTCCGATCGTCTTTGCATTCACTTATTTACTCCGTAGATCACTAATACGACTTCGGAATATCCACACTACGTCTCGTACATAGGTGGCATGAAAAATTTTCTTAACCCTCAAAATCACTATTCATCCATCAAATTCACTATTCACTGATGCACTTAATCATAATAAGAAAAGTTTTTTTTTTTTTTAATTAATCCAAAAATTCGGGTTATTACATACAGGAAGTTGCCAATTCAAACATCTATCATGATGAGGCCTTCCTGGAGTTTCTGAAAGCCATCTACAGTAATGTTCAAGGAGATGCATGGATGTACAGAAAGAAGATCAAGGAAAGCATCAAGTATTTCACAGTGGCAGTAAGTAAAATCAAGGATGTCCATCTAAGAGAGATAATCATGGTGTGCAAGGACAACTGCTTGTGGCACCTAGCATTTCAAACTCTAGAGAAACTGAGATTTACTGAGCTGTCAATCATTCTGGATTTGATTGAGAAACATGGGATGAACAATGAAAGTCTTTATAATGACTTGAAGATGGACCAGAATAAAAGATTTCCTGAGGTTATATCCAAGCCAAGGACAATAATTTACCAAAGCCTATCTCAAGACAGTAATATTGACCAACTAGTAATTCCCTCAGACCTTACAGTGAAGAACAATTCAAAGATCAACCAGGTGCTGCAAATGCTGAGAGCTAAGAGAGGAGCTAGGACAGCTGAGGAACTAGAGATGATTCACACTCTACAATCTTTTCTGATTCATGGAGTCATTCCTGAATCTGTCAAAGAAAAGAGCAAGAAGAAGGATAGTGAGGAAGATGATGATGAGGAGAAAACCTACAGAAGGAGATCTCTTTCTAGGAGTGATAAGGATGGACCAAGCAACAGCAGCAGAAGCAAATTCTCAAAGAAGACAAAGGATGCTGATGATAGCAAGAGGGATGACAAGGGGACAAAGGATTCAGTTAAGAGAACAAGAAGTGGAATTCAGCAAGTCAAGGACATTGCTAGTAGTACTTTAACCAAAACACAAGACTCTAAGTCTAGGGTGGGTACTGTTAGTAATGTTCCTCCAAAATCATTATCTAAGACTTCTGAACCTGAATTGCCACAGAAGAAAGATGAAGCCACAAAAGGAATTTCAAGAAAACACTTCCACAAAGTTACAGCTAGTGGAGTGTTACAGTGGATGAAGGGGAAGGGAATGAAGCTACTTCCAAGTGATGTGGCACTGAAGACTAATTCTCCCTGCTCCACAAAGCTACCTCAAGTGAAGCATATGAAGATCAAGAGGGCAGCTAAGAGGACAAGGATAACAAAGAAGAATGGGGTAATCACTAATGTTGTAGGGATCAAAGTGCTTCCTCTTGATGAAGACTATGATGAAGATGCCCTAGCATTCTTGAGAGCTCAAAGAATCTTTGAAGTCAAGGTAAAGCTAGATCATCTAGAGATCAAGTACACTGATGGAAGAGAGAAGATTATGAAGCAAGGAGGCTGGCAACACTTCTATAAATATGAGCTTGAAAGGATAAATGCCTTACTGAATTTTGAAGAAAAGGAAGAAAGGACATGGAAGATAGACATTGCCAGGTTCTTGAAAATGCATGCTGATTATGAAGAAAGCCTGAGGAGAGAGAATGAAGAAAATAGGTGTCAGAAAGAGAAGGAGATGGCTGAGATGGAAGAAAGAGCAAAGGAGCTGAGGAAGAAAGGGCTGTGCAGGGTAAAGCAAAATCCTTATACTGTGGAGTACAAAAATCATTATGGAGGAAAAAGCAAGATAAGGATGGAGTTTATACATTCATATGTGGAAAGTGCCCTCAGAACAGCAGCTGAAGATCTAAAGGACTCTCCTCTCATTGAAGAAATGACTGCTAGAGATGAAATTCTAATGGCCATCTCTGAAATAAAGAAGAATGAAGAAATAAGGAAGAAGAAGGTCTATGATGATTTCTTAGAGAAATAATTGGAAACAGAAGCTATGTAGCTCAAGGGAAAAAATCTGTAAGCCTAAATTTCCAAGTTGTTATCAAATTCTGTGCTCAACTGTATCTTCTTTATATCTGTTCTTTTTATGTTAGTTAGGCTTGTTATCAGACATGAAATTGTGCCTAAGGATCTTACTCACAATTTGGGGGAGATTGTTAGGCTCAAGACATGCCTGAATACCACTATTAACAAGCCTACACTATGTGACTATGTCACACTACATGATCTAGTGATTTCAATCACTGGGATATAGTATAGGTCTCTAAATGTACTTGTCTTGTTCTCATGAACATTAGCTTGATCATGTATGCTCAAAGTTATAATGAGCTTGGTAAAGTTTCTTGCATCTAGATTGTAAATAGGCCACTGAATAATTGTCCTGGTAGAAGTTCAGAAGTGTTCATGCAGCAGGATAGAGATGAATAAGGCCATGAAGAAATAAGTTGCAGAAATTTGTCTAAGGCATTATACAGCAAAGTCAGAAGAAAGCTATGTCGTGAAGTCACCAATATCTATGTCGTGAAGTGCTACATCGCATAGTCCATTTTGTACTATGTCGAGAAGTTCTCAAGACTCATGTCGTGAAGTGTTGAAGTCAGCAATGTCAAAGAAGCCTAGATCGTGAAGTCCTCAGAAGCCCTATGTCGCATAGTCATCAAATGACCTATGTCGCATAGTCGTCAAATGACCTATGTCGCAAAGTCTTCCAAGGCTATATCGTGTAGTCCTCACAAGGGAGATCGCGAAGTCAAGAATGAAGTGGAGTTCACGATATCAACACTTAGCCGTTTATAACAAGACAAATCAAAGTACAGAACCAAGAATCAAAGGAGACAAATACTGAAGCATTTGTTCTGGCAAGGTGGTCCAAAGAACAGATGGCAAATCTACAGCTAAACTTGAAGAGAAAGATAAGAGACAAGCAGCTACAGAAACGGGAAAGACTCCGAAAAGCAGGTGGTCCTTCCTGACACAGTTAACTTCTTATGGCAGGACAAGTTGGACTTTCAGCAAGGGGTAACTGTGTAAAAATAGGTGTGTGCACTAGTTTGTATAGGGCTTATATATATCATGCACATCCTATTGTTAGCTGCAAGAGAGATACACATAGTTATTTGCTAAGCTCTTTTCTCTGTAAGCAAGCAAGTACAAACTGTTCTTGTTTAGAAGCCAGAAATTCGATTGTGAATTTCTTGGAAAGCTGTAGTATTTAATTTGCTTATACAAAGTAGATTAAAGTGATTGTGTGTGTTATTTACTTTCTGCATATTACATATCATAATCATATACAGTTTATATTTAGTTTCAAGAATCGAAAAATATATCAAACTATCCATTCACCCCCTCTGTCTAGTTTCTAGTAGTATTCATTTCTAACAATCTTTTTCTACATTCAAGCTAAAATTGTTTTCTTTAAATTGTATGTCGTTAATTTTACACTAGTTTCAAAATATTAAATAATCTTAACTTATACTTTTGGAAAAATAAAATTTACGTTGTCATGCCTATTTAAAATATGTGTACCTTTTGGAATAAAGAGATCCAAAATTAAATATAAACTAAAAATTTATAGAAAATGGCATTAATAATCAAATTTATTTATTAACAAAGTCTAAATAAATTCCAGCCAAAAAAATATAAGTCTATATAAATTCTAATTTTTCGTAAAGATGTAAATAACAAATTAATATTTGGTTTTTCATGTAGTTAAGATTTTGTAATTGTATGCAAATTCTTGTGAATATACATTACAAATTTAATTTTTTTATTTTTGTTAATATTATTACTTTATATGATATAGATTTGCATGACCTATGTAATTGATCAGAGTCAAGTATACGAAAAAATGAGATTAAAAATGAGTACCACTAGCTCAATAGTTACCTGTATTAAAATTTGATTCATTATCATATCTAAAATTTGTAAAATATGTAGTACTAATTTAAATATCATTCATTCATTTTATAAATATGTCATTATAATACAGTTTATTATCATTATTGAAATTTAAATTTGATGTTTGAAATTATTAAAACATAGAATGAAATTTTAGGTTTAAAAAAATTAAGAAAACATTTTTTAACTTAAATATAGAAGAAAAACTATAACTAAATATAAAATATATGAAAGTTTTTAACATTTAACTGAAATGAATAATAAAATTTGTGCCCTTTTTTTAAATCTTGTCCGTCTATTCTTCAATCTAACGGTTAAACACAGTTTGTTGTGAAAGAGGTTCTTGGCTTTCCAGTGACCATCTCCATATAAATATTAGTATATAATTTTAATTTTATTGAAATTGTTATTTTTTATTTTTTAAGAGTATCATTCTAATTTAGTTTTAATTCTATAAATTTTTAATATTAACCGAAGTTGAACACACATACTTTTACATATATTTTATTTCAGTTTACTTTGTATTTTTGAAATGACACTTCTTTTTGATTTTTTAAATTTTTAATCACTAACTTCTTTTGTGATCATTTATTTAATCATCTATTATTTTTCTAAATTTGACTTTGATGATTTTGGTTTTCTATTTGTTTGTTTTATATCAAGCTATTAGTTGATAATTTTTATTTATTTTAGTTTGCTGTTTGTTTAATCTTATTTATTTTGTTCTTATACTTATATTTTCCTTAAACTATTATATAGCTGAAGACACACCAATCATATCATATTGTAAATTAATTAATTTTATATCATATTTGTCATTTATTTACCACATTTTTTTCCTAGAGGAAGGAAAAATCATTTAGAAAAGGAACAGAGCTTAAAGAGAAAAAACAAACACCACAGAATGAAAACCTTATCTTTTTTTTTTCTTAATTTAAAAACCTTTAGAAAGTTTCTGATTTTTTATAATATGTATACTTGGTGTTATTTATTTATTAATATTTTTTTATAATTATATTAGTAATCATAGTGTAAAACATATCTAAATTTTATTTTAGATTTAAATTTTGTTTTAAATTTCTCGGTTAGTTTTAATGAGAACAAAATTTTAGTTATGTTTTTGTTTTACAATTTGAATTTCACAGACATTTAGATTTTGTTTTCTTTCTAATTTAAAATGAGAGGCACATTTATAAATATAAATAATTTACAATAAAGTAATAAATATATTAAAATATATATTATTTAAGAATTTATCTTTAATTATTCATTTAGCTATTTGTTTACTATTAAATTTAAGATTTATCTTTCTAATTATAGATATATTAATTTTCTTTTATTTTCTTAATATCATTGCTTAATCTTCATTATAAATAATCATAATTTTATTCTTTGTTTTAGTGATATTTTGTTTCTAAATGTTAAATATATGTAGGTACAAGTGTTATTGACATTAGACTAAAGTTATAGATAAGGTAAAGGTGTCGTGTAAATTTATGAAAGTACCGACCATACCATCGATATCAAGTATCATCAATACCAATAAGTGCTTTACGCTAATTATACATAAAGATATAATTGATCAATTTTGATGGTCATAATTTATCCTTTTCGGTCACAACGCTAGAGCTACTCTCCTAGACAATGTAAACCATATTATGCAGCTAATTCTACTCCTTAGTGGCGTGCAAATTCCCAAAATTATGGAGACTCTAGTTGTTCTAACAACCGCTAAAGTTTGAAGGTCTAAGTCACTGTTAGAGATGGAAAGTTAGGAAGTTTATTTTAAAATTTCTATTTTAGAAATAAAATAGAAAATAGAAATAATGTTTTGGCGGGAAAATCAGTTAATTTGTTAGAATTGGGCGGAATACAAACATTTGAAAACTCAATTGTAATTCAGATTTTAGACTATCAGAATACATTTTCATTCTCATCTAATCTCTCTCTCTCTCATTCTCGTCCCTTTCTCTCTATCTCTCTTATATCTCTCCTATCTCTCGAATTATAGTATAAACAGTTATGACCTATATAAATGGTATCAGAGCATTTCTTTCCTGTTATTTTCTTCAGTAACCGCTGGTGGTAATTAACGTTTCCGATCTATAGTTACACTATACATACAACTTTAGTTTATAACTGTTTCACTAGCGAGAACTCGAAGGAATACAGTCATGTCGGATGCGAACAGTTCGCGTTCTTCAATTGAAGAACAGGTCAAATATTTGGAGAAGTGTCAAGTGGTTCAAACTCAAAAGTTGACTCAAATTGATGCTACTATGGTACAATTGATGAATGTTGTGGCGCGAATTGAAGGTCAATTGACTCAGGAACCTGAAACAGCTACTCGTAATACTACAGGATGATGAAATGTTGATTCAAGTAACCCTAATTCGCTTAAATTCGTACCAAAACTAGAATTTCCCAAATTCGATGGTACAAACCTTAGGTTGTGGATGAAGAAATGTGCAAGGTACTTCGAACTCTGTAAAATTCCTAATGATCAGAAGGTTGACTTAGCTTCATTGTATATGGTAGATAAGGCTGAGAATTGGATTAGTAGCTATTTGTCTGGTAAAAGGAATGTTGATTGGGATGAATTTATTATTGATCTTACTGCTCGATTTCGTGATGATACTACAATTAACATTGTAAAGAACTTTAATAAGTTGTATCAACGTGATAACTTGGAAACTTACATTGATGATTTTGAGAATTTGAGATCTATTATGAAACCGCATAATCATGTGTTGCCTGAATGATATATTCTTGATAGTTTTGTTAGTGGTTTGAAACCGTCTGTCAAGCCGTTTGTTAAAGCTTTTAAACCTACTACAATAGCAGAGACAAATGGTTATGCTAGGCTGTAGGAAGAGTCATTGGCTATGAGCAATGTTAAGGTCTTCAAATATGTTCTTCCATCAGTAATGAAACCTACAGTACCTATGTTGGCCAACACTAAGCCCAAAATCGGGCACCGGGTCCTTTGGCCCGGAGAAAGAACATTCCACCATAAAGTCTGCCAACGCCTGGGTTTTGATGGAGGTTCTCGGGACGTACTCCAGGTCATATTTGCCCAACTCAATGGACCGTGCTACCACCCTTCCCGATGCCTCTGGTCTCGTCAAGATTTTCTTGAGGGGTTGGTCGGTCACTATCTGCATTGTTCGTCCTTGAAAGTAATGTCACAATTTTCGGGTAGCCATTACTAACCCATATGCGAACTTCTCAGAGTTCGGATACCTCGTCTCAGCGTCCTTTAGCATATGTGACACATAGAACACCGGGTGTTGATTCTTCTCATGCTCCTTTACTAATACTGCTCCCAGAGTTTGGTCACTGACATCTAAATATAACTGCAACGTTTCCTTCGGGTCCAGTCTCATCAAAAGTGGTGCCTTGGTGAGATATTCTTTTACTTCTTCGAACGCCTTTTGATCCACTCAAAATTCTTCGACCCTCGAAGTACCTCAAAGAAAGGTAAGGCCTTTTCTGCCGACCTCGATATGAATCTCTGTAAGACTGCCATTCGGCCGGTCAACTTCTGTATATCCCGAACTGTCTTCGGTGGCTCCGAACGTGCAGTTGTTCGGGTTAATCTTCATATTGTTCTTCCTTAATGTTTCAAAACACTCCCTCAGGTCCTTCATATGATCTTTGAACTGTGACTTGACAATCATGTCATCCACGTAGCACTCCATATTTCTCCCAATTTGTTTGGAAAAAATCTTGTTGACCGCTCTCTGGAACGTGGCCCCTGCGTTCTTCAGGCCGAAGGACATTTTAATATAGGCATAGGTTCCCTTCGGGGTGATGAATGTTGCCTTCGGAATGTCCTCGGCATTCATTGTTATCTGATGATAACCTGAAAAAGCATCCAAGAAACTAAGTACCCGATATCCTGAAGTAGCATCTGTGAGCTGATCAATGCTCGGCAAAGGGTAGTGGTCTTTCGGGCAAGCCTTGTTCAAATCGGTGTAGTCAACACACATCCTCCATTTGTTATTGGCCTTGTTTACCATCACCACATTAGCTAACCAGTCTGGGTATTCGATCTCCTCAATGAACTTCACCTCTAACAGCTTCCCCACTTCAGCCTCTGTGATCTTCTGCCTTTCCAGGGCGAAAGTCATTTTCCTTTGTTTGACCGGTTTGGCCTCGGGCTTAACATTAAGGCAATGTTTCGCCGTCTTTGGATCCAAACCAAGCATATCTTCAGGCCCCCAGGCGAGACATCGTGGTATTGCCTAACCACTTCAATCACCTTTTTCTTTAAGTCGGGCTCCATGTTCTTCCCAATTCGAACCATATTTCCCGAACAACCTACATATAACTCTACCTCTTTAGTTTTTGCTGCTGGTTCGACAATTGGATTGGATAGATCCGTTCCACACTTTTTGAATTCAGTGTTCATTGTTTGGCGACTCCCACTAGCTTCGCCATCAGCTCTCTTTCTTTTACCTCCTTCGGATACCTCAAATTCCGGGTCCTTCTCTAAGTCGTCCAACATTATAATTCGGGCAGTCGTTTGGTCGCCCCTCATCTCCCCGATGCCTTGTTCGGTTGGAAATTTTAACTTTAGATGGGGAACTGAGGATATGGCCTGAAAGGATGTAAGAGCCGACCTTCCCAAAATTGCATTGTACGGAGACATGCGCCTAAGAAGAAAGTCTTTGCAACCGAAGTGAGCCGAGGAGCCGAGTGACGTGCCAGCGCTACTAATTAAGTGCCAGCACGTAGCTGTGCTTTCCACCCGAACCACATAGAATTTCACCTGATTTTCAATAGTGTATGGTGTTTTACCTAAAAGAACAGGTAAAGTAATGGTACCTTCAATCGGGACTGGCTGGTTTCCAAATCCATACAGGGGAGCTTCATGACACGGCTCCAGCTGTTCGCCTCCCAGGTTCATCTTGTTATACGTCCGATGGTACAAAATGTTCACCGAACTCCCCCCATCGATTAGCACTTTCCAAATCTTGTTTTGCCCGATCACAGTTAATGATTAACGGGTCCTCATGGGGCCATATCACGTCTTCGTAATCGTCCTCGGTAAATACAATAGGCATGGCCTGCTTAGTTGATTAGAATTGGTACAGGTTGTATACCTGCCTGGCATATCTCTTCTTCGCCGTTTTGCTGTCTTGGTCTAGGGTGCTTCCTCCAGAAATGGTTTTCACCTCGCCCCTATACCTTTCTCCCTCTTCGGGCTCATTGCGCTTATCATCCTTCGGGCCTAGCTTGTCCCTTAAGTCCTTGACAAACTGATTCAAATCTCCATCTTTAATCATCTTCTCAATCAATTTTTTCAAATGGTAAAAATCATCAGTGTTGTGACCCTTGTCTTTGTGGTAGTCACAGTACTTGTCCCCATTCTTCTTGTAATCGGGCGTCTTCAGCCGGGCATGGCGAATGAAGCCTGGCTTCCCTTTTATCTCGTGGAGAATCTTCGAGATAGGTGCATTCAAAGGAGTAAACACCGTACTATCTCTATCTCTTCTTCGTTCGGCCCCTTTGTCTCGGCCCTTCGCGTCACTTCACCTATCATCATACATTCGGCCAGACTCATACTTATCACATCCTTTTTTCCCACGATCATCCCTTCGTCTTTCCTTATAACCCCCAATTGACTTCATCTTTCTTCGGATGCTTTCTCCTCTCAAGTATATATCATTTAAAGATTTAGGAGAAATATTATAAAGAGAGGATCAGAGTTTCTTACCTTTTATGGGGTCCAATCCAGCTGAAAAAAATCCAGCATCTTTCACCTTATCCAAATTCGTAACCATTCCAGCTTCTTCCTTGAACCTAGCCAAGTAATCACCTAACTCTTCGTCCGGTCTTTGTCGACAATGAATTAAAGCTTCGGTATCCTTCTCTATTCGGCACAAATAGAAATAGTGCCTCAATAACTTCCTCTTCAATTGCTCATAAGAGTGGACGAATCGTGGTTGCATCGATCTATACCACATAGTAGCTTCCCCTTTAGATAAGTCTTAAACATATTACATAACATAACATCACATCACAATGTCCCATTCCAGTCATATGGGACTCATATTTTTCACAGTGATCCTCCGGGTCACCCTTTCCATTGAATTCATTCATCTTCGGGAATTGTCGTCCCGGGGGAGGCCTATACTGCTCAATCTCTTCGGACACAACGGGCTCATGGCTTATTTTCCGTTAACCAAACATAGCCTTCTCCATTCGGCGTAGCCTGTTCTTCATACGGGGGTCTCATTCGTCTTCAGAGTCCGAATGAGCCACAATCTTAGAACGCGTTCTTCGAGGGTGTGATTCAGAGTCCGAAGACTCATCTTCATCATTATGCACCCTCTTTTCCTTCCTTTGTCCTGTCACTATCAAAGTTCTTTCGCCTGCTTCCACAGCGTCTTGGAGGGCTTTTTCTTCTGTATCCATTTCAGCCCTTCGGCGCTTGATTGCCTCCAATTTTTCCAGATCTGCCTCCCTTTTCTTCGCCTTCAGTTGGGCTTTTTTCTCCGGCTGTTCCAATTCCTTTTGTTTTCCATTCTTTGAGGCCGTTTCTTCACGCCACTTAAGGAGCATGACCTTTTGCTCTTCGGGGGTGGGCATTGGACCATCCTCCATCTCAGCATCAAAATTAAGAACACGGTTTAAGGGAGGCGTGGAAGTGGAGGCTCTTTGGCGAGGAGTTTCGGTAAAACCGGGCGGCCGATCATCAGTGTTATCGATCGTCCTGGTATTTTTTTGGTTTGTTTCAAAGCTTACTTGTACGTACCCACAGACGGCGCCAAATATTGGAACCAAATTTTTGTTGGGTTGGGCTTCACAAGGTTCTTCGGATAACCTGCAAAGAGAAGAATGTGAGGGGTGTGTCCCCCGATTCACCTCCAGTGTGAGAATAAATTAATAGGTTCCAAGTGAGTAAGAATGAACGTACAAGAGCTTGCAGAATCAGTGTTGAATTATGAATGAATAATAATAGAACCTGTATCGTCCATATATTTGATTTCGAGGTCCTTCGGTTACTGATACTTCGCGATTCACCCGATCGTGGAGGACGTGTTCATCCACGTTCCTGTCAACAAACTAGACCGAGTCCAAATGGGCCAACGGTCGTCTATTGTCACTTGGGCCCTGATACTGGGCTTTGTTGCCAGATATTCGGCCCAACTGTCTTCGGGCCTCCAATGGTTCATTATTAGTTCAAGAAGCTAAGGAAGTAGAGGCCAGGTAGGAGGCGATACGACAAACATTGCTACACAGCGTCCAAGGTTACAATCAATGGTGGTTGCGTTTGATCTTCTTCACCGTCCTCCTCATATGTGGTCAATCATCAGGAACTCTACTGGGAAGGCTTTACTTCAATGAAGGTGGCAAAAGCAAATGGATGGCAGCATTAGTACAACCTGCTGGTTTTCCAATTCTTATTATTCTTCTTATCATTTTCCACATCTTTCCAAACTCTTACAAAAAAAAGAATTCAAAACTTTTTGTTTCACTCTTTACCCTTGGCTCTCTATATTTCTGCTTTCTTGGTCTTGTTAGTGGAGGCCTTACAATGATGTATACATATACGGCCTTTGTTATCTTCCTGTCTCCACTTATGCCCTCATCTGTTCCACACAGTTGGCTTTTAATGCTGTGTTCTGCTTCTATATAAATTCACAAAAGTTCACTGCGCTGATACTAAATTTTGTAGTCCTCTTAACCACCTCTGCAGCTCTACTCGTAGTTGGAGTTGACGACACAAACTCTAAAAGTGGTTTGGAAAAACAGAAAGTACTAAAGAGTGTTACCCCTGTTCTGATTCATCTCCACAATTGGTGCATGTGCTATCTATGCTCTAGTGTTGTCCATCACTCAACACTTGCTCCAGAAAGTACTAAAGAGTGTTACCCCTGTTCTGATTCTTGAACAGCTAACTCTTCAGTCATTTGCTGCATCAGCTGTTTGTGCAATTGGCCTAATCGCCAGTGGCGAGTGGAAGGCATCATATGTCATGACGTTGGTGTGGACGGTTGTTTCTTGGCAAGTGTATACTATCGGCTCATTCGAATTGATATGTGAAGTATCATCGCTCTTTACAAATGTGATTGGCACAGTGGCATTACCCATTGTTCCGGTTCTTGCTGTGTTCTTTTTTGATGATAAGCTCAATGGGGTGAAAGTTGTGGCTATGTTACTAGATATATGGGGATTCCTTTCTTATATCTACCAACACTACCTTGACGATTTGAAGTCAAAAAAGGCGGTAGAGAAAATTGCAGATGAAAATTCTGATTGCCCTTCCTTTTGTTGAAAAAATCAAGAGGGTTTTCAATAGATGCAAGGGGTTGTTTCATGGCCCTGTAAGTATGTAACCTACAGGCAAAATGTGATAGTTGTAAGAATAAAAATCTTATATCCACCCGTCAGAATAGACAGTGAGCTAAGAGACCGACGATGACAAACAATAAAGGATTCAGAAAATACACTGTACAGTATTTTTCTTAATCTCATATATCAGCATCTCCATCCATCTACAACAATAAAGGAAATAACGAGACATGACAAAAGCTGCAAGAACATAAATGGATGCTAATTTTTTAGCAAAACCCTTTCCTTTCCAAGCAGGTATTTTTAACTTATCAATTGGTTAGTGGTTACTCAGTCTCCAGGGTTCCCACTGCAATAAACCATCACAGTCATGGAGACTCAGTCATCCTACTCATGTAATATCTCAGATGTTTTGTTTTCTGATTGTCCTATTTTGCTGTCCCCCTCAACTGAATTACCATTCTCCTTCATGGATTCAATTTCTATTAAAGAAGGAAATGCAAGTGGAAAGCAAGAACAAAAAGGGTAACCAACTTCTGTAACAGAATCTGTAACAACTTCTGTAACAGAATCTGTAACAAACTTACTTATAGTTTGAGCTCTTCTTTTCTGTTCTAGTCGGTTTAGAGTGTCTATATAAACTCAAGGTTCTTGAGATAAATGTAAGCTTCTGGAAGATATGTAAATACAGTTTTCAGTCTATACTACTCGTTCTCATGATTGTAAAGATAGATAGTTGTGAAATACAGTCTTTGTAACATGGTATCAGAGCTGTGTGTTCTGTTCTTCCGTAGATCTAACTGAGTGATTGTCAAATTCCTTCAGTAATAAAGATCAAATCGCTGAGAGATTGTTGAATTCCTTCAGTGAGAAAGATCAAATCGAGCAATTTTGGCGAAGAATCAAGTTGAAATTGGTTTTCAAAACTGTTCATACAAAAGTTGTTCGTAGTTGAGCGATTCAGAATTGCAGAAATTGATCTTGTGTTTGTACAATCTTCATAAACTGTAAGTGTTTCTTACTCTCTGAGTTGTGTATCATGGCCGCTTCAGCGTCATATGCATCTGCTACAATTGGTTCTTACACTATGTCGAATACAGTAGATGTTAATCACCCATACTATCTGCATCCCTCTGATAATCCTGGTATGATAATCACTACAGTAGTTTTAAGTGAAAGCAATTATCATCAATGACAAAGGTCCATGGAAATTGCTTTATCGTCTAAATTGAAGCTAGGTTTTGTTGATGGAACTTATACTAAGCCTGTTGCAACTTCTCCGTTGTTAATTCACTGGATGAGATGTAATAATATGATTACGTCCTGGATCTTAAATTCTGTGTCAGTTGAGATACGTAACAGTATTGTGTATATTCAAACTGTGCGAGAGATTTGGCTTGATCTTGAAGTAAGATATGCTCAGAGTAATGTGCCAAAACTGTTTCATTTGAGAAGAGAAATCTCGCATTTAGCTCAAGGTTCGTTGTCAATTTCTGCTTATTTTACAAGGTTTCGTACTCTGAATGATGAACTGGATTGTCTCCTAACTAAGCCTAGGTGTACATGTGGATTGTGTACTTGTACTGTGAATCAGAAGTTGGACACTTCTGATCAAAATGTTCAGTTAATTCAGTTTATGATGGGACTAAGTGACACGTTTATAGCTATTCGTGGTCAAATTTTATTAATGAAACATCTTCCATCATTGAATCAATGTTACTCTATGCTACTACAAGAAGAAAGTCAACGAACTTCATTTCAGGCTGTAGTACCTACTGATAACATTGTCATGTCTGTTAAGGCCACTTATCAAGGTCAAGGTTCTAAGGCTTCAACTAAAGGATATCAGAATAGTCAGCTAAAGAAACTGAGTGATAATTCTGTAGTGTGTGATTACTATCACATGACTGGACATCTCAGAAATTGCTGTTATTGTATCCATGGGTATCCATCCTGGCATAGGTTGTTTGGAAAACCAAAACCCAAACCGAAATTGCTTCACTCAAAGGGTACAGTTGTGGCTAATGTGACTAATGTGAATCAAGTTTCTGACAACTTGGTTGTGCCTGATACTACAACTAGTACAGGTCTGTTCTCATCTTTAAATGACAGTGTTAGCTTGTCTGATGGACAGTGCCAACAAATCATTCAGTTTCTTCAGAAATCTATGGGTGACAGGACAACTGATCAGAAATCTAATCAAACTACTGGATCAGCTGTGGGACATTGGTCATCAAATCATTCTATTAATACAGTGCAGTTCTCAGGTATGGCTGGTCACCTTGCAAGTACTACAAATGCTACTGAGTCATCTGTTAAGTGGAATATAGATACAGGAGCAACAGATCATATTACTCCATTTTTACATCTCTTGACTAATGTTCAAATGTGTTCCACTACATTACAGTTACCAAATGGTGCCTCTGCAGTTATTAGTCATACTGGCGATCTTGTGTTAAATCCATATATTACACTTACTAATGTTTTGTGTGTCCCATCTTTTCAATATAACCTGATGTCCATATCAAAACTACTCAAGGATACTCCCTATCAAGTTAGTTTTCTTGCTGATAGATGTTATCTTCAGGCTCCAACTTGGACGACGACATTAGAGATTGGTAAAGAGTCAGATGGCCTATACATGTTCAATTCAATTTCAGAACCTTCCTCACTATTTCCCATATCTGACCAGTCTACGACAAATGCTGGTTTCGATGGTTTTGTTGCTCAAGTAGCTTCTCTGGATAAGTGGCATGCTCGAATGGGACATCCTTCAGCTAGTGTACTTAAACAGCTTCCATTCTCTATTTCCAGTCAGGTCTTAGATGTTTGTGATAGCTGTCACTTTGCTAAACAATCTAGATTGTATTTTCCCTCAAGTGTGCATAAGAGTGCTTGTTTATTCAACTTAGTTCATGTGGATTTGTGGGGACCCTATAGGTTTTCTACTCATGGCAAATGTAACATGTTCTTAACAATAGTGGATGACAAGTCTCGAAATACATGGGTATATATTCTCTCTGATAAGACATTGGTTGCATCTTTTCTAATGGATTTTGTTGTCTTGATTGAGAATCAATTCAACACAACTGTGAAAGTTTTTCGTTCGGATAATGGGACAGAGTTTATGAACAATCGACTCACTGAGTTTTTTCGTACCAAAGGTATCATTCATCAATCAAGCTGTGTTTATACACCCCAACAAAATGGGTTAGTTGAACGCAAGCATCGACATTTATTAAATTGTGCTCGTTCTCTACGCTTTCATGCCAATCTTCCTATTACTTTTTGGGGGGACTGTCTACTTACGGCTGTCTATCTTGTTAATCGTACTCCTACACCAGTACTTCTTGGCAAAAGTCCTTATCAAGTCCTTTATGGTGAGTTACCTGACTATGATCATATTCGTATCTTTGGGTCACTATGCTATGCTACTATAGTACCACAACCTCTGGATAAATTTGCCCCACGTGCTGTAAAAGGAGTCTTCTTAGGATATCCTTTTGGTCAAAAAGGATATAAAGTGCTGAATTTGGAAACCAAACAAGTAATAGTTTCTCGAGATGTACAGTTTGTCGAAAATGTGTTCCCATTTCAGGATATAGCTGTTAAACCTCCACAATATTTGTTTCCAATTTCGACAAGTTTTTTAGATGATGATCCTTTGACAGCTATTCCAAGTTCCTCTGACTTGCAGTTGTCTAGTATGTCTGAGGATGTGTCTGCTTTCTCTGATAGCCCTTGTTTACGACAAGAGTCTACCTCTGCTACTACTAAGGAAAATGTTATTGAGGAAAATGTTATCCTTCCGTCTAGACCTCAGAGAAATAGGACTTTACCTGTTCGTCTCCAAGACTACACTGGTCTTCCCCCTCATTTGGTTCATAATGTGTCTATTGTCGAGCCACAGACGTTTAAAATTGCTGCCACTATGCCTGAGTGGTGTCAAGCTATGCATGTAGAATTAGCTGCTTTGGAGGCCAACAATACTTGGGAGATTGTTCCTTTACCGCCCAATAAGAAAACGGTTGGCTGTAAGTGGCTTTATAAGGCTAAGTATCATGCTGATGGGACTCTTGATCGTTATAAGGATAGGCTTGTTGCCAAAGGGTTTACTCAAACTCCAAATATGGATTATTTTGAGACGTTTGCCCCAGTTGCCAAAATGACATCATTTCGATTGTTGATGGCATTAGCTGCGATGCATAATTGGGTTTTGACACAACTTGATGTCACTACCTTTCTACATGGCATGTTGGATGAAGAGGTATATATGACTTGTCCTTCTGGTTATACAATCCCTGTGACAGCTCTTCGCAACTTTCCTGGTAGAAAGTTGGTGTGTCGCCTTCTTAAATCCTTATATGGCCTTAAGCAAGCTCCTAGGCAATGGTTCATAGCTCTGTCTAGTGCTCTTTTATCATTTGGTTTTATTCAAACCCATGGGGATCCTAGTTTGTTTGTCTATACCAAAGGAACCGTTCTGATTTATCTCTTAATCTACGTAGATGATATGGTTCTGACATGGAATGATGCTACTGTTGCCTCTCAAGTTACTGATTTTTTAAGCAGCCATTTTAAAATAAAAGATCTAGGTGCCCTTGATTACTTTCTGGGTATTCAGATAGTTAGATCCCCTTCTGGTTTGTTTGTTCACCAATAGAAATATGTTCTTACACTTCTCCAAGAGTTTGAGTCTCTCCAGCAAAAGCAAGCTATTATACCTATGGATCAGCATCATGAACTCCTTCAAGAGTCTGACAGTCCTCTGTTAAATGATGTCACTGCCTATCGTAGGTTGATTGGTAAGCTGATTTACTTGACTATCACACGTCCTGACTTGTCTTACTATGTTCATGTCCTTGCTCAGTTTATGGTGCTACCAAGATCAGTTCACTGGCATGCTGCACTTAAGTTGGTTCGCTATCTCAATACTACTATGTCTCAAGGTCTTCAGTATATTACTGGTTCAAATCCGGTTTTGGTTGCCTACTGTGATGCAGACTGGGGTGGGTGTAAAACTACACGTCAATCGTTGTCTGGATATTGTGTAACATTTGGGGGTACTTTGATTTCTTGGAAATGCAAAAAACAGAAAACTGTGTCTCGGTCGTCTGCTGAGGCTGAATATAGGAGTATGGTTGATACTTGTTGCGAAATCTCCTGGTTGGTTTCACTGTTGGGTGAGTTGCATGTCTCCAACATTACTCCTGTTCCTCTTCATTGTGACAAAAATTCAGCTCTGTATATTGCATCCAATCCTGTGTTCCATGAACGTACCAAGCACATTGAAATTGACTGTCACTTGGTACGTCAAAAGCTGCAGTCTGGGCTAATTACTACGCATCACATTGCCTTCTTGGAGCAACCTGCAGACTTGTTCACTAAGGCCTTATCATCCTCTCAACTGCAATGGCTTTTGTCCAAGTTAGGTGTTGCTTCCCCTAACTTGAGGGGGGATATTAAAGAAGGAAATGCAAGTGGAAAGCAAGAACAAAAAGGGTAACCAACTTCTGTAACAGAATCTGTAACAACTTCTGTAACAAAATCTGTAACAAACTTTCTTATAGTTTGAGCTCTTCTTTTCTGTTCTAGTCGGTTTAGAGTGTCTATATAAACTCAAGGTTCTTGAGATAAATGTAAGCTTCTGGAAAATATGTAAATACAGTTTTCAGTCTATACTACTCGTTTTCATGATTGTAAAGATAGATAGTTGTGAAATACAGTCTTTGTAACAATTTCCATACTTGCTGTCCGGGTCTTCCTGTTTCTACGATCCTGCCAAAACAATACAAAATTGACATGAAGGTGAATTTCTCAGATTAATTAATAACCACCTTTCACTAGACATTTTTTGAGTATTCATCATACAATTATATTAAAATTATCAGAATAAATTAGACTACAAGGAGAACCTTGTGATTTTACTAGAAGGGTTAATTATCAATAAGCCAATATATCACGCGTCTCAAACTGACCGCTTAATTGTTTAAAAGGTACACAAACCATTAAGTTTAAAAAAATACAAGTGGACAGAAAATTTATATGTTGCGCTCAATGCTAACAAGGTTAAGAATCATGATGTGGATGGATAATGCATGTGGGATTAAATTGTTTGGAAAGAAAATCATATAGAGCATATAAACTGATTGGTGGGCCACTTCGCTGTAACTTCATAGTCTCCGGGGAACTGCATTCGGCTGAATCACCCACCAGAGTTTAAACCCACTGTTTACTAAGCCATATCAAAACTTCATTAAGTGATCGGAGGAGAAAGTTTTACTTGTTAAAGTTTTTTAAGTTTCGAAAGTTTTATTTGTTGATGTTATTTGGGATGACATACAATTTGTACCTACCTTCACTATCGCAACTCATTGAAGATTAAGCAAGGCAGCTGAAGTACATGCATACTTTTTCAACTCCAATTTGGAGACCCTAAGCTGCTCTCAAGCTGAAATCGTTACTCTGGGCACAAGGAGTTGGTCTCTTTTCTTCCCATGGGAACAAAGATACAGAAGCAGACCTAAACTGAAATGATGTGTGGGACTTGACAGAGCAAGAATTCATATGTTTACTAAGCTTAAGGTGAGATCTGAAAGCACTACTGTGACATGTGTCTAATGTTACAGTAAACATGTGAACCCTTTAGAACTAGGTTTTCCAGTGGACACTATACATTAACTGGGGCCTTTTCGGCTAAATTATTCAAATATTTCAAATGATTCAAATATGTTATAGTTGTGATACAAGTAAATCGTATAAGCTACAAAAGCAAACAAAAACAAGAAATAGTTATAAAAAGTATCAGTACCTCGCGATGAGGGAATTCATCTGCTTCGAGCATCCGAACAACTTGACTCATTTTTTGTCGTTTCTGTGAGTCTGGATCAACACACCTAAGTGCAACCAGAAGTGCACATTTTAAAGCACGTGTTGGGGGTTTAGTTTCAAGATCTGGATCCAAAACTTCCTCAGCTCTTCTATTCCCAACCATTGTTTTCAGCCATTCAACCAGGTTAACCTGACATGAACGTAAGAACTTTATAGAAGCAAATGTAGACAATCTACATGTGGAGTTTCAAAGTTAATCCATTCTAGAAGCATAGATGTGTCATGGATAGACATCGACAGAGATAACCTGCTAGAATTATTTAAAAAATCGGTACTGACTACCTCATTAGCAGGCCGACTATAGTCCACTGGGTCCCTTCCAGTAATTGCTTCCAGGAGGACTGGAGGAGGACCCCAAAACTAATATATCACTCTTTTCATTTAGCAATCCAGTGTTAGCATATTCTGGAGCAACATAACTGCACATCACACAAGAGACTAAATTTTGAGTACTGCAATATGATAAATGATTATATGTTTGATTTCAGGACTAAGACATATGTAGTACTATGGAAGGGAGCATGCATACCCAAATGTTCCCATCACTCTGGTAGTTATGTGACTTTCTCCAGAATCCAAGAGCTTGGCCAATCCAAAGTCAGAAACTTTTGAATTAAATTCATGGTCAATCAGGATATTGCTAGATTTTATGTCTCGGTGAATGACTTTTGGATCTATAGCTTCGTGCAAGTAGGCAAGACTGCAACCCACATGTGACAACAAGCTTTCGGATAGTTAAGGCAAATACAAAATGATTAAATTTAACATGATGAACTTTTTTTGCTGATAATTGCATTGATAATAAGTGTCAGATGAATGACTAAATTAGTTTATGAGGTCATTATGGAAGTACAAGATGCTGGTGAAAGTAAATTGGCAGTTTAGGACTGTACAAGATTATGTACTACTACTAGTCAAAAAAAGATATAGGGCCTGTTTGGCCAAGCTTATTTTTATAAGCTTACGGCTTATAAATCAATTTTGACTTATGGAGGGTGTTTGTGTACTCAACTTATTTCATTAACTTATAAATTATAAATTATTTTTTTAGCTTATGACTTATGGGGGGTGTTTGTCTACCCAACTTATAATCTAACTTATAACTTATAAATTGATAAGTTGAATGTTAGAAAATACTAACATTTTGCTCAACTTATTTCATTTTTCATGATTTCTTTTATATAATCTCGATAAATATAAAATATATTTCATATTTCATGATTTCTTTTTAAATGTTTATATTTTATATTTAAATATCGTTTATATATCTTATATTTTACTCATGATTTCTTTTATATTTTACTTGGCCAAACAGGCCCTTAGTAGTTTATATTTTTATATTTATACTTTTAAATGTTTTTTAATCTAAAATGTATTTATCGAGATCATTATATTAATTAATTATTTTTTCAATTTAATTTAACAAAAAAATTATTAACTTATAAGTAAATTTATCCAAACACTTACGTAACTTATAAGTTTGCATCAACTTATCACTTATATAATACTTACTCATTATAATACATAAGTTCACTTTTTTAAGTTCTCCCAAACACTTATAATAATCCATCAACTTATCACTTATAAAACACTTACTCATTTTAAACTATAAATCAACTTTTGTTTGTTACCCCAAACGGCCACACACATTCAAACAACTTGAGCTCAGATCTACTTACGCTTTTGCAGTAGCAAGTAGGACCTTCATACGGGCTTCCCAAGTAAGGCTACCATGTTGGCGCATGGCCCCACGAAGCCACTGTTCTAAGTAGGGTTGTCAAAAAAATTTGAAAAATCCGATATCCGTCCGAAATATCTGCATTCGTATCCGGAATAAAGCAGATTTTATCCGTATCCGAAATAAAGCGGATATTATCCGTATTCGAATTCGGTAGTTGTGAATACGAATATGGATATAGGTGCATCCGTATCCGGTAATATCCGGATCCGAAATTAAATAAATATGATAAATAAATAATATAATATATATATATATATAGTTACATATTATTTAAAAATTATATTTGCAGTTTACATAATATATATATATATATATATATATAATTTAATCATTAAACAATATATTTATATAAGTTGTAGATAATTGTAAATATATATTACAAATTTAATATTTTAAAATAAACAAAATATACTAAAAAGTAAATTTTTGAAAAAAATAAAATAGACTTTAATAAATTTAAGTTTTAGTTTAGTTTACCTTTTTTTAAAAAAATTAAAATTTTTAATTCATTTTTTCAATTTTATTGAATTAAAATTTAATATAAAAACTAAAAATTTCTGACTGAAATTCGGATTCGGATATTATCCGTATCCGGATAGTATCCGGCGGATTCGGATTCAGATATTTTTATTTAAATATTTTCGTATTCGAATACGGATCCGGATATGAATTCAGATTTTCGGATTCGGATTCGGATACAGGCAGATCCGTATCCGAATTATCCATTTGACAGCCCTAGTTCTAAGTTTCCATTGTTCAAATATTCATACACCAGCATCCTGCAAAATTGGCAGAACAAAGATTAACATATTCAATTTCCTCATCCTGCTATTGTTTATAATAGTTGTAATTTTATTATTTATATTTTAATAGTTTTATTAATTGTATTTGTTAAGAAAAATAGGTAGAAATGTTAAAATAGGTAAAAAAAATTAAATAATTAAAATATTAAAATAGGTTTTTAAATAAGTAACTAAAGGTTTTATTATTTATATTTTAATATTTTTAGTAATTGCATTTGTTAAGAAAAATAAGTATGCATGTTAAAATATGTAAAAACAATTAAATAATTAAAATATTAAAATATGTTTAAAATAAATAACTAAAGGTTTGTCCGTGATATTTTTGGAAAATGAGGGGTTTGGTACGAAAAAATAGAAAAGCTAACATGTTTTAGGTTAAAAAGATAATTGTCAGCGATATTTTTGGAAAAATAGGGGAATTTGTGAGAAAAAAGTAATGTATTTTAGGTGAAAATGACAATTGGTCATAAATAGGTAATATTATTATTTAATAATATTTTTTTATAATTAATCAAGGGTAGTTATGCAAAATCACGAAGTACAGTCGAGTAAAGTTGAGTAAGAGCAATTTAGTAAAATCACAACGTACCAAAAAATTGTACCGACCAACGACCGACCAAAATTTTAATGTTTCGTCTTTAATAATACTAGCTTATAACCCGTGCGAAGCACATGCTTTTTTTAATGTAATGTAATATTTCTTTATAGTAAAATTATTTTTTCAAATTATTTTTTTTGTATTAATAATAGAAATATATCGAATATAGTATAATTGAAATTTTTATTAAGAAGATATAGTTTTTGATAATTTTTGGAATATATTAATAATTGAAATATATAAATATTATTTTATAATTTTTTTTGTATTAATAATAGAAATATATAGAATATAGTATAATTGATATTTTTATTAAGAAGATATAGTGCTTGATATTTTTTGGAATATATTAATAATTGAAAGATATATCCCCAAGAAAAAAATTCTTAAACCGTAAAAACCCTCTCGCTCTCCTGTCTCTTCTCCTCTCTCTTTCATCTCTCTTTCAGAAGAGTCGTCGCCCTTCTTTCTTCTTCTTTAACATAGCCGACGGGGCTTCCACCAGTTTCTCTCTAGTGGAAAGCCCCAATCTTTTTCTTTCTTTTAATTTATTTCTTATTTTCTTCAATAAGGGTAAGATTTTCTTAGTTTGTTTGTTTTGTTTTTTTAGATCTAAATTTTTGGAATTTTCGGTTACGTTCTTCTTCGATTCAAGCGGGATTTTGGATTCGAGGGTGGACTGATCATCCCCTATTGTGGTTTCGTTTTTCAGATCTAAGTTCTTTTAATTTGTTTTTTGTTTGCAATTTCGGTTTGTTTTTCTCTCCATGGTCAGAGTGTGTTGTTTTCTCTCCTTTATTTCCTTTATTGTGAGAGCTGGTTTTGATTTAGTGATAAAAGTTTGTATGGAATTGCAATTATGGTCGATAGCTCAAACATGTTGCGGTGAAATTAACAAGTTGCGGTGAAGCGGGTACATGTAAATATATCGTTTTCAACATATCGTTTGACTATCTCTTCATGAGGATAGACGATTGTTTCTATTTTATGTTTGTTCGACTCGACTATCTTTGTAGATGTCGTATGGCTTTTCATTATTGAATTAATTTCATTGTTCTTCAAAAAAATAATTGAAAGATATATAATTAAAAAAAGGCAATATTAATGATAAAAATAAGGGTTGTTCGTGATGTTTTTGGAAAAAGATAAATTTTAGTAAATATAAATGGAAAAGGTAACATGTTTTAGTTGAAAAGATATTGTGCGTGCTATTATTGGAGAATGATTGAATTTTGTTAGAAGAAATAGAAAAATATGTATTAATTATAAAAGACAATTAGTTAGTTACTATTTTTATATTATTATATTATTTTTTTAATTAGAATAAAGGACCGAAAACCAAAAACCAAAACTTTCAATGTTTCTGCTTTAATAATACTAGCTTAAAACCCATGCGATGCATGAATTATTTTTAATAATTGTATTTTATTATTCATATTTTGATATTTTATTAATTGTATTTGTAAAAAAAATAAGTTGGCATGTTAAAATAAGTTAACTTTTTTTAATAATTAAAAGCATTAAACCATGTTTTAAAATAAATAAGTTAACTTTTTAAAATAATTAAAAGCATTAAAACATGTTTTAAAATAAATAAGTAATGTAAAGCATAATGTAACATAAGATGTAAAAGAGATAACTACAACTCAACCAAGGACAAGACATACAATAATATTAACAGAAGCACAGGAATCCAGAATCAATGAAGATAAGGTAAACTCAAAAGATCAAAATACGTTATGTATTCTTGAAGTCCGTAAACAGGTCACGGAAAGAAGTTCATGAAAATGTTCAAGCCTCAGTGACAGCAAAAGAAACAAGACTTTCAAGACGACAGAAGTATGTGAATGATTTAGAGTCAGTACCACAGGATTCCAGTGATGAAGCAACCAGGACGACAAAGGACTTATCAGCAGCATTGAATTGCAGACATAAAAGAAGAATTGATCAAGTGTTATTCATCTGTGAACCAGACCAGTTGCACTAGGTGACGGCACTGAAAAGATCAAATTGTTTTATCGTCTCGGAAGAAATTGATACAGTCTAAAACTGAAACACCCTGGAACTGAATAGATTTTCTAAAAGGTCAAGGACAAGGAAAATAGTTCGATGGTTTTTCTTTTAAGAAAACCATCGAAGGTTACATAAAGAAATGAAAAGGATGATAAAGTAAAGGTTTTATCAATTCGATAGTTTTTATATAAAAACTATCAAATAGAATATCTACTTTAGTCATTCTATATTTTTCATTTTAGAAAACAAAAGAATGGAAGTTAGGTAGTCTTTTGTTCGATAGTTTTATTAAAAAAACTATCGAATGGAATATTAATTCTCTCATTCGATAGTTTTCTATTTGAAGGAGCAGGTGAAAAGTTTATTTGTTTGTCAGGTTGATGAAGATCCAACGGCCAAGATTAATTCAATTAATTTGGTTCGATGGTTTTTCTAAAAACAAAGACTACAATTATACAGAGGAGGTAGTGTCTTCCCCAGTCGAGGCAAATTCATAGTAGCAATCACAGAGAGAGAACTTTGAGCCGGAGAAGATCAGAAAATTTATAGTGCTCAGAATTCGATCAATGTATTGATTATGAATAGCCTAGAACTCATTGAAGCTAATCTACGGATTAGAAATTGTAGCACCCCTCGAGGTTTATATTTATAAAAAGATATATTCCCCGACTTTTGGTTTGGTTTGGTGTGTTTGATTTCGTTATAGAACTGAATGAATTATCCGCGAACGAAATTGAATTATTTGTGAGTATCGTATTCAACCCCCCCCCCTCCCCTTCTACGATACTTCGGGACCTAACAATTGGTATCAGAGCTTGTTAATCGACATACAGATTAGATCCGGGTATTTCAGACCAGTCAGACAAGAATTCTGAGGAGGCCAACCTCTAAATAAATTTATTTTATGAATTTATATTTTAATAAGTTTATTTTATAAATTTAAGTTAAAATGAATTTATCTTATAAATTTAATTTAAATAAGTTCATTATTTAAACTTGAATAAGTTTATTTGATTAACTTAATTTAAATAAATTTATTTTATAAATTCAAGTTAAATAAATTTATATTTTAAACTTAAGTAAATTTAATTTATGTTATGAATTTATTTTAGAGGTGCGGCACAGAGCAATTTGTAGTGTGCTAAAGAGACCCCTTAGATTTGTGAATTGTAGTCAATTTAGGTGGCCAATTTTGAACCTGAGTAGTATGACTTCTATAGTTTTTTTTAAAAAACCATCGAAGTGGTATTTCTTTTTTCAAAAATGGTCAGCCAAGTTTCTTCGATAGTTTTTGTTTTAAAAACAATCGAAGTGCTTGAATTGGCCAGCTTTACAAAAACACCCCGAATTAATATATTTCTGAGTTATTTATTTATTTCGAATTTTTGTTAAAAAATTTCTTAAATTCTAATTTTTCTTAAATATTAATTTACATGATTTAATTTTTAAGAATTCGAAATTCTTGAAAATTAAATGTTTTGTAAATATTTATTTTTGATTAATTTATTTTTAAGGAAATTTAAAAATTCTGAATATTTAAATTTTTCTTAAGTATTAAATTGAGGGTGCTCAAGGGCTTGTAGAAGAAGATTCCTCCGGGTGTTAAACTGTTTTTTATCTTTCGAAGAAAAAGATGACCATGAAGCTGATTTCAGGAAGAAGTTTCTACGGATATTTTTTTTAGGAGATTTAATCAAAGAGATTATGAAGGGAGGAATAAAGGGTGTTAGAGAATTGAACGGACAAACCAACATCTCAGTAACGTTTATTAATGTTGGAACCTCAGAACAGAATAGAAGAATTACTAGTAGCTGAATCAGAAGAAGCTCGGGTAGAAAACCTCGAGAGACTAGACTAAAGATCAGTGTTTCACTTGTCAAGGAAGTTTAGTCACATCAGATTCAGAAGGAGTACAAAAGCCACATCCATGGATCAGGCTTATTTATTACGAAGCAAATATTCTTCAGGATTCAGTTCAAGAGGTAGTTACAGACTGAGATGGTAACAAAAACAAGAGTGATAGTTTCAACTATGATAAGAACTATGTAACGAGAAACTATCAGGGTGTGCTACACAATGAAGAAGCCTAACAAACAAAGAAGAATAGGGACTCAGTTAATGAGCTGAAACAGAAGTGGAATGCTTTGTTGAAGAAGCATCAGCACAAAACTTATGTTGCTTAAGGAAAGAGTTGGGATGGATCAGATGACGAGAAGATCATGGATATCTTGCTTTCATAGCAATCTCTGAAGATGATTCACCTCACATATCTCAGGTATCTTTTCCTTGAACCAATGCAGTATTTAATTCTCAATATTCAAAGCATGTACATAGGAGATCTTATATATGTGTGTATGAATATTTGTAGAATAAGATTTGCAAGTGAGATAGAAGCTTTCTTAAGAAACAACTCTTAGTTTTAGGGGTTAAGTTTCTGGCACATAAGACCTTAGTAAAGCTAAGTTTCAGTATCCCTAGTAGAACAAGATTTGCTCATTCATTCTGAATTGTTTGTTAAGGGATAATCAGTTTGAAGGATGGAGGAATTACCTTTAGAGTCAGTAGAATTTGTAGAACACCAAGCTGTATCTAAAACTGACTTAGGTAATAGAGAAAGTTAGATGCCATACAACAACAGAATGGATTAGATAGAATTAGTGATTTAATTGTTAATTCTTTTATTCCATGTGTGCTTAGAAAATTATTGAATATCTGTAAATCTACTTGCTACCTGTTACACTTGTGTATATTGGTTAAAGTAGAAAGTACTGAATTTTCTAAAATACAGAACATGCCTAATTTGCACATCTCTTATCTGCAATGTCAAAATGCTCAATGTATGCCATTTATTCTTATTAACATGTTTGCTTATTTAAATATTATGAATGCATATCTTAGAACTTGCATTAATCATAGAAAAAGCATGTTTAAGAATTACATTAGAGCAACGACTGCAAGGTCAGTCAGAGATAAGAATAAGCATGTATAGGTTGAAGCTGTTGTTACCACTTTTAAAAGCAAAATCTCTAATCCATCTGGACCCAAGCAAATAAGTTGGGTACCAAGAACTGTCAATCCATTTGTGAGTGCAGGCAAATCAGGTTAATCGATTTATATGCTTTCTTGGTCTTTACTACTGAAGACATATGATCGAAGAAAGAACTTGCCATCAAATGTGATTGAGAAAGTTGTTCCGTCAATAATCTTTGGAGATGACAGCAAAGGTTTTCATCACGGGACATGGCTACGTTGGAAATGGAATGTCATCATGTTTACAATAATTGGTATCATTGATAACAACTAATAATTGGAGTCAAGGATAACAATTAGAAGCAACTTTCTTGCTGAAGATTCAAAGCACAAATCTTTTTTAGACAGTTCTGCATCAAAGGACAAAATGTCAATTCAATGAAGGAACAGTGTTTTATCTCAAGCAGGAAGGTTGAGAAGCTCTCACCCTTGCGTGACAATACAAGGAACTCTTTTCTAAAGATGGTATTGGTGAGAGGACTGCCTCATCTGGGATTCAAGCTAGATGAAATATATGAGGCATGTCATTAAGGGAAGTTAAAGAAACATCACAGAAAAACTATAATGTGATAAGCATTACTGAGCCGCTTCAGATGATACGTATGGAACTCTACGGACTAGTTAATGTCTTATCTACAACAAAGTAAAGATATACTTCAGTGATGGTTGATAACTACTCTTAATACAAACTGGTGTTGTTTGTTCAATCTGAAGGACAGGACATCACAGATGAGATTAATCACAAATACAGGAAGACCCTGTAATGGCCAATAGAAGCAAACTCTGAATTTCTTTCAGGGGTTTGGAGGAAAATGTTTTACAAGTAAGCATCTTGGCAAGATTGGCAGCTAAGGCTCTTAAGGATATTTTCCTCGGCTAATCAGTGGAATATAAAGCATTCGAGGTAAATTTGATTAATCAACAAGAGGTGATTGAAAGTCTGAATATGATGTTCAACAACTCCAAGCTCTCAGCTGTTATGTGTGAAATTGATGGTAATGATGATTCAAATCCAAGCAGTGGTAATGGTAGTTTAACTACACAGCTCAGTACTTCAACAGAACCACTCAGCGAGGATGAGGATTCTCAGGAAATCCCAGTAACAGCTTAGGGGGAGCAAAAGAAGGATCAATTAGTCAGATCAACACCACAATGAATATATAGAGGACACTTCAAGAACGTATCTGTCAAGACAAAGGGTTTAGATTCAATATCATTCCTGATGTCTAGTTCTTAGTGATCCTAGTGGTGGAGTAAAGACTGGAGCTATAGAGTATGAATGATTATTTTCTTGGTTTTCTTTCTGAAGAAGAAACAAAGAAAGGTAAAGAAGCTCTGATGGATCCAGATTGGGTGATTGCAAAGCAAAATGAACTCAATCAATCTGAAAGGCAGAAAGTTTGGAAGCTGGTACCCAGGCCTAAGGGAAAATCTGTTATTGGAACAAGATGGGTATCCAGAATACTGGATGACATTGGCATTGTTATGAGGGACAAGGCCAAACTGGATGCTAGGTTACTATTAGGAAGCAGTATCTAACAAGAAGCACCAGTGACGAGACTTGAGGATATCAGGATATATCTGGCACCTACTGCATATTCAAATTTTAATATCTATATGGTGAATATGTTCAAGTGCACTCCTGGTTGGTGAGATAGTAGAAGAAGTCAATGTACAGCAGCTTATGACATTTGCTGTTGCAGATCAATTGGACGTTGTATAACTTCTCTTCACAAGATCACTACAGGTTGGTATGAACCGGTATCAATACTCAAGCAATCGTCAAAGACATGGTATGACACTCTAACTGAACTTTTACAGAATATGAATTTATTAGAGTCGTCATAAGGCACAAACATAATGTCATATATGTGCAATGATATCATGATTATATTATATGTTGGTCTACTAATGAAAACTTGTGCAAGAAATTTGCCACGTCATTGCAGAGAATGTACAAGATGAGTATGTTGGGAAAGTTGCAATTCTTTTTGGAATTACTTTGAGCAAGCCAGAAGAATAATTCTTTTAGGAGCACAAGTAAGCCAAAAGAGTGATGGCAATAAAAGTAAGTCAAGAATCTTTTGAATGGGCACAATTGAGAAGATTCTAGACATGCCAAGACTCCCTGCCAACAGCAGCCACTAAAGCTTGATCAGGACAAATCAGGTAAAAGACAGAAATGACAAGCTAGAGAGGTATGCGTCTCATTAAGTTATTAGCTGCAAATTGACAACACATGTTTTATTCTCAAGTTGCCAATGTGCAAGGTTCCGAGTGGAAGAAAATCTAGTCTTATAGCTATTAACATGATTTTTAGATATCTTAAGGGAATACCAAATCTCAGAATATGGTAACCTAAAGATACTTGTTAACATGTTTAGCTATTTAGATATAAAATACGCAGGTTGTAAGAAAGACAGGAGAAGCATCTCTGGAAGCTGTCAACCCAAATGACAGGAGAAGCATCTCTAGAAGCTGTCAACTTCGTGGAGGAAGATTGATTTCCTTTTATGATAAAAGGAAATAAATTAATCTCCAACAACTCTGTGGACCACTCCACGACAATGCACCTTGACAACAGGTATCATTTCTTTCGAAAGCATGTCTTCAAACATCCAGTCCTCATTAATAATTTAGTGCTAATATCTAGCTCATAGATATTTAGTATTAATTTATTATTATTTATTTAATGAAATTTGAATTATGGAAATTGAAGCAGTTCAATATCTTATTTGCTCCATAATTTAAAATACATAAAATAAATATGCAGCATAATTTATTGGATTTTAATTGGTTAATATCATTCAATGATATTTAGTCGATTTTATTCTGAGAAAATTGTGAATTTTCTGTTGACAATTGATTTTGGTAAATTTGAAAAGATTTATTAGAATTAAAACTTGACAGGAAATAAAACAGTCTAAATTTTAAAACAAGAACAGGTTTTAAAATGAAGACAGAAGCAAAAAATATCGAATTTAGGAAATTCGATAGTTTTTCAAGTACATAGATAAATCTATCGAAATAAATTTTCGATAGTTTTTGAAAAGGAAAAAGAAAAACTATTGAAAACATTTCTCGATACTTTTTGAGGAAAATTTGAAAAAGCATCGAATTGAATTTCATTATTCTTTATCTAAATTCTCGATGGTTTTTTAATTAAAATGAAAATCTATCTGAGAGAATTAATTTTTCCTTTATTTTAATTCTCGATAGTTTTTCCACAAAGGATCCCTCGATAGTTTTTCAAGCTTTAAAAGGAAACAAGTTCGATAGTTTTTCAGAAAAACTTTTTAAATTCTGATTTTCAAACTCTTCGTTATTTTTCAAAATTTATCGAAGTAAAGTTGACAGTTTTATCCCCAACTGAAAACCATCGAACATGCTATTAAAAACATCGAACACTGTAAAGACAATATTGCCCCTGTCAATTCAATAAGTATTTAACAACCCCTTACGTTTTTTTTTCTTATTATCAGATCTAAGGGCTTTTGTTTATACTTACTAGAATACATATAACCAAGAACATCACTGCCTCAAGAACTTGTTTCTAAGAAAACTATTTTCACTATTGTTCTTTAGAAGTTAATTGTTTTCAATTGATTTCTTCAGATAATTCTGATTATTTGTGTTACCAAAAGTAGGGTTCTTGATAATAGTGATTCGAAGTTGTGTTTATTAAGAAAAAGGGGTAATTTTGTTTTAAGGGTATTTTGTGTCAAGTTTGATTAATTAGCAATAATTAATTAAATTTAATTGGTTTTAGTTTTGGTTTAAAAGTAACCAAGACTAATCATGTCTCGTTTCAAAACTTGCAAGCCATTACGAATTTACAGTTTCGTGCATGGGCAGAGTTTCTGAACACACGTTCATTAGTGGCATATGCCTTGAGTACTCCCGTAGTCCTTTGCATCGATCAATTGATTGCGTTGTACACAACCGCCACGGATACAAGTGAGAATAACGTAAGATCCTTCAGTTTTGTTGTGCCAGGGGGCAAAACAATAAGGGTGACGGAACATGACTTTAACAGAATACTACATTTTCCTACAGAAAACCATGTTCCGGATCCCACAACTGAGGAGATACATGCTTTCTTCACTCTCATAAGAAGTCAACTTCCTAACTTCTTTGTGGGAGAGTTCCTTAAGCATTACCTGACATGGGACCACTGGATGAAAGAACATGCATAGATGATGTGCTTTGTTTCTATCCTAGGTTCCTACAGCTAATTCTCAATGATATCTTAACAGATGATGAGCGTGAGACATTCGCTGAAGAGGAGGCCATGAAGTGCATGAAGATAAAGAGCAATGCAATAACCGCTCTGATAAGAAAGAATCATCTTCTAGGGGTGCCCACTGTTCAAACTTGAATATCTAAGAACGGTGCCCCTACCACTTCTACCCCCAGGGGAACAGGTAATTGAAGGTAATTTCCTCAACCTGAACCTGAAATTGGTCCTGAACCAATGGATGTTGATCCAGAGCCCTCAGTGGCCATCCAGACCATGAGATTGCAAACCCACAATCTCTAACCACGGTCGAAGAGCCTTTGGACGAGCCAAATGAAATCACAAACGAAGCTCCTTCTCCTACTATACCCAGTATACAGACATCCCTGAGTGTAGAGGGAGATAGTGCCAAAGCAGCACCATATAAGGAGTTACACCCTTTCAACAACAGCTCTGCCTACCTCTAAAAGGAGAAGAACAGAAACCGAGGCAACTGTTGATACTTCATTTCTCTCATCCAAAGCGCCCTTTATTGATTTTTCTGATGCTGATTGGACTACGCTAACGAAGGCTATATCTGAACCAATAGCTCAATCAAGTAAGGAAGAATTGACGGAAGCAACTGGTGTTCCGACCATATTACGGTCAGGTTCACTGGTTGAAGGTTCTAAGAACCAAAGGTCTTCACAGACGTCGAGAGAAGGCTTTGACCTAAATGCAAAATCTAAAAGGTCATTGTCTACCTCCCCAGATGGAACATATCTGGATCCTGCGGGTAAAGGGTCTGACGTAGGTGCAGATCGGCAACTCGTTGACAATGAATCAATTACTATTGAAGAGTCAGCTGAGGTAAAGTCTTCACAGACTATTGGGGAAGATTGGGATCTCTGCTGTTAAAAAGAGCCTGTTTCTAACCCCCTAGAGATTCAAACTCTAGATCCTTCAAAGGATATATCATCTAAGGATGATCAGCAACTTGGTTTAACCAAGGACGGGGACTTGCGAAGCCCCATTGCACCACCGGTGACCTCCTTAAGGACGGCTACGGTGTTTTCTTCTGCAGGTACATTGAGCACAAAGGGAATGAGTGAAACAAAAACACTTACACCTGGCCTGAGTGGGAAAGGAAAAATGAGTGAAACACCGACAGAAACGTTGAGTGTACACCCAGATCCAAACGTGAGGAGTGACACCCTAACCCTTTCAAATATTGATGATTTGCTATTACCGAGAGGTACATGTTCAATCCACCCTCAAGGAGATGACAGTTCACAACAAACAAGGAAATCCACTAAGGAAGAACTGGTCGAATTGAGGACTGATGTCAAAGAGAATCAATGTGACGGGGTACAGTCTATTTGGAATATGCTGAGGAACCAACAACCCGGACCTTCACAAAAACAACCTGATCCTTCTACTACCTTTATAATGAGGATAACTTCATCGAGGATTCCTCAACTAAGGGGGAGAAAGTTGGAGAAGGGGAAACAAATGAAGTGACTAATGAAGGTTGGCAAACAACTGGATGGGGAGTTTGGTAAACCAATGAAGCTATTCAAGTTAGACAGTACTGGATTGAGGACATTGTACTAGAAGAAGAAAGTGAAGAGGAATTTGAATTCATGCGAGAGCAACCGAATCAGGAGGAGCATGAGCCAAAGAAGCAAATTCTCTATCACTGGAAGAAAGACACCAAGCAGCTCAAAACTGAAGGTGATTCTCATCAAGATCCAAAGAACTACAAAGCTAAATGAACTGCTCCGTGAGCATGTTAAGGAAATCTTGATGAAGGTCAGTCCAGAGATTACTGAAAACCCTCCTATGGTTAGATTCATGACGAATGACTTGTTCAGAATCTGCTACATGACGGAGGACAAACTGAGAGATTACCCAAACGAATATCTAATATCAGTTGAGAAGTATCTTAGATCCACTAGATTCACATCAACGGAGAAGGACAAAAGCAGCCGACACTCTAAGAAAATATCTAATGGAGAATGTTCCTTACTATAGGAAAAGAGTGGAAAGAGGATTGGAAGTGCATACCAGATTGCCAAACATGCCAAAGCTAAACAAGAAAGATGTTAACATTGCATAGTTATGGGCTGGAGTGAGTCAAAAGGTTGGATATATTGGAAGACACATCTAAGGAGCAATCCTTAAACCTGGAGAACCACTGCACTATCTATCAGTGATTGATTATCACGCTGCTAACTCCGATCCAATGAGTGAAGAAGGTGAGATTGGAATGGACTGAAGATTGAAGCAAAGAACAAGAGAACTGTCAGCTCAAACAAGAGGAGCAACTTCAATGTGAAAAGGTTTATTGTTTCTTTGATTTATGAAATCTGGAAAGTATATATATATCTAATCCAGAATGCATTAATATTATTACGCTGTCTTACTTTAAGTAGTTTCATGTTTCCTTAGTTAGTTGAGTTATCCTCGAAGTATTTGCTTGTCGAACTCTATCCAATCAAATAGGGGGAGATTGTAAAGCATAATGTAACATAAGATGTAAAAGAGATAACTACAACTCAACCAAGGACAAGACAGACAATAATATTAACAGAAGCACAGGAATCCAGAATTAATGAAGATAAGGTAAACTCAAAAGATCAAAATACGTTATGTATTCTTGAAGTCCGTAAACAGGTCACGGAAAGAAGTTCATGAAAATGTTCAAGCCTCAGTGACAGCAAAAGAAACAAGACTTTCAAGACGACAGAAGTATGTGAATGATTTAGAGTCAGTACCACAGGATTCCAGTGATGAAGCAACTAGGACGACAAAGGACTTATCAGCAGCATTGAATTGCAGACATAAAAGAAGAATTGATCAAGTGTTATTCATCTGTGAACCAGACCAGTTGCACTAGGTGACGGCACTGAAAAGATCAAATTGTTTTATCGTCTCGGAAGAAATTGATACAGTCTAAAACTGAAACACCCTGGAACTGAATAGATTTTCTAAAAGGTCAAGGACAAGGAAAATAGTTCGATGGTTTTTCTTTTAAGAAAACCATCGAAGGTGACATAAAGAAATGAAAAGGATGATAAAGTAAAGGTTTTATCAATTCGATAGTTTTTATATAAAAACTATCGAATAGAATATCTACTTTAGTCATTCTATATTTTTCATTTTAGAAAACAAAAGAATGGAAGTTAGGTAGTCTTTTGTTCGATAGTTTTATTAAAAAAACTATCGAATGGAATATTAATTCTCTCATTCGATAGTTTTCTATTTGAAGGAGCAGGTGAAAAGTTTATTTGTTTGTCAGGTTGATGAAGATCCAACGGCCAAGATTAATTCAATTAATTTGGTTCGATGGTTTTTCTAAAAACAAAGACTACAATTATACAGAGGAGGTAGTGTCTTCCCCAGTCGAGGCAAATTCATAGTAGCAATCACAGAGAGAGAACTTTGAGCCGGAGAAGATCAGAAAATTTATAGTGCTCAGAATTCGATCAATGTATTGATTATGAATAGCCTAGAACTCATTGAAGCTAATCTACGGATTAGAAATTGTAGCACCCCTCGAGGTTTATATTTATAAAAAGATATATTCCCCGACTTTTGGTTTGGTTTGGTGTGTTTGATTTCGTTATAGAACTGAATGAATTATCCGCGAACGAAATTGAATTATTTGTGAGTATCGTATTCAACCCCCCCCCCCCCCTTCTACGATACTTCGGGACCTAACAAGTAAGGTTTTGACCGTGATATTTTTGGAAAAGGAATGATTTTAGTAAGAAAAAATTGAAAATTGTAACATGTTTTAAATGAAAAAGGTAAGGCTTTGACCATGATATTTTTTGAAAAAAAGAAGGGGTTTTATTAAGAAAAACTATAAAAGGTAACATGTTTTAATTGAAAAAGTTAATTATCCGTCATTTTTTTGAAAAAGGAAAGAATTTTGTTAGATAAAATATAGAAAAAATAATGTATTTTAGTTGAAAAAGATAATTGGTTATAAATAGATTATATTATTATTTAATAATTTTTTTATAGATAAGTAAGGGTAATTAATTAAAATCACGAAATACCAAAATATTGGTACCGTACGGACCAAACTTTTAATGTTTCATCTTTAATAGTATAGTATTGATAGTATAGATATGATACAAATTACAATACTATTAATGTAGTTCAGTGACTTTGACTATGTCAAACTCGAATATCTATCTTTATTAAATTAAATCCTTATATATAATAAGCGTAGGAGGGATCTTATCCAAAACTTTGGTCATGTACTGCCAAATCAATAAGGACCGTTGATTTTAAAATAGATGAATGAGAACCGTTAGATTTAATATTAAAAAGATTTATTTTAATAATATAAACCAAATATGAGTAGGTTTTCTAAGTTAACTAGAATTCTCAATGTAAAAATTCGTAAATTCAAATTCTAAGTTGAGTAGGTTTATTTGATTCTTGGTCTATACTTTAATTCTAAGTTAAGTTTGGTTTTCTTTATTTTAATTCTAATAATAGAACTAATGTAAAAAATTGTTATTTTATTCTTTTTTCAGTTTCAGGGTAGTTTTAATTGAAAATCATGTCACTTCATCCTAATTCAAAAGTATCAACATCAATGGAATCGTAAACAACATTCTGCAACTGAAATTTTAGTGTTTCATATTCCTTATACCCTCTTAATTTTTCTGGAATCTTCTTCATAATATGCCATAAACACCATCGATGACGTACTTTACCAAAAACATGTTCAATTGCATTTTTCATTGCTCTGTCTTGATCAGTAATTATAGCATGTGGTGGAATATTAGACATGCAAGTGAGCCAAGTTTTGAACAACCATATGAATGTTGATGTGTCTTCATTTGAAATCAAACCACAACCTAACAATACTGATTGTCCAAGATGATTAACTCCGACAAAAGGCGCAAATGGCATATCATATTTATTGGTAAGGTATATAGTATCAAATGTAACAACATCTCTAAACTCTCTATAGGCTGCTATGCATCAGCCCAAAATAAAAAATTTATCCTATTTTCATCATCAAGATCTATGGAATAATAGAATTCAGAATCTATTGATTGTGCCTTATTAAAACAATCTTGGAGGGCAACATCATCACCCTCTGCCAGTCTCAATCTTCTTATATTTTTCATATAATTTTCACAATTTTTTTTTTAAAAGTCATATTTTCATGACCCCCATGTTCAACTACAAGAGCATTATAACACTTGTTCATCGGAATACCGGCTTCATCACATAGATTAAGACTTCTCTTTGCATGCTTCGTCAATTTTCTATTTCATCGAAAACGATACGTTTTACTTAAACTCAAATTATGATTGTTATCATTGTAAAATTGAGTTACACGCCATTTATCATCCTCCATTCTTTTTGTACAAATTTTTGCTTTACAATTTGATTTCACAATAGGTTTGGGGTTCAAACTATCCACCACTTTTCTTGCTGAATCACCATATCTATGACACACAACTGTTAAATATGTGTTAATCCCTTCAATTTTTCTAGTATCCCATTTTGCAGACCATATCATCTATAGTAGTCATGAACTTCAACATCAGAATTAAATAACATATTTACCTCCGGAGGAGAAAACTTCTCAAAAGATTCTTCTTCAACATTTTCATCTTCACTTGCTCGTTTTTCTAAATCTTCGTTCTCTTGATTGTCTCCTTCCTCGACCTATTGTTCTTCCGAATCAAACTCCATATTTCTGTACAAACACCAAATATTAATAGTACATACATACATACGTGTGTGTGTGTGTGTTTTTCAATTCTTGTGATTATAAAAAGAACAATCAGTGAAGCATAGAGTACCTGATGAAAAGAATTTGCCGAGAAAGAGTTAGAGAGAATAAGGTTTATGTCGTATGCACGTACAGGAAAGAAGAAATTTGTGCTATGTTTTAATTTACATAATTTTTAATATAAAATTTTAAAATAAAAATTAAATTGATATAAGGAATGAGAATAAGTGAGCCATTTACTATTCCTAAAATTTTGGTAATGACTTTGTAGTGTTTTAGTATGTTTTAGTACGAGAAGAAGTGAGCCACATACTATTCCCTTTTTTTTGTGCATGAGAAAACTGGTGAGGGTTTAGTTTCTTCCAAAAGTTTATCATCTAAGCAAAGTGCATGCAAAATGTCCCTGAAAATTTGGATAATAAAACTTACATGTCTAAAAAGAGAACTCCCATATTCACCACAACTCCTTTCGGAAAACACAAAAATACAAAAAAGAAGTCTCAATATATTTATCATAATACAAAAGTACGTCTCGAAATATTTACTATAAAAATATTAGAAAATAAAATATGAAATATCAAGGTAAAGTCTAACCAAAAGGATCTTTTTGGTATATCCTTTTGGTTAGATATACCTGATTAAACATGTTTTTATAAAATACAAGAAAAAAATTACTTAAAATAAAATAATAAAATTTAATCTAAAATACAAGAATAAAATAAGAAAATTAAAATAGTGAGATATAATTATATAATATTCTATGAATTTTGGATTTTAAGAACTTATACCTCAAATATGAGTAGAAAATATTCAAAATTAATACAAAGTTTTTTTCCAAAAAAGAAAGAGAAACAGATTACCCAAAAAAAGTCTAAAATTTTTATATGAAAAACAACTATTAATATTTATTAATCGACTAAATAATAAATTTAGCCTATAATTTTGCAAATATAAGTAAATAAAAATCATTCAAAAATGACACAAAATTTATACTCCCTTTTCCCATCCATTTCTATACCGTTTCTATTTTGAGATGTCCCTCTCATTTATATACATTCCAAAAATAGTAATTTTTAATAATATAAATACTATTACACATAATACTTTTCTTCACTATCTATATTCTATAATAATATAAAACACTGTGTTACACCTACTACTTTCCTCCACTATCTCAAATCTATTATTAAATATTGATAGATCCTACCACTTTACCCATTTTTCATTCAACTTTACTCATTTTTTTATATCTTTTCTTGGTATCCATGCCCATCTCCAACGTATAGAATCCGGTGGGACGGAGGGAGTATTATATTTTAGTACATGCAAAAAAGAAATTATAATCATGGTTAAAAGGATGGAGGAAGTACAATTTTACTTCAAAAATATTTAAATAAATTATTATAGTGCATAATGTTGAAACTATTCTAAAATTTAAAAATTATACTCCCTCCGTCTCAACAGGTTCTTTACGTTTGCTTTTTGCACGGAGACCAAGGAATATTCTTAAAATAAGTGAGGTAGTGGATGTAATAGTGTATTTTATTGTTAAAATAAATGAAGTAGTGGGTGTAATAATAATTTATTGTTAAGATAAGTGAGATAGTGGGTGTAATAGTATAAAGTATTGAAAAAGTGGAGTGAAGTAGTGGATGTAATAATGTATTATATTATTAAAAGTTACTATTTTTAGTAATGTAAAGAATTGGTGGGACGTCCCAAAAAGGAAAGCGTAAAGAATTGATTGGGACGGAGGGAGTATTAATAAAGAACAGTATTATACTTATTTCGAGTTAAAACTTTACTAAAATTTTCACAAATGTTATTTGTTTATAAATCAATCAATCAATACTATCATCGATACTTACTATTATATAATAGACGAAATATTAAAAGTTTGGTCGGCCGTTGGTCAGTATAGTTTTTTGGTACGTTGTGATTTTACTTGATTGCCCTTACTTAAATATAATTCGTGTTTTTACTTAATTATCCTTACTTATTTATAGTAATATATTATTAAATAATAATATTACCTATTTATAACCAATTACTTTTTTCACCTAAAATACAATACTTTTTCTATTTTTCTTTCTAACAAATTCTCGTACGTTTCAAAAAATATCACGAAAAATTACCCCTTTTTAGTAAAACATGTTAGCTTTTCTATTTTTCCTTACTAAAACCCCTCCTTTTCCAAAAATATCACGGACAAACCTTTAGTTATTTAATTTAAAACCTATTGTAATATTTTATTTATTTAAAAAAGTTTACCTATTTTAACATACCTACTTATTTTTCTTAACAAATAAAATTACTAAAAATACCACTTTTCCAAAAATATCATGGGCAATTACCTTTTTTAACTAAAACATGTTAGCTTTTCTATTTTTCCTTACTAAAACTCCTCTTTTTCCAAAAATATCACGGGCAAACCTTTAGTTATTTAATTTAAAACCTATTTTAATATTTTAATTATTTAAAAAAGTTTACCTATTTTAATATGGCTACTTATTTTTCTTAACAAATGCAATTACTAAAAATATTAAAATATAAATAATCAAACCTTTAGTCACTTATTTTAAACCTATTTTAATATTTTAATTATTTAAAAAAGTTTAGCTATTTTAACATGCCTACGGCCTACCTATTTTTATTAACAAATACAATCAATAAAAATATTAAAATATAAATAATAAAATTACAACTATTATAAACAATCCGTGCGAGTCTTAAGCTAGTTATAAATAAACAACAAGAATAATATATTATCAAGATAGTTTCAAAATTTATTCACGAATATGAAGTATCGTCTTTTGATTCGTGAGATGAATTTACGGATGAAAGGTTTTTTAATTTTCAAATTACACACCTCATCAAATATTGACAATTAAGCATTTAAAAACGTTTTCCAAAATATTTTTAGAAACTCTAATATCTGTAATTAAATAAATAAATACATCAAATTTACGGAGAATATAATATTACCAAAAATTTAGACTCAAATTGTTCTTGGTCAATGATCTACGTACTAAGTTTCCACAAATGTGAAAATACACTTTACTCTACCCCTGAGCAGGAATCGTATTACACAACATTACACGCGCCGCGTCATAAATCGCTCAAAAACATCTACGACAACACCTATTACAACGCAACAGACGTTTCAAATCCCGCCACGTGTACTTTTCTCCACTTGTCATCCTCCCATTGGCTCCACTTCAAACGTACACTTCACGTCAGCTCTCTCTATATAATTACCATATTTTTTCCTCTAAACAAAACAAAAATATGAAATAAATTTATTTATTTCTTCTCCGCACTGTAACTGAAATAACAACCTTCTTCCCCATCTTAACATCTTCTTAAACCCTAGAAATTTCAAGCTATAATGTCGATAATGTATACATACATAGCTCTGTATGTATTCATATTCATCACATGTTTTCAATCAGTTCTTATTGAATCAGCTGTGTCAAGTATAGATCTGGGTTCTGAATCGCTCAAAGTCGCCGTCGTCAACTTAAAACCCGGCCAAACTCCGATTTCGATCGCGATCAACGAAATGTCGAAACGTAAATCTCCGGCGCTCGTCGCTTTTCACTCCGGCAATCGATTGATCGGCGAAGAAGCCGCCGGTTTAATGGCGCGGTATCCTAATAAAGTGTACTCGAATTTTCGTGACCTAATTGCGAAACCGTTTGATTTAGCCAAAAAATCGCTGGATTCACTGTACTTGCCGTTTGAGATTCTAACTGATTCTGTTAGAGGTGTGGCTAGGGTTAAGGTGAGTGATGAGGAGAGTTATTCGCCCGAGGAATTAGTTGCGATGGCGTTGAGTTATGCTTCTAGTTTAGCTGAGTTTCATTCGAAAGTTGCGGTGCGAGATGTGGTGATTAGTGTGCCGCCTTATTTTGGACAAGCGGAGAGGAGGAGTTTGATTCAGGCTGCGGAATTGGCTGGGATTAATGTGCTTTCGCTTGTGAATGAGCATTCTGGAGCGGCGTTGCAGTATGGAATTGATAAGGATTTCTCGAATGAGACGAGGAATGTGGTGTTTTATGATATGGGATCCGGGAGTACTTATGCTGCTCTTGTTTATTTCTCGGCTTATAAGGCTAAGGAGTTTGGCAAGACTGTTTCTGTCAACCAGTTTCAGGTAAGAATTCGATTCTTCTAACGATTATAAATAGCATTGTGTCTTTATGGTTATATGTGTTTGTGGATTAGTGAATTATCATGTTTTCTTTTTAATATGGTGATTGAAAGATAAATCCTTCAAAGCAGTTTTGTTGTGAGCAGAGGCGGACGCATAAATTTTTTTTAGGGGGGGGGCCAATTTTACATTTTAATTTCAAGCAATGAATTAAGATTTGCAATGAAAAGTTTAGATATGTGATTGCTTCAGTAGCACTCCCTGTGGAATGGTTCAGTCAAGCTTTTACTAATGTAAATACTGTAGTATAGAAAGATATTTGGACAAAAAAGAGTAAAGAACACACCTAAGTCCTCCCATCTGATTTATACAAGCAAACAAGTACATAAATGCCATCCAGAATAAAAATGGAGTTCCTCGTAATAATTACAGGAAAGTCTCTAGTGTTTTTGGCTTCATTGTCAAAGGTGGATGCAGAAAAATTTGTTAAGCAGGGAGCCGTTTTACATTTTAATTTCATATGATTGCTTCAGTAAACAGGTTCTACACCTTGGAAAAATAATTATTGCATATATTGCTACTGCAATGGTTCAGACTTCAGCCTAAGTCCACTATATATAAAGGAGAAAAAAACAAAATGCTGGTGCCCAGATTCGATCCCTGGTCTTTAAGGGATACAAATAGTGTTTAGGATGTATACTACAATGTTTATATTAGAAATTTCATGGGGGGGGCCAAGGACCCCTCTGGACCCCCCCCTGATCCGCTTCTGGTTGTGAGATACTAGTAGACTTTGCAATTTACAAGATGGTAAATCGTATTGTAATTACTAATTAGTGGAGTACATAGTATCTATGATTGCATTAAGGGAAAGTTTGAGATTTTCCCCTGGAGTGTTTATCTTATTTCCACCCTGGTTCTCAGTTGGATCTTTAATATGTATTTTACGTTTTTTTTGTTTACTTATAATCTATATTTTCGGGGAAACTGTTATTAGGTTATATAAACTCCATTTTCTTTTGTATTGCTTTATATATACTAAGTTTTATGTTGTGTTCATGTGGTAGCTAGCTTAATGTTGAATCTATTTCAGGTCAAGGAGGTGAGATGGGACCCAGAACTTGGAGGCCAAAGTATGGAGCTAAGGTTGGTAGAATACTTTGCCAATGAATTCAACAAACAAATTGGAAATGGGGTCGACATCAGGAAGTCTCCCAAGTCAATGGCTAAATTGAAGAAACAAGTTAAGCGTACTAAAGAGATCCTTAGTGCAAACACAATGGCCCCAATTTCTGTTGAATCTATCTATGATGATATTGACTTTAGGTAAGTATGATTCAAAATTACATTCTTCATTCGTGCCACCACGTAATTTATAGTATATTATGCTGTTCTACTGGCTGTGTTGCTTTAGATTGTTGCCATATATTACATGCCTACTGAGAGAAGAAAATATTCAAACAAGTGTTCTGCATTGTATTCATTTGGCCCTTAAGTTATTTTTACCAGTGAAATCATTTCTATTATTTTGCACACAAAATTTGATTGGTTTGTAGTTGTAGTTTTGCACCAGATGAATTTGATGCTTGTTTTCTAAAATGATTTTGAACAGTATATTCAATATAGTAATGGAAGGATGTATAAGAAAAAGAATATATTGAGAGAGTTTTGGTTTTAAATGTAAGGTGCATTTTTTGTTCACAAGGAATTTGCGTGGACAAGAAGAATGATCAGAATAGGATGGGAGAGCTAAAATGTGCTTCATTTTTTTTGTGTGCTAGATTTATCTGCTTTTTAAAATGTGTGATGTTTTTTGTTACCAGATAAGAATTTTAAAAAATAACTAGTTATATACCCCATTTAAGTTATACATTCTTATCTATGGATGTGCAGGAGCACCATAACTCGTGAGAAATTCGAGGAGCTGTGTGAAGATCTGTGGGAGAGATCTCTTATCCCCCTTAAGGAAGTGCTTAAGCATTCTGGTCTGAAGGTTGATGATTTGCATGCAGTAGAGCTGATTGGAGGCGCAACCCGAGTCCCAAAGTTGCAGGTTTTTCCTACCTTCCTTGTGACACTGAAATTCTTTTACTTTATCATCCATTTCAGTTTTGCCTTAGGACTCTGCATAAATTTCTATTCAGTGATCTGTATAAATTTCTGATCTCGTACTCTTTTCTTATGCAGCTGGACCAATTAGTTAGTTAATTATTAATGTAAATTCTAGTTTGTTTGGAAGTGGTAACATCTGGGACTCTTTAATTTAAGTTGAGGAAATACCTGAAATTATCGTATTCTCCTTGCTATGTCAATTACTTACAGTCTCAAACCCATTAGTAATAAATTTCTCCATACCGCTCTTTTACTCTGTTCGTGTATTTTCGCAGTTTCACATTGTATGATTTGAATAATTATTTTTAAATGATAATTAAATAAATGAGTTTCCCTTGAGATGTTAATTTATTCGGGACATCTTAATCCTTATCCATATTACAGGCTAAGCTTCAGGAATTTCTTGGTAGAAAAGATCTGGACAGACATTTGGATGCTGATGAAGCTATAGTTCTTGGTGCATCATTACATGCTGCCAATCTGAGTGATGGGATAAAATTAAATCGCAAACTTGGAATGGTTGATGGTTCTATGTACGGATTTGTTTATGAGTTAAATGGCCCTGATCTTATGAAAGGTGAAAGCACAAAGCAGTTAATCGTACCGCGGCTGAAGAAATTACCTGTCAAGGTTAACCATCTGGCTTCTAGTATATTTTCTAGTATAACAAGTCACAGGCCAAAAGCTTATAATTCTATATCAAATACTTCTACTGATTAGTCAGATTTATTTCCCTTTCAGATGTTCAGATCCATTGTTCACAGTAAGGATTTTGAAGTTTCGCTTGCCTATGAGAGTGATGATTTATTACCACCTGGTGTTGTTTCACCAACATTTGCTCAGTATGCTGTGTCCGGTCTGACTGATGCCAGTCTGAAGTATGAACTAGCTAAATAATTAAATTCAGTAAAATAAGATCTTGTTATATGCTTTAGAAGGGTAAGAAGAGTATCTGCTGCAAATTGAGTTCCTTTTTTAATGCTTTTTTCTTAGGTATTCAGGGCGAAATTTATCTTCCCCAATCAAGGCCAGCTTGCACTTTTCTTTAAGTAGGAGTGGTATATTTTCTTTAGATAGAGCAGATGCGGTCATTGAAGTATCTGAATGGGTAGAAGTTCCCAAAAAGAAGCTGACCGTGGAGAACGCGACTTCTGCATTCCCTAACATAACGGTTGAAGGTAGTCCTCAGAATGTCTCTGAAGAAACCACTGAGAACTTGAACGGTGAAGGTGGGTTGAACATCACAGACTCGAGTGTAGATAATCAAAATAGCACGGATCTTGGCACAGAAAAGAAGTTGAAGAAGCGTACCTTTAGGATTCCCCTCAAGGTCTGAATTAAGTATCTTAATTTCTTCCCTTTACAGACTTGATTAAGTGATTTAAAAACTAGGAGTCATATTCATCTGTTTTCTTTTGTAGATAACTGAAAAGACAATCGGTCCAGGAATGCCAATTCCCAGAGAATCTTTTGATGAAGCAAAAGTTAAATTGGAAGCACTAGCTAAGAAGGATGCAGAAAGGAGACGAACAGAAGAGTTGAAAAATAACTTGGAAGGGTATATTTATGCTACTAGAGAAAAGGTATGTACTGTTAAAGATTCTTCTAACCTTTTTAGCCTTTACATTTCTTCCACATTGCTTTTTACTATCTGTAAAATCTCCAGTGTTTTAAATGTGAGATCGTAAATAGTTATCTAGGATTACTATAGTGTTCCTTCCTTACGTATTTGGTTTCTGTTGAAAAGCCTAGACACTCCCTTATGATTTGTTACTGTACTTTTGCTGTAATTGTTTCTCTGTTCTGAGTATCTGTTATGAAGTGGATTGCTGAATCTGAATTTTTACCAATTTATATTTTTGACAACTTGTTTCCAGCTTGATTCAGATGAATTTGAGAAAATTTCATCCAGTGAAGAACGCCAGTCTTTCTTACAAAAGCTTGAAGAGGTATAATAACTTTCTTCCTTCGGTCCTATCCCCTATTCTGTTGGGGTTACTCTTATTAATTTGTTGACTGGGGTGGGGTGGAGCAGTTACTTGTAACTTTTAACTAAATAAAACCCTTTATATAGGTGCAAGATTGGTTGTACACTGATGGTGAAGATGCTTCTGCTTCTGAATTTCAAGAGCGCCTAGATTTATTGAAAGCTATTGGTGACCCTATCTTTTTCAGGTATCTCTTCAATTGCCATTCTGACATGTTAATGGAATTACCATTGTCATGTCAAAACGCTTCTATTACATTTAGTCTGATTTTGTAGATATAATGAGCTTACTGCACGACCAGCAGCATCTGAACACGCGAAGCGATACTTTGCTGAGTTGCAACAGGTACAAAAGACTTGTTATAGCTAATAATAATTTATAAGATGTTGACGGCAAGGTTTATGGTCGATGTTATAAAATAACTTAAATGGCCTCTCCCTATCAAGAATTGTTCAATTATATTATAATAATAAGATTGCTTTCAGTTTCACTTGAATGGTAATATCAGAGGGACAATCACAAATTAGTAAATTACTTCCCAATAGGGGAGAGAAGCTACCAAGGTGATGAGACTTTCGTATAATTATTTACTGCAAGCCTTTAGAAGCACACAAGATTTCTTTATTTTATTTTTGTTGGGGGGGGGGGGGGGGGGGGGAGGATGCCAACTCTGGATTGTTGGAAACATATGGTATTACTATGTAAGAAAGGATATCATTTATTTTAAGGGGGAACAAAATTACAGACTGACTTGGGTATGTCGGAAAGGATAAGATTTGCTTAGGATGATTTAAATGGGGCAGTGGAAGATGAAACTACAAACTGATGTCAGATGAGATGGTCTGCATTCTGCAGCACTGTGTTTAGTCAACAACTGCTCAGATTCCTCTACATGACAAAAGAAACTGCTATGATTTTTTATAAGGATTCATTTGAATTAATAAATTTCTATTTTGTATATTTTATTTGCAAGTTAACTTCTATACTAGCGTTTGTTTTAAAAAAAAAATTCTTTCCGATCATCTGCAGATCGTACAAGGATGGGAGACAAAGAAATCTTGGCTTCCAAAACAGAGAATCGATGAGGTATTGTAGTTACCTTTCAATCCATAGTTTCTTTATTTGAAATACTTAAAATTAATTATTAGTCATGTTTGGATTAGAAACTGATTCACCAAACACAAAATTTTCCTTTTAGGTATTACTTGATTCCAAGAAGGTCAAGAACTGGTTGGATGAGAAAGAGTCTGAACAGGCAAAGTATGTTCATTATTTTTACATAACCAACTTAAGAACTCTTGGTTTTTTTCACATATATATTTTGTTTCTTGATGCCCTTTTTTTCTGGTGTGGAGTTGATGAGATTTTGGGTCTCTGTCCTACCTTTTGTCAAACCCTCTCCAATCATGTTTAACTATGACTTCTTTCTTGTTTGACACAAGAATGATGATCTTTTCATCTTCTTATTTGAATATCATGCAGTGTTTGAGTTGACATAGCTTGAGCGCTGTTTAGTAAATTAGATTTTGTCATGTTCTTTTATATACTGTTATGCAAGCAATATCCCTGTTTGATTGTGTTCGAATTACTTTTTATGGACCTAAATTGAATTTTTTAGTTAGATTGCGTCGGTCTATAATTATTGTCTCGTATAATTTTACCCTATGCATTTCTCTTTTTTTGCCTGTCCTTGCATTCTCTAGGCTGTTAATAATGCCTGACTTCTTCAACATAATTTCTTTAACAGGACTTCTTCATTGGACAAACCAGCATTTACAAGTGATGAAGTACTTGAGAAGGTGTTAAACCTCCAAGAAAAGGTAATTACACACTCTATTACTCGAAGGGAGATCGATCAGGTTTTGCTTTCTCTAGATAGGATACTTGATTTTTCTAATAAGTGATTTTCTAATAAGTGATTATTATCTAGGTTGCGAGCATTGACAGGATTCCAAAGCCAAAACCAAAAGTTGTGAAGCCCGTTAAGAATGAAACGGAAGGCAATACTGAGAATAATACCAGCAACAAGACCGACTCCAGTTCATCCTCCAAGGAAAGAACATCCCCGACAGACGATTCAGAAGGGGAATCAGATAGCTCGACCAGTGAGAAGGCATCTGATTCCGAGGCTCATGACGAGTTGTAAATGTAAAGCTAAATGATACGCGGAATGGTAGAACTCGCATCACCTCAAGAAGGTGAAAGGGCAGGATTAGGTAGTGGGAGGTTGCGCAGCATTATAAGTAGTACACATAGAGTTACCCCATACTTCCAGGCTGGTGGTGCACTTTTTCTTGCCATTTTTGGGAAATTATGACGTTCGTAATTATTATTTGTAACTTAAGAGAGTGATCTGCTGAGCACATTGTATCATTGATAGAGTTACACATGTGAATGATGTGATAGTGTACCATGTACACACTGACCTGGATACAAGTTCTGGTCTTTTTTATCGCCAAAAGTTTTTTGCATGGACCATATTGTTAGATTGAAATATAATGTTATTGAGATGAAATATATTTCCTTTTACAATTGTTCTTATGTTACAGCAGTCTGATGAAATTGTAGATGCTGTAAGATTAATGTGGAACAGAGTCTAATATCTACCCGTAAGCTTGTAAACTCCGGGATTCCGCATGTCCAGGTGGATAGTGTTACAATGTAAACAATTGCGCATTCATGAAAAGTGAAATTCTGGTAGTGTTTTATAGTTCATCATGTAATAATATTAGTTTTTCGTTTACTATTAAGAATTGGCTGGCAATCGGGATAATCCAATTGACTCGTTGAAAGCAAAATCACATATTCCCATAGATGAGCTTCCAAGGATAACTGGATTCTGATTTTTAGATTGAAAACAATCTTCAACATCCGTGGCCTGCAAAAAGAGGTTACATATGATGTTTTAACAAAAAGTTCCATACGCCATCAAAATTATCAAAACTTTGCCTTAAATACCCACAGAGCAAAAGATGACGAAATTGCAAGTAGCAGAAAGTGCTCAACACACTCGTCCTTTCAGCCAAAAACTACCAAGGCCAAATTAGAAATAGATCTCTGTAACAGAAATTTGGAATATATTTACATGTATGTTGAATATAAAGCCCTATATTACATTGGTTCCACAAAATGCTTCATCTAACACACTATCTCAACGCCACAATTCATGCGGATCCATACCCATCCCTATGTGATTTCTGCCATCTCCATGCAGTTCTAAGACTCTCTTCAAGATTTGTATATGTAGCTGCCCAATTCAGTTCACGAAGAATTTTAGAAGGATCACTGTAAACTTCAGCATAATCTCCTGGCCTCCGGCTGAGATATTCTACGTTTATGGCCACCCCTGTAGCCTTTTTGCAAGCTTCAACGAATTGCTTTACCGAACTACCTGTGAGGATAATTATATAAGACTTTCAAATTACTGTAAATTTACTAGAGTTTTTAAATTCTCAACTTTCTGTAGGACTACAAATATGTAAAAGATAATAAAGCAGAGAATCCAAGACCTTTTCCTGTGCCAACATTGTAGATTCCAACTTTCCCAGGTGTAGCCCGAGCAAGGGCTTTGACATGTGCATCTACCAGATCAGTAACATCTATATAATCTCTTATACATGTTCCATCAGATGTTTTGTAATCTGTTCCTCTGACCTACAATCATATATTACAAAAACATAAATGTTGGAGTAAAATGTCTGTACATATAGAAACTAAAATAAAGTGTTGTCACTTGTCAGTGGTCTGTTTTAATGAATTTAGGTTCTGTGTCTGTAGTGAATCACTCACATGCTGGATGATGAGATGCTCGATAGAAAAGTTGCTATTAATTATGATAATTAGGTAATTACCTTTAAGCCAGGAATAATGCCCCGCGCTGCATCAAAGCAAGCACCTGATATGCGGCCTTGCTCTCGTAGTTCTGGTCGGGGAGCTTCCCCTAATCTCCCCTCTGGGTCTGAGCCGATCACATTAAAGTATCTGATATTTCACCAGAACATCGAGGTACTTACGTTATCAGATATTAAAGCTGGAACTACTCAGAGAGCCATTTAAGATAAAGTGTTAACAGATCTGCAAACGCCTAACCCGGTTGTGATATGTTTATTTTGAACAAAATCATACCATTATATAAGTATCAAAAGCATCCATAGATATGACTCTTTTGTAAGAACATATTTGTTTGACACTTCTTTACTCGTATCAAAATTTACAGTCAGTTTTGAATTCTGATGCTTGTAGTTCATTACTTCATTATGCAAAATAGAGTTCTTGTACCTTAATATCATGACAGCCATGTTGGATGTCTTTGAATAGTCTAATATTATATCTTCTGACATCTTCTTAGCCTTCCCGTAAGGATTGATCGGAGCCTGCATAGAAAACAGAAGGTAAATGAATACTAAAAGACGGAACTCGTTGCTTCCATTTTCTCTTAGTAAGGGATTTTTCATATTATTTTCCTCATGCCAATACTAGATGATGATATAATCACTCTTTCCTTTTACCTCGTATCTTCCTATATCTAAATAATTCATTCAACTTAAAACAAGATAAAGAAGTAAGGGTTCATCAAATACAGTTTCTGCAGCATTACTGTTTCTATCTATGTAATGATATCTAAAAATCGTAGTTCTTGTGAAAAATGTATTCTTGGTCCGGCTATATAAAATTGTTGAATTTTGTAAAAAACTGGAAAAAAATCCAGGTATAAAGATTAATAGATATTACTTGAAAGCCTTTTGAATATTATACGCTCTATTATATTCTACAATCAACTGTCTAACACAAAGGAATCATTATGGATTGTTACTTGGGGAGTTTCTTCAGTGATTGGCATTTTCTTTGGCTCTCCATAGGTTGCACAAGTACTAGAATATATCAATGTCTTCACATCATGTGCTGCCATTGCCTTCAAAACTACCAAAGTATTGGATGTAATGTTATGATAATACCTGTACAAGTCATAGAAATGTCATCAGATTCAGAGTTGGTTAACTGCAACATGACAACCATCGCTGAGTAAATTGGATCCATGCTTTCTGAATGCATAGGAGTGTGTATAGTACGATTAAATGTAAACAACTGTATTATTAGTACGAAAAAGAGACTTAACAAGTGAGAAGCAAAATAACTGCACTATAATTTTGAGTAAATAACAATGGATTTTGCAAAAGTGAAGAAAAGGTAGAAGGTTTATAAATTAAGTTTCCTGATCTGTAGGATAGAGGATCAGACGCAAGTTTATTGAACAAACCTCAATTGTTTTATTTATTTTTAATCTTTTGAGTGTATATTCGATTCCATGAAATGCAACCAGCAGGAAATAAATGTACTTCATTAATATTATTAATTTATTTTTAATCTTTATTCCTAAGGAATTTGTTTTATGACATGTTGGAGCCCCATCAGTAAGGTTAAATTTTCTCTTGTAAGATCGCAATAATTCAGACTCAGTTAATAAGACTAGAAATTATGTATGTACCCATTATGGTGACTTGCTTTTAACTAGAAATGTTACATCTATAGTTAATTCTGTACTTGTTTATGTTGTAGAAATGCTGATCTTTAGGCCTGTAGAAGAGTAACTCCATGAAGGCTGACTGTTAAAGATCGAAACTTTAACTATAGACATTAAAATGAGGTCTATACTACAGTAAAAATATATGTAGATACCTTAGAGGTTCGGCTGTGCTTTCACCAACATAAGCAACTGCTGCAAAATGAATCACGGCATCAAATGCGTTCTCTGCAAATATTTTGTTTACCTAATATACGATTTAAGGAAAAAATTGAACCATTATAACTCAGCAAACTAGCAATTAAAAAAACAGAAGTTTATATGGACTTGCTAATCCAATCCAATTAGGATACAGCTTTTGCATCACCAAGGTCTGCATAAATGAACTGAAGTCGACCTGGCTCAGGAAATAGCTTTTGTAGAACTCTCACAGCGCCCATATTTCCACGAGAAAGATTGTCCTATCAAGAAACACTAATATTTAGCAATGACATAAACCGAAGAATTCATGAACTCATCTAGAGCAGTGTTACACAATCAATTCGGGGAGTCTGTTATCAGAAAAGAAGATAGATACCACTATAGTTACACGATATTGATCCTTCAAGAGCCGAAGGGAAGCATGTGAACCTATATACCCCGCTCCTCCAGTAACTAATACGTGTGTCACCCCAGGCTCGTGGACTGAAAACTGTAGGAGAAATGTAGGAAAAGAAACATAAAATTTAAGAGTCTTTGCTATTGACATGACTAGCAAATGCTGTATGCATGAAGAATAGGTTCTTGATGTATAAGTGAAGCCTTAGCTTTGTACCTGGCAGAAAACAGGCCTTAGTATTCCTAATGCTGATAACAATTTCATAAACCGAATTCTCAGTCATCACATAAATGATTGGTTTAGGTGTAATTCTCTCACGAAAAAGAGTTAAAAATTAAGGACTTGCTACCCGGAAAGAATACTTTTTCTTCTAGGTAGTGAATGATCTATTTCACACACACACACAAACACACATAAAAAGAACTTATGTGATTCTGAATGTTAGAATTAAATAGAAATATATAATGATATCACTTATCAACGAAGTTATGAAGATAGTGAAACATGCAATAAAAAAATGCTCCCTCCTGTAGCGGTGAGTAAGACAATGAATAAACACGACTCAGTTACAAAATTCATAACATGTTGTCAAGGAATACTAGATTAGCAAGCCAGCTTGAGCAAAAATCAGAGATATACCCGGGTATTGCTGCTGAAGTCGGTTGAGCTCTTGAAATAAATAATGCAAAGAGTGACAATGCTAGCAGTTAACACAACTTTTCCGGAGAATCTGTTTCTTTTTCTTGAGTCCAAAATATCCATGGCTGCAATGGTAAAGGAATTCAGGCAGTGTGCTTAATCAGGAGGGCTTTTGAATACAGAACAGTAAACTTTTACAAGTTAATAAATTTCCTAATTTCTTAAGTCATGATTTCTCGTTGCTAATTCTGTTGTAGTGATTAGTGAGAGATGTTAGCACTGCAGCATACTCTATATTCTTTTATCTTTTGCTTACCTTACTTTCTCAACCTAAATAATACAAAAAGCATGGCAGAAATTCCAGTGACTATAACCATGAAACTACAAACCTTAACATTTTAGCTGACAGAGCTTATACGACATACATATTAACAGACAGTGTACTTATCAAAAAAAAAAATATACCCTCCTTACAATATGAAAAAAACAGGGTGCACTTGAATAAGCTTACGGTCAAATAATTTACTAAATAATCAGCAGTCTGACGGGTGCCTCTCTATGTTAGTATTATAAAAATCGAGACAAGACAATCTGTTACAACTGAGACAGCAAAAAGTTTATGATCAGTAACTTCCAATTAGACCTAATACTTAAAGCTAGAGCAGGATGATCAACCAAGATGCCATTTTGATTATATACATGGAAACTAGGATTATAAATTGCTAAAGAACTAACCACTAGATACAGCTAACAAGAAATATTACAATCTCAAAAGGGGTTAGAAAGAAGGGGAAATTCACATGATGAACACATTACAGAACCCTAAAATTTGATTAACAAAAAAATAATGTAATTAATGCAGCCAAACTAAAGAAACAGAAACGAGATAATAAAGGGTACAATTAATGAGAGTACCTGAAGTGAAGACAATGTGAATAAAGAAATCTCCAAAATTAAAACACTTAAAAAGTTCAGGAAAAGAATAATAAAGAGGGGCCTAGTGTGGAATGTAATGCATGAAGGAGGATGAAAGGCGGGAAATAAGGGGGGGATAGATAATTCAAGAAGGAAGAACCATGCACGTAGAAAGATTGATAAATAGCGAGAGAAAAACGGAAGAGTGTGAGGTAGAGACTAGAGATATATAGAGAGTGAATTATGTAGCCTGTTCTCACGGGTTCAAGGAAAGCCATTGCCCCTTTTCTCTTCCTTTTTTCGAATTGCACTCAAGTTTCTTGTCGGTGCCTCGTGCGCGTTGCCCTTTTTTTTGTCTTGAAGTTAAACACACACATGCACACTCTTTACAAAATTCGAACCATCAGACATCTTGTAAAAGGAACGAATTTAATTTTCAATTTTAGATTTGGCGAGCAAAACTGTATCCAACTGATGTTTAATGATCAAAAATTAATTTAATAGATTTTTTAACTATACAATCTATACTCTTTATTAATTAGTAAAACAATGTGAAAATGGTGCGCAGTACCAAAGTATCAAAGTTGATTATCACTTAACCGGGTTCGATTCCTCGCAACTACATAATTATACAAGATTTATTTACTTTAAATTCTTTAGCTTCATCTAGGGTTCGATTCCTTACAACTACGTAATTATACAAGATTTATTTATTTACTTTAAGATTCTTTGCAGCTACGTAATCATACAAGATTTATTTATTTACTTTAATTTCTTTAGCTTTATGCACGGTTCGATTGTCTATAACTACATAATTAAATGATTATTTATTTATTATATATTTTTATCATTCAATTCTCGAGAAATACATTTTTAAATAATATTTATTAATAATTTATTCATACTAATATTTTAATGTCGATTCATGCTCGGCCCGTGCTTGACACGGGTTATAAGCTAGTAGTTTTTAATTTGTAAATTAAATCAAAAGCTGTATATATATATATATTTAATTCATTGAAACAAGTGTTGATAATGTTATGACTAGTCCTGTAGAAAATTCATTAATTCGATGCGTTACAGAATTGGGAAATTGGAGCTTAAAATTTAGACCTGGCAATTCGTTCGTGTCGTGTATTTTCGTGTCGTGTACTTTCGTGTTTCGTGTACATGAATGCTAAACACAAAACCGACCCGTTTAGGTTCGTGTACATTTCGTGTCGTGTACCTTTCGTGTCGTGTACTTTTCGTATCGTGTTTCGTGTTATTTTAAATAAAAATAAAAATAAAATAATTTAAATAAAAATAATTAAATATTAAAATTTTCAATTTAATTTTTACAAATATGTATTAAAAATATGTGTTTACATCATATTTACAAATAAAACTTTAAAATTATGTATAAACATGTAATAAATATTAATTTATCTAATGTAAATATTAAAATATCTAATATAAATATTAATATATAAATATATATTTATTTATTTCGTGTACTTCGTGTCGTGTCGTGTACCCATAGGGTAAACACAAAACCGACACTAAATCTCGGTCGTGTACTTTCGTGTTCGTGTACTTTCGTGTCGTGTACTGAAAATGCAAACACAAACACTAAAATTTTCGTGTCGTTTCGTGTCGTGTTTTCGTGTCGTGTCATAAATTGCCGGGTCTATTAAAATTGAACTCTACGATCCCCATCTGAGCCATCTCCACTTGTCACCAGTTCTCTTACTTATTTGACCTGTATTCGGGAGTGATAAGACTTCGGAATCTATTTTCAAGTTTCTGGAGCATCTCATAAAGCACCTTTAATAAGAGCATGACAGCATGCATTGTTTGTGCTAAGGTTAATGATAAACAACTAAATTAGAAAATTAATTGAATTTCTTTTCTCCATTGATCATTCCGGTACTTGCCCATGTATTATTTTGTTGTGATGATAAAGTTGAATTTTACAAATTAGCACAACCAACGTAGAGAAGCCATAATCTCAGGCAACTACATCAGCATAACTGCATAAGTGGCAAACGTCAATTTCAAATACCATAAACCGAACTTCGCAATCTCATACAACTTAACAAAACATGACAATATATTAACCAACGAGGAAAGTGAAGGGTTGCAACCTTAAGATTCAAGCAACCTTTCTAAATCTAAAGAGTATGTCACCTCATATTTTAGTCAACCTCTTTGTCATATTTCTTGGATCTTACAAAAGTTGTAGCAAAACCCTACATCATTTTATACTATTTTTAATAGCCCATTGGAGTATGTCACCTGGATTCAATTTGTCCAACTCACTTGGAGTTGCTTTTACTCCTAAAAAGAATATACCACCCGTACCCTTCAGAGATCCAATATCAGGCCTGCGTTTAGACAACCTTCCCAGAATACATTTCTCGCCACCAACAGTATGACATCCGGATCAGATGCCAAAATCTCGCCTCCCAATGCAGCCTGGAAAATATATATTGTAAGAGCTCAAATGTATATATAGTTCAAAAGCAACCTTTACTAATGAAAGAAAATAGGCTATATAGCCTACAATCATGAACCATAACCGCAGAAAGTAAAACTGATTCCATGTTAATAGCAAAACATGTAGCATAAACTAGAACAAGAAGTGATGCCTGACATGGCTTAACAAAGTTCAGGGTGTAAAAACAGTCAGCACACTGAAGATGCCAAGAGAACCAAGATTCTTTGGTTTTTTCATTACTGAATTTCTTTGGATTTTTCATTACTGAATGCTAGCTACATTCTATAGTATATCACAATCATCAGAAACCTATACTTATCAGTCATTACAAACAGATTATATTACAATTCAAAATTAAAAAACCGCCGACAACACACAACATGTCAACATCCACCACGATCTAGCACTTAATATCTACTCTCCTCTTCTCTATAACGCGTAGTCTATACGAACAAACTTAAATTAAAAACTCACATATAATCAACACATAAAACATACTAACACTTATAAAAGTACGAATTATAAGTGAACAACTCGACTCGATTCGAGTTCGGTTTGTGTTCGGCTCGACTAGAAATGTTCGTGAACAAACTCGTGTTCGGCTCGTTTATTAACGAGCCGGTCTTGAACATCACTTTTCGTTCGATTAGAAAGCCCGGCTCGACTCGGTTCGTTTTAAAAAAAAATCAAGCTCGGCTCGATTCAGACAAAACTCGGCTCGGCTCGACTATGTTCGTTTACGGCCCCGGTATGGATATTACTAGCAATAATAATAAGATAAGACATACTTGAGTAATTTTTATAACTTGGGGCGAGTTGGTTCAATTATTTTTCCTTCTCCAGCTTCTACTTCAAATCCTGAGAAATTAAAATAAACAATTAGTTACTGTTTTATATCGATTTAAAAAAACAATATTAATGACCAGAGCATATACCATAAAACTTCATTGTCACCGGAGCAATTGCAGAACGGTGGTTAGGGTTTTTGTTACCCGCCCCTTTTCGTCTTGTGTTTTACACTTCTCTTTTTACTATTTTTTCTTTTGGGCCCTTGGGCATATCCGCAAGCAGAGCCCACGCTCCTCCCACTTATAGCCTTTTTATATATCCCAGGAATCGTTTGGTTCAAACTCCTTTAGATATGGGTTTTCTTTATTTCAACCTACCTTTTTGGTTGAAAAATTTCTGCCTTCTACCTCAAGTCTACAAAGTACGAGATTTTGATATAATGAATCAATGATATATTTACTTTTTCAATCCTTTTTTACATAATTAACAATTATAAACTAGGAAATTTATCCATGATTTACAGGCTTTCGGTCGATGAACTCAGCTATACAACTACAAGAAAGATTGATTTGGGAACCTCTGCATGTGTACATTCATGTCTATGATTGATTTGGGCACCTTACATGTGTATATAAATGTCTATCTTCTAAACTTTACATTAACATTACCAGAGGCAACAGTGTGAAGTAACAGATTGATGTCATAACTAATTTTACAATCATCTGAATGGAGCTATATTATACCAATGCTTCTTCTTGGCGGATCTTATAGGAATATCTGTAAATTGAAACAGAGGATAGCAGTTAGCTATCTAGCAGTAAACAAGATAAAAGAATAGCAATGCGTATATGTAGATTCTTCACCTCCTCTTTCGTACAATGAGTTGTAATGTATCTCACTCCAAAAGCTCAGCCATAACTCTGCAAACAATTATACATATATATAAGCAACTGCAGCCATATCTCTAGTTCACATGTCAAATATTTACCAATAACCATTGAAAGAGTTACAGATAATCTGTTGAATTTTTTAATCACTGTTACGCGGATAGCAAACCAACTTCCAAAACTTAACTATGAGTATTCACAAGTCACCACACCGGTTAAAGCATTATTGACTAGAGTAGTTGGACAGTTGTAAAAATCTGACCTAAGATTACCCAAATTACCACATTGACGGGATATAGCATGTTAATCAACAAATTAGGCATCTTAACCATTCCTCTTGTCGGTTGAACTATAATTTGATACCCGCAACATAATATACATATGTACCTGCCTGCAGGGGAAGATCCAGTACCTTTTTTTACAGGGGAACCAAATTATTTTTGAATTATTTTGTGGCGACTCCTATATACTTGTATGAATTTTTGTGGTACAAAATTAACAACCTTCCTGGATCAGCGCCTGCCTGCCTGGAAAGAATGGATAGTTGATATGCCTAAGAATGCCATGTCAGGTTTGTGCACACATATATAACCGGCTTATATTAACCCTTTCAACTAGTAACATTTTTCATGACAATTCACATGATTTCCCATCGAATCATTCAATTTCATGACTGGCCAAATCATTCATACTAATGATATCCAAATACCTAACACGCCTTCTGTATAACCTCTGCGAAGTATGATAAAATGACTTCTTTTTTCCTGATCAGTCAATTGAAGTTATGAAAATTTCGATTTATTTATCTACTTATATATAGATCAGATTTAACCGAACCAATACATGATTTTCTTTAAGTCTTTCTGTGATGGGGTCTTATATTAGGGGGTCTGGGAGTGGTATTACTCCCAAAAGATCGCAATACATGATAATTGATCTGAACATGTATAACACTACAACAGTTACCATGTTACGGGATAAGCTTGTGTTATATGCACAAAAAAAAAATATGTACGATCTTACAGACTTTACCTAAAAAATTCATAATACTAGAGATTAAACCAAGCAAACAACCAAGACAGAAATAGTATAATATACACATACCTCTTGATGGATTTTTGTCCTTCGGAACGATCTCAATGTAACACTTATCTCGAAAAGAGGTAACTAGACAAATTTTTGCTGAGAACTGCAAACAAGGTCTACCAGGGTCAAGAGCCACTAAAGTTGAAGAAAAGAAAATGAAAGGTAAATGAAACAGGAATTAAACTACTAGTATTAACGGTCATAAAAATAATATCATTCTGCCATATACTAAAAGGGTGACACGAAAATCTTAGGCTATGTGAGAGTACATCCAATCAAGTAAAATGCAGGCCCTTATACCATGTATCTTGGTCTCAGATACATTATCCCTCTCCAACTCCCGGTGAGTCTCTCCCTGGACTCTTCTAGAGACACTATCGGCATTCCAGAATTTCTTTTTCGTGGAAAATTTTGCAATGATGTATAGTAAGGAATTAAACATCCTCTGACGTTAGATATTCGGAGCTAGAAAATTATGTTTGTCAGAGACTTAAAAAAGGGTCTAAACCTGTGCTGGAGACTTTAATTTGCTGGCATGCTTATGCCTAAATATTGTGGAGACTGGGTTCAGTAATTAGCATAGAGTAAGACAATATTTGTGCATAGCAATCAACTGCTGTATATCCAACAAAAGAACATTTTACGAAATACAGGTGTAGAAAGAATTCAACTTTGACTTACACGATCTGCTGCTGCTTGTAAAGTAACATGATCTCCCCATTCTCCCGATCTAGTAGATTATTTTTTTGGTACACAAGTCAGAAAGAAAGCCAAAAATAATGACAAAACTGCGTTCAGATTTAAGGGGAGGATACATCGATATGCACCATATTAAAACATATAACCTTTTCATTGTCTTCAGATAGCTTCTGTACTTCATGGGGATGTAGCCTTCATATAATTTTCTGTTATGTTTAAGCTGAAAAATGAGTTTCAGTATTTTGATAAGAAAGTACAGAAGTCAAAACTTATTTTCATACGGGTTAAATTTCAAATTGGTCACTGAAGTGAAGACCATATATCACTTTCATCACTGCTCTCAACGGGTACCTGCTCTCAACGGGTACCGTTTCAATTATAGTCATCATAAACATCAAACCGATAACTCTAAATATGTGTTCGGAAAGTAAAAATAACTTTTCTCGAGTTCTACACATATTTCTTCAATGCTACTGTAACCAAATAAAAAGTTATGAATTCTAGTATTTCACAGATTTTAAAAAATTCATTTACTATTTATTTTTAATTAAATCAAAGTAAATAACTATAAAATTAAAAATAAATAGTAAATAGTAAATAGTAAATAAATTTTTTAAAATCTAAATATAATATCTTAAATACTAGAGTTCACAACTTTTCATTTGGTTCCGGTAACATTCAAGAAATATGTGTTGAACTCGATATAAATTATTTTTACTTTTCGAACACATATTTAGAGGTATCCATTTGATATTTATGATGACTTCACTGATTGAAGTGATATCCCATTGAGATCAGTGATGAAAGTGATATTTGGTCTTCACTTCAGTGACCAATTTGACACTTCAGTGACCAATTTGATATTTAACTTTAAAACATACAGGATAGAAGTTTATAAACAAAGCAATCTTTTCTACAAAGGATTATTTAAAGCAATATGTAAGTGTGCATGTTAAACATATACTGTAATATTCTCAAAATTTTCTGTAAGGGACTTGATAACAGCTTTTAAAAAGCTCAGTACTAGAGGTGATCTTCACACATGATAGATGAAGATTTAAGAGTGTAAACTGTGAGGTGCAGAGCAGTAAATAGATTTTAGACAGAGAACGATTGCTCTCAGTTGGCGTCATTTACTGGTTATTTGGGAGACTAGTTGTTCTTGGTAACGCTAAATTTTTGCAACCAAAGCACCAAAACATTACTTGCAAGTTCCAACACAACAACTTAATGAGAATACAAATCAGACAGTAATTAGGCTATGAGAATACCTTATTCTACAAATACAAACCAAAAACAAACTCTCTCTTCATTTATACTCAAGTACTCAACCACAGTGAATCAGGAAAGGTTGTGCCCTTTCTTGGAGGATTCAAGTAGGCTTTTATGCCATTATTTGGAACACCTCGTGTTCGCAAACATGCAATTGTTTCGACCTCTAAAGGAATTTTGCAATTGTCTTTTTTTATAACACGCTAAAGGTTATCATGTATCATGTTACAAACTAAATGATTATTTTCTCTGTCGTTCTCTAGAAATTAGAAAATGAGCAAAACAAAGATTATGTTCAAATGGATAGCACCAAGAAATGAAACTTGATATAGGAAGTATTTACTTCTGACTTCCCTAAAGTTTATAAGAAGTACATTCAAAACAGAAATGATTTGCTTAGCAAAAAAAACAGATATGATTGATAAAGAAACATATGAATTTCACCTGTTTGACGACCTGCTTCCTTACATGTTTGTGATATTCTGGATTATGAAACAACTGATCTGCAAGAGCTCGAAACTATCGAGCAAGTAACCAAAAAAAATCGTTTATACGTTGCATATCAGGACAGTGCATACACTAATATATAATCTGGTTCAAAAATGATTTGATAATTAAATAGGGTGAAAAGTAATTCCTCGAGTTCTTCTTGTTACCCACACAAGCGGGTCCCTACGTATAAGCATTTAAAGTTTGTACTCTATACATCAAAGATGTACAGACTTAAGGAAATAACAGTATGGTTGTGGAAATATCGATTGATTAGTATGAATCAAAATAGATGTCATCAGTTGTTAAAAGTAGAACTACTTGGGTCAGTAAAAAAATAAAAAACCTGACAGTTTCCATCCCCCTCCATCTGTAGTTCAGCTAAATCATACGCTGCCAACCTGAATATAGAAAAAGTGTTAAGAAACCAAGGAAACTTTCACAGTTAATATCTAGAGAAAACAATTCTAGACATGTACATATATAAATTCACTGATAAAGTACTGGTAAACAAATTTGATGATGACGATTTTTCAGGAGAGATGCCCACTACCACTACATATTAAGTTATGAAACAGATATACTTTACGTAGATGTCGTAGAATTAATTAATATTAACTACAAAGGAATACTAAGAATAATATCTCAGACATAAAGCTGCGGGAAATTCTTTCAGAACAAAGGTGGTAATTAAGAACTAACATCGCCGTAAATTTAATAGAAGAGAAAATTTGACTTGCAGAATTAATTGTCTGGAACATGAATTTAAAAAATAAATAAATTAACATCTAGTATTTAAATCTGGTGATTCCATAACCTTTCAGAGAGAGTTTCGTGATCTAAGGTTGCATCATTGACGTCAGGTATATCCCCATTAATCCGAGGAGTGTGCTGTCAACAAAGTAATTCAGTCAACATGGACATGGTCAGAATATACAACATTGGATATAGTATCTCCTGATGAAAAGATATACATATTGTAACAAAATGAAACACACAGCAACATGGTATGTACACAACTAAAAGTAAGTAGCAACACATATGCACAATTACATATACAATCAACCTTTCATAGTTTCTTGAAATATAACCCATCTGTCCACTACCAAAGGCCTTGATTTTCTGTTTGAGCCATCTCAATATAAACGACCCACTTCCAATGATTAGGAATACTTCTATCAGATCTCTCCGACAAGACCATCAAATAGTTCAAGCAACAGCCCCAATAATTGTATTTATATGTGCATAGGAAACTGAGACTACAAATGCATTATCTCTATATATTACTTACTACTCTTATCCTAATGAAATCAGGACTCCGTTTTTTCAGAAATTAGGTTTAAAGATAATAAAAGCCCCCGGAAGTTGTCATAAATTACATAAAATACTTCCATAAAATGTCAATTCAGAAAAGAGTGAGAATGAACTATATAATAATAAATTTTACCAATTCTTCGTCATATTCACTTCCGTTCCCTGTCAGTTGAGTTGAGGGTACAAGATCTCATGAAGTTCATATAAGTCGTTATTACACGCAGTTAGAGAATGATGCCACATTTTCATTTCCAGCTAATGTTACGGATGTTTTTAGGGAAAAAAAGATCGTGCTTCAAAAGTCTTCATTTTAAGAAGGACCAAAGCAATCCTATAAGTACATTATATCAACAAATGTATTATAGATAATTTAAACACTGAACTTTTTTCTACGGCGCCCTGTGATAAGAATGAAAACAAGGAAAGAAGATCCAGACTAGACACCATAGTGCAAAATTGGTCAATTCAATCATTAAACAATCATTTCTGGCGTTTTGCAATATGCAGAAAAACAAGAAATGCAGATATACAGGTCATTTTATTTTTTGCTAAATTATACAGGTCATTTTAACACTATTAATAGGTAAGAAATATTTTTAAACAAATAAGTCAGTATTTTATCGAATTGATGTTTGGCACTAGTCCACTACCAACATCTGCTCCAAATCCACCTTTCTTCCTCCTCGTCTTGAAGGGGAAGACTATTGTTCTTCAACCCACACCCATAGATTTTTACTTCTTGACACAAATTCATCCACACCATTTTTGGAAATTATAAAGATCGAATACAGCAATAACTTTACAGGCCAAAGTTGTTCAGGAATTAATATTATTTTCAAAACAAATCAGAAATATCTTTACTAAATTAGTCAGCCTTTTTCTACCCTTTTCTCGTCTATCCTCCATTTATACCGCTACGTTCTAGAATTTCTAAAAGTGGTCATACTGTCTCTTCTTCTCTGCTCTCCCTCTATATTTCATGTCTGCAAGAATTTTATATTTATTAATTTGAATAACACACATAAAAAGCTGGTCTTAGTTGCATGATTAGTGATTTTTTAACCTCCTTTCAGATTTCCGAAATAGATCTATTCAAGTGGCTTTAGGAAATGGTGGTGGTATGGTGGTAAAAGTGGAGCTTGTGGTGAAGGTGAAGCCAATCTAATGATCTACGATCAAAGTAATATTGTTTAAGATGAGTAAGGGTGGCAAGATGATGGTGGAGAAGGTGGAGGGAGAGTATATACTACATAATGATGGTGGAGCACTGGAGCTGCTGTTTATGTTTATTCATTTACTTTTAATACAGTCAATGACAGTGTAACCATGTTCTAATTCAGACAACCTGCATGTTACACATACGGCAAATTTTATACTAAAAATTCCTATTTGTTTGACAAGGTTTCATTAGGGGCAGTTCGTGTAGCATAGTGTTACGAAAAAAGTTAAAGTTTCAATTTCGTGAAACATATTGAAGAAACAAGTGTGTACTTATTTGATTGAAAAAAATCAGAAATATATTAACATCTTTCTAGTTTATACAGAGTGCTCCAAATTATACACAGTAAAACAGGAATGCACCCTCTATAAACCTTGGCAGTAAACTAAATCAGCAAAACTCGAAAACATCAAATTTTGGATACCGTAAACAGAGAGGGTAGGACGAATTCACACAAGCAGCCACGCAAAGAAGCCATGATTTCAAACAACCATATTAAGAAATTTACAGTGAAACAGGAATGTACCCTGTTTTGAATACCATATCAGCAACCATATCAGCACAACTAAAAAAACACCAATTTTGAATACCATAAACAGAGGTAAAATAAATTCCACGAACTTATACAACCTAAGTAAACATAATTTGTGACATCATACAAGGCACGTATTTGTCATACCGGGATAGAGTCCAAATGCGATAGCATCTTCCCAAGCTTTCCATGATTTTTAACTTTTTCCTCTTCAGCTAAAATTCTAGCAATTGTTTGATCATCCTCTGTATCACTGGAACTGCTATTAGAACTTGAGCTCCAGCTCAAGCTTGCACTTGCACCACCATAAGGATCCCCCATACCAAGTCGATTCCTAAACTACAAAAATCACAAAATTAACAAACAAGTCAATCAAGATTTCACATCATCAAAACATATATCATAACAAAAACCCATTTGTAAAAACAAACAAAGTTGGCATCATTATTTAACATTTAACTATAACAATGAACAAGTACGATCCTACCTATTTACAGCATATTGTTAAAAAATGAATGAAATATATTAAAACAATTACCTAATTGAAGAAATTAAAGATACCCAAATTGTAAAAAACTTGTGTGCATAGCATAAACAATTTCAGTTGAATTTAGAGAGATATATAGTTCAGGAATGAGATAAAGTAAAAGCTAACGGAAAAGAAAACGTAAAGGCAAAAAAAAGGGCTTACAGAATAAAATGAGAGATGGGTTGAAAAATGGTCAAATGGACAAGAGAGGTCAGAGGTGTTAGGTTGTAGCAAAGGCTTGGACCAAACGTCATACTAACGATTGCTTCACGGAAGACATTCGACTAGTAAAACTTAAAGCTTCCTTATCCTGTCGATGTGACTTCTAGAATCGAGTTTGTCCGAATGCTGTCATTTTATAATATTTTAGCTTTTTTTAATGTAAATAATGGAAATACCGGGTACGATGAATAATGAATCATTCTTTTTCATATAAGTAAATTTAGATTCCGATTCGATTTGTTAGGAATATAATATGAGAAAATTGAAAATCATATGATTTCGTCTTCTTCTTTTTTGCTAGGATATGATTTATCTTTAATTTTTACTGTTTTTGTTAATTTTGTCTCAATTTTTTTTATAAAAAATATAAAATATAAACCAAAATTTAAGACCACCTTCAAAATTCCAGGTCTTGGTTTCAACATCTGTTTGAATATTTTGCTAATAGAAACAGTAAATTCAAGACCACCTCCAAAATTTACTAAACAAAGCTCCTAAAGGCTCCCCTGCATGGAACAGAGGATCATAGAGCAACTCTGTTATAACAAGAGGGATTAAGATTTAGAGTTCTCAGGCTAATGTACGTCTTTTCAAGATATTTCGAAGCTAGTTCGTGGTTCCTGTAACACAAAAACTCGCAAGAGTGTGTTTGATTGTTCTGCAAGATTTATGTGTCAAGTGGCTGGTGATGATGAAGTCTAAATTTTGCAGAAGAGCCATAGGTTTTCGAAGGCAGCTGTCTTAAGCGCTCAACAACGCTCTCTGTATCGGTTTTGTGAAGTCTGAGGGATATCACTCTGTTGCTGAAAACTTGTCAATTGTATCAGTAACAAACTGTCTCCATTTCCGATCTGCACTTTATTCACGACTGTTATAGCCAAAATTTGATATTGGGTTTTTAGATTAGATTTGTTTCAAGTATGATTTAATTGGGGATATCCAAAGTGCAATTAGGGAGTGAACTGTACTATTGACTTGGTGTTGACAAGTTATTGAAGACATCTCCTCTAGGATGTGCCCTAAGAGGGATGTCCGTTGTTGAAGGCTTCCAAGGGTATGCCTGATGATTGACGTCATAGACGAGACTTGGGCCTTCGTAGGCCTCATCGTTGAACATTCCTAAAGCCGGTCAGAGTCTAATTATGGAAGGCGATGGAAGACTCCTTCGTGGGCTTCGGAAATCAGAGACCAAGCCCATGGAGGTAACTTCCTCTCCAAGAACTACGTTGGCTTGATCCCCTATATAAAGGGGTACGTAGGCACATTGTAAGGGGTCGAAAGTTGAGAGCTCTGAAGCAACCAACATAAACCCTAAGCAATCTAAGCCACCAATTAAACACAACTACCATACTCCGGCGGATTCATCACCTAAGGACCACCGTTGTAGATCTTAATTCCGGCGACAAACCTCGAACTTTGTTATTACCAAATTCTTCTGTTAACAAATTGGCGCTAGAAGGAGGGGTGCTGATTAAGATCATAGCCTTTGGAGGAAAAGATGTCTCACAATCGCAACGAACGTCCTAATGATGATGTCGATTCAGGTAGTAGCGAAGGGCATGAGCGTGCCCATCATGAAGCATACATCCCTCGACACGTTCCAAACTCTGCCTATGGAACGCCTATTATTGGTGGACGCTCACCGGTGCTCATTAGTAACTCAGATCTGATGGAACAGCTGTATCGCATGGGTGATGCCTTGAATAGCTACGAGGCAAGGTTGGGTACAGTTGAGAGAGGCGAAGGAAGGGGTCGAGTCCGGCGACAGCCCCACAATCACCATCGGGCAGTAAGAGGTGCCATAGGTCAAGGGGGGAAGGATCTCGGGATGGAAGGTTTCAGAACGTTACCCCAAGAAGGTTGGAATATCCCGACGATGGAATGCCAGTTGTTGAAATCCTTGATGAGGAGACGGTTGGTCAGGGACAATCAAGGGGGGAACAACGCCCATCCCCGCATCCTCACAGGTCGGGACGGTCTGAGAGTGAAGTACGAAGGGCTGGTGAAGTCCTCCGAGACCAAGAGCAACGCCTGAATAGGTTAAAGGAGCGCCTTGGTATAAGGCTTGATAATGATGATCTACGATTGTTATTGGTCGAGTGGCAAAGAGATAGAGAAGTCCGAGGAGAGCAGCCTCATGATCCAGAGTGAGAGCCCTTGTTGACAGGTCGAGGCCCCATGGACATGAGCGAACCCATCATCGTGACAACTCAAGGCGTTATCTAGGAGTGCATCTTCGTGATCCACAACGAGAGCCCCTGTTGACTGGTCGAGGCCCCATGGACATGAACGAGCACACCCTCGTGGAAATTCGGGAAGTGATCAAGGTGCGAGGCCCCGTGATTCGCAGCGAGCGCCCCCTGATCTCAGGTTGAGGCCCCATGAACGCGAGCGAGCCCCCTACATGAAGATATAGTAAGAAGATGGGAAAAGGACTTGGATTATAAAGATGATTACCAAAAAAACAATGATCAATTGGCCAGGTATGATGCTCCATACCGGGGAGGACCATCTGGAGGAAGAACCCCGCACATAACACATGTCTCATCTCAAAGCAGGTCTGGAGGAAGATATGGGGAGCAAAGGACGCGTCCTCCAAATTCTGAGGATAGGGCGCGCCCTCCAAGCCCCAACTCACAGGTGCAAGGAAACCCCAGGGCTCAAGGGCAAAATCAAAATCCGGAAACGGTACTGCCTCTAACTCAAACTAATCAAGCACCACCCATGGGGGGTGCTCAACCCCCGCCTGCTGAAGCCAATATCCAAATTGTTCCGGGTGTTTGAAATTTCAATGTGGATGACTTGAAAAAACTCCTTACACATCTTGAAGGAGGGAGAGTTACTGCAATAGCCCAAGCCCCTTCACCCTTTTTAGCAGCAGTGAGAGAGGCACAACTCCCGGCAGGATATAGGAATACAACAAATGACTTGCGTTTCCATGGAAATGCTGACCCCGTGGAGTTCTTGGGAAGATTCAATATTAAGATGGATATTTACCAAGTACCTGACTTAGCAAGGTGCCGTCTTTTGGCAGCAACTTTCAGGGAAAGTGCTCAGCAGTGGTTTCAGAAGCTTGGATTAGGGGTGATCACATCATGGGATCAAATGAAAACTCTTTTATTGACAAAGTTCCAATCCACTGTGAAGTATGCTCCACCAGTAAATACCTTGGCTAACATCAAGCAAAAAGGAGAGAGCTTGCAATCTTACTTCAAGAGGTTCAATGCTGAGTCTACCTTGGTTAGAGGAGCAATAGACGAATCACTCAAAAGTTTCTTGATTGCAGGGCTCCAAGTCGGGACGAACTTCTGGAAACACCTCCAAGGGAAGGACCCATCAACTTTGGCAGACCTTTTCGCTCAGGCTGAATAATTTAAGATTATGGAACAATCCCTGGCAGATAACAAGAAGTCCGACCCTCAAGGGAAGGGAAAAGGTGTCAAAAGGAAGGATAGGTCCCCTAGTCCAGACTACAGGAGGATATGACATAGCCCAAACAGAGTGAATGTCACTAATGCTATGAGAGGTTGGACGCCACCGGACTATGCAAGGTTGAATGGGATCAAACAGGGGGTTATACTCTGGCAGCTTCTATTGAACATATTTTTGAAGTAAACAAGGACAGGGGCTTCTTCAAGAAACCAACTCCTTTTATCCTCGTGGCAGAGTAGAGATAATAGAAGTACTGTGTGTATTATGAGTCTGTTGGGCATAACACTTACGAGTGTCGGTAATTGAAGGAAGAGATTGAAGAGTTGATTAAGGAAGGATACCTAACCGACTGGATTGTTAGAGAGGTGAAGAAACATAAGGACAACCTTGATAGGAGGATATAAAGAGGGCATGCCCCGGGCAGAGATGATGAGGATAGGCCTAAAGATGTTCAGTTCACCCGGGCTGGAAGCATTCATACCATCTTCGGAGGGCACCATCTTGGTTGTGATAGTAACAATGCACTGGAGAGGTATACTAGAGAGGCACGACATAAGCCTTTGACTAATGTGAACAGCTTGGAACTCAAGCCTCTCAAGTTGTTCAAGGGGGGATCAGTGGATATCACCTTCACAGAGGAAGAAGCAAGATGGGTACATCACCCTCACAATGATACCATAGTTGTTGCCATACAGATAGGTCCTATGAATGTGCATCGAGCCTTTGTGGATAATGGAAGTTCAGTGAATATCATTTACTACAACACTTATAAGAAATTGGGTTTGCCTGATAAAGATATCGTTAGAGATGATGCATGGATCTATGGTTTCACAGGAAAGGCTGTCAGGGTTATGGGTGTAATTAAACTTCCGATCACACTTGGTGAAGGACTCCTTTCCGTAACTCAAATGGTGGAGTTTATGGTGTTAGATCAATAATCTGCTCATAATGCCCTAGTAGAGAGACCCTTGCTAAAGGAGATGGAGGTGGTCACTTCCATCTATCATTTGACAATGAAGTTCCCTACCCCCAATGGGATCGGTTCAGTTCATGGATCACAGTATGACTCAAGGGAATGTTATCACAGAACTGTCAAGAGTTTCCGTCGCAATGGAAATGGAGGGCACGCCCTCCCTGAGGAAGATGCCCAAGGGATGCTCAAAAATGTTAAGGGGGAGATTCATGCTCATTACATAGTCCAAGAACCAGAAGATGACGACCCTCTATGGAGGGCGTGCCCTCAAGTATTGTTGTTGGAAGAACCCCCTTTAACTGATGAGTTTCACAAAGGGATTGTGGAGGATGTATCAGGAGAAGATTTAGAGGAACTTATCTCAATGAATATCCAAGGAGAGCAACAGGAAGGTCAGAAAGGATTTTTGGAAAGTAGTCATACCCTAGAGGGTGCGCCCTCTAGGGCCCTCTAAGGAGGAAGCGCTTGTTGAGGACCCTCGGCTTTTTGATCCAGTAATTGATCTTGATCCAAGAATCCATGTGCCTAATAAGAAGACAACAACTGCTGAAGAAACAATCCCGATTTTGGTAGATGCAAAAGATCAAAACAAGTTTTTAAAAATTGGGTCACAGCTAGGTGATGAGATAAGAACCCTTACTGAATTTCTTATTGCAAATTTGGATGTGTTTGCTTGGAGTCATGCAGATATGGTTGGAAAAGACCCGGAAGTCACGTGTCATCATTTGAACATATATCCGAACTAGAAGGGAATACGCCAAAAGCGACATGCTGTTAGTGGGGAAAGAGCGGTAGCTTTGAAAGAAGAGGTCGACAGGCTCTTGGATGTCGGGCTGATCAAAGAATCTTTCTACCCTGAATGGTTGGCGAATCCAGTATTGGTTAAGAAACCTAACGGAAAATGGAGGACTTGTGTAGACTTCACAGATTTGAACAAGGCTTGCCCGAAGGATAGCTTTCCCCTTCCAATGATTGATCAGTTGGTAGATGCAACGGCTGGGCATGCTCTCCTAAGCTTTATGGATGCTTAATCAGGTTATAATCAGATTCCTATGTACGAACCAGATCAAGAGCACACCTCCTTCATCACTAATAGAGGACTTTACTGCTACATTGGAATGCCCTTTGGTCTTATCAATGTTGGAGCAACATATCAAAGGTTGGTAAACATGATGTTCAAAGATCAGATAAGGAAGACCATGGAGGTTTTACGTGGATGATATGATTGTCAAGTCTAAGGAAGTAAAAGACCATGTGAGACACTTGGAAAAGATGTTCAATATTTTGAGAAGGTACAAGATGAAGTTGAATCCACAAAAATGTGTCTTTGGTGTTGAGTCTAGAAAGTTTTTGGGCTTTATTGTGAATCATAGGGGGATTGAGGCTAATCCAGAAAAAATCAAGGCACTCCTCGAGATGAAGTCTCCTACTAGTGTGAAGCAGGTTCAAAGTCTCTGTGGACGGATTGCTGCTCTAAATTGTTTTATCTCAAAATCTTCTGATCGTTGCAAAGAGTTCTTCAAAACAATTAGGGGGGTTGGTAGAGATTTTATATGGACTCGTGAATGTGAAGATGCTTTTCGAAAAATCAAGGAGCAACTAGGTAAACCCCCACTCTTGGCCAAGCCTGTGGATGGTGAGGTATTGATTTTATATTTGGTCGTCTCGGATTATTCTATAAGTGTTGTCTTGGTACGGGAAGAGGACGGCTCGCAATCTCCAATCTACTATCTGAGTAAAGGTTTTTGGATGCAGAAACTCGATATACGAGCATGTAGAAGCTAGTTTATGCTTTTATATTGGCTACACGGAAGCTACGTCCCTATTTTCAGGCTCACAAGATTGAAGTCTAAACTGTTTACCCCATGAGGCATATTTTACATAAACCAGAAGCTTCAGGTAGAATATTGAAGTGGGCAATTAAGTTGGGACAATTCGATTTGGAATACACCCCCTGAACGGCAGTCAAGGGGCAAGCCCTAGCTGACTTTATTTTGGAATTTGAAGATGAAAGTGTGGAACGAGAAATCATTTTAGTAAATCCTAGCCCTCGTGAGAAAGAGGCAAGCCCTTCAAGGAAATAGTATCATTTCCCTTGGTGGACCATGTATGTGGATGGAGCGGTCAACAATAATGGAGCAGGAGCAGGAATTGTTTTAACATCTCCCGAAGGTCACCTTCTAATGAGTGTTATTCACTTCAAATTTGTAGTAACCAATAATGAGGCTGAGTATGAGGCACTGATCAATGGTTTGAAGTTAGCTCTGGAGATGAATGTGAAAAATTTGGTGGTGTTCAGCGATTCGAAGTTGGTCATTCAACAGGTTGAAGGAGGGTTCCAGGCTAGAGGACCAAAAACAGAGGCATACATGATGAGTACTCGTCGTTTGATTCAGAGGTTCAATATAGTTAGACTTGAGGGGGGTTCCTCGTGAAGATAACTCCAAAGCGGATGCTTTGGCCAAGTTAGAAAGAGACGCAGTGTTGCTAGGGGCTATTCCGTTGGAGATTCAAGAAATTCCAAGTATTCATGAGATGGAACTAATGGTTGTGGATCAGGCACCCATGATAACTTGGATGACTCCTATTCAAGAATATATACAGAAAGGAATTCTACCCGAAGATAAAGGAGCAGCAAGGCGTTTGAAGTATCAAGATGCAAGGTATGTGGAGTATGATGCAGTGTTATACCGAAGAGGTTTTAACCGACCCTTGTTGAGGTGTGTTGATGGAGATGAGTGCACCTATCTTGAGAGAGGTACATGAAGGTATATGTGGTAATCACTCGGGGGTAGTTCCCTTGCTATGAAGGTGTTGCAGCAAGGCTACTACTGGCCAACCCTGAAGAGTGATGCTATGAAGTTCACAAGGGCGTGTGATCAGTGCCAATGTTTTGAAAACTACTCATCCATTCCCGCTACCTTATTAACCTCCATGATGAGTCCTTGGCCTTTTTCTATATGGGGAATTAATCTCATTGGAGAGCTTCCCACAGCCAAGGGGGTGTTAAGTATGTTGTGGTTGCTGTGGATTATTTTACTAAGTGGGTAGAGGCAATGCCCTTGGCAAAGATCACGACAAAGAAAATAAGGGATTTTGTGTTTAACTCCATTATGTGTAGGTTTGGAATACCGTATAAGCTTGTGTCGGATAATGGAAAACAGTTTGATGGCAAAGAAGTGAGAAAACTATGTGACGATTTGAAGATTAAGAAGGATTTTGCGACAGTCTATAATCCTCAGAGCAATGGAAAAACTGAAGATGTCAATAAGATAATCAAGCATACCCTGAAGACAAAGTTGGAGGAAAACAAGGGTAACTGGCCAGAGGAGCTTCAAATGGTGTTGTGGTCCTATAATACCACACCAAGATCTACTACTGGGGAATCACCATTTATGTTGTCTTATGGCTTTGAAGCAATGGTTCCTGTGGAGGTTGGGTCTAGATCATTCAGAAGGGATCACTATGACAAGGAATCTAATGAGGTTAACCAATGGCTTCATCTTGATTTTCTGGAAGAAACACGTGCAATATCATCTTTAAGGCTAGCTGCATATCAGAAAAGAGTTTCCAGGTTGTATGATCGAAGAGTAAGGGTACGTCGTCTCAGGGTTGGTGATCTTGTGTTGAGAAGGGTAATGCCTCATACAAGGATTTCCAGTCATGGAGTCTTTGGAGCTAATTGGGAAGGACCTTACAAGATCAAGTCCGTACTTTGGGAAGGAACGTTTCACTTGGAAGATTTGGGTGGCAATCATATACCAAGGGCGTGGAATGTGGACCATTTGAAGAAGTATTAGCAATAGGGAGTGATTGTGTACCCCCTATATTATCTATCTAAGTAGACTAGTAGCAATAAAATTCCTCCTAGTCTAGGGGGGTAGTGCATGTACACCCTCTTTAGAGTAGTTGAGATGTTTGCCTTTAATATTTCTCATTTCCCCAAAGAGCATTAGCCTTGGGACCAATGTGATTTTTACACCGGAGCGCATTATATATCGAAGTTTATTTTCAAGATTTTATCAAGACTTTTGAAGATTTATCTATCAAGTGTTTGATTGCTTACAAAATTGAAGACAGTATTAAAGATTTTAAGTCAAGGTAATAAAGTAAGGACGCGTCCTTTATTGGTATTCTTAAGGGCGCGCCCTATATGAATGACATGCAGGTACAAGGTAAATAGAAACATAATATTAAACTTGATGAACGCACCTTCATAAATTTTGAAGACGTTCCTTTCAGGAAAAGGCGCGCCCTCAGCATGGAATAGTAACACAATTTTTTACAACAAAAATGAATCACAAGGAAATGAAATAAGACAGACATAAATATGATAAAAAATTTAATCAACAAGTTACCAAGGGAATAGACCCTTGTCAAGTTATCAAAAGAGGGTTAAGATAAATTACAAATTGCAAGGCTTCAAATGAGGGCATGCACCTCATAATGTTAAAGGTAACAAAAAATTACATGTGCTTCAGGACGCGTCCTGAGCCTGATCAGAAAGAAGAGGAGTGCCTTTGGAAGTGTCGTCGGCCCTGGTTGTGTCGCTTGGAGTAATAATATCTTTTGTAGGGTTACTCTCTTGATCCTTTGGAACAACAGTCTCTTTTTCAGGAGACGCACCCTCAGAGGACGCGTCCTCTTCTTCATCAGGCACAGGTGACACCTCTTCTAGTCCAAGGAAAACCCGTTTTGCCTTGATTTCAACAGCTTCATCAGTTTTGAATTTGGAAATCCACTGCACGGTTTCCTCACCAAATTTGGAAAAGTTGTAGTCAGGATCTTGAGCCAGAAATCCTGAAACATAGTTTCTGAAACCCTTTTTGAAGGGCGCGCCCTCAATTTTCTTCTTTTCCTTCGCCCAACCATTTTGTTGATCTTCTGTGAGCTCAGCTACTTGTTCTTTCAATTTACGGTTTTCCTCTTTGAGGTTGTCAATAGTAGCACTTAACCCATTTGCAACCTCCTCTTGAGTCTTCAACTCACTCTCATAATAGTCTTTCTTTTGCTGAAGATTATCTTTTAGCTTGGAGATGACTTTGTCACGGTCTTCCACTTTCTTGGACAACATGTATTTTTCTTTCTCCAAGGCATTAAGGCGCGCCCCATCTTCCTGTAGGGTTGATTGCCTGTGAAGGGCAGAGACGAGAATTTCAGAAGATGCCTTGATGATAGCCTCTTTTTCTCTTATTGGGTCTCTGTTTCTCCATGTCATCATCAGAGACATATAGGATGGCCAATGAACTTAAGGTAGTCGAGACCAAGGAGAATGAGGAAGACTTAATCTTCTTAGAGGACGCGTCCTCTAGAGTAGTAACAACATCAGGAATTTCTTTCCTTTTCCTATCTTTATTCTTTTCCAAGTCGATCACTATTTGAGGTCTTTTTGCCTCAGTTTATGGTTTCTTCGTATCCTTCTTGTGAGAACGCGCCCTTACATGCTTTCCAGTTTTGACTGCAGGGGCAACGCCCATTTCCAGACCCCATCCGCTTGGAAGACCATCCATACCTGAGTATATAAAATAATAAAAGCATTAAGGCGCGCCCATAAAAGGGAATATAATCATAGTTACAAAGCAAATAATGCGCAAGGTCAAGTAAAGAATTTAAAGTATAAAGGATAAAGGATGGACGGATATAACTAGGTTAATCATGTTTATACTAATTACCCGGCCTAGAGAGCGCTCCTTCAGTAACGTAGGCGCCCGCTTCAGTTTCGTCCACTTCATCCTCTTTTTCTTCATCGGAATCGCAGTCTTTAGATCCTTTGATGGGAACTCCCTTTCTAAAGCGTTGAAAGGGAATAATGGATCCCACCTCTTTTCTAAGGATTCCAACTCTTTTGAGGTTGTCCTCAGTAACCAAAGATTTTAGGTGGAACCTTGAAGGTGGAAGGGATGTGATTTTGTTAGCTCTATTCTTTGCTTCGCCAAAAAGTTCTTTTGTGTTTCTATTGTCTAAGAAAATTAAAAAATATTAGGAAAATGAATAAACAAAAAGGAGCAGACCTCAAAGGTCGCACCCTAAGTAAAGAAATATAAAAAGAAGGCGCGTCCTTACTATAATTGCAGTTGAAGACCACCCTTATTCTTTCAACATTCCAAAGGTAGAAGAAAGGTTTCTTCCAATTCTTCTCATGCCTAACCTTTCCACTAGAAAACCATAACTTATTGTGTTTATGTTGTGCGGTTAGGAAGAAATGCCCTTTGTGACTCTTTCTGATGGCAAAGAAATAACTAAATTCTTCCATAGTGGGTTGAGTTGAGTTCTCATCATGATAGAGGATGAAGAGTGTAAGCGCTAACTTAAAGGAGTTATGAGACAGTTGCATTGGAGCGACATCGTGCCATTCAAGTATGCTTATGAAATAAGGGTGAAGAGGCACGCCCACACCTAATGATAACAAATTAGGTGATGTTACCATTTGAGGGATTGCGAATCCAAGCCAATTGAAAATGTGAGGACTCATAAGGGATGGAGTACGCGCCCATTGACCCTCCATTCCATAGTAAATCATGCTCCGTGTAATCTCGGCTACAAACACCGTAGAAGATATTCCAACACAGAACAATTTAATGTTTTGTTTTCTCATTCTTCTTTTGTCAGTTTCATTAAGTGTATCCTCATATTCTCCCCAATCAAAGTCAATTTCTTCTTGGGTAACTTCAGGATGAATGTATGAGTTGGGTAAAGCATCGGGAGGAGGTTGGCGATCGCTTTCATTAATATCAGGATAAGGACTATCTTAGGACACGTCCTATGGATCAGATTCTTCATCATTGTAATTGGACGCGCCCTCAGATTCTGAAGATTCTATTTGTTTTTCGTTTCTTTTTCGAGAGACGTTGGCATCTATGTCTTCTGTGACCTCTTCTCCCTCATCTATAACATGTCTGAATTTATGAGGACGCGCCCTACTATGTTGGCTAGTTACTTCAGGATTGACATCATCTACATGAGGAATGGACGAATTGGAGTTGGTAGGAGAAGACATGATTTTAGTGGTATCTCTGAAATGTGATACTCCTGGTAGGTACTTTACAGCTTGAATGTGAAAATTTTGGATTGAAGACGAGCTTGGAGTTGGGAAATAAATTGGAGAATAATAAATTCCAATTCGCTTGTTAAACTCCTTGAATGGGTGAAAATGAGAGGACGCACCCTTACCCTCCAGCAGAAAAATAAAGAAATATGGTAAGGACGCGCCCTGAAAGCAAAATAAAATTCAAAAGACAAGTAGAATTATATCGAAATATGATGATGATAGAAGAATCCGAATAAAATATTAACAGGGGTGTATCCTGGGTATATTAAGTATAATATAAAGATTGTGAGGAGGTCGTGCAGCGCAAATCTACATCTTAATCTTGCTACACGTCCTAATTTATAAAGGCAACGATTTAAAGGAATTTGAAGATACGGAGTCTAAATAAAAATTTAGCCTAAAAAAGGCGTGTCCTAAGAAAATCTATATGCAATTGAAGACTATTGGGACTTGGTGAATTTATAGCTAAAGCTTTGCATGACAAAGGGTGTGTTTTACATACAAGACGCGCCTTAAGATGACATTTATTATTTGGACGACAAAAACATAATTGAAATCCAAGACGTTGCACATAAAAGATCAAAACAATATAGATATAAATATAAATACATACATTTCATCAAGAACACATAAAAAACTCAACGGTCACATTATCGATTTGGGCAAATTACACGGTGAAAACACGAAATGAAGATATGAAATTGTACCTTTTAAGTTGCTAAACAAGACCCAATAAGAGAAACGTCGAAAACGGGAAGCTTTGGCCGGATTTTTGCTCGAAAAAATGAAGTGCGACGGTTTTTTAATTCTCTGGAATAAAATAGTAAAGTGAAAATGGTAAAGTGACTTTTAGGTATTTATAGGCGAAAGATCGCCTAGTGGAGGACATATGTCAAACATGTGTGACATAATGGTAAATGAAGGACGTGTGGGCGCACCTTGTTCGATAAAGGATTAGAAAATTTTGGGAAAAAGGTTTTAAAGAAATTCAATGTATTGTATTTAACTTCACACTGAATTGGGGGTAGTTGTTATAGCCAAAATTTGATATCGGGTTTTTAGGTTAGATTCAGGTCAAGTAGGATTCAATTGGAGATATCCAAGGTGCAATTAGGGATTGAACTGGTACAAGGGAAGCTCAGGGCTTGACCTCATAAGGGAGAGGGCGTGTCCATTTGGCCGTCCAACCCCTAAGGACGCGTCCTCTTGGCGTGGACTAACAATTTGGATGCGCCCTCTAGGCCGTCTATCCCTTGAGGGCGCATCCTCTTGACATGAAATGACAATTTTACAATGAAGGATGGTTCTATTGGCTTAGTGTTGACAAGTTATTGAATACTTCTCCCTTAGGATGTGCCCTAATGGAGGTATGTCTGTTGTTGAAGGCTTCTAGGGGTATGCCTGATGATTGAAGGCCTCCTCCTATATTCAATGGGCGCGTCCTCGTTGGGGATGTGGGGTGAACCTTGGTGTGTGTTTTGGGAGCTCTGTTCTTGTACTCAATGGATGCGTTCTGGTTGGAGAACTTTGGAGTAATACTGTACTATGCACCCAAACGCTTGGGATCACTTGTCCTACAATCTGGTGGGTGCTTCTCATTCGGGGGACAAGGATGCGTCTGGCATTTGGGGTAAGTCATAGCTATACATGCGTCTATGAAATAAGGAAATAGTTGGTAATGGAAAGGACTAGTCCTCGACGGGGGAAGTTTTCTTGTCCATGAAGTCCTGACGTCATAAACGAGCATTGGGCCTTCGTGACTAAGCCTCATCGTTGGACATTCCTAAAGTGAGTCAGAGTCTAATTATGGAAGACGGTAGAAGACTCCTTCATGGGTTTCGGAAATCATAGACCAAGCCCATTAAGGTAACTTCCTCTCCAAGAACTACGTTGGCTTGATCCCCTATATAAAGGGGTACGTAGGCACATTATAAGGGGTCGAAAGTTGAGAGCTCTAAGGCAGCCAACATAAACCCTAAGCAATCTCAACCACCAATTAAACACAACTACCATACTCCGACGGATTCACCACCTAAGGACCACCGTTGTAGATATTAATTCCGACGACAAACCTCAAAATTTGTTAATACCAAATTCCTCCGTTAACAATGATTATCGTTTATAAGTAGATAGAGTATGAAGTAGAGGAAAATCGTTTTACATTACTCACTATTTTATTGTTTCACATTAAGATATACTATCATCAATATACTTATATAAAGGAGAAGACGAGTGCGGTGATGTGACGCTTCTCAAATCGCTTCGATCTATTTTTCTAATGTTCTTAAATTTTTGAGATATTAATTGTAAAAATTCGAAAATATCTCAATTGACTTTAAAATCTTTACTAATGGAGGAAACTAAATATACAATTTTAATATTCTCACATTTAAAATCTTTAATAATAGAGGAAACGAAATATATAAGACTTATAGTAATAGAGGAAACTAAATTTACAATTTGAGGAAATGAAATATATAAGCCTTTAAGATCTTTACTAATTGAGGAAACTAAATATACAATATTAATATTCTTTTAAATTTTTTATTAGAAAATATTTCAATTTTCTTTTAAATCTTTAGTAATGAAATTCTAAATTATCTTATATTCACCTTTGCTTTCTTTTTAAGTCAAATTACTATCTTAATATTCTACTAAAATTTATCTTCAAATCAAATTATCATATTGATATTCTCTTTAACTCAAATTTGCCATATTAATATTTTCATATATGGCTTTGTAATAATTTCTTTAAAATCTTTACTAATAGAGAAAACTAAATATACAATTTTAATATTCTTGCCTTATTAGAAAATATCTCATTTTATTTTAAATCTACGACTAATGAAGGAAACTAAATATACAATTTTAATATTTTTGCATTTAAAGTATTTACTAATGGAGGAAACTAAATATATTATTTTAATATTTTTCTAAATTTTTTATTTATAAATATACTTACTAATATAGAAACTAAATATATTATCTTAATATTCTCCTAGACTGTTTATTTAAGTCAAATTTTATTTATGAATTTTTCTAATATTCTCAAAATTTTGAACTAATAAATATTAAAAACTAGAAAAAAAATTAACACCTTACATTGAACTTTCCTTTATTACCATCTTAATATCATCATCTCCTAAACTTTCTTTTCAAATATAAATTTTTAATTTAATATTTTTCTAAACTTTCTCTTCAAGTCAAATTTAAAATCTCCTCAATATTTATATATTTTTCTATATATATCATTAATGGAAAATCGCGATCTTTTTTTGTGATAAAACTCTTACATTTGTTATACAAAATTTTCGTATATACGATACTTTCATGTTTAGACCGGTCTTGCATAACAAGTTAAGAATTTTTTTTCTAATTTTGTCAAAATTTTGAATTAATAATATCAAAACTTAGAAAAAAAATTCATTACCTTTTAAATCTTTACTAATGGAGGAAACTAAATATACAATTTTAATATTATTGTCTTTAAAATCTTGAAAAATGGAGGAAAGTAAATATACAATTTAAATACATCCTATTAAATTTTCGATTAGAAAAAATCTCATTTGCCTTTTAAATATTTACTAATGGAATAAACTAAATATAAAATTTTAATATTATTGTCTTTAAAATCTTTACAAATGGTGGAAAGTAAATATACAATTTAAATATTCTACTAAATTTTCGATTAAAAAAACATCTCAATTGTATTTTAAATCTTTCCCAAGTGAGGAAAACTAAATATGTCATATTAATATTCTTGCATTTAAATCTTTAGTAATGGAGAAATTAAATATACAATTTTAATATTTTAATAAATTTTTTATTTATTAATATACTTGTTAATCAATATCATTATCTTTTTAATTATTTTATCATATTTATCATTTATCTTTTATCTTTATATAAAGGAAAATTGTCTAGCGCTCTCAAATCGTCTGTATTATATTTATCTATTTTTCTAGAGCACCTCTATTTAAAATAATAATAAATTAATTTTCTTTTTTAACTTATAATTCAAAAAAATTGAAGTAATAAAAATTAAAATTTTCTTTTTTAACTTATAATTCATAAAAAGAGAAACTTATACAATATAAGTTATTCAGAAATTATGAATGTAATCAAATTCTACAGTCAGTTGACTATATCTATAAATCTATAAATATAAATTTTATTAAATTCTAGAATCTATATAAATAAATTATAAGAATTAAGAAGAAGATGTCAACTATAAAGATATATGAACAGAAGTCAAAGTTTCAAAGTTCGCATGTATTACGACATTTTGCACATATCAATTCTAATTCACACAAATGTACTCAGACTCTACGGTAGATTATAAGGTGGAGATTTTTCACCATCAAATTTAGTTTTTATATTATTTTGATAAAATTTTTGGTATTTATTCTCTCTTTTTATATGTTTTTTTTTCGAATTTTCTCTAATTCTTCAATATAGTACATCTCATCGTTATTAAATATAGTTTCTGGTCCAAAATTCTTCAAAAAAATTTTAAAAAATTATCTTCAAAACTATAAAAGTAATTTTTTGTAAATATTGTATTATATATCATGAAAACAAAATAAATTTGAAAATCATGTAATTTATACATTAGAGTAATGTTAATGTGCTATCTTTTAAATTTTTTAACAATGAGAGTGCGACTCATTGGGAGAAAACATTTTTAAACGGAGAGCGGTTCATTAAGAGCATCGTATTATATTAAGTATTGATGTTATATTATGTATTTAAAATTAAGTTGGGATTTAAATTTTGAAAAAAAATATAAAGCTAATCAATATAATAATATTCGATATAATATTAAAATAATGAAAATATTAAACAATTGCATTTTTATATTTATTCAAAATTTTCGTCAATGATCAAGACGACACGGAAAATTAAAAAAAAACTTACGTTAGAAATATTATTTAAAACATATTTTGTAGAATTTTTTTAAAAAAATTATTATAAGTCCACTGTGAATCACGATTTAATAAACTAGTTTTGATGTAAAAGAAGCAAATATATGAGAAAATTATTATATCAAGATTATCACGAAAACTTTGCAGATGTGCGGGAAAGTAAAGAGACTAGACAGCTTAGTTTTGTCGGTTAAATGACGAATCTGCTTTATCCCCAACTTTTAGCCTGTAAGGCATGCTCATGTGTTTTTTTATTTTGGAAAATGTTAATAGTCTTCAAATTCGTTCTCAAATTTGTCCGCAAATATTATGTGTCAAAATTTGATTGATACTAATTTAATTAATTATGATGAACCCTACGTTCACATAAATTTCATCAATTGAATCTCAAAACTACCATATTAGCCATGTTAAATCATTCGAGAACTTTATTCGAGAAGTATTTTGAAATCTATAGCATTACTCTTTTTTGTTACTAAATACTGTGGATAAATATATACTCCATCTGTCCCGTTGATTAGTATACATTGGGTTCAGACACAGAGATCAAGAAAATGTATAAAAAATGAGTAAAGTTAAATGAAAAGTGGGTAAAGTGATGTGACCTATCAATATTTAATAATAGATTTGAGATAGTGGAAGAAAATAATGGATGTAATAGTGTTTTAAATTATTATAGAATAGAGATAGTAGAGAAAAGTAGTGGGTGTAATGTGTTTTATATTATTAAAAGTTATTATTTTTGGAATGTATAAAAATGAGAGGAACCTTTCAAAATGAAAACTGTATAGAAATGAAAGAGATTGGAATACTAGTTTATAAGTTATAACTAGATAGATGGTAGATACGTGTCAGCATAACATGCAGTTTTTGTTTACTTGCACGCAATACATGTTACAAATAAAAAAACTAGAATAATGTTTACTAAATACATGATAAGAATGCAATGATTTAAGCAAATAAAAAAATAGAACATTAACAAAAAAAAAAGGTAACACATGATGAAGGAAAAACGTAAACAAAGTAAAATGTATCATCATTAGCTAATCCCTAATTATCCTGGTCCACAAAATGGTTAGTCAAACCGATGTTATAACTTGCATGGACAAAATAGCAGGAGGTAGCGAGTCAATAAAAATGGTTAAACCCCAAATGAATAATGTCAATAGTCAGGAATGGAAATCATTAATTAGGGATGATGAGTTGTGTGCGAGACCATGGATGGACAATGTTTGCTACTTTGAAACGCATCTTTACAATTAAAATATAGTTGAGGCAATGCCCACAAAACGCGGTATTCGGCATTAGCATAAGTGTAGTGTTCCAGGTACAAAAATTGGTACAAAAAATTATTATAAAATGACATGACATGAGTGATGTGACAGTTTGAAATATTTTAATTGGTGTTGTTGGTGTAAATGCAGGGGGTTCACTTATTATTATAACGAATCAGGAATTGCCACGTTATTTGGTAACAATTTTTTGTATCAAATTTTGTATCTCTAGCATTTTCCTTAACATAACGCCGCCCTCGGTTAACTTGCCTTTCAAAAAGCACCTGTGAGTCTGTGTGCCCTGTTCGCATCCTCTATATAACCTAAATAATCGTCAACACCAACAACCCCAACATATCTTTACCTGCTACTAATACTCTATATTTACATCAACTTCTCCTATCTATACCAATCACATATTTCTCTCTTATCTAAATTATTTGAGTAGATCAAACTATACTGTTTTATCATGGACAAGAATGATCAAACCCGGCCACAAGGTTTGTGTTACTATTTTTTCTTGAATGTTTTTTTTATTTGTTTTTACTTAACTAATTACAATTCTTTTATTTTATGTTTGTAGCAGCATATGAAGCTCCAGCACCGGCAGGATACCCAGCAAAAGATGGGGGTGGTGCACCTGCTGGACCAGTAGAAACTGAAACCAGAGGTGATGGATTTTGGAAAGGTTGTTGTGCTGCCCTGTGTTGTTGTTGCGTTCTGGATGCCTGTTTCTGATCATCCATACCACATATATATATATATATATATATATATATATATATATATATATATATATATATATATCAGGGGTCTTTGATCAGCTGCTTAAATCTGTGGATGTTCAGTGTGTATTCATAGAGCTGGATCATCTGGTTGAATTATTATTGGTTTTATGTATATATGTTTAGTACTGTGAGTGGAAAACAATTTACAAGAGAGGAAGCTGGATGGATTTTGTTATATTCCCTACTTTCTTTTATTTGATTTGTGCTTTTATGTCATGACACTTCTGCATATTTTGTACAAAGGGATCGATTTACACTTTGTTCTTTTAATATTTTCGATTCGATCCAGATACATATGCCTTCATATTTTTGAAGTCAACCTACATACCTGAATAAGCATGCAACTATACCAACCATAAAAGTTCACAATATGATCACCCCAGAGAAGATATTCGGGGTTTTTCCAATTCTAGAAGTCTTTTTCCATTTTTTAGTTTAAGAGTTTCACTCCTTTTCACTGTACCAAGATCATCTCTAATAAACTCTTTATATGAGCTCTTGAGTGAGAAAATAAAGAGGATCGCAAAAATTTGAGCTCTAAGAATCTTTTAGAGGCTCTTTAAAGAGCTCATTCTCTCTCCTCACTTTTAAGAGCATTCTTGTTTTTACTAATAAAATATTCCTTTCCTCCAATTGTTTCTCCACTTGAATTCAAATCTTTTTTGTAGCGGACTTGCAAGTTAAGAACAACTGTAAAGAGTATTGTTGAAATTTACACAAAAATCAATGTAATAACTTACTAAAAACATATTTGTTTATATTATTTTAAGAGTGAACTAAGTAACTGTTGGAGATACTCTAACAGAATAAGAACATCTCTAAGAGATTGTTATCTTGACTCTTAAGTTGAGATTCGAGAAGAGAGAAGAAAAATTTATGCTCCAAGAGACTCTTAGCCATTCCTAAATTCACTAAAAATGTAACATTTCTCCTCAATTTTAAGAGCTCCTTCCCACTCCTAACTAATATTTTATAACAAATTCATTAGATACACACTCTCTCCCCCACTTTTCTTTTGTATGTTCATGAATTCAACTTGCTTTTAATAATATAAAATTAAATAAGAAATGAGTATAAAGAATATTGTTGGAGATGGATGTACATTAAATTACTAAAAACTAATATTTTATATTATATTTAAGAGCAATTTAAGAGTCTCTTGGAGATGCTCTAAGAGCCTCAAATACAATACTGCCTAAAATTGATTAGAATTTATATTATATGTACTAATGTAACATAACAAGACAAATGTTCTTTGGTTATTGTCCTCAAGCTTAGTTGCTTCTCCATCTTTCCGTCTTCCTCGTTGAAGAACCAATTAGCTTCTCAAAGATGCTTTATTGAACCATTTTTGCTTAGAATATGTAGTAAACATCAATGCTCAACACATTGCACCGACTGTATTGCCACTTGTCATTGTGATCAAACAACACTACAAGGAGCCAGCAGCAAAATCCTGACCACCGCATAACAAATGTCTTACAAATTAAAAGAAGCAACAATTTGTAGAAAGCCATAAGCACCTAACAGTAACACCTTCCGGCTCCAATTTATACAACTCAATTTGTTAGATGTTTCATTAGTCCTATTTATACATGGTACTACCACGGTTCCAGAAAGCACAAAGAGGTAAAAGCCGTTACTATAACCTATGACCATTACTACAGTCATCAGTAGACATTTTAATCCCTCGATTTCAATGTCAACTGCAAACTTGCATTCTAAGAAAACATTGTGGTAAGAAGAAAGACCAAATAAAAATAAGCATCCTATAAATTCAATTTTTCACATGGACTAAAACAAAATTAACCTAAAAAAAATAAATGTAGATCCACGATAAACAAAGGATATTTTATACAGCATCACACGATCAAATATAAATAAGCATCCCCTAAACTCAAATTTTAACATGGACAAAAATGAACTGACCTTAAAAAAATCTAGATTTAGTCAACATAAGATATTTTATACAGGATCACACCGATGTCGTAACATACATGAAGAACTAAGCGGATACTATAAAACTAAAACAAGATTGAGTAAAGAAGTTAATTTAACAATAAGTAGAACTCCGATGATAAGCATAAGGCCTAAAAGCCTTATATTCTTTTCTATATTTCTGCATATAAAGAAGACTTAAAACTATATAAGAAAAAATCTATGAAAACCTATTGGTTATCCATATTTTTCGTAGTCTTTTACCTGCTCCAATCTTATTTGCCACATATTTACCTAATCAGTCACTCCATAGATTTTAATGACAAAATCCTAAAGTAACACAAACAAAATAAATAAGAAAAACAAAAGGAAATCTTTTTTTAAACAAACACAAATTAACAACTCTTTCTAAATTTTAAGAGCAACATTACATAAAAGTTTTCTGTAGTGAGGTTGACTCGCACCTAATACACACATTCTATTGAATCCATTTTAAATTGCATTATACATTATCATTTTTACTGAAATCTCTACTACTTGATTATATGATGAAAATCAAAACGTGCAAGAATATCAAGCCCAGTGATACATACACTTTACATCCATATCAAACTGATGGGAGTGAACATGTTGAATAGACCCGCATGACTTTTCAATCAAACTTAACCACAATAAACGATCTCTACATACAATTTCACTGGTAAAGGATAACAGCAAACCTCCATTTTCTTGGGCTAAAACTTAAAGAACTCTACTATAGAAGCAATCACATGTGATGAAACAAAAAGCAAGGGGCTAACACACGTGTGACAAGATTTATTTACTTCAGAATCGAATCTCATTCACAGTCAGGAACTTTGAATCTCCTTGTAGCTATTTGATCAGCAAACGTAATAATTAAGAACTTTAATTTTATGTGTTAATTTCATGTATTCCTTTGAGCCTTTCCACTTTGGTTGAGGCCAGCCAACTTGCAGATTAAGAAATCTACAGGTTTTAATTGCAAGGACCATACCGAGTAATCATTTGAATAGATACCAATGAGGTCTTAACTTCCAATTAAAAAATCATGAATAAGAAGTATATTGTACAGATATAAGCCATGGTAAATGCCCACACACAGACCAAATGACATATCTATGTATAATTACACCAGCCCTGTGAATATAAAAGTTACTAATTGAAAAAATTCAAGCTCATTACTATTACAGGCCAACACCTTGCTTTCATAGAGCCTGCACTAAATTCACATTTTAAAACTTGAAATTTTAAATAAATTGGTTAGTAAATGGCACCTTGATCGTTGGTGCGTAAATCCTGTCAAACTGAAACCGTGTTTTTTGAATTTCCCACGCCAAGGATTCCAAGTTCTCCATCCTTGAATGCATAGTTGAATAACTCATCGATGTCTCTGCCTTGATGAAAGGGCAACAGCGGAATAACACCCTAATATTTCCCAATGAGAAACCAGAATTAGCATTCGCCATTCAGGAATAACTGTATGAATATACAAATTATAGGCTACTATAGTAAACCGTTCAGATCCTTAACTTCATTATGAAGCTTTCTTCGCTTTGCTTGTTATTCAGTATTTCACTGTACTTTACCTTCAGATCCGCACACTGAGAAACTGCAAAGTGACCATAAACGTGAATGCATATTTTACAATTTATATGTCATTCTGCGATTAAATGTGACCCAACATACCAAACTTTTAAACTGTAAGAGGCATTTTATTCAACTCAAGAACTGAATCGACACATTCATGTGCTTTCAGCAAATGCTTGGAGTGTTCCTGGTCAATTGTTTACATAAATTTTAAACATAAGATTCTCATTGCAAAGAGCAGAAGAATGTTTTACAGACAGAAACAAAGTTCATACCTTTATCTTATGTCCCAACTAACTTGCAGTTACAACCCAGAACTTGTTAACATGCTCGTACTTGGTCGAGACGTCCTTCGTTCTTCTGCTTGCTTCTCTACAGTCTGATCTGAGTACAACCAAAAAATAGTCAGAGAAGCAGCTGTAACATGTTCACGAGTCACATATATATAACAAATTCAGTGAGGATAAAATTCATAATATGGAGGCATTTACCTTGTTCTACAGCTGGAAGCAAACAGAAACATCAGCGCGAATTTGGCAAACTTTAATTTCCTTATTTCTTGATCACGTGTGCATAATTCTGATTACAGAGTGCATACATGGACTGGAGGAATCCTGATATATGATAAGGATGTGATATACCATATTTTTTAATAAAAAAAATAGAAGTAATTGGTAAACGTACAGTAATTGCAGAGTCATAGGCGCTAGATCAAGGCAACAGGAAATAAAGGCAATATAATATCATCAGCGGATGAACAAGTTACATGTGTATTAACTGATCTATGATTCATTATTAAATTGAAGTGCATGTACTCTCTTTATAAGCGATAGATATTTATATATTCTGGCTTGGGACCTTGGTTTAATACTGAATGCAATCAATCCTGTAATTTACTTGCCACTGTTCCGCAGTTGGTGTTCTGTTTTGCCCTAAAAAATTCTTTCTTTCATTTTTGTTATTAAAAGCTGAAAACTAAATGGTATGCTTGCCTCTTTGTTACTTTGTAAAACTTATTCAAATGTCATCGCCCCTGTTCCAAGGTTCAAAGTGAATTTTATAAGGCATGTGAGAAAGGGATCCGCAAAACTAAGCGAGTTGGTTCTTAGAAATTCTTTGATCACCAGTCCATATCCCCCCTTTTCCACAATAAACATATTGTTAAAACTATACTCTATTAGGTCCTGGGAGCCAACATATGAGGACTCTATTACTTTAATTCCTCAATTACCAGTTGTAGCAGCCTATGTCTATCGCAGGTAAATGAAGCTTGCAGTACCCTTATTTGTAATACATGTCTTATAATTAAATGCCACAGAAGCTATCCTTTAGGGCTATCTTTTTGTTCGTTCTTTCTGTAAAATGTTAATGTCCAATAGCAGGGGGCCTAAATTTGTTTCTCAAATTGCATTATTTACTCTTTCCTTTTCTCAATTACTTTTCGACTACAACTGTATTATTTCACGGAGAATTCCTCCGTGAAATCATTTTAGTATGACACTTGTTTCTAAATCGAAATGATGAAATCAACAAAAATGCCACATTACAATATTTAAACTCCCTAATTTAAATATTATGAAATCACAGGTTTCAGTATGACATTTGTTTCAGTCTGACGTTTGGGGAACCATAAGTACCGGTGATAAACCGTTCTCTATACGGCTCTATCTATATTCCATATTAATCCAACCAATGTAAACTGTCCGCAGACACAAAACCCTCAACCAACAATTCATTCATTATCACTGTTCATTTCATCAAGCCAGTAGATTCTTATTTATTCAAATTCAAGTGAATTCATGAAACCTCGAATTTCACAAATCAGGCAATCCACAAATACCAACAACATACTTTAAGTGCCGCAATTAACCGGTAAAATTAAACCATACAAGAACAAAAGAAGTTTGTTTATCCATACCTGCACATCAAGTATTTCCCGCCCCAGTCTCTGGATTCTCACTTTCTGTTTCTCAAACCACTAAATCAAACTATGGCACTTCTGCTCTCTCGAGCTCCGAGCATAAAATCACGGGATGCGTGTGTAGGGAGCATTTGGACAGTGCACGCGCGGTCTGAACATGGGTGAAATATCTTTTAACATGGAATAAAATGCTATTAACACAAAAGTTGTACTATACATGTTAAAACACTCAACAGAAGCGAAACGCAGAGAGGCCTAAACTGACACAACACACTTTTATGAAGCTGAATATCATTGTTCCTCTATTTTTTATCCCTTTAATTTATATGCTCATTTTTACCAAGTTCTACGGAATCAACAAAGACAACCAAAAATCCAAAACAAAAACCGAGAACCAAAAAGTCCAAAGAACACAGAAGAAACATCAATGGATTCATAAATTCAAAAACACGAGGCAAGAATATTATTGCATAATATCCACACTTACTAATCAGTGAATATTCTAATATCCCTCTTTCGATGGCCAGCACTGATGACTTCAATATCACCAAAACCGCAGAAACAACCTACAATTTGCATAATCCAAACGTCAAAACTGGTTCTGTTTCAACCCTGCGTAGTTTTGCTACATACATGTGCACCAAGTCTTGCAAAGATACCTGAGAGAGTGTTGACATCATCGGCACGGCTTGGGAGTGCAGCCTGTTTAACAAATTGGAAGTCATACTTTGGAATGCAAGAAACAACCTCAGCCTCACCAAGCTCCTGAACACCAGTTGTTGCAAGAAAAAGTAGCCTTAGATTACTTGCCACAGGCCTGTATAGATATATATTTTAAGTAACCTTGACATTCCTAAGGGTGTAGACCATGCCCTAGGTCAAAATGTAAGTAATCAGAAAATCTAAATTACCAAAACAATATGTTCACCCACAAAATTCAGAATTCCAAAAACAGAATAATATAATTAGATAGAGCACTAATTACCGCGTATAGATTCCCAATTTTCACCAATTTAAGTGAATTAATCAAATCCCAAATGCCAGATAAAATAATGAAAAATCATGGCGCACACTCCTAAGATCCTCCAAATAATACACAGCTGGAATAATTCACATGACAAATTTAACAAAAGAGCACATAAGTTACAGGGCCAGACCACACAAATTTTGACAATAATCAACCGGGAAGTAATTGAAAATAATTTGCATTCACAATCCTTAGGAATCCAAGTAGCACGAAGCAATCACACTAATCCAAACCAAGGAGAGTAAATTCGCAATCCAGTGATTCTACTACTTACCTGGTACATGTGGAGGATTGAGCTCATCATCCATAGACACGCCAGAAGCCAAGAAGCCAATCCACAGGCAGGCAACGGAGGGTGAAGGGTCGATGATTTCCCAGGAACCCTAGCCCCTTGCGAATAGGAATACACACAACACTGGGTCAGCCCGTCAGCAAATAAATTTTAAAGGGGCAATTCTGTCTTTTCACAACATTAAAAAATCTCACAATTTTTTCACCTTGTTGGCGTATTATATATAGAACTAGTTGATAAAGCCGCGCTTCGCGGCGGCGTTATAAACTATTCTACGGTCATTACTCATTTCTCCTTAATAAGCCGTCCACCCGTTAAATATGTTTCTCATGTTAAGATCGAAATTCTAATTTTAACATATTGAATATATGTCTTATATATTAATTTTCTCCTTGATAAAACACCTTAAATATAATTTCGCAGTCCTATTTTACTTCTAATAGAATTTTTAACAATGTCTTACAAACACTAATTCTACTTCCGACAACAGAACTTTGCACTAATTATAAATTCGAACTCTTCTACCCTATAAATTCGAACACATATTCTACTTAGTATTAACAATGTCTTACAAACACTTATTCTACTTTCGATAGAACTTTGCATTACTTATAAATTCGAACTCTTCTACCCTATAAATTCGAACACCTATTCTACTTGGCATAAAACTCTTATTTATACGTCACCTATAAATTCGAACTCCTATTCTACTTATAATATGTTAAAGGATATTTTTTAATTTTTTAGTTTTAAAAATTCTAAAACTCTAACTTAGAAAATTAGATTTGAGCGATCTTAGAGGCTCCACCTCACCTCCCGCATATCCTCCTTTATATATATATATTGAAGATTCCTGCATATGCATAATGCATATGAAGTCGTCCACGTGAAAACAGTAGCACTTAAATAAAAAATATAGGACCTACACTAGTGGATATATCATAGATTTAAATAATTTGATACATATAAGGTACTGATTACAAATAATTTGATTCAACAGCTTTCTTTTTTCTAATTAATTTGATTGAAGTGATCGGCTTTCTTTGAACCAATTTAACTATTGACACGAACTTTAAAGTACAAAAACATACCTACCTAAAGTTAATTTGAAGTTTAAAACCTTTTTATCAGACAAAATATTAGGTTTAAATTTTTATTTGATAGAAAATTGTAAGTGAATTTTTACTAAATGATTGAGGGGAGTACATGATGGGTAAGCCGCGAGAGCATATATATCAAATAGCAAAATGGATATAGTCATTTTTATAATATGACATCAAAATTTATTTTTAATGCTAAAAATTAAACATTCCAATGCTAATTGTATTTTACAATCAATAATTTTCATTTATTTAATAACATTTACTCTAACTCATCTAAATTTAATATAAAGTATACCAATTTGCTTTATCAATATAATTGATTTATGATGTAATTAGATGCACAAATATGCATTTTTGAATAAAAATTTGGCACTAAACGTATTTTTACTAATATTTGCATCTAAATATGCTATATCTTTGAAATTAATATTTTTTATGTTTGATTATAAAATATAATAAGGGTATCAAATTTGATTGGACTTGCTCAGACTGGCATATGTGTATGTTAGGGAGTGGGACATTGTTCATCTATTTTATCCCTTTATTATGGGGTTTATGATCTAGTTGGTCACTGAAGTCAGCTTAATGTATCAAGTTGATCACTAAACTCAAATTGGACTCAAACACGTCACTAACTTGAATCAATTGTTAAGTCCGTTAAATGGGTTGACTTTTTTAAACGGAAATTGTTGACCTGGTATGTTATCCAAGTGGCTAACGTTTGTTAACTTAACTATAGATAGTTAATTAAAATTTAAGCAAAGCCCAGTTTAAAATTGATTAAAGTTGAAATATAACAAAAATAAAACATACAAACAATATTACAGTTGCAATTGAATCAGGGGATGTAAAACCCTAACTCCAAAATTAGAAATTGACGATTCATCTTAAAGATATTCGAGTGCATCTCAATTAGTAAGGTGTGTTTGTATTAACATATTACTATCGATTGCATATCATAAATCGATTGTGTATTATATATTGATTGTAGTGTATATATCAATTAGTAATTTCGATTTTATAGGATTTCAACAAGGGTTAATGTTTATGTATATCATCATGGTCAGAATGACTTAGACTGATGTGAAAATGATGGCGACTCATAGGAGAACGATTGAGTTCAAGCAATTTTCGGTTAAAAAAATCATCCCATTTAACGAATTTAACAATTGATTCAAGTTAATAACATGCTCGAGTCCAATTTGAGTTCAGTGACAAATTTGATACATTAAGCTGACTTTAGTGACCAACTAGACATTAACCCCTTTATTATGGACATAATAAAAGGACCGTCACTTTCTACATATCAATGTTTGTAGAGGGGCGGAAGGCATAACAAAATAATCAACCAAAACCTATTAATAAACATTATAATAATGTCAAAATCTCGTCACACTTGGTTCAAGATAATTTAAAATGTAAAAAATCATCTACTTAAAGAAAAAATGCTCCATAAATAAGATCTCTCTCGTAGATAATTCTTTCTCCACATGATCCGTGTCTACTCGATCTTCTCAGCGGGAGACAAATTTTCACCTCTCTATCAACATAAGAGTAACTCGCATCCATGTCCCTCTTGTAAATTTAAAGGCCAGCGAGCAGCACATTCGTTGTGATAGCAACAAATGTCATCAAATACACAGCTAAAGGAAACTCGTATAAGATGAAACAACTGGTTCGAAACGAAACAATCATGTCTATCAAACTAACAACCATGGCAGAAAATTTTTCATAAGGTATTTTTTCTTCATCACCGGTTGTTCTATAGTATCGAAAGTAGCATGGTCTGCTTGTGCATCAACTTATATTTTCATTAAATTGAATATAAAGAGATAAACTCATATAAATAGTGTCATCTCAGATACTTCACTAAAAGCAAAGTGATAACAAGAAGCACTAATAGTGCATAGAGTCAAAATCTCTCTCTTAATCATCTGAACATTAATAATAATAAGAATTTTAATTAAAATGCCAAACAAAAATAATGATAAACACACAAACAAAATTAGCAAGAAGAAAAACAGACATACAGGAGCGTATGTCTATTTTTCTTCCTGCTGATTTTGTTTGTGTGTTTACCATTATTTTTGTTTGGCATTTTAATCTTATTATTATTAACGTTCAGATGACTGAGAGAGAGATTTTCACTCTATGCACTATAGTGCTTCTTCTTGTTATTACTTGGCTTTTAGTCAAGTATCCGGAAGAAAACATTATTGTAACAATAGTGAAAGCTGGGGTGACACTATTTATATGATTTTATAACTTTAGCTTTAATTTCATAAAAATATATGTTGATGCACAAGAAGACCATGCTGACTTTCGATACTATAGAGCAATAACCAGCGATGAAAAGAAAATACATTATGAAAAATTTCCTGCCATGGTTGTTAGTATGATGGGCATGATCGTTCCTTTTGGAACCAGTTGTATCATCTTATACGAGTTGCCATTAGCTGTGTATTTGATGACATTTGTTGCTATCATAACGAGTGCGCTGCTAGCTGACCTTTAAGTTTACAAGAGGGACATGGATGTGAGTTACTTTTATGTTGATGGAGAGGTGGAAATGTGTCTCCCGCTGAGAAGATCAAGTAGACACGGACCACATGGAAGAAGAATTATCTACGAGAGAGATCCTATTTATGGAGCATTTTTTCTTTTAGTAGATGATTTTTATATTTTAAATCATCTTGAACCAAGTGTGACGAGATATTGACATTATTATAATGTTTATTAATAGGTCAGTGACTGAATTTTTTTGGTTGATTCTTTTATTATGCCTAGGGATGGCAATCGGGTCGGATCGGTTCGGGTTTCGTTAAATCCAAATCCAATTTGTTATATTTCGGATCGGTTCGGGTTCGGGTTTGGATATGTAAAATGCAAATCCAAACCCGATCCGTCGGGTTTTTTCGGGTTTCGGATCAGGTTCGGGTTTCAATCGGATACCTAAAAAGTAGATGTACTATATATATATATATATATATATCGGGTATTTTTCGGATTTCGGATTCAGATCGAATTTAGATCGAGTTTCGATTTTCGGGTCGAATATCCATCGGATTCGATAAATCCAAAATTTCGGGTTTCGGATCGGGTATCCATCGGATCGGATAATTTTGCCATCCCTAGTTATGTCCTCATCAATGTCGAAAGTGACAGTCCTTTTGTTATGTCATAGGCTTTCTTAATCACGTATACACAAACAAAATATGATACATAGGGCTGGTTCAAATATAATACCAAACAAAATAGGAACAGCTTGTGAACCTTAGTTTTCTCTGAGCAATGGTTCAGGCTAATTTTCCACAATTCCCAGCGTCTTTCTTAATCACGTATACACAAACAAAATATGATACATAGGACCTGGTTCAAATATAATACCAAACAAAATAGGAACAGCTTGTGAACCTTAGTTTTCTATGAGATAAACCCTATGCATTCCATTCCATACCCAGATTCAGGAGCGGTACGTCATCCTCAAATGGACCGTTGTTAAATGAAACTTAAATGATCTATGTGTGGGGCATGTCAAACTTTAGCTACATCTATGTTATAATTTGATTTAACCCTTCATAGCTCATCCACATAAATATGATGAGAACTAAAGAACCAAGAGATTTGAACGAAAGGTTCTGCAGAACTAAACAACTAAATTTGCAGAACCACTTCATAAAAAAGGTCGGAACCTATGATTCAACGGATCTTCCACTAAATCCTACTTCTATATGCAAAAACCGGAAATTTGAGAATATATTTGACCAGTGGCGGATCCAGCCAAAAAAACTTACCCAGCGAATCTTTATTAGAAGCGACTTGGCATTTATAATGCTCTAATTGTAACCTTAAAGCTCTTACCTCTGATGCATCAAAGTCTCCTGGATAGAACTTTTCTGCAAGTTCGCAAATGTTGTCTATATCAAACTTCTTAAACTGATTTTTAGGATCCAATGCAGAACTCAAAACAAGAAGTTCGATGCTTTGCTCGGTGAACCTGTCATTCAGCTCCATCAATTGAACATCAATAATCACATTAAATATGTTAAATAATAATGATGTTCATTTGTAACATCATGTTGCTGACAACCACGACCAGTACCCATTGAATAAGCGGCACCCATATTAGGCATTTCAAGACCATGATCATCAACAAATTGTTGGACACTTAGCAAAAAATTAGCCCAACCATCATCGCGTAGTGCCTGAAGAAGTGTCTTGGTACTCGAAACTAAATTCATAGCATTAACAATGTATTGTGAGTGTCGTTGCAAGGCTTGAGAAAGTAAATCAGTTATTCCCATTATTTTGTTAGTGAGCAACAAACAAAAAACAAAGTCAAATGCCTTTAATGTCTTAAGAAAACCTTTTGCATCACCTCTTATACTTCCAGCAAGTTCTTTATCAATCAAATCATCATACCTTGAAGAAGCTGAGTAACTTCTTTGAAAATATGAACCAAGTTATTAACTGAAGCAAAGTGAGATCCCCATTGAGTCATACCTGCCCTTTTCAAACTACAAATTTGATTAAGACCCTTTCCAGTTTCAAGATCTCCACATGGTCTGCTTGTTGAATGTCCTTTAGCATATTTGTACGCTTTGATGAAGATCCAACAAAAGTAACGATAGTGCTTAGCATTTGAAAAAATAATTGCATATCAGGACCATCTCTAGCACATGCATTCAAGGCTAATTGTAATCGATGGGCAAAGCAATGAACGTAATATGCATAGGAATAATGTTTTTAATCCATGAAATTGACCACGCATATTGCTAGCTCCATCGTATCCCTGACCTCGAATGTTTTGCATTTGGAGTTTGTTTGTAGAAAGCACGAGACAAATCTGTTCCTTGAGATTAATAGAAGTAATATCTTTAACACTAACAATTTTGAAGAACCTTTCTCGAACATATCGTTCTTCATCAACAAATCTAAGAATAATAGTCATTTGCTCCTTGTGAGATACATGAAGTGATTCATCAACTAGGATGCAAAACTTGGCATCTCCGACGAACCTGATTTTGAATTTTAGTTGCAATGATATCTAAAATTTCCTTCTGAATTGATGGCGCAATGTACATCGCATGTTTGGGAGCATTTTCAAGAACGACTTTTGCAATCTCATCATTCATATCTGCATAACTCGCCCTCTGCTATTAGAGTTAGAAGACTCATTGTGACCTCTAAATGGTAATCCTTCTTTCTCGGGATACTTAACAGCTGCTATTGTTGTCTTTAAACGCAATCTATTCTGCCTCTCAATCACACGATCAATGTGTTGTGAAGTTCTTTGTAAATTAGCCCCAACTCTGAACATTCTTTAGATGAAAAGAATTTGAATGTCCAACATGTGATTCACAAACACCTTTCTTTCCAGCCAACATTCTACTCCAATTGCAACACCCTACAATAGTGAACAAAGGAAATCTTGGTGGATCTTTTTCAAATTCTTTAGCTACTGAATACTCCAGCCAAGGAAATAACTCAAACCATCTATATTGAAAACGACGGTTATCACGGCAATCAAAAGTTGTTGGATAATTTTGTAACTTCGGTTGACAAGGCTCCAATTTCACATATACTCCTTTCGTATACGATCATGCTGGTTCACGGCAAATGTACAAATTGGATCACGCAATCCAGGATCAGTTTGAATAGCTGGCTTATTTGGAGACTCAACTATGACTTCCATTTCATCTATGGGCAAATGATTAGGTTGATTGGGAGTCACAGGCACAGAATTACTTGATGCAGGGGCAGGGGTTTGAGTACTATCACTGCCATCTCTTTTATAGAAAGAAAAAAGAGACTTCATTCGTTCCCTTGAATGTTGATCAGACATCCTATATATTATTCAAGAATCAAGAGAGATTAATATGAATATACTAAAGTACTAATACTTGAGCTAATGATGCAAGAAGTTAAACATTGGACTATCAGTATGGGAGTACAGAAATCTGAAAACTGGATCACTCAAACACACACGCATAGAATAGTTAGAAAAATGAAATGAACTTGATATGCAAAACAGAAAAGATCAAACATGCTCCTTGTGCTGCACAACCTGGTTTTGCACATATAATATAAAATATACTAATTAGGTAATGAAATGAACTTGATAAAAATAGTCACATACACAAAACTGAATTCGGGGCTCTTAATAACATGTCCATAATTTCCCACACATATGTAATCCAGGAAAGAAAGACTACCAAATTTATTTTTCTAGTAGTCTTTCTTTCTTGGATTACATGTGTGTGAGAAATTATGAACATGTTATTGAGAGCCCCGAATTCAGTTTTGTGTATGTGACTATTTTTATCAAGTTCATTTCATTTACCTAACTAGTATATATTTATATTATATGTGCAGGACCAAGTGGTACAGCACCAGGAGCAGGTTTGATATTTTTGGTTTGCATATCAAGTTCATTTCATTTTTCTAACTATTCTATATTTACAAGGCCCCAATTTCACATACTCCTTTCGTATACGATCTTGCTGGTTCACGGGAAATGTACAAATTGGATCACGCAATCCAGGGTCAGTTTGAATAGTTGGCTTATTTGGAGTCTCAACTATGACTTCCCCACAGGCACAGAATTACTTGATGCAGGGGCAGGGGTTTGAGTACTATCACTGCCATCTCTTTTATAGAAAGAAAAAAGAGACTTCATTCGTTTCCTTGAATGTTGATCAGACATCCTATATTCCTATATATTATTCAAGAATCAAGACTCAATAGAGATTAATATGAATATACTAAAGTACTAATACTTGAGCTAATGATGCAAGAAGTTAAACATTGGACTATCAGTATGGGAGTACAGAAATCTGAATCACTCAAACACACACGCATAGAATAGTTAGAAAAATGAAATGAACTTGATATGCAAAACAGAAAAGATCAAACCTGCTCCTGGTGCTGCAGCACCTGATTTTGCACATATAATATAAAATATACTAATTAAGTAATGAAATGAACTTGATAAAAATAATCACATACACAAAACTAAATTCGGGGCTCTTAATAACATGTCCATAATTTCCCACACATATGTAATCCAGGAAAGAAAGACTACCAAATTTATTTTTCTAGTAGTCTTTCTTTCTTGGATTACATATGTGTGTGAGAAATTATGAACATGTTATTGAGAGCCCCGAATTCAGTTTTGTGTATGTGACTATTTTTATCAAGTTCATTTCATTTACCTAACTAGTATATAGTTATATTATATGTGCAGGACCAAGTGGTGCAGCACCAGGAGCAGGTTTGATATTTTCGGTTTGCATATCAAGTTCATTTCATTTTTCTAACTATTCTATATTTACAAGGCCCCAATTTCACATACTCCTTTCGTATACGATCTTGCTGGTTCACGGGAAATGTACAAATTGGATCACGCAATCCAGGGTCAGTTTGAATAGTTGGCTTATTTGGAGTCTCAACTATGACTTCCATTTCATCTATAGGCAAATGATTAGGCTGATTGGGAGTCACAGGCACAGAATTACTTGATGCAGGGGCAGGGGTTTGAGTACTATCACTGCCATCTCTTTTGTAGAAAGAAAAAAGAGACTGCATTTGTTTCCTTGAATGTTGATCATATGAATATACTAAAGTACTAAATTACTAATACTTGAGCTAATAATGCAAGAAGTTAAACATTGGACTATCAGTATGGAGTACAGAAATCTGAAATCGAAATATTATGACACTTGTTAGTATCATGTATTATCGTTTCAGTATGACACTTGTTTCTAAATCGAAATGATGAAATCAGCAAAAATGCCACATTACAATATTTAAACTCCCTAATTTAAATATTATGAAATCACATGTTTCAGTATGTTTTCAGTATGACATTTGTTTCTGTCTGACGTTTGGGGAACCACAAGTACTGCTGATAAAGCGTTCTCTGTGCGGCTCTATCTATATTCCATATAAAGAATGCAAAGTGTGATTGGTGGTGTTGTTAGTGAATGCCAATCTGGTTTTATCCCAGGGAGGTTGATTTCTGATAATATTATTTTAGCAAGTGAGCTAATAAAAGGTTATGGAAGAGCTCATGTTTCTCCTAGGTGTATGATAAAAGTGGATCTTAAAAAGGCCTTCGATTCTATTGAATGGTCCTTTTTAAGAGATGTTATGATTGAACTTGGGTTTCCAGTTCTTTTTGTGGAATGGGTGTTTGCTTGTGTCTCTCCTGTAAGTTACGGTCTGCTTATTAATGGAAAACCTAGTACTCTATTTGCTGCTAAGAAAGGACTTAGGCAAGGAGACTCGATGTCTCCTTATTTGTTTGCAATTGGCATGGAATATCTTTCAAGATGTTTGTCAATTGAAAAAAGATTCCGACTTTAATTTTCATCCAAGGTGTGAATATTACTCATTTGATGTTTGCGGATGATCTTATGTTTGCTACAGCTGATGATATTTCTGTGTCCATGATATCTAGAGCATTTATGAGGTTCTCGCGAGCTTCTGGGCTTTAAGCTAATTTAGACAAAAGTAGTGTTTATATTGGGGAAGTTAATTCTAAAGTTAAAGAGAGGTTAAAAGGAATTCTTAAGATGCCTTTGGGTGATTTTCCATTTCGATATTTAGGTGTTCCGTTGTCAACAAAAAAACTTAGTTATGTTCAGTGCAAGCCTCTAATTGATAAGGTTTAAATCTTGGGAATCTAGAATTCTTTCCTAAATAATCCATAATATTCCATTATTAGTATAAAATTGACAATGTAAACATAAATCAACAGCAACAAACAAAATATCTTCCAAAAATATAACCAATCACTTACAAGTCCTGGCTTAGTCGAAGCGGAGTCGCCGATTTTGTGGCTACCACTCAGAACAGCACTGCAAATAACATACAGCGACAAAGAGATGTTAGATGTAAAATTTTAGCATTTAAAAACAAAAAAAAATGATTTATTAAAGTAAAAAACCTCAAGTTAGGGCTTCCGGCAGAGCGCGGTGAAGACACAATGGCGTTAGGCGACGGAGATGAAGATGCCATTATCAAACTCTCATTATCAAACTCTCAGAGGTTTCTCATGGCTTAGTCGAAGCGGAGTCACCGATTTTGCGGCTACCACTCAAAACAGTACTGCAAATAACATACAGCAACAAAGCAACAAAGGAGGTTAGATGTAAAATTTTAGCATATAAAAACAAAAAACAATGATTTATTAAAGTAAAAAATCTCAAGTTAGAGCTTGTGGCAGAGCGCGGTGGAGACACAGCGGCGTTAGGCAACGGAGATGAAGATGCCATTATCAAACTCTCAGAGGTTTTTCAGGTAGTGAAGTAGTGTGGATGGTATGAAGAATGAGAAAAGAGGGATGTATGTATTATTGATTTATTGGTGTGTGGTGGCTACTCAATAGGTTAGGTTACTGTAAATAGCAAAATAAGTAGGCTAAGCTCATATCTCGATGCATAAAATGTGGTCTGTATGCATACTATTTATGTTCGTTTTGTTGTGGAGGATTGATCAAGAGTGCTCTGCTTCTCTGCTCTGTATAGTACTTTTTTTGTATAGTACTTTTTTTGGAGGGAAAAGCAACGGGTAGGGCCCACATAATTTATACGCTCGTTTGATTTTAGTCCACATAACACATTTCGTCTGTTGTTTTTGAATTTTTTTGATCAAACTTGAAATTTAAATTTAAATTTTCTTGTCCGACTTTTACATGTTTGTGTAAATTTTTAATCATGCATGGGCAAACATGCTAATATTATCATTTTATGTTCATGAGAAATATGTGAAATTTATTAGATGAGTTGTACATGATCACAATCATTTTATAAAAGGGAGTGTGTTTAGTTATACTTGAGTGCATTTTAATTTTGTAATTTTATAATCTATTAAAAAGGTAATATTTGAGGGAGTATATACTTTTGCGCTCACCCCACCTCTATCTCATCCTATTTTTCTTTCTTGATTTTACAAATGAGAAACATTATGAACGCCAGTAAAGTAGGGTGCATTTCTTAGAAATGTTTTTTTGTTTCTTTTATTTTAGTGAGAGGGTTAATGTAAATATACAGACAGTAGACACACAAGAGAGGATAGCTAGGTCAATACAAATGATGAAAAGATTTGATGAGAGACTTGGTTGATATGCTCTGGACTTAGACGCACCGTCATTCATGAAAAAATAAAATAGTACAGTATAAAAAAGACATACAGAATATCAGAGAAAAAGTATGAGACAGAGGCCCTACGTTAAAGAAAAAACAATGATGCAACATTAGAATTAAGACTTCAAAATCAAGAGGTCCAATATTGCAAGATTGTTAACTTTACTCACATATTGTTAAGAAGCTTCTTGACTGCAATATTTCTGTGAGTCTGGATCAACACACCTAAGTGCAACCAGAAGTGCACATTTCAAAGCACGTGTTAGGGGCTTAGTTTCAAGATCTGGATCCAAAACTTCCTCGGCTCTTCTATTCCCAACCATTGTTTTCAGCCATTCAACCAGGTTAACCTGACATGAGCGTAAGAACTTTTTAGAAGCAAATGTAGACAATCTACCTGAGGAGTTATAGATTTAATGAAACATTCTAGAAGCATAGATGTGCCATGGATAGCCATCAACAGAACACACTAGCTTAAATTATTAGAAAAATCAGTACTGACTTAGTACCTCATTAGCAGGCCGACTATAGTCCACTGGGTCCCTTCCAGTAATTGCTTCCAGGAGGAGGACCCCAAAACTATATATATCACTCTTTTCATTTAGCAAGCCAGTGTTAGCATATTCTGGAGCAACATAACTGCACATCAGAAAAGAGAGTGAAGTTTGAGCACGACAATATGATAAATGATTATATGTTTGATTTCAGGCCTAAGACATATGTAGTAATAAGGAAGGGAGCATGCATACCCAAATGTTCCCATCACTCTGGTAGTTATGTGACTTTCTCCAGAGTCCAAAAGCTTCGCCAATCCAAAGTCAGAAACTTTTGAATTCACTCTGGTAGTTATGTGACTTTCTCCAAAGTCCAAAAGCTTCGCCAATCCAAAGTCAGAAACTTTTGAATTAAATTCATGGTCAATCACGATATTGCTAGATTTTATGTCTCAGTGAATGACTTTTGGCTCAATAGCTTCGTGCAAGTAGGCAAGACTGCAAAGTGCAACCCACATGTGACAACAAGCTTTCAGATAGTTATGATAATACAAAATAATTAAATTAACATATGGACGTTTTTTTTTGCTGATAATTGCATAAACAATAACTGTCAGATAAATCAATTAAGTTATGAGGTCATTATGGAAGGAAAAGGTACTGATGAAAGTAAATTGGGAGTTTAGGACTATACAAGATTATGTACTGGTCACGAAAAGTTTAACATTCAAGCAACTTGAGGGAAGATCTACTTACGCTTTTGCAGTACCAAGTAGGACCTTCATGCGGGCTTCCCAAGTAAGGCTACCATGTTGGCGCATGGCCCCATGAAGCCACTGTTCTAAGTTTCTATTATTCATATATTCATACACCAGAATCCTGCATAATTGGCAGAACAAAGATTAACATTGAAACAGGATTCGAGGTGAATTGAGGAAACTCATTACTAGTTCCAACTTGAATGTTCATTTAATATTTTAAGGGTATATACATATTTGAGCAACAAGAACAGCTTAGAAGCACATTAGAAGGATTACAAAATTTAGCCAACGAGTAAAAAGCTTGAAGCTTACCTGTGAACCCCTTCCACAAAATAGCCAAGAAGTCGTACAAGATTCTTATGCCAAACATGACCTATAGCCTCCACTTCAACTCTAAATTCTCTCTCAGCCTGGCCACTACCAAAAAAAAAAAAAATACACGATAATCATTAAAGAAAAAACAATGACGCGACATTAGAATTAAGACTTCAAAATCAAGAGGTCCAATATTGCAAGATTGTTAACTTTACTCACAGATTGTTAAGAAGCTTCTTAACTGCAACTTCAGTTCCATTGATTAGTACTCCCCGATAAACGACTCCATATCCACCCTCTCCAATCACATTTTCAGCTGAAAAACGATTTGTTGCAAGCTGAAGATCTCTAAGAGTAAACCAATGCCCCACCCAAGATGCGACATTTCTGGCAAGCCAATTAAAGGAGAAGCCGTTACGTATGAGGACTGTTTTCGGACCGTACCAGAACTCCCTTCTTCCCCTGAATGTGAACTACAGGGCCTCTCATGATAATACATCGAGCTGCACTGGCTAATGTTATCAGCATCACTAGATTTACTCATACCTAGGTGCACTAACAGCTTCTCAGAATTCTTATCGCTTGATTTATCAGGAACTGTAACAACTACATTTTCTGGATGATCATTCATATTCCGGTCCCCTACTCTGTCAACCCTGATATCTTTCGGGGTAAAAGGTATTTGAGGATCAGTGTACTTGTGATGGGTTCTTTTAGATCTTCTTCGACATGTCACCCACATAGATAAAATACACAAAATCAATCCAATAAATGCACCTACGCATATCCCTATCAACTCCCATAATCTCAGGCCAACAACTTTCTTTTTTAGCTCTCTATTCAAATCCCCGGATGCCATTTTAGTAACTTGTTATGAAAACTTAATTGCTCCCCAAAATTCTAGTTTTCAACAACATTACCCATGGCCTTCTGGATCCAAGTAATGGACAAATAACTGCAGAACATTTCAAATAGCAAATACATTGAAATCTTTCTTCAAATGGGCCAGATAATATTTCAAGAACTTGCAAATAGACACACTTTATAGAACAAAAAATCAGTATCCATCGCAATCAAAGGGCATAATCAGATAATGTTTAATTAATTTACTAGGACAAGTAAACAAATCAATTGGGTACATAACACATCCCAACAAAACATATACACTTGTGAACTAAACCAAAATACAAAGCAAATAAAAAACCACAACTTTAATGCATAAATTAAAGAAAATCACAAAAAAACAACCTAATCCACATGTCAATATACCTTAAAAAGCCAATCACTTCACAAATCTGAACTTCCCAAAACTAGGAACATAACAAATCTAACAAAAGACTTAGAATTAAGAACAATGAAGTTACCTTGACAATGATCTAGACTTAAACTACTTTAAGTACTTGATCTTGAGATTTCAACAGCAAGAAAAAGATAAAGGGGCCTTCTTTAGACTAATAGAGACACTGCAAGCATATATGAGGCAGTGCCAGAGGTGGGGGGATATAAACAAAGCAGAGTACAAAGGTAAGAAAGAAGTGAAGAGGCGTAGTTTGGAAGTAGAAGAATGTATACACTGAAGTAGGGTTTTCAATGGATCGGATATTAATATCCCATCCGACCCGATCCAAAGTTCAATGGAGCGGATATGGATTATTAAAAAATAAATCCAATCCGATAAAAATTCGATCTGGTAACGATCCGATCCGATAAATATAGGATATGGATTTAATACGATCTGATCCGTTAATGATCCGATCCGATCCGTTAATGATCCGATCCGACTATTTGTATTATATATACTAGCTTATAGCCCGTGCGATGCACAGTTACTTAAATTTTATTTATAATTATATTTTTATTACCCATACAACACACGATTGTTTTTTTAATATTTATAATTATATTTATTTATGAATATTTTAATATTTAAAAGTTATTAGTTTACATGATTAAATTATTGTTAAAAAAGATTTAGCCAAAAAAATTATAGTTAAAAATTTGATATTTATTATATTTTACACACTCAATTTAATATTTGTTTATATTGAGTTATAAAAATTAGATTTTTCCAATTTTATAGTCCACATGAAATTCACAAAATAATGTTTAATTTAGTTGTGGTTTAATAGTTCTTTTTCAATTAAAAACTAAAAAGAGAATAAAGTGATGAAATTTAATGTTGAGAATTTTATTCGATTTAGGAAATCTACTTATATGTAGTTTAGATTATTAAAATACTCTTTATTAACCAAATACATTTTTTAATGTTAAATCTAACGGTTTTCACCTATCTATTTAACATTAAACGATTTTTATTATTTTGGTATTAAATAAGTTTCCTTATTTAATTACAACTATTTTTATGTTTTGACTTTTTAGAAAATCCAATCCTAATATAATATCTTTTAACTTATATCATTTTTAGATAATAACTTCTTTTTATATGATATAATATTGATCATGTATTTTTAAAAGTACTAGATCTAACGGTTGAGAATATTTTGGCGGTATTTAGGACCAAACTACCATGATAACATCATTAATTTTTTAATTTATAATTTATTTAAATATTTATTGCTAAAATATAATATACTCTTTTTTGTAATATGTTAAAGATGCGGGAACTTTGAACTTTTGAGAAAATAAATTATCAATTAAAATATAATTTTTTTTGTAATAGTTCTTCTTTTAAAGTAGTACACCGTGATCAAAATTCTGTATAAATTTCATTTTTTATAGTATATCCCGTAAATATCTATGTTATTATATTAAAGACTAAATAATGAAAGGTTAAGTTTGGCCGCTTTGTTTGATCACTCAATCCATAATCGTTGAATCTTTCAAATTAAATTGTTGAAAAACGTTAGATATAACAGTAAAAAATTTACATGGAGAATTCTATTCAATATAGAAAACTTATTTATATTTGGTATATTTGGTTTAAATTATCAAAATACACCTTTTAGAATTTAAATATAATCATATTATTAATAAAATAAACTTTTTTAATATTTGATCTAACGATTTTCATTTATCTAGTTAAGATCTAATGGTCCTTATTAATTTGGTTGTCCAAGGACCGTACGACCAAAATTTGGGATAAGATCCCTATTATGATTATTATATATAAGGATTTAATATAATAAGGATATCAAGTATATATTGATATAAGTATCTTACTAACTGCTTTTACTTTTAATGTTTCGGTTTTATTTACGGTGTAAATAAAATTTTAAAATACATTATTACTTAAAAATTATTAAATAGAATAAAAATTATGTTATGATTATATACAATTTTATTCTCATATTATTATATTCTTTATCAATTTGAATTTGTTCTTAATTAATTTTGATACTTTATTGAAAGAAACATAAAATTTCTATATTTAAAAGAATTAGTGGAAAAATAAATAAATTGGTGCTACAATAATAAAAAAATATATTTATTAAAATTTAGATACTCACTTTAATATTTGGGTTCTATCCTGAGTTTTAGAAATTGAATTTTGACGATTTTACAACTCATGCGAAACTAACGAAATTATCTTTAATTTAATGATGGTTTAATAATTATTATCTAACTTGACCAGTTGACCTACCCATAAAATAAACTGAAAAGAAAAGATGGTTAAGAAGTTTTACACAAAGAATTCAATTTAATATAGAAAACCAATTTATAATTGGTTTAAATTATCAAAGCACACTTCTTAGTATTTAAATATAATCCTACTTTAATCAAATACACATTTTAATATAAGTATTATATTCAAAATTATCGTTTATGAATATGAAACCCTCAACATTTTAATAATATTTTGATATTATCCTTTTATGTTTGTTATATGTAAAATAATATAATTATAATTTGGACTAATCGAATTGTTATGTTCCTTCAGGAAAAAAAAAGTGTTTAAATTTATTCATGTACAGGAGTTCTCCTAAGTCTCTTATAACATAGGGCATCATTATAATCGATATGAATTGTTATCTTGATATTTGGTTTAACAATTATTATCTAACTGGAACTATACATAAATTCAAGAGAAAAGATATTTAAGAATTTGTACATAGAAAAATTTTAAATTATCAAAATACATTTTTTAGTATTTAAATATAATTCTATTATTAATCAGATACACTTTTTAATATTAGATCTAACAATTCTCATCGATCTATTTAAGATCTAACTATAATTATTAATTTGGTCGTATACTGATCGTACACGGACCAGATCGATTTTTAATTTTTTCTTAAATTGATTTTAATATTTTATTGAAATAAACATAGATTTATAAATTTAAAAGAATTAGGGAAAAAAAATAAATTGGTGCTCCAGCCCACGCGAACCTTACAAAATTATTTTTAATTTAATGATGGTTTAATAATTATTATCTAACTTGAACTATCCATAAAATAAAGAGAAAAGATAATTACGAATTTTTACATAAAGATTTCTATTCAATATAGAAAACCCATTTATAATATGTTTAAATTATCAAAATACACCTTTTAGTATTTAAATACTATCATATTATTAATCAAATACAATTTTTAATATTATATCTGACGGTCCTCATCGATTTGAATATTTATAGTTTTATAATCCAACGGATCGTATACTTTTGGTAGTACAATGACCGACCAAAGTTTTGGATAAGATCTCCCTTACGCTTATTATATACAAGGAGGTAATATATATATATATATATATATATATATATATATATATATATATTACATATTATATACAATATGTTATATATTAAATATATCATATTTTTTAAGCAATTAAGTCAAACAATTAAGAGCCAAATAAAAAAAGAATACTGATTCATTTCTCATGTTCCTATTACATAAAATTGCTATTGGACCTCTCTTTTACTTGTATAATTGACACAAAAGACAATAAAATATAAGCTATAATGCTTTTCCATTCTCCCTTTTCAGGTGATTGATTACAAAACATGTTTTTTCAGGATATGGATCTGGATATGGATCGATCCAGATCCGATCCGAATCCGAATCCGGTCAAATTAAATGGATCAGGATATGGATCGATCCAGATCCGATCCATTGACAACCCTGCCCTGAAGTGGGGCAAAAAGAATGAAGAAAATTAATATCAAATTGTTAAAATGAGGGCAAGATTAAAAATCTAATAAATCGGTGGGATTTATCAATATTTAATAATAGAATTTGAGATAACGGGGGAAAGTAGTGGGTGTAATACTGTTTTATATTATTATAGAATAGAGATAGTGGAGAAAAATAGTGGATGTTATAGTATTTTATATTATTAAAAGTTACTACCTCCGTCCCTCTAATTTTTTACAGTTTTTTTACACTGCTTGACACACATTTTAAGGCTCCTGTAAAATACAGCTTTACAACTTATTTTTAAAACTTTCTTTTTCTAAATAAAAATTTAAACATTATATTTTTATTCAGAAGAAGAAAAAAATTAAAATAATTTATTGAAGTATATATTAAAGCAGCCTTAAAATGTGTGTCGAGTCCCTGTGCCCCAATGTAAATAATTGAGAAGGACGGAAGGAGTACTATTTTTGGAATGTATAAAAATGAAAAGTACACCTCAAAATAAAAATATATAGAAATGAATGAGACACGGGGAGAAAAAGTAAGAGATGGAGGAGGCCCTACGTTGGACCTGCTCTTACTTCCGGGAGCAAAAATTTAAAATAATAAAATGCATCTTTCTTTTTTATTTTCACACAGTTCTAAGGGCTCATGAATTAGTCGTTTTATAAATTAAAATTAACATAAGTAACCATTTATTATTGTCTTAAATCATCCTTTAAGAGAAAAAGAATTAGTACATCGTAACCTAAGAATGTACTATTTTTTATTGGTCCCATCAATTTACTCATTTTTATTATTATTTTTTATTAATTTACGTTTTTTCTTACCGTGTCGTTCCCTCAATGTAAAGAATCGAGGAGCACAAAGGAAGTAATAGTATTTATGTTAAAGTTACGTAAGCTTATTAAAATAATGCAAGTGAGTAGGTCACGTGAGTGACTGAATTCTTTGGGTTGGTCCTTTGTTACGACCAAACACATTGCACCGACTGTATTGCCACTTGTCATTGTGATCAAACAACACTACAAGGAGCAGCAAAATCCTGACCACCGCATAAAAAATGTCTTACAAATTAAAAGAAGCAACAATTTGTAGAAAGCCATAAGCACCTAACAGTAACACCTTCCGGCTCCAATTTATACAACTCAATTTGTTAGATGTTTCATTAGTCCTATTTATACATGGTACTACCACGGTTCCAGAAAGCACAAAGAGGTAAAAGCCGTTACTATAACCTATGACCATTACTACAGTCATCAGTAGACATTTTAATCCCTCGATTTCAATGTCAACTGCAAACTTGCATTCTAAGAAAACATTGTGGTAAGAAGAAAGACCAAATAAAAATAAGCATCCTATAAATTCAATTTTTCACATGGACTAAAACAAAATTAACCTAAAAAAAATAAATGTAGATCCACGATAAACAAAGGATATTTTATACAGCATCACACGATCAAATATAAATAAGCATCCCCTAAACTCAAATTTTAACATGGACAAAAATGAACTGACCTTAAAAAAATCTAGATTTAGTCAACATAAGATATTTTATACAGGATCACACCGATGTCGTAACATACATGAAGAACTAAGCGGATACTATAAAACTAAAACAAGATTGAGTAAAGAAGTTAATTTAACAATAAGTAGAACTCCGATGATAAGCATAAGGCCTAAAAGCCTTATATTCTTTTCTATATTTCTGCATATAAAGAAGACTTAAAACTATATAAGAAAAAATCTATGAAAACCTATTGGTTATCCATATTTTTCGTAGTCTTTTACCTGCTCCAATCTTATTTGCCACATATTTACCTAATCAGTCACTCCATAGATTTTAATGACAAAATCCTAAAGTAACACAAACAAAATAAATAAGAAAAACAAAAGGAAATCTTTTTTTAAACAAACACAAATTAACAACTCTTTCTAAATTTTAAGAGCAACATTACATAAAAGTTTTCTGTAGTGAGGTTGACTCGCACCTAATACACACATTCTATTGAATCCATTTTAAATTGCATTATACATTATCATTTTTACTGAAATCTCTACTACTTGATTATATGATGAAAATCAAAACGTGCAAGAATATCAAGCCCAGTGATACATACACTTTACATCCATATCAAACTGATGGGAGTGAACATGTTGAATAGACCCGCATGACTTTTCAATCAAACTTAACCACAATAAACGATCTCTACATACAATTTCACTGGTAAAGGATAACAGCAAACCTCCATTTTCTTGGGCTAAAACTTAAAGAACTCTACTATAGAAGCAATCACATGTGATGAAACAAAAAGCAAGGGGCTAACACACGTGTGACAAGATTTATTTACTTCAGAATCGAATCTCATTCACAGTCAGGAACTTTGAATCTCCTTGTAGCTATTTGATCAGCAAACGTAATAATTAAGAACTTTAATTTTATGTGTTAATTTCATGTATTCCTTTGAGCCTTTCCACTTTGGTTGAGGCCAGCCAACTTGCAGATTAAGAAATCTACAGGTTTTAATTGCAAGGACCATACCGAGTAATCATTTGAATAGATACCAATGAGGTCTTAACTTCCAATTAAAAAATCATGAATAAGAAGTATATTGTACAGATATAAGCCATGGTAAATGCCCACACACAGACCAAATGACATATCTATGTATAATTACACCAGCCCTGTGAATATAAAAGTTACTAATTGAAAAAATTCAAGCTCATTACTATTACAGGCCAACACCTTGCTTTCATAGAGCCTGCACTAAATTCACATTTTAAAACTTGAAATTTTAAATAAATTGGTTAGTAAATGGCACCTTGATCGTTGGTGCGTAAATCCTGTCAAACTGAAACCGTGTTTTTTGAATTTCCCACGCCAAGGATTCCAAGTTCTCCATCCTTGAATGCATAGTTGAATAACTCATCGATGTCTCTGCCTTGATGAAAGGGCAACAGCGGAATAACACCCTAATATTTCCCAATGAGAAACCAGAATTAGCATTCGCCATTCAGGAATAACTGTATGAATATACAAATTATAGGCTACTATAGTAAACCGTTCAGATCCTTAACTTCATTATGAAGCTTTCTTCGCTTTGCTTGTTATTCAGTATTTCACTGTACTTTACCTTCAGATCCGCACACTGAGAAACTGCAAAGTGACCATAAACGTGAATGCATATTTTACAATTTATATGTCATTCTGCGATTAAATGTGACCCAACATACCAAACTTTTAAACTGTAAGAGGCATTTTATTCAACTCAAGAACTGAATCGACACATTCATGTGCTTTCAGCAAATGCTTGGAGTGTTCCTGGTCAATTGTTTACATAAATTTTAAACATAAGATTCTCATTGCAAAGAGCAGAAGAATGTTTTACAGACAGAAACAAAGTTCATACCTTTATCTTATGTCCCAACTAACTTGCAGTTACAACCCAGAACTTGTTAACATGCTCGTACTTGGTCGAGACGTCCTTCGTTCTTCTGCTTGCTTCTCTACAGTCTGATCTGAGTACAACCAAAAAATAGTCAGAGAAGCAGCTGTAACATGTTCACGAGTCACATATATATAACAAATTCAGTGAGGATAAAATTCATAATATGGAGGCATTTACCTTGTTCTACAGCTGGAAGCAAACAGAAACATCAGCGCGAATTTGGCAAACTTTAATTTCCTTATTTCTTGATCACGTGTGCATAATTCTGATTACAGAGTGCATACATGGACTGGAGGAATCCTGATATATGATAAGGATGTGATATACCATATTTTTTAATAAAAAAAATAGAAGTAATTGGTAAACGTACAGTAATTGCAGAGTCATAGGCGCTAGATCAAGGCAACAGGAAATAAAGGCAATATAATATCATCAGCGGATGAACAAGTTACATGTGTATTAACTGATCTATGATTCATTATTAAATTGAAGTGCATGTACTCTCTTTATAAGCGATAGATATTTATATATTCTGGCTTGGGACCTTGGTTTAATACTGAATGCAATCAATCCTGTAATTTACTTGCCACTGTTCCGCAGTTGGTGTTCTGTTTTGCCCTAAAAAATTCTTTCTTTCATTTTTGTTATTAAAAGCTGAAAACTAAATGGTATGCTTGCCTCTTTGTTACTTTGTAAAACTTATTCAAATGTCATCGCCCCTGTTCCAAGGTTCAAAGTGAATTTTATAAGGCATGTGAGAAAGGGATCCGCAAAACTAAGCGAGTTGGTTCTTAGAAATTCTTTGATCACCAGTCCATATCCCCCCTTTTCCACAATAAACATATTGTTAAAACTATACTCTATTAGGTCCTGGGAGCCAACATATGAGGACTCTATTACTTTAATTCCTCAATTACCAGTTGTAGCAGCCTATGTCTATCGCAGGTAAATGAAGCTTGCAGTACCCTTATTTGTAATACATGTCTTATAATTAAATGCCACAGAAGCTATCCTTTAGGGCTATCTTTTTGTTCGTTCTTTCTGTAAAATGTTAATGTCCAATAGCAGGGGGCCTAAATTTGTTTCTCAAATTGCATTATTTACTCTTTCCTTTTCTCAATTACTTTTCGACTACAACTGTATTATTTCACGGAGAATTCCTCCGTGAAATCATTTTAGTATGACACTTGTTTCTAAATCGAAATGATGAAATCAACAAAAATGCCACATTACAATATTTAAACTCCCTAATTTAAATATTATGAAATCACAGGTTTCAGTATGACATTTGTTTCAGTCTGACGTTTGGGGAACCATAAGTACCGGTGATAAACCGTTCTCTATACGGCTCTATCTATATTCCATATTAATCCAACCAATGTAAACTGTCCGCAGACACAAAACCCTCAACCAACAATTCATTCATTATCACTGTTCATTTCATCAAGCCAGTAGATTCTTATTTATTCAAATTCAAGTGAATTCATGAAACCTCGAATTTCACAAATCAGGCAATCCACAAATACCAACAACATACTTTAAGTGCCGCAATTAACCGGTAAAATTAAACCATACAAGAACAAAAGAAGTTTGTTTATCCATACCTGCACATCAAGTATTTCCCGCCCCAGTCTCTGGATTCTCACTTTCTGTTTCTCAAACCACTAAATCAAACTATGGCACTTCTGCTCTCTCGAGCTCCGAGCATAAAATCACGGGATGCGTGTGTAGGGAGCATTTGGACAGTGCACGCGCGGTCTGAACATGGGTGAAATATCTTTTAACATGGAATAAAATGCTATTAACACAAAAGTTGTACTATACATGTTAAAACACTCAACAGAAGCGAAACGCAGAGAGGCCTAAACTGACACAACACACTTTTATGAAGCTGAATATCATTGTTCCTCTATTTTTTATCCCTTTAATTTATATGCTCATTTTTACCAAGTTCTACGGAATCAACAAAGACAACCAAAAATCCAAAACAAAAACCGAGAACCAAAAAGTCCAAAGAACACAGAAGAAACATCAATGGATTCATAAATTCAAAAACACGAGGCAAGAATATTATTGCATAATATCCACACTTACTAATCAGTGAATATTCTAATATCCCTCTTTCGATGGCCAGCACTGATGACTTCAATATCACCAAAACCGCAGAAACAACCTACAATTTGCATAATCCAAACGTCAAAACTGGTTCTGTTTCAACCCTGCGTAGTTTTGCTACATACATGTGCACCAAGTCTTGCAAAGATACCTGAGAGAGTGTTGACATCATCGGCACGGCTTGGGAGTGCAGCCTGTTTAACAAATTGGAAGTCATACTTTGGAATGCAAGAAACAACCTCAGCCTCACCAAGCTCCTGAACACCAGTTGTTGCAAGAAAAAGTAGCCTTAGATTACTTGCCACAGGCCTGTATAGATATATATTTTAAGTAACCTTGACATTCCTAAGGGTGTAGACCATGCCCTAGGTCAAAATGTAAGTAATCAGAAAATCTAAATTACCAAAACAATATGTTCACCCACAAAATTCAGAATTCCAAAAACAGAATAATATAATTAGATAGAGCACTAATTACCGCGTATAGATTCCCAATTTTCACCAATTTAAGTGAATTAATCAAATCCCAAATGCCAGATAAAATAATGAAAAATCATGGTGCACACTCCTAAGATCCTCCAAATAATACACAGCTGGAATAATTCACATGACAAATTTAACAAAAGAGCACATAAGTTACAGGGCCAGACCACACAAATTTTGACAATAATCAACCGGGAAGTAATTGAAAATAATTTGCATTCACAATCCTTAGGAATCCAAGTAGCACGAAGCAATCACACTAATCCAAACCAAGGAGAGTAAATTCGCAATCCAGTGATTCTACTACTTACCTGGTACATGTGGAGGATTGAGCTCATCATCCATAGACACGCCAGAAGCCAAGAAGCCAATCCACAGGCAGGCAACGGAGGGTGAAGGGTCGATGATTTCCCAGGAACCCTAGCCCCTTGCGAATAGGAATACACACAACACTGGGTCAGCCCGTCAGCAAATAAATTTTAAAGGGGCAATTCTGTCTTTTCACAACATTAAAAAATCTCACAATTTTTTCACCTTGTTGGCGTATTATATATAGAACTAGTTGATAAAGCCGCGCTTCGCGGCGGCGTTATAACTATTCTACGGTCATTACTCATTTCTCCTTAATAAGCCGTCCACCCGTTAAATATGTTTCTCATGTTAAGATCGAAATTCTAATTTTAACATATTGAATATATGTCTTATATATTAATTTTCTCCTTGATAAAACACCTTATATATAATTTCGCAGTCCTATTTTACTTCTAATAGAATTTTTAACAATGTCTTACAAACACTAATTCTACTTCCGACAACAGAACTTTGCACTAATTATAAATTCGAACTCTTCTACCCTATAAATTCGAACACATATTCTACTTAGTATTAACAATGTCTTACAAACACTTATTCTACTTTCGATAGAACTTTGCATTACTTATAAATTCGAACTCTTCTACCCTATAAATTCGAACACCTATTCTACTTGGCATAAAACTCTTATTTATACGTCACCTATAAATTCGAACTCCTATTCTACTTATAATATGTTAAAGGATATTTTTTAATTTTTTAGTTTTAAAAATTCTAAAACTCTAACTTAGAAAATTAGATTTGAGCGATCTTAGAGGCTCCACCTCACCTCCCGCATATCCTCCTTTATATATATATATTGAAGATTCCTGCATATGCATAATGCATATGAAGTCGTCCACGTGAAAACAGTAGCACTTAAATAAAAAATATAGGACCTACACTAGTGGATATATCATAGATTTAAATAATTTGATACATATAAGGTACTGATTACAAATAATTTGATTCAACAGCTTTCTTTTTTCTAATTAATTTGATTGAAGTGATCGGCTTTCTTTGAACCAATTTAACTATTGACACGAACTTTAAAGTACAAAAACATACCTACCTAAAGTTAATTTGAAGTTTAAAACCTTTTTATCAGACAAAATATTAGGTTTAAATTTTTATTTGATAGAAAATTGTAAGTGAATTTTTACTAAATGATTGAGGGGAGTACATGATGGGTAAGCCGCGAGAGCATATATATCAAATAGCAAAATGGATATAGTCATTTTTATAATATGACATCAAAATTTATTTTTAATGCTAAAAATTAAACATTCCAATGCTAATTGTATTTTACAATCAATAATTTTCATTTATTTAATAACATTTACTCTAACTCATCTAAATTTAATATAAAGTATACCAATTTGCTTTATCAATATAATTGATTTATGATGTAATTAGATGCACAAATATGCATTTTTGAATAAAAATTTGGCACTAAACGTATTTTTACTAATATTTGCATCTAAATATGCTATATCTTTGAAATTAATATTTTTTATGTTTGATTATAAAATATAATAAGGGTATCAAATTTGATTGGACTTGCTCAGACTGGCATATGTGTATGTTAGGGAGTGGGACATTGTTCATCTATTTTATCCCTTTATTATGGGGTTTATGATCTAGTTGGTCACTGAAGTCAGCTTAATGTATCAAGTTGATCACTAAACTCAAATTGGACTCAAACACGTCACTAACTTGAATCAATTGTTAAGTCCGTTAAATGGGTTGACTTTTTTAAACGGAAATTGTTGACCTGGTATGTTATCCAAGTGGCTAACGTTTGTTAACTTAACTATAGATAGTTAATTAAAATTTAAGCAAAGCCCAGTTTAAAATTGATTAAAGTTGAAATATAACAAAAATAAAACATACAAACAATATTACAGTTGCAATTGAATCAGGGGATGTAAAACCCTAACTCCAAAATTAGAAATTGACGATTCATCTTAAAGATATTCGAGTGCATCTCAATTAGTAAGGTGTGTTTGTATTAACATATTACTATCGATTGCATATCATAAATCGATTGTGTATTATATATTGATTGTAGTGTATATATCAATTAGTAATTTCGATTTTATAGGATTTCAACAAGGGTTAATGTTTATGTATATCATCATGGTCAGAATGACTTAGACTGATGCTGAAAATGATGGCGACTCATAGGAGAACGATTGAGTTCAAGCAATTTTCGGTTAAAAAAATCATCCCATTTAACGAATTTAACAATTGATTCAAGTTAATAACATGCTCGAGTCCAATTTGAGTTCAGTGACAAATTTGATACATTAAGCTGACTTTAGTGACCAACTAGACATTAACCCCTTTATTATGGACATAATAAAAGGACCGTCACTTTCTACATATCAATGTTTGTAGAGGGGCGGAAGGCATAACAAAATAATCAACCAAAACCTATTAATAAACATTATAATAATGTCAAAATCTCGTCACACTTGGTTCAAGATAATTTAAAATGTAAAAAATCATCTACTTAAAGAAAAAATGCTCCATAAATAAGATCTCTCTCGTAGATAATTCTTTCTCCACATGATCCGTGTCTACTCGATCTTCTCAGCGGGAGACAAATTTTCACCTCTCTATCAACATAAGAGTAACTCGCATCCATGTCCCTCTTGTAAATTTAAAGGCCAGCGAGCAGCACATTCGTTGTGATAGCAACAAATGTCATCAAATACACAGCTAAAGGAAACTCGTATAAGATGAAACAACTGGTTCGAAACGAAACAATCATGTCTATCAAACTAACAACCATGGCAGAAAATTTTTCATAAGGTATTTTTTCTTCATCACCGGTTGTTCTATAGTATCGAAAGTAGCATGGTCTGCTTGTGCATCAACTTATATTTTCATTAAATTGAATATAAAGAGATAAACTCATATAAATAGTGTCATCTCAGATACTTCACTAAAAGCAAAGTGATAACAAGAAGCACTAATAGTGCATAGAGTCAAAATCTCTCTCTTAATCATCTGAACATTAATAATAATAAGAATTTTAATTAAAATGCCAAACAAAAATAATGATAAACACACAAACAAAATTAGCAAGAAGAAAAACAGACATACAGGAGCGTATGTCTATTTTTCTTCCTGCTGATTTTGTTTGTGTGTTTACCATTATTTTTGTTTGGCATTTTAATCTTATTATTATTAACGTTCAGATGACTCAGAGAGAGATTTTCACTCTATGCACTATAGTGCTTCTTCTTGTTATTACTTGGCTTTTAGTCAAGTATCCGGAAGAAAACATTATTGTAACAATAGTGAAAGCTGGGGTGACACTATTTATATGATTTTATAACTTTAGCTTTAATTTCATAAAAATATATGTTGATGCACAAGAAGACCATGCTGACTTTCGATACTATAGAGCAATAACCAGCGATGAAAAGAAAATACATTATGAAAAATTTCCTGCCATGGTTGTTAGTATGATGGGCATGATCGTTCCTTTTGGAACCAGTTGTATCATCTTATACGAGTTGCCATTAGCTGTGTATTTGATGACATTTGTTGCTATCATAACGAGTGCGCTGCTAGCTGACCTTTAAGTTTACAAGAGGGACATGGATGTGAGTTACTTTTATGTTGATGGAGAGGTGGAAATGTGTCTCCCGCTGAGAAGATCAAGTAGACACGGACCACATGGAAGAAGAATTATCTACGAGAGAGATCCTATTTATGGAGCATTTTTTCTTTTAGTAGATGATTTTTATATTTTAAATCATCTTGAACCAAGTGTGACGAGATATTGACATTATTATAATGTTTATTAATAGGTCAGTGACTGAATTTTTTTGGTTGATTCTTTTATTATGCCTAGGGATGGCAATCGGGTCGGATCGGTTCGGGTTTCGTTAAATCCAAATCCAATTTGTTATATTTCGGATCGGTTCGGGTTCGGGTTTGGATATGTAAAATGCAAATCCAAACCCGATCCGTCGGGTTTTTTCGGGTTTCGGATCAGGTTCGGGTTTCAATCGGATACCTAAAAAGTAAATGTACTATATATATATATATATATCGGGTATTTTTCGGATTTCGGATTCAGATCGAATTTAGATCGAGTTTCGATTTTCGGGTCGAATATCCATCGGATTCGATAAATCCAAAATTTCGGGTTTCGGATCGGGTATCCATCGGATCGGATAATTTTGCCATCCCTAGTTATGTCCTCATCAATGTCGAAAGTGACAGTCCTTTTGTTATGTCATAGGCTTTCTTAATCACGTATACACAAACAAAATATGATACATAGGGCTGGTTCAAATATAATACCAAACAAAATAGGAACAGCTTGTGAACCTTAGTTTTCTCTGAGCAATGGTTCAGGCTAATTTTCCACAATTCCCAGCGTCTTTCTTAATCACGTATACACAAACAAAATATGATACATAGGACCTGGTTCAAATATAATACCAAACAAAATAGGAACAGCTTGTGAACCTTAGTTTTCTATGAGATAAACCCTATGCATTCCATTCCATACCCAGATTCAGGAGCGGTACGTCATCCTCAAATGGACCGTTGTTAAATGAAACTTAAATGATCTATGTGTGGGGCATGTCAAACTTTAGCTACATCTATGTTATAATTTGATTTAACCCTTCATAGCTCATCCACATAAATATGATGAGAACTAAAGAACCAAGAGATTTGAACGAAAGGTTCTGCAGAACTAAACAACTAAATTTGCAGAACCACTTCATAAAAAAGGTCGGAACCTATGATTCAACGGATCTTCCACTAAATCCTACTTCTATATGCAAAAACCGGAAATTTGAGAATATATTTGACCAGTGGCGGATCCAGCCAAAAAAACTTACCCAGCGAATCTTTATTAGAAGCGACTTGGCATTTATAATGCTCTAATTGTAACCTTAAAGCTCTTACCTCTGATGCATCAAAGTCTCCTGGATAGAACTTTTCTGCAAGTTCGCAAATGTTGTCTATATCAAACTTCTTAAACTGATTTTTAGGATCCAATGCAGAACTCAAAACAAGAAGTTCGATGCTTTGCTCGGTGAACCTGTCATTCAGCTCCATCAATTGAACATCAATAATCACATTAAATATGTTAAATAATAATGATGTTCATTTGTAACATCATGTTGCTGACAACCACGACCAGTACCCATTGAATAAGCGGCACCCATATTAGGCATTTCAAGACCATGATCATCAACAAATTGTTGGACACTTAGCAAAAAATTAGCCCAACCATCATCGCGTAGTGCCTGAAGAAGTGTCTTGGTACTCGAAACTAAATTCATAGCATTAACAATGTATTGTGAGTGTCGTTGCAAGGCTTGAGAAAGTAAATCAGTTATTCCCATTATTTTGTTAGTGAGCAACAAACAAAAAACAAAGTCAAATGCCTTTAATGTCTTAAGAAAACCTTTTGCATCACCTCTTATACTTCCAGCAAGTTCTTTATCAATCAAATCATCATACCTTGAAGAAGCTGAGTAACTTCTTTGAAAATATGAACCAAGTTATTAACTGAAGCAAAGTGAGATCCCCATTGAGTCATACCTGCCCTTTTCAAACTACAAATTTGATTAAGACCCTTTCCAGTTTCAAGATCTCCACATGGTCTGCTTGTTGAATGTCCTTTAGCATATTTGTACGCTTTGATGAAGATCCAACAAAAGTAACGATAGTGCTTAGCATTTGAAAAAATAATTGCATATCAGGACCATCTCTAGCACATGCATTCAAGGCTAATTGTAATCGATGGGCAAAGCAATGAACGTAATATGCATAGGAATAATGTTTTTAATCCATGAAATTGACCACGCATATTGCTAGCTCCATCGTATCCCTGACCTCGAATGTTTTGCATTTGGAGTTTGTTTGTAGAAAGCACGAGACAAATCTGTTCCTTGAGATTAATAGAAGTAATATCTTTAACACTAACAATTTTGAAGAACCTTTCTCGAACATATCGTTCTTCATCAACAAATCTAAGAATAATAGTCATTTGCTCCTTGTGAGATACATGAAGTGATTCATCAACTAGGATGCAAAACTTGGCATCTCCGACGAACCTGATTTTGAATTTTAGTTGCAATGATATCTAAAATTTCCTTCTGAATTGATGGCGCAATGTACATCGCATGTTTGGGAGCATTTTCAAGAACGACTTTTGCAATCTCATCATTCATATCTGCATAACTCGCCCTCTGCTATTAGAGTTAGAAGACTCATTGTGACCTCTAAATGGTAATCCTTTCTCGGGATACTTAACAGCTGCTATTGTTGTCTTTAAACGCAATCTATTCTGCCTCTCAATCACACGATCAATGTGTTGTGAAGTTCTTTGTAAATTAGCCCCAACTCTGAACATTCTTTAGATGAAAAGAATTTGAATGTCCAACATGTGATTCACAAACACCTTTCTTTCCGGCCAACATTCTACTCCAATTGCAACACCCTACAATAGTGAACAAAGGAAATCTTGGTGGATCTTTTTCAAATTCTTTAGCTACTGAATACTCCAGCCAAGGAAATAACTCAAACCATCTATATTGAAAACGACGGTTATCACGGCAATCAAAAGTTGTTGGATAATTTTGTAACTTCGGTTGACAAGGCTCCAATTTCACATATACTCCTTTCGTATACGATCATGCTGGTTCACGGCAAATGTACAAATTGGATCACGCAATCCAGGATCAGTTTGAATAGCTGGCTTATTTGGAGACTCAACTATGACTTCCATTTCATCTATGGGCAAATGATTAGGTTGATTGGGAGTCACAGGCACAGAATTACTTGATGCAGGGGCAGGGGTTTGAGTACTATCACTGCCATCTCTTTTATAGAAAGAAAAAAGAGACTTCATTCGTTCCCTTGAATGTTGATCAGACATCCTATATATTATTCAAGAATCAAGAGAGATTAATATGAATATACTAAAGTACTAATACTTGAGCTAATGATGCAAGAAGTTAAACATTGGACTATCAGTATGGGAGTACAGAAATCTGAAAACTGGATCACTCAAACACACACACATAGAATAGTTAGAAAAATGAAATGAACTTGATATGCAAAACAGAAAAGATCAAACATGCTCCTTGTGCTGCACAACCTGGTTTTGCACATATAATATAAAATATACTAATTAGGTAATGAAATGAACTTGATAAAAATAGTCACATACACAAAACTGAATTCGGGGCTCTTAATAACATGTCCATAATTTTCCACACACATATGTAATCCAGGAAAGAAAGACTACCAAATTTATTTTTCTAGTAGTCTTTCTTTCTTGGATTACATGTGTGTGAGAAATTATGAACATGTTATTGAGAGCCCCGAATTCAGTTTTGTGTATGTGACTATTTTTATCAAGTTCATTTCATTTACCTAACTAGTATATATTTATATTATATGTGCAGGACCAAGTGGTACAGCACCAGGAGCAGGTTTGATATTTTTGGTTTGCATATCAAGTTCATTTCATTTTTCTAACTATTCTATATTTACAAGGCCCCAATTTCACATACTCCTTTCGTATACGATCTTGCTGGTTCACGGGAAATGTACAAATTGGATCACGCAATCCAGGGTCAGTTTGAATAGTTGGCTTATTTGGAGTCTCAACTATGACTTCCCCATTTCATCTATAGGCAAATGATTAGGCTGATTGGGAGTCACAGGCACAGAATTACTTGATGCAGGGGCAGGGGTTTGAGTACTATCACTGCCATCTCTTTTATAGAAAGAAAAAAGCGACTTCATTCGTTTCCTTGAATGTTGATCAGACATCCTATATTCCTATATATTATTCAAGAATCAAGACTCAATAGAGATTAATATGAATATACTAAAGTACTAATACTTGAGCTAATGATGCAAGAAGTTAAACATTGGACTATCAGTATGGGAGTACAGAAATCTGAATCACTCAAACACACACGCATAAAATAGTTAGAAAAATGAAATGAACTTGATATGCAAAACAGAAAAGATCAAACCTGCTCCTGGTGCTGCAGCACCTGATTTTGCACATATAATATAAAATATACTAATTAAGTAATGAAATGAACTTGATAAAAATAATCACATACACAAAACTAAATTCGGGGCTCTTAATAACATGTCCATAATTTCCCACACATATGTAATCCAGGAAAGAAAGACTACCAAATTTATTTTTCTAGTAGTCTTTCTTTCTTGGATTACATATGTGTGTGAGAAATTATGAACATGTTATTGAGAGCCCCGAATTCAGTTTTGTGTATGTGACTATTTTTATCAAGTTCATTTCATTTACCTAACTAGTATATAGTTATATTATATGTGCAGGACCAAGTGGTGCAGCACCAGGAGCAGGTTTGATATTTTCGGTTTGCATATCAAGTTCATTTCATTTTTCTAACTATTCTATATTTACAAGGCCCCAATTTCACATACTCCTTTCGTATACGATCTTGCTGGTTCACGGGAAATGTACAAATTGGATCACGCAATCCAGGGTCAGTTTGAATAGTTGGCTTATTTGGAGTCTCAACTATGACTTCCATTTCATCTATAGGCAAATGATTAGGCTGATTGGGAGTCACAGGCACAGAATTACTTGATGCAGGGGCAGGGGTTTGAGTACTATCACTGCCATCTCTTTTGTAGAAAGAAAAAAGAGACTGCATTTGTTTCCTTGAATGTTGATCATATGAATATACTAAAGTACTAAATTACTAATACTTGAGCTAATAATGCAAGAAGTTAAACATTGGACTATCAGTATGGAGTACAGAAATCTGAAATCGAAATATTATGACACTTGTTAGTATCATGTATTATCGTTTCAGTATGACACTTGTTTCTAAATCGAAATGATGAAATCAGCAAAAATGCCACATTACAATATTTAAACTCCCTAATTTAAATATTATGAAATCACATGTTTCAGTATGTTTTCAGTATGACATTTGTTTCTGTCTGACGTTTGGGGAACCACAAGTACTGCTGATAAAGCGTTCTCTGTGCGGCTCTATCTATATTCCATATAAAGAATGCAAAGTGTGATTGGTGGTGTTGTTAGTGAATGCCAATCTGGTTTTATCCCAGGGAGGTTGATTTCTGATAATATTATTTTAGCAAGTGAGCTAATAAAAGGTTATGGAAGAGCTCATGTTTCTCCTAGGTGTATGATAAAAGTGGATCTTAAAAAGGCCTTCGATTCTATTGAATGGTCCTTTTTAAGAGATGTTATGATTGAACTTGGGTTTCCAGTTCTTTTTGTGGAATGGGTGTTTGCTTGTGTCTCTCCTGTAAGTTACGGTCTGCTTATTAATGGAAAACCTAGTACTCTATTTGCTGCTAAGAAAGGACTTAGGCAAGGAGACTCGATGTCTCCTTATTTGTTTGCAATTGGCATGGAATATCTTTCAAGATGTTTGTCAATTGAAAAAAGATTCCGACTTTAATTTTCATCCAAGGTGTGAATATTACTCATTTGATGTTTGCGGATGATCTTATGTTTGCTACAGCTGATGATATTTCTGTGTCCATGATATCTAGAGCATTTATGAGGTTCTCGCGAGCTTCTGGGCTTTAAGCTAATTTAGACAAAAGTAGTGTTTATATTGGGGAAGTTAATTCTAAAGTTAAAGAGAGGTTAAAAGGAATTCTTAAGATGCCTTTGGGTGATTTTCCATTTCGATATTTAGGTGTTCCGTTGTCAACAAAAAAACTTAGTTATGTTCAGTGCAAGCCTCTAATTGATAAGGTTTAAATCTTGGGAATCTAGAATTCTTTCCTAAATAATCCATAATATTCCATTATTAGTATAAAATTGACAATGTAAACATAAATCAACAGCAACAAACAAAATATCTTCCAAAAATATAACCAATCACTTACAAGTCCTGGCTTAGTCGAAGCGGAGTCGCCGATTTTGTGGCTACCACTCAGAACAGCACTGCAAATAACATACAGCGACAAAGAGATGTTAGATGTAAAATTTTAGCATTTAAAAACAAAAAAAAATGATTTATTAAAGTAAAAAACCTCAAGTTAGGGCTTCCGGCAGAGCGCGGTGAAGACACAATGGCGTTAGGCGACGGAGATGAAGATGCCATTATCAAACTCTCAGAGGTTTCTCATGGCTTAGTCGAAGCGGAGTCACCGATTTTGCGGCTACCACTCAAAACAGTACTGCAAATAACATACAGCAACAAAGCAACAAAGGAGGTTAGATGTAAAATTTTAGCATATAAAAACAAAAAACAATGATTTATTAAAGTAAAAAATCTCAAGTTAGAGCTTGTGGCAGAGCGCGGTGGAGACACAGCGGCGTTAGGCAACGGAGATGAAGATGCCATTATCAAACTCTCAGAGGTTTTTCAGGTAGTGAAGTAGTGTGGATGGTATGAAGAATGAGAAAAGAGGGATGTATGTATTATTGATTTATTGGTGTGTGGTGGCTACTCAATAGGTTAGGTTACTGTAAATAGCAAAATAAGTAGGCTAAGCTCATATCTCGATGCATAAAATGTGGTCTGTATGCATACTATTTATGTTCGTTTTGTTGTGGAGGATTGATCAAGAGTGCTCTGCTTCTCTGCTCTGTATAGTACTTTTTTTGTATAGTACTTTTTTTGGAGGGAAAAGCAACGGGTAGGGCCCACATAATTTATACGCTCGTTTGATTTTAGTCCACATAACACATTTCGTCTGTTGTTTTTGAATTTTTTTGATCAAACTTGAAATTTAAATTTAAATTTTCTTGTCCGACTTTTACATGTTTGTGTAAATTTTTAATCATGCATGGGCAAACATGCTAATATTATCATTTTATGTTCATGAGAAATATGTGAAATTTATTAGATGAGTTGTACATGATCACAATCATTTTATAAAAGGGAGTGTGTTTAGTTATACTTGAGTGCATTTTAATTTTGTAATTTTATAATCTATTAAAAAGGTAATATTTGAGGGAGTATATACTTTTGCGCTCACCCCACCTCTATCTCATCCTATTTTTCTTTCTTGATTTTACAAATGAGAAACATTATGAACGCCAGTAAAGTAGGGTGCATTTCTTAGAAATGTTTTTTTGTTTCTTTTATTTTAGTGAGAGGGTTAATGTAAATATACAGACAGTAGACACACAAGAGAGGATAGCTAGGTCAATACAAATGATGAAAAGATTTGATGAGAGACTTGGTTGATATGCTCTGGACTTAGACGCACCGTCATTCATGAAAAAATAAAATAGTACAGTATAAAAAAGACATACAGAATATCAGAGAAAAAGTATGAGACAGAGGCCCTACGTTAAAGAAAAAACAATGATGCAACATTAGAATTAAGACTTCAAAATCAAGAGGTCCAATATTGCAAGATTGTTAACTTTACTCACATATTGTTAAGAAGCTTCTTGACTGCAATATTTCTGTGAGTCTGGATCAACACACCTAAGTGCAACCAGAAGTGCACATTTCAAAGCACGTGTTAGGGGCTTAGTTTCAAGATCTGGATCCAAAACTTCCTCGGCTCTTCTATTCCCAACCATTGTTTTCAGCCATTCAACCAGGTTAACCTGACATGAGCGTAAGAACTTTTTAGAAGCAAATGTAGACAATCTACCTGAGGAGTTATAGATTTAATGAAACATTCTAGAAGCATAGATGTGCCATGGATAGCCATCAACAGAACACACTAGCTTAAATTATTAGAAAAATCAGTACTGACTTAGTACCTCATTAGCAGGCCGACTATAGTCCACTGGGTCCCTTCCAGTAATTGCTTCCAGGAGGAGGACCCCAAAACTATATATATCACTCTTTTCATTTAGCAAGCCAGTGTTAGCATATTCTGGAGCAACATAACTGCACATCAGAAAAGAGAGTGAAGTTTGAGCACGACAATATGATAAATAATTATATGTTTGATTTCAGGCCTAAGACATATGTAGTAATAAGGAAGGGAGCATGCATACCCAAATGTTCCCATCACTCTGGTAGTTATGTGACTTTCTCCAGAGTCCAAAAGCTTCGCCAATCCAAAGTCAGAAACTTTTGAATTCACTCTGGTAGTTATGTGACTTTCTCCAAAGTCCAAAAGCTTCGCCAATCCAAAGTCAGAAACTTTTGAATTAAATTCATGGTCAATCACGATATTGCTAGATTTTATGTCTCAGTGAATGACTTTTGGCTCAATAGCTTCGTGCAAGTAGGCAAGACTGCAAAGTGCAACCCACATGTGACAACAAGCTTTCAGATAGTTATGATAATACAAAATAATTAAATTAACATATGGACGTTTTTTTTTTGCTGATAATTGCATAAACAATAACTGTCAGATAAATCAATTAAGTTATGAGGTCATTATGGAAGGAAAAGGTACTGATGAAAGTAAATTGGGAGTTTAGGACTATACAAGATTATGTACTGGTCACGAAAAGTTTAACATTCAAGCAACTTGAGGGAAGATCTACTTACGCTTTTGCAGTACCAAGTAGGACCTTCATGCGGGCTTCCCAAGTAAGGCTACCATGTTGGCGCATGGCCCCATGAAGCCACTGTTCTAAGTTTCTATTATTCATATATTCATACACCAGAATCCTGCATAATTGGCAGAACAAAGATTAACATTGAAACAGGATTCGAGGTGAATTGAGGAAACTCATTACTAGTTCCAACTTGAATGTTCATTTAATATTTTAAGGGTATATACATATTTGAGCAACAAGAACAGCTTAGAAGCACATTAGAAGGATTACAAAATTTAGCCAACGAGTAAAAAGCTTGAAGCTTACCTGTGAACCCCTTCCACAAAATAGCCAAGAAGTCGTACAAGATTCTTATGCCAAACATGACCTATAGCCTCCACTTCAACTCTAAATTCTCTCTCAGCCTGGCCACTACCAAAAAAAAAAAAAATACACGATAATCATTAAAGAAAAAACAATGACGCGACATTAGAATTAAGACTTCAAAATCAAGAGGTCCAATATTGCAAGATTGTTAACTTTACTCACAGATTGTTAAGAAGCTTCTTAACTGCAACTTCAGTTCCATTGATTAGTACTCCCCGATAAACGACTCCATATCCACCCTCTCCAATCACATTTTCAGCTGAAAAACGATTTGTTGCAAGCTGAAGATCTCTAAGAGTAAACCAATGCCCCACCCAAGATGCGACATTTCTGGCAAGCCAATTAAAGGAGAAGCCGTTACGTATGAGGACTGTTTTCGGACCGTACCAGAACTCCCTTCTTCCCCTGAATGTGAACTACAGGGCCTCTCATGATAATACATCGAGCTGCACTGGCTAATGTTATCAGCATCACTAGATTTACTCATACCTAGGTGCACTAACAGCTTCTCAGAATTCTTATCGCTTGATTTATCAGGAACTGTAACAACTACATTTTCTGGATGATCATTCATATTCCGGTCCCCTACTCTGTCAACCCTGATATCTTTCGGGGTAAAAGGTATTTGAGGATCAGTGTACTTGTGATGGGTTCTTTTAGATCTTCTTCGACATGTCACCCACATAGATAAAATACACAAAATCAATCCAATAAATGCACCTACGCATATCCCTATCAACTCCCATAATCTCAGGCCAACAACTTTCTTTTTTAGCTCTCTATTCAAATCCCCGGATGCCATTTTAGTAACTTGTTATGAAAACTTAATTGCTCCCCAAAATTCTAGTTTTCAACAACATTACCCATGGCCTTCTGGATCCAAGTAATGGACAAATAACTGCAGAACATTTCAAATAGCAAATACATTGAAATCTTTCTTCAAATGGGCCAGATAATATTTCAAGAACTTGCAAATAGACACACTTTATAGAACAAAAAATCAGTATCCATCGCAATCAAAGGGCATAATCAGATAATGTTTAATTAATTTACTAGGACAAGTAAACAAATCAATTGGGTACATAACACATCCCAACAAAACATATACACTTGTGAACTAAACCAAAATACAAAGCAAATAAAAAACCACAACTTTAATGCATAAATTAAAGAAAATCACAAAAAAACAACCTAATCCACATGTCAATATACCTTAAAAAGCCAATCACTTCACAAATCTGAACTTCCCAAAACTAGGAACATAACAAATCTAACAAAAGACTTAGAATTAAGAACAATGAAGTTACCTTGACAATGATCTAGACTTAAACTACTTTAAGTACTTGATCTTGAGATTTCAACAGCAAGAAAAAGATAAAGGGGCCTTCTTTAGACTAATAGAGACACTGCAAGCATATATGAGGCAGTGCCAGAGGTGGGGGGATATAAACAAAGCAGAGTACAAAGGTAAGAAAGAAGTGAAGAGGCGTAGTTTGGAAGTAGAAGAATGTATACACTGAAGTAGGGTTTTCAATGGATCGGATATTAATATCCCATCCGACCCGATCCAAAGTTCAATGGAGCGGATATGGATTATTAAAAAATAAATCCAATCCGATAAAAATTCGATCTGGTAACGATCCGATCCGATAAATATAGGATATGGATTTAATACGATCTGATCCGTTAATGATCCGATCCGATCCGTTAATGATCCGATCCGACTATTTGTATTATATATACTAGCTTATAGCCCGTGCGATGCACAGTTACTTAAATTTTATTTATAATTATATTTTTATTACCCATACAACACACGATTGTTTTTTTAATATTTATAATTATATTTATTTATGAATATTTTAATATTTAAAAGTTATTAGTTTACATGATTAAATTATTGTTAAAAAAGATTTAGCCAAAAAAATTATAGTTAAAAATTTGATATTTATTATATTTTACACACTCAATTTAATATTTGTTTATATTGAGTTATAAAAATTAGATTTTTCCAATTTTATAGTCCACATGAAATTCACAAAATAATGTTTAATTTAGTTGTGGTTTAATAGTTCTTTTTCAATTAAAAACTAAAAAGAGAATAAAGTGATGAAATTTAATGTTGAGAATTTTATTCGATTTAGGAAATCTACTTATATGTAGTTTAGATTATTAAAATACTCTTTATTAACCAAATACATTTTTTAATGTTAAATCTAACGGTTTTCACCTATCTATTTAACATTAAACGATTTTTATTATTTTGGTATTAAATAAGTTTCCTTATTTAATTACAACTATTTTTATGTTTTGACTTTTTAGAAAATCCAATCCTAATATAATATCTTTTAACTTATATCATTTTTAGATAATAACTTCTTTTTATATGATATAATATTGATCATGTATTTTTAAAAGTACTAGATCTAACGGTTGAGAATATTTTGGCGGTATTTAGGACCAAACTACCATGATAACATCATTAATTTTTCTTAATATTTATAATTTTTTAATTTATAATTTATTTAAATATTTATTGCTAAAATATAATATACTCTTTTTTGTAATATGTTAAAGATGCGGGAACTTTGAACTTTTGAGAAAATAAATTATCAATTAAAATATAATTTTTTTTGTAATAGTTCTTCTTTTAAAGTAGTACACCGTGATCAAAATTCTGTATAAATTTCATTTTTTATAGTATATCCCGTAAATATCTATGTTATTATATTAAAGACTAAATAATGAAAGGTTAAGTTTGGCCGCTTTGTTTGATCACTCAATCCATAATCGTTGAATCTTTCAAATTAAATTGTTGAAAAACGTTAGATATAACAGTAAAAAATTTACATGGAGAATTCTATTCAATATAGAAAACTTATTTATATTTGGTATATTTGGTTTAAATTATCAAAATACACCTTTTAGAATTTAAATATAATCATATTATTAATAAAATAAACTTTTTTAATATTTGATCTAACGATTTTCATTTATCTAGTTAAGATCTAATGGTCCTTATTAATTTGGTTGTCCAAGGACCGTACGACCAAAATTTGGGATAAGATCCCTATTATGATTATTATATATAAGGATTTAATATAATAAGGATATCAAGTATATATTGATATAAGTATCTTACTAACTGCTTTTACTTTTAATGTTTCGGTTTTATTTACGGTGTAAATAAAATTTTAAAATACATTATTACTTAAAAATTATTAAATAGAATAAAAATTATGTTATGATTATATACAATTTTATTCTCATATTATTACATTCTTTATCGATTTGAATTTGTTCTTAATTAATTTTGATACTTTATTGAAAGAAACATAAAATTTCTATATTTAAAAGAATTAGTGGAAAAATAAATAAATTGGTGCTACAATAATAAAAAAATATATTTATTAAAATTTAGATACTCACTTTAATATTTGGGTTCTATCCTGAGTTTTAGAAATTGAATTTTGACGATTTTACAACTCATGCGAAACTAACGAAATTATCTTTAATTTAATGATGGTTTAATAATTATTATCTAACTTGACCAGTTGACCTACCCATAAAATAAACTGAAAAGAAAAGATGGTTAAGAAGTTTTACACAAAGAATTCAATTTAATATAGAAAACTAATTTATAATTGGTTTAAATTATCAAAGCACACTTCTTAGTATTTAAATATAATCCTACTTTAATCAAATACACATTTTAATATAAGTATTATATTCAAAATTATCGTTTATGAATATGAAACCCTCAACATTTTAATAATATTTTGATATTATCCTTTTATGTTTGTTATATGTAAAATAATATAATTATAATTTGGATTAATCGAATTGTTATGTTCCTTCAGGAAAAAAAAAGTGTTTAAATTTATTCATGTACAGGAGTTCTCCTAAGTCTCTTATAACATAGGGCATCATTATAATCGATATGAATTGTTATCTTGATATTTGGTTTAACAATTATTATCTAACTGGAACTATACATAAATTCAAGAGAAAAGATATTTAAGAATTTGTACATAGAAAAATTTTAAATTATCAAAATACATTTTTTAGTATTTAAATATAATTCTATTATTAATCAGATACACTTTTTAATATTAGATCTAACAATTCTCATCGATCTATTTAAGATCTAACTATAATTATTAATTTGGTCGTATACTGATCGTACACGGACCAGATCGATTTTTAATTTTTTCTTAAATTGATTTTAATATTTTATTGAAATAAACATAGATTTATAAATTTAAAAGAATTAGGGAAAAAAAATAAATTGGTGCTCCAGCCCACGCGAACCTTACAAAATTATTTTTAATTTAATGATGGTTTAATAATTATTATCTAACTTGAACTATCCATAAAATAAAGAGAAAAGATAATTACGAATTTTTACATAAAGATTTCTATTCAATATAGAAAACCCATTTATAATATGTTTAAATTATCAAAATACACCTTTTAGTATTTAAATACTATCATATTATTAATCAAATACAATTTTTAATATTATATCTGACGGTCCTCATCGATTTGAATATTTATAGTTTTATAATCCAACGGATCGTATACTTTTGGTAGTACAATGACCGACCAAAATTTTGGATAAGATCTCCCTTACGCTTATTATATACAAGGAGGTAATATATATATATATATATATATATATATATATATATATATATATATATATATATATATATATATATATATATATTACATATTATATACAATATGTTATATATTAAATATATCATATTTTTTAAGCAATTAAGTCAAACAATTAAGAGCCAAATAAAAAAAGAATACTGATTCATTTCTCGTGTTCCTATTACATAAAATTGCTATTGGACCTCTCTTTTACTTGTATAATTGACACAAAAGACAATAAAATATAAGCTATAATGCTTTTCCATTCTCCCTTTTCAGGTGATTGATTACAAAACATGTTTTTTCAGGATATGGATCTGGATATGGATCGATCCAGATCCGATCCGAATCCGAATCCGGTCAAATTAAATGGATCAGGATATGGATCGATCCAGATCCGATCCATTGACAACCCTGCCCTGAAGTGGGGCAAAAAGAATGAAGAAAATTAATATCAAATTGTTAAAATGAGGGCAAGATTAAAAATCTAATAAATCGGTGGGATTTATCAATATTTAATAATAGAATTTGAGATAACGGGGGAAAGTAGTGGGTGTAATACTGTTTTATATTATTATAGAATAGAGATAGTGGAGAAAAATAGTGGATGTTATAGTATTTTATATTATTAAAAGTTACTACCTCCGTCCCTCTAATTTTTTACAGTTTTTTTACACTGCTTGACACACATTTTAAGGCTCCTGTAAAATACAGCTTTACAACTTATTTTTAAAACTTTCTTTTTCTAAATAAAAATTTAAACATTATATTTTTATTCAGAAGAAGAAAAAAATTAAAATAATTTATTGAAGTATATATTAAAGCAGCCTTAAAATGTGTGTCGAGTCCCTGTGCCCCAATGTAAATAATTGAGAAGGACGGAAGGAGTACTATTTTTGGAATGTATAAAAATGAAAAGTACATCTCAAAATAAAAATATATAGAAATGAATGAGACACGGGGAGAAAAAGTAAGAGATGGAGGAGGCCCTACGTTGGACCTGCTCTTACTTCCGGGAGCAAAAATTTAAAATAATAAAATGCATCTTTCTTTTTTATTTTCACACAGTTCTAAGGGCTCATGAATTAGTCGTTTTATAAATTAAAATTAACATAAGTAACCATTTATTATTGTCTTAAATCATCCTTTAAGAGAAAAAGAATTAGTACATCGTAACCTAAGAATGTACTATTTTTTATTGATCCCATCAATTTACTCATTTTTATTATTATTTTTTATTAATTTACGTTTTTTCTTACCGTGTCGTTCCCTCAATGTAAAGAATCGAGGAGCACAAAGGAAGTAATAGTATTTATGTTAAAGTTACGTAAGCTTATTAAAATAATGCAAGTGAGTAGGTCACGTGAGTGACTGAATTCTTTGGGTTGGTCCTTTGTTACGACCAAACACATTGCACCGACTGTATTGCCACTTGTCATTGTGATCAAACAACACTACAAGGAGCCAGCAGCAAAATCCTGACCACCGCATAACAAATAAGGTTCGTTCCTACAGGGACTCGTTGTTTGTCTAGTTAATTCACTCACCAATGTATGATTATTATCCGATGCTAAAACAAATAACAAAGTGGATTTTTGTTATCACTATAATTAATCTAAGAATTATAACTAATTAACAACTACTTAAACTGAGATTTATGTCGAATTACTTATGCGAATAAAACATGTGATTTTAACTTCATTAAACAATCCATCTAAAGTCTTCAATTCTCTAGCCCTTTCATGTGATTTGTTAATACCTGATCGAACACACAAAACTGATATAAGCCAACTTTCGTTGTACCAATACCATCCTAAATAATATCCACAATTAAGATAGAAATCACTTAGTCTCCCAATTATGCTTAGTCCCTATATGTCTATAAAGATTGAAAACATAATGGTTGAAGTACAAGCATTCAATTGATCACATAGTCGTCATAAAACGGTTAGAGTTACGACACTAATTACGAATGATATTCTCACGCATAAACCTATGCTAGCATGGCAAGTTCTAAATTCTTAAATCCACTTTCGCTTCAATAAGAATTAACACACAATTACAGGAGTTAGCTACTCTCCTATAACGAATTAAAACAACCATGATAGGATATCGCATCAATCACACTATAGGCATCGAGAAAATTCAACAAATAAACTTCATGAATAAATCCGCTAAAACCCCATGACAACGAGTTAGTTCATAATCAAACTAATCGTCACCATGGGTTCTAATGTAAACATGATGAAAGAAAACGAATTATATTGAATAAATATCAAGGTTCTAAAGAATACACCCAAACCAAGCATCCACAAGATAGAAAGAATACAAGAATAAATTGAAACTATCTTCTTCCTTCTTCTTCGTGCTTTAAAACTCGGTATATAATATGCGGTATATGTCTCTCCTCTTCTCTAGGGTTTTCTTCTCTTTTTATATGCCTCCAGGTGCAACAAGTCGTACTGAATTGAAATTTGACTTCAACTTGAAAAGTCAGCAAATCGGGTCAAAACAGGAATTTTCGTCAGACAGACCGGCGCTGCCGCGCCACAAATACAAAGGAGAGCGGCGCTGCCGCGCCAGAGATTTTCTGTACTGTTTTCCAGCGGCGCTGCCGCGCCATAGACAAGCACAAACACGGCGCTGCCGCGCCGTGCCTTCTGTCCAGAATTATAGAAAATGTTGTCCTCTTCGCGTGAGCTGTAAGATGGTCAGAATCGGACTTGTAGAACTCCAGATATGGCCAAAACAGTGAAGACTGCGCAACCTACCCGGAAAATCCGATTTTTAATCAAATTAACCTCCAACTCTTGGTTCTGCAAAACTTAATGAAAACACATTAAACGCACCACATACTTGAGTTCAAGTCATCAATTTAAGCCGATATGAAGCGTTCCAAGTGGATTAAAAATCCACTTATCACCTTTGTTTAGACCCTCCTCTGTCAACATCACATAAGAGCATCTCTAATGACAATAGCTAAAATGGTTGGCTATTGTGGTTGGCTATAATGATTATATAAATTTTTTGCTAAAGGTAAAGATATGTACTCTAAGTTCTCTAAATTTTTGTTAGGTAAAATTATATCCAAGGGGTTTGGTGGTTCAACAAATATAGTCAATCAAATATGATTGGCTATATTTTTTTGCTAAGGGGTATATGGTTGGAGTGATCACACTTTTACATGATGTTTAAAAAGTGACATAATTATTTTAGGTAAGGGTTTTATAGCATTGGAGATGCTCTAACAAAGAGGATAAGGATTATCTTTTGTTTTTGAAATTAGTTTGATCCTATTATATAAATAAAGGTTGTTTACATTGTATGGGATACCAACCATCTTCTGTAATTAAATATAACGGGAGTAATCACCACCGCAATGAAATGAAATATAGTGGGAGTCAATATATTAGCAATTACTTTGCGTAATGAAATATAGTGGCAGATGATTGGTATCCATCCGTGACTGGGACCAAATCCTATAAATAAAAAATAACTTAACAATTAAGGGTTAGGCTCAATAGAGAACCAATCACTAAAAAAGAACTTTAGAACTATTATAAGTCGTTGGATTATTACTATATCAACCGTTCAGATTCAACTCATTTTTATATACAAAATCTTATAAGGGTATTATTGGAATAAAAGGATTCTACTGCCGAACCTATTTTGTTTCATAGTATAAATACAATGTTCTGCAGCTGAATTTTAAAAGTTATGCATATGGACTTCAAAGTTCTACAATTGAACTTACTTTTTTCCACAAAGTTCTACAAGTGAACTTGATTATTTTTATAATGTTCAGCTATTGAACAATGTTATTCACATTATTTTCATACCATAACTTTCGTGTTCTACCGCTGAACATAAAAATCATGCAATCGAATTTAAAATCAAACACATAAATTTTAAAGTTCTGCAACTGAACTTACTTGTATTTAAATGTTCAGCTGATGAACACTGTTATCTGATATTGTGTTTATACAATAACTTGAATATTTTCACAAAAAATGATAAAAAGTAATACTCTCTCTGTCCCATTCATTTCTATACACTTTCCATTTTGGGATGTTCCTCTCATTTCTATACATTCCACAAATAGTAACTTTTAATAATATAAAACACTATTACACCCACTACTTTCTCCACTATCTCTATTCTATATTAATATAAAACACTATTACACCCACTACTTTCCTCCACTATCTCAAATTTATTATTAAATATTAATAGGTCCCACCACTTTACCCACTTTTCATCTAATTTTTCTCATTTTTTATATCTTTTCTTGGTTTCCGTGTTCATCCCCGATGTATACAAATCAACGGGACGGAGGGAGTAATAGAAGTTGTGATGCTTTTCAGTAGCGTAATATAATGAAAATATGGGTACATGGAATTCAAGTGATGCATGAAGTCAATTATAAATCATGCTTTAAATTATAATGGTAATTGGTAGGATTTCATAGTATTTGACATAGAAATAAATAAATAAATAAATGTATTTGGTATATTAAAGCAAGTCCGATTTAATAGGTTGAACATGAGTTTCACCCCATGCAACAATGTGCGTGTTTGGGGTATCACAAAAAAGTTGACTTATACCTTAAAATGAGTAAGTGTTTTATAAGTGATAAGTTGATGGATTTTTATAAGTTACACGGGTGTTTGGATAAATTTACTTATAAGTTAGTTAAGAGTTTGCTAAATTAAATATGAAAAAATAATTATTAAATGCAATGATTTCAACACTTGCATTTTAAATTAAAAAAATATTTAAAAGCACAAAAGTAAAAATATAAAGTATTAAAAAAATGAAGAAATCAAAGAATAAGTTGATAAGTTAAGTAAAATGTTGGTGATTTCTAACATTCAACTTATCAATTTATAAGTTATAAGTTATCAAATAAGCTGAGTACACAAACACCCCTCATACACTCTTATGGCTTTATAAGCCATAAGTCGGCTTATAAAGCCATTGCCAAACATGCCAATGTGTTGTGCGTTGCTTGCTTTCAAGTTTCACCGTGGCTTCTTTAAGAGGTATCAATTTCATGGTGAAGTGTTTAGTATAAACATTTATGTTGAATGACAAAGGAAGCTTCATCGGTGGTGTACATATGTAGGATATAAGTATGGTTTTGTATGTAGATGACATAAATTATTATTTTAATCGGAGTAGCTAAGAGCCTAAGAGCAAATCCAACAATGTCCTAGTTGGTTACTTATAAATATTATATAATAATGTGTCATAGTGATTTAGGAACTTGATTTCTTATAGGAACTCCAACAACATTACTTATATCAATTCCCTATTATTAATATAATAATATATTTGAAAAGAGAGAGAAAAAGAGTGGAAGAAAGAGAGAGAAAATAAATGTAGAAAAGGAGGGAAGTGAATATTTTATTCATGGAAATTAAATAGGTAATGACTAGTGGTTACTTATTAATAGGTAATGAGATGGATGTCCTAGTGATTTAGGTAACCACCAGGACATTGTTGGAGCACCATTTTTTCCTAGATTACTTATATTTGAGCTTAGGACATGATATAAGAGCAAGTCCAACAATGTCCTAGATGATTACTTATAAATATTATATAATAATGTGTCTTAGTGATTTAGGGACTTGATTTTTTGCAGGAACTCCAACAACATTACTATTTACTTATATCCATTCCCTGTTATTATTATAATAATATATTTGAAAAGAGAGAGAAAAAGAGTGGAAGAAAGAGAGAGAAAAGAAATGTAGAAAAGGAGGGAAGATAATTTTTTATTCATGAAAATTAAATAGGTAATGGCTAGTGGTTACTTATTAATAGGTAATGAGATGGTTGTCTTAGTGATTTAGGTAACCACTGGGACATTGTTGGAGCACCATTTTTTGCCAGATTACTTATATTTGAGCTTAAGACATGATATAAGTAAGCCGTTGGACTTGCTCTAAGTAAACTGATGAACTTGCTCTGTGATTAATAGTACTTGCATGCGTAAAGTAAAAAACACAGCAGGTGGCAGCAGCAGGCTATGGCTATGTCAGTATCACATGACTGTATGGTTGAGATGTTAGTATGTGCTACGACCTTTATAAGATCAAGAAATGGGCATTATTTATTTTGTGGTCAAGTGTTTTTTCTTTTGGTATTTCGAGTGGTCTCTTCACCAAGAAGTCAAGAACGCCTGTATGGATTCCACATTTTATTGGGAGTCCCGTAATCAGACTTTCTAACGAAAAAATTTAGTCTCAGACGAGGAATTTAATATTTTTAATGAATTATAATTCCTTTTTCCAAAATCTTTAAAAAGTACGCAAAATTTTCTTTTTGGGAAAGACGTATACTCCAGTATAAAACTATACTACAATGGCACAATGCTAGCAACTTGTAACATTTCATTGTCTGCGGGGCATTAGAATTAAGATCCCTAATCAGCTTTTCAGCTACAAATGTACTCGTACAACTCAACATCTTGGTGTTATTTTCTGTCACTGCCATTTTATCCATTTTACCATAGCTAAAATTTACGTTATATCTGGATGACTTCCATACTAAAAAAATAGAAAAATATAATACTAGTGCAATTACCTGTACAAGGATGATGATGGTGCCATGGTGGAATGTCAATACGACTGAGGATAGTAGATACATTCATCTAGTAAAGATTGACGATTATGGGCATTTTCGAGAATCGGGGCTTAGAGTCAATATTTGTCCAACATTTTTCAGCACTCAAGTATTTACAATAGGTAATAAAAGAAAACGTATTTTCAACTAAATAGAAGCTAAGGATTAATAACACCGCTTAATATATCCGAGAGTCTCCTAATTGACTCCTAATTTTCTTAGTTGTTTCTTGAATATAATTTTATAAAATATTATATGTTTTTTAGTAAATTAAAACATAAATTTTGTGTAACTTAAAAAATATTTTTTATTTTGCCTTCTAACTAATATTTTATCTATATTTTAAATGTTAATACGACAATTTTAAATTCAAATATATGCTAGTAAATATTTTATTAATAGAATAATGTTGAGCTAGACTTTTAAAATAGAGGAGAGATGAGAAACTTTTAAAATTAAAGAGATATTAGGTATCTCTTAAAGTTCTATTTTTTTATCATGTTCTTTATATTTTATATTTTGATTTAAAGAATTTGATTAAAGAGTTTCTTGAAAATTCTCTCGTTGTATTAAACTAATTATTTATTTTATCGAAAACAAAATATGTCATGAAAGCCTAACAACTAATGGTTAACAAAATTGACATTAAAAATATGTAAATATGAATTTTTATTATTTATGTATTTTACTTTGTAAAATATTGTGTTCACTGTTGATCGGCATATAAAGAGTAAATAGTACTTTACACCCCTTATCTTTAGTCACTTTTTTGATTTAGTCTCAAATTTTTAATGTCGGCAGAATGCATCCCTTAACTTTAAATTTCACCTTGTATTGCATTTTTTTAATCATTTTTCGTCCAAAATAACTGTCACCGTTGATATGTATAGGGGTAAAATCGAAAGATTATTTTATTAAGTTTAAATAATAATTGTTACTTTTAATATGCAGAAGAGTAAATTTAATTATTTTGGATGAAAAATGAGTAAAAGGGTGCAAAACAAAGCAAAATCCAAAGTTGAGGGATGCATTATGTCGACAATAAAAGTTTGAGACCAAATCGAAAAAGTGACTAAAGTTAAGGGATGCAAAATGCTATTTACTCGCATATAAAGTCTATAAATATTTAAGAAATTTGTAATATTTGTAATAATACGAGTGGTTGAAGTTTAAATGCGATGGTTAATACTTAAATTTATATTATTGCATATTTTTAGTATTTTTTATTTATATGTATATAGTGTAACGGGTGTCGGCTCGGAAAAATATAACATAAAATTGGCATAAATACTTTGTTTTATATGTGTTGTATATGTAACATATTTTAGATTTTTGTTATGGATTAAAAAGTGTACTTGTAAATTAATTGCTAGAGTTTAGGAGCTTTCGAGCTTTAATGACTGCACTTGTGTTTCGAGACTAAATCGGTCCTCACAAGATGCCTACGTATCTCAATCGGTGCTGAGAATCAAGCCAAAGACGTAGTTCTTGGTGTTGCCCTCAGGGCTATGGTGGCAAGGGCACACCAAAGACGTAGTAACTTGTATGTCCTTATTCGAGGATGAAGTCTAAAACGTAGTTCTAGGGGTGCCTTCGTGGCTTGTTGCGCCTTCGAGGCGTTATGACGTATGGAGTTGTGCCCAAAACGTAGTAGATGACGTATGGAGCTGTGTCCAAAACGTAGTAGATGACGTATGGAGATGTGTCCAAAACGTAGTAGATGACGTATGTAGCTGTGTCCAAAACGTTGTAGATGACGTATGGAGCTGTGTCCAAAACGTAGTAGATGGCATATGGAGATGTGTCCAAAACGTAGTTCTGAGATGAGGGGTCAGACCCTTTATATAGGCGTTTAAAAGCCTAATGGATAAGTATTGATTTCTTTGAAGGATAAGTCTTATCCTTGACGGTGGATAAGTATTGACTTTCTTAAAGGATAAGTCTTATCCTTGACGGTGGATAAGTATTGACTTTCTTGAAGGATAAGTCTTATCCTTGACAGTTGATAAGGATAAATTCTAGATCCTTCCTTGTAGAAGTTGTTTCCATATCATAACGGACTTGTATTGAAACAAGCCCACTTGTATTGAAACAAGCCCACTTGTATTAGAACAAGCCTGTATTGGACGTCTCCTAATACATGTTGTACTTCTAGCCCAAATATTAATTACAAAATTAATATTTAATTAGAGTTTCAGGCCTTATTAATGGGCCTTATTTATGGACAATCTAGGTTTAATTAATGCAATATTAATTATGTCTTTAGGGTTATTTTTAACCCATATCATTTGCCCCCCAACTTCTATGATAATGCACTAGGATTTCATAGAAGTTATACCGGTCTTTTTCGAGACTTGGGGTCTTTTTATCCCTTACCTGGGACTTACTACCCTTTTTGGGGATTTTAATATACACTAGTGTTCCACGAGTATCGTCTTGGTGTAAAGTGTGGAGCGACCTACACATTTACGACGATTTTGTCTTATTCGAGGCTAGCTTGACATTTGCATAAGCCTTTTATGTCTTACACCGTCTTGTTTTGGCTTCAAGTCTTTCATTGAGCATATCGAATGATGGGGTTTGGACTGAATGTCTTAGGTTTTTGGGGTTTCAACCCTTCACCCTTACGAGTTCTTACTGATGGTTGCACTCGTAGTGATTTATTCTCAAGTCTATCATATCAAACTTCTCCCGAGCTTGAAATTTTCGCTAATTAACAATAGGCATCTTTGGCTTTTTGTATGTTTATTAGCAACATTCACCCTTCGGGGTTCGTTGTATTCAACTCTATTTGTGCAGTTGACATGCATATTTTGTATGCTTTTCTTTGCATTCATTTGTAGTTTGTCTTAGCAAAGCTTTGAGGATGTTTCTACCAATCAAAACGGGTTCAACCCTTCATCTCCTTTCTAGGAAGTTCATTATGTCATCGAACCTTATTTCTACTTGTCCTATTAGAGGATTCTTTTAGGATGCACTAAACATAATAAACTTTTAAGTTTGAGGCATGCCAAGTCCTTGGCACCTCATGCCCTTCGAGGGTTTCTAGCTTATACGAGCCTCGTCCAAACACATTATTGACTTTGTAGGGCCCTTCCTAATTAGGGGCTAATTTTCCTTTCTGTCCAACCCCGGATGCTTTAATCTTTCTGAGAACCAAGTCTCCTTGACGAAAGAACCTTTCTTTAACTCTCAGGTTGTAGTAGAAAGGTGCTCGCTTATGATGTTCCACGATCTTGACATTTGCCTAATCTCTGACTTCATCAATTAGATCAAGAGCCAAACTTATACTTTCTACGTTCGATTCAGGCTCAAAGGCCCCTACTATTGGGGAGGTATGAGTAATCTCCACTGGCACCACGGCTTCTGCCCCATAGGCTAACATGAATGGAGTTGCTTCAGTAGTAACCTTGCAAGTGGTACGATATGCCCAAAGTATAGGGAGCAACTCGTCCATCCAAGTGTTCCTTGAGCGTTCAACTCTCTTCTTGAGTCCATCTAGGATGATTCGGTTGGCCACCTCGGCTTGTCTGTTTTTTTGAGGATGAACAACTGATGTGAATCGCAACTCAATGTTGTTCTCCTCACAGTACTTTTTGAAATCTTCATTGTCAAACTACTTCCCATTGTCCGTGACCAGGATTCGTGGGATTCCATATCGACACATTACACTTTCCCATAGAAATTGTAATACTTGTTTGGTGGTTATCTTGGCTAGAGGTTTAGCCTCAATCCACTTGGTGAAGTAGTCGATTGCCACTATCAAGAACTTTCTTTGCGCACATGTCATTGGAAATGGTCCAAGTATATCCATCCCCCACATAGCAAACGGGATAGGTGAGTTTATGGATGTCAACATCTCTGGTGGTTGTCTAACCACTGGTGCATGCTTTTGGCACCGTTCACATTTCTTCACGTAGCTTTTAGCATCTGCAAGTATACCTTAGTGCTTTCACATATAACTTTCGTGCTTTTGAAGTGTCGTTGGGTAACCACCCAGTTTCCATATGAGATTTGATGGGATCCATCCAACAGCTAGCAACATCAATGGGTGATACCAACTTTCCATTGATGTTTGGGGTCTTCAAGACTTGGAAGTATACACTTCCTGCATAGTTTTCAATTTCAGCAGAGGCAAACTTAGACAAGGCGTCTGCCTTCATGTTTTCTTCCCTTGGAATGTGTTCCACATAGCATTCAGCAAACTGAGTCATGATGGCCTTGACAAGTTTTAGGTACTTGGCCATGACTCACTACACCATAAACAACCTATTGTAACAAAAAAATAAAGTTACAGCAGGTAGCCGATATATTACTTTAGGCCCATATAGTAGCTAAGCTAACATTTTTTCGATGATAGGTTTTTCCATGTTGCCTTAGGCGTCTAAGGTAACATCATTAATCCCTAGGGTAACATGCAGTTTTATGTTACAATAGCATGCTATAGTAACAAAAATAAGTTCTACAGTAACTTAATATATATGTTACCTTAGACTTTCAAGTTTTTTTAAAAAGGTGGGCCCCATTGTGGGACCCACCGTAGGGCCCACTGTGAGGCCCACCTTGATACCCACTGTGGGGCCCACTTTTTGCAATATTGACTTTTATTTAGCATCATTTCCATTAGCTAATGTAACATATTTACCAAAAAAAATTGAAATAACCTACACATATATTATGCATCCCAAAATAAAATCCACCATCAAATACAAAATCCACAATCCACCAACAATACAAAATTCACCATCCAACTCCACCACCAATACAAAATCCACCATCACAATCTATCAGCCATGTCACTAAGCCATAATTCACAATCTCAAACAAATTAACAAAGTTGAGTAGCTTTTAACGTACAACACCTGCTCTCTCTCTCTCTCTCTCTCTCTATAAAATGCTAATGTCGCGTGGTGTAATACAATACGATCAGGATTATTCATCGGATATCTGGCTAGATATTAACAGTTACAGTCTCATACATAATTTCTGCGGTAGTCTATACCACTATGCCATTTGCAGGGATTCTTCGCCCTTGATAGCGAATATCTTTATAAGGACATCCTCGACAGCCTGTTTCAAGTTTATTTAGAATATATCAGTTCAGTGTTATGTGTTTGCAATTCAAAAACTTCAACATCAGATTTGGGCTGAGGGAGTAACTACGACAAAACAATGCACATATTGCAATGGAATAAATTACCTTGTCGGGGATACTTGCACCGGAAATTACACCAATCGTTTTAGGACCTTCTGGAAATCGTTTGAAATGTATACATAATATATGTTCCATTCCTGTTCGTAGAAGTAGAGAGATTATTTTCGTAAGGACCAGCCCCAATGTTGTAACCATAATTAGTACATGCATGAAAACAAAATTATAATCGTTGAAATTTATGCACTTAATAACCGGTAACAACTAGGTAGCATGCATCAGAAAAAGAAAAAATAGTGTTGAGATTTATGGGTGATAGCATAGAAACAACTTAACTTTGAATGTACTTAAATTTTTAAGTAAGTAGAACATACTGTCACAGCCAAAGTATGTTCTTGTAATCAGTATGTAATGTCATTTTAGTTGTGTAATTTGAAAGAAGTTCATTTGCTGTGTTCAAGCCTCAAAGAATGCATATTAGATGACAACATGAATAAAGGTTACTGTCATAAGCATTGATAGTAAGATTACAAGAAGACAGAATGTTGCAAGTCACGACAGCATATTCACTCTGACAGCAACATTGGTGGAAGACTACGCGACAACTACTTTAGCCCTCGACAACAAGTTTGGAAACCTCGACAGCACTCTATGCGGGGAACTCATACTGTCACCAAAAGAACATTCATGTGACAACAAGCTTTGCGGCAAAAGTAACTGTCTCGAGAAAGATCCTTGTTCTAGGTATCTTCTCAGTCAAAACCCGTGACAGTTTCAATGTTCAAGAAACAGGCGTGTTGCAGTATCCCTAAGCTGCACCAAGTCTGCAAGACTACGACAGAAGCTTCAAGCACTACAAAACAAAAGCGAATCAATTCAAGAGCAAGGTCAAGTCTCTATCTGCTGAATTGTTTTAGCTGGAAATATAATGAATCTAGGTTGCTTTCTTTGTAATGTATATCTGACATGTTAGCAATTTAGGAAAGTCACATGGGTAGACAATTTGTAAGAAGCTGCCACTTGATAATGACAGCAGCTTCACAGACCCGTGTTGACAGTGATAGGATTAGTTTTATACTTTGACTATCAATTCATTCTAGGCAAGTAACTAAGACAAGTAAGTGTGTTGAAGAAAACCGAAGCTCAAGAATTCTCTCTTGAGGTTGTAGCAACACTTTGCAAAATAAATAAAACATTTATTTTGTGAAACTTGTTTTTAGAACATACTGTTTGTGATTGCATACATATTACTGATAACATTAAATCTTAGTTTTGGTTGTTGAAATTGAGATTGAATTTTATCAGTTTTGCATTCATCACCCCCTTCTGCAATACACGAGGACCAACAAATAGTAACAAAATATTCATTATTTCGACGAGCACCTTACGTTTGGTCTGAAGTTCTGTGACAATGTAGCAGCCAATGGGCATCCCACCGTGCCACCACCAACTATTATGTAGTCATAGGCCTTTTCTTCAACACTTGTTGATGCAGAAGACGACGCCGACGACGGCGGTGGCGAAAAGGAACTTGCATACCTGATGAATGGGTATTCATCATCCCCATAATTATATGTCTTACTTGTAATTACCCAAAATTTAGTAGGATTGGTTAAATGTGAACCAGACCAATCAGGAAAAGTTCCATTAAAGTAATTCCCATCTAGTATGATTGTTTGCAGATTCACAAGCCTGGGGACAGTAGCAGGAATGGTACCAAAGAGGAAATTCCAACTCAAATCTGAAAACATATTATCTAAAATATTATCTAGTATGATTCTTAGCAAGTTCCAACAAATTAATACTACAATTTGAAAGGGTGTATCATAGTTCATAGATCATCCACTACTTGGGTTTATTTGCATTCTTTGATCCAGTGTTCTACTATTGCACTACATTTCTTAAAGATACTGTCACATCACAGTAAGCATCAGACCCATCATGTGCACTCTTAGAAGTAATGGTAACAGATTAACAATGAAAACCACAATACTTGACAAAGTCATGAAAAGTTAAAAACGGTGACAACTACCGTATTGAGTCTAGTTCTTGATTTATTTTTAAAAATGTTCGAATCAAATTCTATTAAGAAGCAAACATCAAAGAAACAATGCAAGCAACTAATAATCATATATAGAAGCATGAAGCACTTCATACAGAATTTGCCATAGTTCTCTGGAGGGTACCTGCTACACCTGTAGAAGAAAATTAAACCAGAACTTGCTAAGAACACACCCATCCATGCAAGTAGGCCAATGCCTGCGGTCAATTTTGGTAGATTTGAAGCTGCAGCCAAAATGGAAGATAGTTGGTATGAGATTCAATGTCCACACAAAATAAATTCCCCGGTGCAATCCGAAAGTTAAACAAAAAAGGAAATTCCCTTTAGATTAATTATACCAGATTGAAGGAGCATACTTCATACCTATTATGACTGAATGAACATACATTACCAGTAGCACGAAGATCATACACCAAAGTACTGGCGCAAGTCCTAATTTAGAAAGTTGTCCAAGGCGAGTGTGTCCATCCCAACGTTTATCAAACAACCTCCTTGCATTGCCCTGCATAATCAATTATTGAATTAACTTGAAAGAGCGAGGATGACAATAGGAAGACAGATATCAACAATTGGAAGGAATTAATTAAAGGCACAGAGTGCTATTTGTCCAGGATTATAACTGAATTAGTGATGCTTGTATAAACTGAAAAGGAAAGGGTGCAAGGGATAGTGGGATTTCGGTGGGTAGAACACACCATATATTGTATTGTATATCATTTTGTACAAATATATAACTACATCTGAAAAAAATATCATAGAAAACCAAATTAAATAAACTTTACTAACAATATCTAGTCTACTATAAAAAAAGGGCGGAGCACAAAAAACAATTCACTTATTTCTAGAAGCTAATCTACTTGCAAGTTAGGGTAACTAAGCAAACAAAAGAACATACTATTCTATGCTCATGATTTCTTAATCGAAAAACATATTACCATTTTTCTATAAATAATGAAGGTTTATTGTAGTAATTCCCATCTAGTATTAATTGTACCTCTGGACGGACAAGAGATAATGAAGTAGCAGTAGAAAAGGCAGGTACGTCATTAAACCAGGTAGCGTACTCAGAATTAGCAAGGAAGCTTGATAAATAAAACTAATGAAAACAAAACATACAAGACTACATGGTTTGTTACAGAGTTATTAAAGTTAAAGCTCCAAGTTATTAAAGTTAAAGCTCCAAGATCACTAATTAGTTACAAACAAAATGGTAATCATTTCTAGCAACAAACCATACTCATAAGATGAATAAATCCATATGTATATAGTCTGATCAATCATCAGTAATCTCAAAGTATAAATAAGCTTAGCAGTCTTACAAAGCTACGTAATAACAAAGAAATTAATATCTACAAAACCAAAGAGAAATTGAAGAAATTTAATATATATGTATCTATACACACACACATGGATCTATATTAACATACACGCATAAAATCAATTCAAATCTACAAAACGAGAGAGAGAGAGAGAGAGAGAGAGAGAGAGAGAGAGAGAGAGAGAGAGAGAGAGAGAGAGAGAGAGAGAGAGAGAGAACCTTAAAAAAGCCCAAATTGAAGCCCTAATTCAGCCCTGAAACAAGTAAGAAACCAAATTAAGAGAGAAATTGAACTCTAAAATTGAAGGACCAAATGAAGAAAAAAACCCTAACCGAAGAAGTTCAATGAATCTGAAGTCGATTGAAGAAGCCAAAGCCTTATTTGTGAAGAAGAAGCTTAAATTGATTCAGAAATTGATTGAGATAGAGAGTGTGAGAGACTGAGAGGGACTGGTACGATAGCCTACGAGGGAGATAGAGGGTAGCGAGAATGAACGTAGGAATTGGGAGATAGATTTTTGCGAGATGCACGGGTTAGAGGGAAAGAGAATGAAAGATAAATTTTGTTAAAGTTTTAGCCGAAAAGTGTTGGGCGGTATTATTTGTCGCTCCAGTGTTTCACCGATCTTTGTGCCATGTTGTAATATTATCATTATTATATTTATGTATATTTTAATTTTTAAAAATGTAATATTTTAAATTTAATAAATTAATATCTTAATTAGCATTAAAATATAATAAGATACTGTTTTGATATTTTGATATTTAATATTATTGAAAATATATATTGTAATTTTGATTATTTTAATTAAATTGTGATTTTAAATTTAATAAAACCTGAAAAAGTTTATATATAGTACCTTAATATTTACAAAGAAATACTCATTATTTGGCAAACTCTTATTTTTTATAAATATGAATTAATTTAAAGGTAAATGTAATTTTTTTTTAAAATATTTAAGTTTTGATTAAAAAAATATTATTTTTTATTTATTAATGATCTAAGGCAACATATCCATGCATGTTGCCAATGTCCAACACTTTCTACCTAAAGTAACAACATATTTGTGGCTAAGCTAACATAAAAAACACAATGTTTTGGTAGGTCCAAAGTAGTATAGCTAATGTAACATAATCTAGCAACATCCGTGAAAAAGATGTTCCGGTAGGCCATTTATGGTGTAGTGACTTCATTTCTGGCCTCAAACTCCCTATTTACTTGGGAAACCACTAGCCTCGAGTCTCCACACACTTTCAGAGTTTTAACTCTCAAGGCTCCAGCCAGCCCTAAGCCAGCTATCAGGGCTTCGTACTCAGCTTCGTTGTTTGTCGTTGGGAAGTCTAGTTTTAGTGCGTACTCTATGAGAAATCCATCAGGACTTTGTAGCACCAAACCTGCTCCACTTTATTTTTTTTTGATGCTCCATCAAAATAGAGCACCCAACATTCTTTAGACACCATGTCATCATCTTTCTTGTCTTCCACTATTACTTCCTTCCCCCCGACTTCCTGGTTGTCAATAGTGCATTCAACCATGAAGTCAGCGAGTGCTTGAGCTTTTATGGCCGTTCGAGGCTTATACTTGATATCAAATTCTCCCAATTCAATAGCTTATTTGATCAACTTTCCACTAACGTGAGGGCTATGCAAGATGTTTCTTAGAGGCTCATTGGTCAAGACCTCTATCTTGTGTGCCTGGAAGTATGGGCGTAGCTTTCTTGAGGCCATAATCAAGGCTAAGACAAACTTCTCTATCGTAGAGTAGTTTATTTCTGCCCCATGTAGAATCTTGCTTACGTAGTAAATGGGTTTATGAACCTTCAACTCTTCTTTTACCAAAACAGCTCCAAGGGCTGTGTTAGAAACTGCCAAGTACAAATAGAGAATTTCTCCTGGCTTTGGTTTTGTCAACAGTGGTGCCTCAGCCATGTACTTTTTCAAAGTCTCAAAGGCCTCTTGGCTTTCAGTTGTCCACTCAAAAATTTTCACGTTCTTGAGTGCTTTGAAGAAAGGTAAGCACTTCTCTCCCGACTTGGAGATGAATCTTCCCAATGCTGCCACTCTTCCCGTTAGTTTCTGGACATCCTTGATAGTCCGTGGTGGTTCCATGTCTAGAATTACTTTGATTTTGTCGGGATTAGCCTCGATTCCTCTCTTGGAAACCATCAGGCCTAAGAACTTTCCTAAGCCTACACTGAAGGCACGCTTAGCTGGATTCAACATCATCTTGTGGTGCCTCAGCACTTCAAATGCTTCCCGTAGATGGTTTATATGATCAGCCTTATCGAGGCTTTTAACCAACATGTCATCCATATAGACCTCTATGGTTTTTCCAATCAGGTGTTCAAAAATTTTGTTTACCAACCTTTGGTATGTTGCTCCTTGGGGATGTCATCTTTGTGCATTTTAATTTGGTTGTATCCACTGAAGCCATCCATGAAGATTAGCATCTCGTGCCCAGCCGTTGCATTAATCAGAGTATCGATCCTTGGTAAGGGAAAACAATCCTTAGGACATGCGTCATTCAAGTCGGTGAAGTCGACACACATCCTCCATTTTCCATTGGCTTTTTTGACCATCACTGGGTTGGCCAACCATTCTGGGAATTGAATTTCCTCAATGAACCCGACTTCCAGAAGCTTATCAACTTATTGTTTGATGGCCTCTTGTCTCTCTGGTGCAAAGTTTCTCTTTTTCTGTTTCACCGTCTTCCTTTCAGGATCCACGTTTAATTTGTGGGTTATCAATTGGGGATCAATCCCTGGCATGCCTGCCGCTGTCCAAACAAAAACATCATTGTTTTCTTGAAGAAAAGATATGAGCTTGCTTTTCAATGGTTCGGGCAACAACGCTCCAACATAAGTGACTTTTTCAGGTTCTTCAAGAACTAAGGGAATTGGGATTAAATCCTCAGCTGGTTTCCCTCTCCTGTCTTCATTATCTCTAGTGTCCGTGTCTTTAATGGGGAGAACCTGCCCCCCCCCCCGATTCCATCAGGCCTTAACGGGGCTACGTAACATCTTCTAGCCATCTTTTGGTCTCTCCGTTCTTCACCAATCCCATTCTTTGTTGAGAACTTAATTTTCAGATGGTAAGACGAGGCTACAGCCTTGAATGCATGAAGGCCCGTCCTTCCAAGGATCGCGTTGTAGGTCGAAGTTGCCTTTATAACTATGAAATTCAACATCTGAGTAGACGTATTCGACCCTTGCCCCATGGTCATACGGAGTTGGATTGTGCCTTCCACCTTTGATTCCACTCCATTGAATCCATATGGGCATATTCGAGGGTGTCAACTGGGAGTCAGTGTATCCCATCTTGATGAAAACATCATGGAACAAGATGTCCACTGAAGCTCCATTGTCAACCAAAACTCTCTTCGTTTCAGAATTGCCTATCACAGGTACGATGACTAAGGGATCATCATGGGGAAACTTCACTCATTCCCAATCAGAATCGTCAAAACCTATTGATATTTCCGTTCTGGCACGTTTTGGTGCTTCTCCAACCACAGTAATTACCTCTCGGGCATAGGCTTTCCTTGATTTTCGGGAGGACCCGACAGTAGTTTGTCCTCCGAATATCATGTTGATGACTGGCCCTCGGGGCTTGGGATTACGATCTTGATCGTTGTCCCTTCTGTCGTAATCCTTCCTTTCGTAGTTTCTTCTTTGACTCCCTTGATTTCCATCCTTGGTGAATTTATTGAGTTTTCCTCTTCGTATCAAAAACTCAATCTCATCTTTCAGTTGTTTGCAATCATCCGTGTCGTGACCAACTTCTTTGTGGAAACGACAAAATTGATTCTGGTTTCTTTTAGACAAGTCGGTCCTTAGTGGCTTCGGCCATCGTAGATCCTCTTCCTTTGCAATTTCCATCAGAATTTGACTCATGGGAGTGTTCAATCTTGCATACTCCGTGAAATTTGGCCCAAAATTGTTCCTCTTGGGTGGAGAATCAGAATCCTTTGTTAGATCAGGATTCAATGATCGTCAGGATCTAGACTCAACTGATCAGGATTGCTGACGTCATTAGTAATGCATAGCTATCAGGATTGCATGATCGTCAGAATCAGGATGCATATCAGGACTGGGATCAGGATTTATCATCAGGACTGGAAGCTGATCAGGATTCCTACTTCGAGTTATATTTAGAGTCTAGTTAAATAAGGATATTTATCTTGTCGGTTCCTGGTCTGTAGGAATGTAGCTATCGATTAAGGATATGTTTCAATCTTTGTAATTGATTAGGACTTATCATGTAATTGATAGAGAAGCTGTGTACTATATAAACACAGTTTAGGTTTCGATTTATGTAAACACAACATTGATCGACCTCATACACTCGAGTATTTGTGTAACCTAGCAGCTCTTAAGAACATCAGAATTTCTTGAGAGAGTTTGTAACAGTTTTATATCAGATTTAATAAAGCTGTTATATTTCTTTCATATTTGTGATATATATCTTACTTAGTCGAGAATCTTATACAATTGTATTCAACCCCCCCTTCTACAATTGTTTATTACTGGGCAACAATTGGTATCAGAGCGAACTGATTTAATTTTGAATCAGATACGATCTAAGATGTCGACAACTAAGTATGAAAGCTTGAAGATTCCCATCCTGAAGAAATCAGAATATCCAACATGGAGAGTAAAGATGCTGATGTACCTGGAGGCTATGGATCCTGATTATTTGGACAGGATTCGCGATGGACCATATATACCTACGAGAATCGTAGAACGAACAGAAAATGTACCTGAACTTTATGTGGTCAAAGCAAAGAGTGAATGGACTCCAGAAGAAAAAGCTCATGTGCTCAGAGAACCAAAGATAAAGAATATTCTGCACAGTAGTCTTGATGCAGTCATGTCCAACAGAGTGATTGCATGCAAGTCTGCAAAAGAAATCTGGGATACCTTGGAAACTCAGTGTCAGGGATCTGCATCTGTCAAGAAAAACAGAAGGGCTCTTTTGATTCAAGAATATGAACAATTCGATGCAAGACCTGATGAGAGCCTGACTGATCTATATGATAGATTTCTGACACTATTGAACAGTTTATCTTTAGTTGACAAGGAATATGAAACTGAAGATTCTAACACCAAATTTCTAAGAGCTTTACCTGAAGAATGGGATACTCAGACCTCGATCATTAGACACCAGTATGATCTCAACACTGTGTCTCTTGATGAAGTCCATGGGATGCTAAAAACTCATGATCTTGAAGTTCAACAGAGAAAGAATAAGAAGAGCAGCAAGGCAAAATCTATTGCTTTGAAAGCAGAGGCTAAGTCAAAAGGAAAAGCTATGGATGTCTCTAGAAGAAAATCAAGAATAGCTGAGTCAGATCTTGACAACTCATCATCAGATACAGATGGCAATCCTGATGCCAATACTGATGATGACTCTTCTGACTCAGACATGGAGGAGATGGTTGCTATGATTGTCAGAAACTTCAAAAGGATGAAGTTCAGGAAGAATAGAAGACAAGGCAACTTCCAGAAAAGGACCTTCAATGCAGACAAAGACAAGTATATCAAAAAGGACATCAAGGGTAGCAAATTTGACAAGTCAGAGGTTAGATGCTACAAGTGTAATGGTATGGGTCACTTTGCTTCTGAGTGCAACAAGACAAAGGCACTCATCACATCAAGCAAGGATTGGATGGACACTTCCTCAGAATCTGATACTGAGGTGGTCAACTATGCTCTAATGGCCAATACTGATGATACTGCCATTCCTGATGATAAGGTACTTAATACTGTCTTTGATTTTGATACTGATAATGCTTCTGAGTTAAGACGTTTTCTAAAGTCATTGCATATTAGCTTTAGAAGTCAAACTGCTGAGAATTCTAGAATCTTATTGAGATGTCTGAACTTAGGAAAAGGAATGAGCATTTAGAAGCTGAATTTTCTCATATGCAAAAAGTACAGATAGAATGTGATAATGCTAAACACATGTTTTTAGAGATGAAATCTAAATGTACTGCTCTAGAAAAGGAACTTGAATATGCTAATGAGAAAATCAGAACCTGGACAGACTCTGGTAGAAAATTTCATGAGATTAATACCTCTAAGAATTGGAAAGAGTGTCTAGGGTATAAGTCAGATGAAAATAAGAAATTGAAAGAGAAAGTTGTTATTGATGAGACAGTTAGTCCAAAAACCTATAGACATGTTATAGACAAAACCAAATCTAAGATTATTCCTGTTAATTTTGTTTTTGGTAAGGATTCCGATTCAACTTCTAAAAAGGGATCTACTTATGTTCAAAGTATAAATCTTGCAAAGTCTAAACCTGTCTTGAATAAAGTCTCTAAGAATTTAGGTTTACTGTCTCAGAAACAACTCAAGGATAAAATTTGTGAGGTTACAGATAAGAAAAAGGAAGCTATTGTTAAAAGGAACAAGAATGGTAAAATTGGGATTAATAAAGAGAATGGTTATAAGTATATCCCAAATGCACCTAGGAAAAGTTGTTTTAACTGTGGTAACTCTAATCATCTTGCTATTGATTGTAAAAAGAGTTTAAAGAAAAGTACTGAAATTCCTATTTCTGATGTCAGAAGTAGATCAGTATTTTATAAACCACAGAAGTCCTGTTTTCATTGTGGTAGTATATGGCATTCAATTTATACTTGTAAAGATTATCATGATATGTACTGTAACTTTTATGATCCATTGCCTAAGTTTGATAAGAGTACAAAGTCTGGTAGCCTTAAGAATGTCAAGTTGGAACATGATTTTGTTAATACTGATACTGACAAAGCAATTCCTGATGGAGTAAATCATGTCAGGACTGCTAAAGTCAAAAAGTCTTCTGCTGCTAAAATTAATAAATTACATGAAAAAGGAACCCAACATGTATGGGTTCCTAAGTGTTCTAACTAGTGTGTTTCTATTCTGATTGCAGGGAAAAAGGAAGAATGTGTTAGTCATGGATAGTGGATGCTCTGTGCACATGACTGGAAACAAAGCCCTGTTATCAGAATATGAGGAAAAAGCTGGCCCAACTGTGTCTTATGGAGATGGCAACATTGGACAAACTTTGGGATATGGCAATATAATCATTGGCAATGTCATCATTGAGAAAGTAGATCTAGTGAAGGGACTAAAACACAATCTGTTGAGTATTAGTCAAATCACTGACAGAGGTTATCATGTCAACTTCTATTCCACACATTGTGAAGTAGTCAACAAAGAATCAGGGAAGATTTCTTTAACTAGCTACAGGCATGGTAACATTTATGAAGCCAACATTCTCTCAAATACTGATGGCTCCCCTACATGTCTCATCAGTAAAGCTTCAGTAGATGAAAGTTGGAATTGGCACAAGAAGCTTTCTTATCTCAACTTCAGCAATATCAATGAGTTGGTTAAGAAAGATTTAGTGAGAGGATTACCAAAAGTGTTATATACTCCTGATGGACTCTGTGATGCATGTCAGAAAGCAAAACAGAGAAGGACATCATTCAAGAGTAAATCTGAATCCTCAATTGAAGAACCATATCATATGCTGCATCTTGATCTATTTGGTCCAGTCAACATTATGACCATCAGTAAGAAAAGGTACACTCTTGTAATTGTTGATGAATATTCTAGATTCACCTGGGTGTTATTTCTCCACAGAAAAGATGAAACACCTGAAATACTGTTGGATCATGTGAGAATGATTGAGACAACCACAAAGTACAAAGTCAAGATACTGAGGAGTGATAATGGTACTGAATTCAAGAATTCAAAGATGGAAGAGTTCTGCAAATACAAAGGAATTATTCAACAATTCTCTGCTCCTGGCACACCTCAGCAAAATGGAGTAGTTGAAAGAAAGAATAGAACTCTTATTGAAGCTGGCAGAACTATTGTAACAGCCCCAGATTCGGGGTCAGGGATCCGGTCGTTACGGTCTCAATTCCCATCAATAATACTTGCACTTGAATCAAAACAATAAAACTACATGCTGTGACCCCACAATAATGTCACCATACACACACATCTAGTTATAGTCCCAGAGATGAAATTGGAATAAGTATCTAGTCATAGGATCCACAAGTTATAAGTTATTACAAACCCAAAAGATTACAGAGCATTTAAAAGTTCTTGCCATTGATTACATTAATCATAAATATAAATAAGTCTGAAACAAAAGCTGTAGCCTAAGCTACTGATTACCACTACCTCAGCTATGGCGGCTACAACCTCAGCGGGTAAATCTCTGACGACTGCCACTCGCTTGCGCAGAGTGTGCTTGAACCGGGCCATCTGCTCTAGCTGTTATTGTGATATAGATAAATAAAGCAAGGGTGAGCAATAGAGCCCACCAAAAATAACTTATACAGATTACCAAAATAGAAAATTCAAAGATATTTTGTAGCCACATGTTATGCCTTAAACGGACAAGATACTAGTATAACGTAATAGATGAAGTTACGAGGAAAATTAATATAATGTTTCCGTAACCCCACATCCCCTTATGCATATATAAAATCTGAGTAGAGTTTTATCAGAGTCACAACTCATAAAATAAAATATGGAGTTGCATGAATTTATTGCCACTTCGTTTCCGAGCACTTTTCGACCCCGTGCCAACATGATTGGTTCTTCACCCCAATACATGTTGCAGGAATATCCAAATTGGATGATGAACTAATACAGGAGTTGCTACCGCGTCCGCTGTGCCTAACCTTGCTATGATCAGTAGCAGGTCGCACCGCTCAAATAGTTTTCTACATGTAGATGGAAGAATCACGACAGCCTGACATTGTCTACCGCCTTACAGTGACCTCCCGGCCCATTTGGGGCAATAAAAGTTGGATGGGCCCACGCAACTTGACCACTTATACCACTCCTAGTTCAGATGAAATCCATGACTCTGAAACGTAAAGATCGTCCTCCTTTCCCCAAGTGTAACACTTGTTGATACGACTCCACTAAGTAGTTATATTTAGGTTGGAAAGGAAGATTCTCCAATATTTCCCAAGTTGTTGCTTGTTAATGGATATCGACTTGTTCCATGAATTTACCCCTCGAGTGTTGAGGTGGTAACACAATATTAGACTTGCAGCAACTAAATTGCTTCGAGAAAATATCTGTCCCCTGACAGTTTTGAGTTGAGAGTTTAAAATGAGTAGCAGTCATTTAAATCAGGTTTCCCATATTTTTGATAGTTGAGCGAGCATTTAAATCCTCTTAAAAGACGGATTTAAATGGAAAACATTGTTTTGGAAACCTCTTTTTGATTTAAAATAATTAATAATATTTATTAAGTAAGTAAACCTTCAATGAATACTCGAAAATAATATTCAATAAGTAATTAAAGATTAAATGAACTTTCAGAATAATATTCGTTAAATATATAGCCTTGAATGAATATTCAAAATAATGTTCGCAAATAGATAATCCTCAATAAATAAACCTCAAATGAATATTCAAATTAATATTCATTAATTAATAAATCTCAAATGAATATTCGAAAATAATATTCATTAAATAAATAATCCTTAAATGAATATTCATAAATAATATTCATTAAATAAATAATTAATCCTCGAATGAATATTCAAAAGTAATATTCATTAAATAAATAATTAATCCTCGAATGAATATTCAAAAGTAATATTCATTAAATAAATAATTAATCCTCGAATGAATATTCAAAAGTAATATTCATTAAATAAATAATTAATCCTCGAATGAATATTCAAAAGTAATATTCATTAAATGAATAATTAATCTTCGAATGAATATTCAAAAGTAATATTCATTAAATAAATAATTAGTCCTCGAATAACCGTTACCCGATATCTTTATCGGAAAAAAAAACATAATCTTTAATGAAAATCACACGCCCTTATCCTGGGGCATTTATATATACAAACTGGCTTATAACTGATATCCCATATCTAGCTTATAAGCCCCACATCAAGTCATATCCTCAGGTATTGCTATACATAGCAGTTCAAAAACAAGCATGCAATTTATATATCATATGTGAAAACAGTTTATTATCACAACAACAGTAAGTATAGGTTTTGAAAACTTTCCTGGTGGTGAGGTAGGGGTAGTGTGCCTCGAGTCAATCCGGCGATCTATACATAGTCAAAATATCCAAGATTAATCACTTAAACACTTTCACGAAGCTAAGTATGTACTTTACTTAAACTAAAACATGAGTTCTAGTTAACTCCTTAAGAATCCTCTTGCGCACGGTCGACTCGAACATTTTTATAAAATAGAGATTAAATCCTTTTAACATTAAATCTTCTCGAGGGTCCTCCTAAACATACCTAGCATGTTAACACAAAGTTTCATATTCTGATTAGTCACTTAAGGGGTTTGATCATTGCCTCAAAGTTGGCTAAGTGGTATAGTTCGGTTTCTCGAAACATCCTTAATTAAAACACTCGTTTCTCCTAAACCGTAAATCGGATTCACATGATCTTTATACCAAAACGAACCTTGAAACAAGATCTACACTATACTAGGCAGTGGTGACCTTGGACAGAAGTCCTTATTCTCGGGTATCACAAACAAAACATGGTTACGGAAAATCGGCCATTACGACGGCTATAAATCGGATAATCCCAAAATTCAAACCATTCAACTTGCTCACCCATCACTCCACACAACATATACATCTTATATAACAAAGAACTGAGGCCAAGCAATGCCTTTCCATTCTTAAAACTCAATATAACTTATAACAAAGCCCAATCATAGCTACTAAGATCATAAACAAGCATTTACACCATTAGAGCTTCAAAAACCACTTAATACATCCAAGGGTTCAAGGTTCATACCTCCTCCAAGCTTGTTTACTCCCAATACACCTATATAAACTTAGATCCTTGCTTGATATAACCTTTAGAAGTCAAAGATTCAAGATTAAAACCAAACAAAAACTTGGTTACTATTCATTCATCATTTTCATCCATTTATTTGAAATTGAAAGACTTAAAGAAAGGCTATAAGATTCATGGCTCACCTTGTACTAATCACTAGCTTTGTTTTAAGCTCTAGCTTGCAATTGTTGGTGAAAGAAATCTCCAAATCCCCTTGTTGAAGCTTCTTGGCCGAGAGCTTCTTGATGGTGGTGGTGATGTTTCTTTTTGCTTTATCACTTTATTACATGTATTATTATGTATTTATCCTCACTTTTTGCAGGTGTTAATTCTAGCCATTGGATGAGGTTTCTACTTTTGTGTTGGCCAAATCTTGGCCATCCACTTGTTACTTTTACTTTAGCAAATTGCAAACTAGTCCTTCATCTTTGAGTTGACTTACACTCTAGTCACTCTTGAATCTCCTTCTTTCACCAACTAGCTTCCCCTTTATATTTGTAACAAAATAATGTTACACTTGTATGTCGCATTTTATTTATTCGTATTTTGTTGATCTGATACTGCTTTGCTTCGTAAAGGTTTTCAGTGGTTTCTCTGTAGTCCCCTTGAAATGGTTTCTCTGAATGTCCTGAGCATCTTAAATAAAATCTTATATTATAATTCCATATACTCCCTTGTCTAAAATCTTTATTTAACAAGGGATCATAAATTTCCTGAGCTATCTGGTGGAATTTCGGAGAAAACTGAAAGTACTCGAATGCTGATTCTGACGACATTTACATACACTTATTTTGATTCGGGATTACTAATCTAACTTCCAAAATTCCATTTATAGACTCGTACATAGGGTGGTGTGATCCCATTCTCATCTTAAGGAATCTACCATCCACCATAATCATTTGGATCAATATTAGTTCCAATATTCCTGGTTTATTTCCTCTTTATTTCTTGCACCTAGAAAATGTTCAAGTGCTTTCCCGGGCATACGCTATCTTGTTTACGGAGTTGTCGGATGCATACCAGATATCGATTTGGATGACATGAAAATACTTTTGTTCCTTGGAGTGTTATATTCTTACTTTCCAGATAGATTATTCTAATCTAAATGGTCAGCCCATTCTCACTATTCACAAAATACTTAAAAACTGAAATCCATATTCATTTCATAAACTTGATTCTCAAAATCATTGATACATCGGGGTTACAACTACTATTCATATATACATCAACATATAATAAAAGTTTTAATTCTACCCGAAATCTGGGGTCTTATAACTATGTTGGAAGAAGCAAAGCTACCTACATATTTATGGGCAGAAACAGTCAACACATCATGCTATACTCAAAATCTCACATTGATAAACAGACATGGTGTTACTCCTTATCAATCACTCAATGAGAAGAAACCAAGTTTGAAGCATCTGCATGTGTTTAGCTATAAATGTTTTGTTCTCAGAACTCATCCTGAACAGCTAGGGAAATTTGATAAAAAGGCTGATGAAGGAATCTTCATAGGCTATCCTGCATCAAGAGCCTTCAGAGTTTTTAATTTGAGAACAAGGACTGTCATGGAGTCAATACATGTATCTTTTGATGATAAGAAGATAATTGGAATCAATGAAGACTCTCATGATAGATTGGTATTTGAAAATGAAGCTACCAAGGAACCTGAAGAAATTGAATCATATCCTGATGTTCCATCAAATCCTGATGACACACCAAATTTTGATGATGACAACTCTGATGATGCAAATAATGGTAATTCAACTAGTAGTGCACATGTTGAGGGGGAACAACATCATTCTACTACAAGTTCAGAGTCAACTCAATCATCAAGACAAAATTCTTCAGATACTGATTCAAATGATGATCCTGATAGGGATTTCGATAATTCAGGGGGAGCTTCTACTCAAGCAAATTCTTCAAATCAAGATAACACCAATCCAGGGGGAGCATCTACATCAAGACATGACTTGCCACCAGCAAGGAAATGGACTGCAAGTTATACTCCTGATATGATAATTGGGGATCCTGATGCAGGTGTTCAAACAAGAAGTGCAACTCAGAATGAATGTCTATACAATAACTTTCTATCCAAGGAGGAACCTAAGAAAGTTGAAGATGCACTCAAAGATGCTGATTGGGTTACTGCAATGCAAGAAGAATTGAATGAATTTGAAAGAAATGAAGTCTGGAAACTGGTACCAAGACCAAAGAACAGATCAATTATTGGTACAAAGTGGATTTTCAAGAATAAGACTGGTTCTGATGGAGTAATAATCAGAAACAAAGCTAGGCTTGTTGCAAAGGGGTATTCTCAACAAGAAGGAATTGACTATGATGAAACTTTTGCTCCTGTTGCAAGATTAGAAGCCATCAGGATCTTTCTAGCTTATGCATCTCATAAGAAATTCAAGGTTTTCCAGATGGATGTTAAAAGTGCTTTCTTAAATGATGAACTGGAAGAAGAAGTTTATGTTGAACAACCTCCTGGTTTCATTGATCCAAAATATCCAAATCATGTCTACAGATTGGATAAGGCACTTTATGGACTAAAGCAAGCTCCAAGAGCATGGTATGAAACCTTAGCTCAATTCTTACTGGAAAGTGGATTCAAAAGAGGTACTATTGATAAAACTCTATTTTATTTGAATCATGGTAAGGATTTGCTTTTAGTTCAGATATATGTTGATGATATCATTTTTGGGTCAACAAACAATAAGCTGTGTGAAAAGTTTTATAAGCTTATGCAGTCAAGATATCAAATGAGCATGATGGGAGAAATGAGTTATTTTCTTGGTCTTCAAGTTAAACAGACTGATGATGGCATTTTTATCAATCAGTCAAAATACACAAGGAATTTGTTGAAAAGGTTTAACATGGAAGATTGTGCTACTGCAAGTACTCCCATATCTACAGATACCAAACTTGATCCTGATCAAGGTGCTGAGGTAGATGTAACTCACTACAGAGGAATGATTGGCTCTTTATTGTATCTCACTGCAAGTAGACCAGATATCATGTTTGCAACCTGTCTGTGTGCAAGATTTCAAGCAAAACCTAGGGAACCACATCTGATTGCAGTTAAAAGAATTTTCAGATATCTCAAAGGCACTCCTTCTCTTGGTCTTTGGTATGCAAAGGAATCAGATTTTGATTTGTGTGGTTATTCAGATGCTGATTTTGCAGGATCCGAATACAATATATATAATCAAGTATGTATGAGAATAACAATCAAGAACACAGTTTATGAATCAACAAAAACTGTATTTATATTAACAGCTTCTCTCTTTATGATATTAACGAATCACAAAGAGCTACTAGGTTACAAGAATAATATATTCAATGTTCGCGTCCCTTCTAGGGATAACCTATCTGTGTTTATATAGTACACAGTTACACAATCCTTATCTAATTGATATTCCTACAAATTAGCTATACAAGTTATATCAATTAAGGATTGCTTCTTATCTTCTATTCTGTTTCCTTAGCTGTATCAATATATTCTGCTTCTTTCCATCTTCAGAATATATTGCTTCTAGAATCTTCAATTCAGCACCGACAGCTAATTCAACTATCACCCTGTCAGACTTTAAATAAACTCTGACCGGCTTCCTTTAAACTCTTCACCCTGTCAGACTTTAAATAAACTCTGACCGGCTTCTGATAAACTCTGGTCAGTACCTGTTGCTTAAACACTGATAAACAAATGTCAGCAATTATATCTAACAATCTCCCCCAACTTGTTCATAATAAAATGTACAAGTTAAACATATAATTGATGATGTCAAAAACATTTAACAAATGCAGTGTTTAACACATAACAGAGTTTAATTTAAAACAGAGTTTAAATTTGACTTAGAATAGAAAATATATTAAAAACTTACAGTCAGACTTTACTTGATTTCTTGAATATCAGGCACTGTCCTGATATAGTCTGATAGCAATTTCTTTTCAGCTCTTTCTAGCTCTTCCACCATGATCTTCTTCACTTCTTTCAACTCTGGATCAAATTCTCCAGTCTGATAAATTGCAGCTCTCAGAGAATAGATGGAATTCTTCCTCATCTCATTCCCTAGCTTAATATAATAAGCTTTATCAGATTCTAAATTAAATTCAAGAACTTTTGTACCCAGTGTTGTTCTGAACTTAGCACTGTTTCTTTTCATCTCAACAATCTTCCCATGTGCATTTCTGTATTTGGGAATATATGCACTTGATACTCCTCCTCCAAGCATCATCTTCGATCTTAGCATCTTTTCTCTGATAACTGAGGCAGCATTGTGAGTATTTCTATTTTTGACTTTTAACAAGTACAGAACATACTCCAATTCTTGATAAGATTTGAGATTTATATCAGACTCTGCAACCTTATAAACTCTTCCATCATTCATAAAGTACAACAAAAATTCCTTCTTCAACACCTTATGAAAGATCATTTGAACAGAGTCTAGCATATCAAGATTTTCTTGAGTAATAATACCAGATACAGCTAGTGACGATTGATCCATTGGACTTGTATTTATCCTTCTCTCTCTGTGTGACCCTAGACCAGATTTGTCTTTTCCTTCCTTACCCAATACTGTTCTGGTTACTGAGAAATTCACAGCTTCAAGCTTTAAATCTTCAAGAATTTTTGGTTTGCAGAATCCTGGAAGTTGTGTAGATTTCTGTACAACTTGAGCAACGTCAGAGGTTGTCATAACTTTAGTAGTATCATCAACTTGAGCAGCGTCAGAGGTTGATTTTGCTAATCTTGTTTCAACTTGAGCAATGTCAGAGGTTGAATAATTCTTCTTTTTCAGGTTAGGCTCTTCAATCATTATGCCTTTACCCTTATCAGAATTTCCAATCACAGGTCTCCTTGTATATTGTATACTCGGTTGTGTATTCTCTTTGATAGAAATACCAACTTCTTTCTTTCTAGGAGCCTTGATTTCCTTTTTTTTGTAGATTCCAGCTTCAAGATTTTTCTTGTGTTCCTCAGCAAGCATTTGCTCTTCAGCCTGGATATCTTCAATAGTAACATTCTTTCCATGCTCTTTCATGAATATTTTAGCAGCAATCTCTTCATCAGTAGATGGATTAGTTGAAACAACTAAACTCTTGAGTTTTGAAGTAGATTGGCCACCAGAGTTTATCTTGTCAGAGTTTGTTTGTCTATCAGAGTTTACTCTTGTCCTGCTTTGCCTTTGAGCAAAAATCTTTCTTTTATTTTCTTTGCTTCCCCCATCAGTAGAATCATCCCTCCGTCTCAGAGCTTGAGTGTCTTTGCATTTGTCTTTAGATACACTCTCCCCCTTTTTGACATCATCAGAAAGTAGTACTGATGTCAGCAATTCAATGGCAGTAGAAATGGAATTCAGTTGAGTAGACATTGCATTCTGATTTTCCTCAACTTTCCCAAGCCTCTTCTTGATTTCCTCAGAATCCTTGGCTTGCTGCTTGAGCATAGCATAATAATAAGTTCTGTCAGACTTGAAAGTATTTTCAGTAAGAATATTTTCAGCAGTAAACTGTGCAGCTTCATCAATTTTCTCCTCTTCTACAACTTCAGGAATATCAGAGTTAACCTGAGCAAAAACCTCTGCTTCTCTTTGAACAATCTCAACAACAGATTGTTGCAAAGCTTCAAGAATAAGATTCTCAGAGTTTAGCTCATCAGCAGCCTCTTTTTCTATCACAGCTTCATCAAGAATTGTCTCTGTGACCTTTATCATCTGATTAACCTCCTCACCTTTGTCAAGATCACAAGAAATAATTTCAGTGTGAGTGGCCAGAGATTCTTCTATCTGATCAGTTACTTGATCAGCTTCCACACCCTCTGTATAATGATCAGAATGTATAGAGGTGTGTGTTTCAAAATCAAAAACTCTGCTATCAGAATGAGTAGCAGCTTCCTCAACTACATCATTAGCCATTGATGTAGGAGCTTCTAAATCCAAATCCATCATATTAGCATCAGTGTTTATCCTGTCTAGATTGACAGCTTCAGTATTTGCAGCATCCTCCTGAACAAACACTTCATGAGCTTCAGTGTTTACAAACACTCTGTCCTCATTAGCATATAGAATATCCTCCTCAACAACAATTGCAGGAGTATCTTGAGGAACAGTTTCAGTCACAATCTCCTCATTCTCTGATGCAGGAGCTTCAGATTCATCAAGATTTGCTCTATCATCTGAGAGCATAGTAGTTTCCCTTAGAACAGCTTCCTGAATTACCACTTCAGAGTTTACAGGCAATTCAGCTTCTTCCTCCTCATCAAAAAGATAAGTGGCTACAAGCTTTCTTCTTTTTCTCAGAGTTTGAGAATCCTCTATTTCATCTTCACTATCAGATACTCTTGCTTCTTCAGAACAAGGTCTTTGTGCCCTTACTTTTCTTTTAAATGCTCTGGTTTTGGACTTCGTTAACCTTTGTGATGGAGACACAGAAGGTTCAGCTTCAGAAGATGGTTTAGAAATCCTAGCTGGCTTAGAACCCATATGCTTAGTTCTACCACCTCTTGCAGGATTAACAGAAATTAAAGAAGGTACTTCTTGAGTTGATGAATTGACTTGAGCATTTAAAAATTGTTGCATTGAGGCAGGTAGCAACAAGTCTCCAACAACTCCTTTCTTAACATCTTTATTTACTAGATCAGTAAATACCCTCTTATGTAATTTAAAACAAGAAACATCTGCTTCAACTACATTTACTCCTTCAACACAATAAGAAAACAAAAGCTGACAGAATCTAGAAAAATAAACAACTCCTCTATTCTCTGTCATCTTCTCCCCTAAGTTAGTCAAAACAAGTCGTGCAAAATCAAAATGATTATCATATAATAAAGAATACCCGATTTGCAAACTGTCTGTGGGAATAGCATCCCAATTTGTGCATTTCTTTCCAAATGTCCTCGTGATGCAATCGAAGAAGAAACTCCATTCCTTGCGCAGAAACGGCCTTTTGAGTTGCCCAATCTTTGTCAATGGCCCAGAGTAACCAATCTCTCGCATCATTCGTATTAAATCCTCATCACCCATTCCAATAGTGTAGGAAGGATACTCAGGAAACCCCATTGCAGCTCGAATAGTACCAGCAGTAATAACATACTCTGTTTCTTCAAACTCAAAGATTATGGATGGGTTCCCAGTTTCACCACCATCATCATAAACCCCTGACTCCCAGAACGCCTTGATTTGTAAACCAGAAAGTTTGGCTGGTTCAACTAAAGCACGCCCAATCGCTGACTGAGCAAGAAATTTTTGAATCATATGAAATGCTTCTGGTGCGTTTGCAGTGTTTAGTGGTGCGGTATAGTTGTTTGGAACGAACTCTAACCCAGACGAAACGAAAGCTGTGGTTGCCATTAGAAGATTTTGAAGAAAGAACAAGTAATTGATGCGAAAGCTTAACAGAGTTTATGTGTAGAAAGGTGTTTGTGACTATGTGTGTGTGATAATAGATGTGTATGAGTAAGATGTGAAAAGTTTAACTGAAGATGTGTGTATTGTATTTAAAAAAAAAAATTAAAGATTAAAAACTGAAGAGTTTTAATCATTAATACACAACTGTCTTACTCCTGTAATCATGTGAATGGGATACGTGTCACACATGCAGTTACTGACAGCAAATAATTGACAGTTTCCAATACGCATGCGCAGTAAAAACAGCAATAATTACCGCTTGTTACACTTTTCTATGCAATTAACCTCTCTCCTCTGTTTAAAACATTTTTGAACAACTTTCCAATCATACTCTTTTTAAATTTTCAAAACAAATGTCTAATCTCAAAATTATAAAATGTCTGAAACAAAGAAATTATTTTAACCATCAGAGATTAAAACAAAGTTACCTCGGCATATGTCACACAATACATCAGTGTTTACCATTTATCCTTCTTTGTCAATAAACTCTTTTCTCAATCTGTACAGGTGTGAAAATATGTGTGTGCAATAGCAGAGTTTACCGAAATCAATATTTAGATCATCTCAAAGTGCATAAAATCTACAAACTAAAGCAGTAAAAACTGGTTGCCTAAACTCTCATGTATAACATAAAGTCTGATTTTATATCTAAACTCTGTATACTGATATCCTTTCATTTGGATATGTCTTTTATTTTTCACCCCCTTTATATATATTTATATATTTTTTGTTTTTGTTTTTGTTTTTTTTTTAATTTTTTTTTTAATTTTTTTATTTTTCCAGTAATCAGTGGTTGGCACTAGTCACCAAAAATCAAAGATTTTAGCCCTTATTTCATACAATAAGTTCCTGGATCTTCCTAGGCACAACATGATCTCAAAGGAATTTGTGCTCTGTTTGGCATCTTTTGATTTGAGGGTGGATTATTTGCAATTAATAATCAGAGTTTAGACTTTTCATCAGTTAATACAATTAATTTATGAGAGAAAATGCAAACAGCTAATACAGACTCAGTGTATAGGATCAATAAACTAAGAGATGGTATAAATACAGAGACAGTATCATGCTGTGTTAACTTACTGCACATATTTGAGATCAGAATCTATGTAACTCTTAAGGATTCACAATTACTTACTGAGAATTATGCTTCATACAAATTTCTTCATTGGTCCATATGTTTCAGACAAAATTACAATCAGAGTATAGCATTAAATTGTAACAATCAGAGTATGATCAACACTTTATGACTAACAGAGTTTAGCATCAGAGTTTAACCGACAGAGTATGACTGACACTTCACAGAGTTTACTGACAGAATTTAACTGTCAGAGTTTACCATCAGAGTTTAACATGCTGGTGCACATAACAGTTAACACATGTAAGAAATCATGAACATAAAAAGCAAACATGTATAGTTTTTGAGTCTAACCCGTATCTCTAGTCAGAACCAGAGATCATTCCAAGTTCATTTACCAATCTTGTAAAAGTAGCTTCACTCAAAGGTTTGGTGAAGATATCTGCAAGTTGTTGGTCTGTAGACACAAAATGAAGCTCAATGTTCCCTTCTTCCACATGTTCTCTGATAAAATGATACCTTATGCTGATGTGCTTGGTCATGGAGTGTTGTACTGGATTACCTGTCATAGCAATAGCACTTTGGTTATCACAGAAAATAGGTATTTTAGAGTACCTTAACCCATAATCCAGCAATTGATTCTTCATCCATAAAATCTGTGCACAACAGCTACCAGCTGCTATATACTCTGCTTCTGCTGTGGATGTAGAAATTGACTTCTGTTTCTTGCTATACCAAGAAACCAATCTGTCACCTAAGAATTGACAGCTTCCACTTGTACTTTTTCTGTCTATCTTACAGCCTGCAAAATCTGCATCAGAGTAACCAATTAGCTTAAACTCTGATTCTCTAGGATACCACAAACCCAAGGTTATGGTTCCTTTGAGATATTTGAAAATCCTTTTTACAGCTGTTAGATGAGGCTCTCTGGGATCTGCTTGAAATCTTGCACAAAGACATGTTGCAAACATGATATCAGGTCTACTTGCAGTAAGATACAGTAAAGACCCTATCATTCCTCTGTAGTATGTCATATCTACTGAGGCTCCTGTGTCTTTGTCTAGCTTTGTTGCAGTAGCCATGGGAGTTGGAGCAGATGAACTATCAAGCATACCAAATTTCTTTAGATGATTTCTGGTATACTTTGCTTGATTGATAAAAATCCCATCATCTGTCTGCTTGACCTGTAAGCCTAGAAAATAACTAAGCTCTCCCATCATGCTCATTTGATACTTGGATTGCATAAGCTTTGCAAACTTCTTACAGAGTTTGTCATTAGTAGATCCAAAAATAATATCATCTACATAAATTTGAACTAACAGCAAATCATCACCAGAATTGAAATAAAACAAGGTTTTATCAATTGTACCTTTTGTGAACCCACTTTCTAAAAGAAATTGAGCAAGAGTTTCATACCATGCTCTTGGTGCTTGCTTTAGTCCATATAATGCCTTGTCAAGCCTGTAGACATAATCTGGATGCTTGGGATCTACAAATCCTGGTGGTTGTTCAACAAATACTTCTTCTTCAAGCTTCCCATTGAGAAAAGCACTTTTTACATCCATCTGAAAGACTTTAAACTTCTTGTGTGCAGCATAGGCCAGAAAGATTCTTATGGCCTCCAATCTTGCAACTGGAGCAAAGGTTTCATCATAGTCAATTCCTTCCTGTTGTGAATATCCTTTAGCCACAAGTCTAGCCTTGTTTCTTGTAATTACACCTTCACTGTCAGTCTTGTTTCTGAAAACCCACTTTGTACCTACTATTGATCTATTCTTTGGTCTAGGTACAAGTGTCCAGACTTCATTTCTTTCAAATTCATTTAACTCTTCTTGCATTGCTGTAATCCAATTAGCATCTTGAAGAGCTTCCTCCACTTTCTTTGGTTCTGTTTGAGACAAGAAAGCATGATACAGACACTCATTATTTGTTGCACTTCTAGTTCTCACACTAGCATCAGGATCTCCAATTATGAGATCAGGTGTGTGTGCCTGTGTCCACTTTCTTGCTGTTGGTAAGTGGTTTCTTGCATCATTATTGGATCCTCCCCCTTGATCCATGCTCTCCTGATTCATATGTTGATTTTCTGCATTATCTGAGGCTCCCCCTGAATTGGATGGTTCAGAGTTTGAACTGTCAGAGTTTGAATCAGTTTCCTCAACTAACTCACTTGCTGTGTCTTGTTGAGCTTCTTCACGCTCCCCCTCAACTGGTTCTCTATTTTGTTCAATTTGAGAATTTTCAGTTTCTCCAGTATTTACCAGTAGAGGTTCAGAGTATGCTTCGTCAGAGTTTGTCAAACCTGCTTCATCAGAGTTTATATCATCAGAGAATAGATCTTCATTTTCAAAACGTAGTTGATCATATCCATCCTTGTCTTCAAGTCCAATTATTTTCTTGTCATCAAATGACACATGTATGGATTCCATGATCACCTTAGATCTTAGATTGTAAACTCTGAATGCTTTTGTTGACAATGGATAGCCAACAAAGATTCCTTCATCAGCTTTTAACTCGAACTTTGTCAACTGTTCAGGATGAGTCTTCAACACAAAGCATTTGCATCCAAATATATGAAAATATTTCAAATTTGGCTTCTTATTTTTCACCATCTCATATGGTGTTTTCCCATGCTTGTTGATCAATGTTGCATTTTGAGTAAAACAAGCAGTTTGAACAGCTTCTGCCCAGAAGTATGTTGGTAATTTTGCTTCATCAAGCATAGTTCTGGCTGCTTCAATTAAAGTTCTGTTCTTCCTTTCAACTACACCATTTTGCTGTGGAGTTCCAGGTGCAGAAAACTCTTGTTTCACTCCTCTTTCCTTGCAGAAAGCTTCCATGATTGAGTTTCTGAATTCAGTTCCATTATCACTCCTTATAATTTTGACTTCGTGCTGTGATCCTTTGTCCAGTAGATTTACATGATCCATCAGAGTTTGAGCAGTTTCATCCTTCTTTGACAAGAAATACACCCATGTATATCTAGTATATTCATCAACAATTACTAGAGCATATTTCTTTCTGCCCATGGACATCACATTCACTGGTCCAAAGAGATCAACATGTAGAAGATGATAAGGTTCCACTACTGAAGATTCAGATTTGCTCTTGAAAGATGACTTCCTTTGCTTGGCTTTTTGACAAGAATCACATAAGCCATCTAGACTGAGTATTGATTTTGGGAGTCCTCTTACAAGATCCTTTCTTATTAGCTCATTGATGTTGTTCAAATTGAGATGAGAGAGCTTTTTATGCCAATTCCAACTCTCTTCATTTGACATTCTGGCAGTCAGACACACTGTTTTTCCATCAGAGTTTGTTACCAAACTTGCTTCATAAATGTTGTTGCGCCTATGTCCAACTAGAACAACTTTTCCAGTAGATTTACTGATAACTTCACAGTATTCAGTGTGAAAATCTACATGGTTTCCTCTGTCACAGATTTGACTTACAGATAGCAGATTATGCTTGAGTCCTGAGACTAGAGCTACATTTGTAATGATGACACTTCCAAGATTGATATTGCCATATCCCAGAATGTGTCCTATGTTGCCATCTCCATAGGAAACCTTTGGGCCAACCTTCTCCTTAAAGTCTGATAGCAGGGCTTTATTTCCAGTCATGTGTCCTGAGCATCCACTGTCCAAGATAAGTGTGCTCTCTATTATACCCTGCAATCACAAACAAATACTAAGTGTTAGTTTTAAGGACCCAGACTTGCTTGGATCCTTTGTCTTTCTTAACAGTGTTAGCTTTTGCAGCGGAATTACTATCAACAGAGTTTAAGCTAACATTGTCAGACTTTACACTTGCAGAGTTTGCTCTCACCCATTTCAGATTGGGTTTTAGCTCATAATAGTTGTGATAAATAGCATGATAACTCTTGCAAGTATAAATGGAATACCAAGTGCTCCCACAGTGTGTGCATAAAGTCTGTGGTCTAACCCTAACATAATCATTATTTACTCCTGATGTAGAAGTTAAAGAATTGATATTTCTATTCTTTGTGCAGTAATTAGCAAGATGATTAGAACTACCACAATTATAACATGTTTTCCTTGGAGCAGCACCAGTAGGCAAATGATTATTTCTATTATTTATGCCTATCTTTCCATTCCTATTCTTCTTGGACCCTTTTGGTTTCATGGCAGATTTTACCTCTTTCAACTTATGATTGAACTGTTTTCCTGTCATCAAGCCAACATTAACCTGTTTTTCACAAGTTTTTACTGGTTTTCTAACAGCTTCTACTTCCATAAGTTTTTCTGTTATAATATTTTCCTGTCTTTCACAGGCTTCATCTGATTCCATATCAGCTTCTCTTATTACAACAGATTTTAACTTATTGGCTTCTGGAACAAATTTCACAGGTTTAAGTTGTGGTTTTACCTTAACCTTGTCTTTAAACCTAAGTTCATCATTTTCACAATAACCTAAACCTACAGAATCAGTCTGAAACACTTGATGAGTGTCTCTTCCAGAATCTGTCCAAGTTTTGATTATTTTTCTTTCTTTTTCTAGATCAGATTCTAATTGCTTATATCTTTTAAGCAACTCCTGTTCAACATAAACAGCATCATCTCTTTCTTTTTGAATCTGCTTCATATTCTCAAGTTCTCTTTCAAGAAACTTGTTTCTATCTTTAAGACTAAGATTCTCAGATTTAATTCTCTCATTTTCTAAAGTCTGATCCCTATAGCTAACATGAACACTTTTCAGATATACTCTTAACTCAGATATATTATCAGTATCATAAGCATAAGTAGTTAGGGGTACCTTATTTTCAGATGATTCAGTCTCATCTCTGACAGTTGCCATAAGAGCATAATTTTCTCCATCATCAGAATCTGAAGTATCTGCCCAGTCTTTGCCTTTAGAGATGAGTGCTTTCTCAGTTTTGCCTTTCCTGCACTCTGGAGCATAGTGACCCATCTCCTTACACTTGTAGCACTGGATTTCAGATTTATCCTTCTTACCAGATTTGGTCTCCCTTCCATCAGACTTTCTGAAACTTCTCCTTTCAGAGTTTGAATCTTTCCTTGAGAATCTCTTTCCCTTCTTGAAGTTCTTGAATCCCATCTTCTTGAAGGTCTTCACCATCAATGCAGCCATTTGCATCATCTGTTCTTCATCATCATCAGAGTCAGAAGCTTCATCAGAGTTTGATGACTCACTTTCAGATTTAATAACTAAAGCCTTTCCCTTGGCTTTCTTCCTTGATGATTCCTTCTTAATGGGCTTCTCCTCGACTTTGAGAGCAACAGATTTTGTCTTTTTACTCAATCTCCTGTTTCTTTGTTCTATCTCAAGTTCATGAGTCTTTAACAATCCATAGATCTCATCAAGATCTGTATCAGCAAGATCATAATTATCTCTGATTGTTGTTGCCTTCAAATCCCATCTTTCAGGTAGGGATAAGAGAAACTTGAGATTTGACTCTTCAAGGTCATATTCTTTGTCAACCAGAGACAGATCATTCAATAATTTACAAAACCTGTCATAAGTCTCAGTCAAGGTTTCATTAGATCTTGAATCAAAGTGCTCATACTCCTGTGTGAGTATTGTCTTTCTGTTCTTCTTGATAGCACCTGTTCCCTGGCATCTGACTTCTAAAGCATCCCATATCTCTTTGGCAGTTTTGCAGCCAATTACTCTGTTAGACATAACATTATCTAAAGCACTGTGGAGAAGATGTCTAACCTTTGCATCTTTTGCAATTGATGAGATGTCCTCAGGAGTCATATCTTTCTTTTCCTTTGGAACAGTCTTTTGTTCTTGACCATCAACAACAGGGGCTAGTTTGGTTGGATTATGAGGACCATCATAAATTCTGTCAAGATATTCTGGATCTGTAGCCTCCAGAAACATGGTCATCTTCACCTTCCAAATCGGATACTCTACTGGCCTGAGAATTGGAACCCTGATTGTTTCATATCGACTCACAGAATTGGGCTTAACCTGTTCAGCCTTAGGAGCAGTTTGATTTTCTTCAGACATGATTAATACTGTGTTTGAATTGTAAAACTGTATATATTAAATAGCCTTGGCTCTGATACCAATTGTTAGGCCGAATACACAATATATAATCAAGTATGTATGAGAATAACAATCAAGAACACAGTTTATGAATCAACAAAAACTGTATTTATATTAACAGCTTCTCTCTTTATGATATTAACGAATCACAAAGAGCTACTAGGTTACAAGAATAATATATTCAATGTTCGCGTCCCTTCTAGGGATAACCTATCTGTGTTTATATAGTACACAGTTACACAATCCTTATCTAATTGATATTCCTACAAATTAGCTATACAAGTTATATCAATTAAGGATTGCTTCTTATCTTCTATTCTGTTTCCTTAGCTGTATCAATATATTCTGCTTCTTTCCATCTTCAGAATATATTGCTTCTAGAATCTTCAATTCAGCACCGACAGCTAATTCAACTATCACCCTGTCAGACTTTAAATAAACTCTGACCGGCTTCCTTTAAACTCTTCACCCTGTCAGACTTTAAATAAACTCTGACCGGCTTCTGATAAACTCTGGTCAGTACCTGTTTCTTAAACACTGATAAACAAACGTCAGCAATTATATCTAACATGCAAGATAGACAGGAAAAATACATCAGGAAGTTGTCAGTTTTTGGGTGGTAGACTAGTTTCTTGGTTCAGTAAAAAGCAAAAGTCTATTTCCACTTCAACTGCAGAAGCTGAGTACATAGCTGCAGGAAGTTGTTGTGCTCAGATAATGTGGATGAGAAATCAGTTGTTAGATTATGGCCTGTCATACTCAAAAATCCCCATTTATTGTGATAACCAAAGTGCTATTGCAATGACACGAAATCCAGTTCAGCATTCTCTTACTAAACACATCAGTATTAGATATCATTTTATAAAAGAACAAGTTCTGGAAGGAACAATTGAACTTCACTTTGTTCATACTGATCAACAACTAGCTGATATCTTCACCAAGCCACTGCCTGAAGCTACTTTCAATAAATTGGTGAATGAACTTGGAATGATGAACTTTGAGAATTTCTGAGGAAAGATACTGAGAGGAAATCCTGATGACTGTCAAATTCTGATGGTCATTCAGAAAGGTTTGTGTATTTTTGTTCGTAAATGATAATACTGTTTAACACTCTATTTTATAGAGATTATTTGTTAAGGCTGCAGGTCATTTGCTTATTCTCGAGGCGACGGTTCAGTTTTCCATGACTAATTTGCCTTGATAACTGGTAAGAATGTTTTAGTGGGTTCTACATCATTAATTTGGTGATTTTTAAATCAAAAACATTTTTCAGGATTAGTGAAATAAAATTTTGTTTCTTAAATAAAAATTTATTTTCACGACATATAGAATTTTTTTTATCCTGATAAGGCAAACGGTTTTATAGGCAATGCCTTTATTTCTGATGAGGTCAGGTTTTTCTTACATCAGAAAATGCCTACTTGTTATGGATTGCTTTCTAATGCTACGGGGCAAGGTCCAACACACCTTGTTCCTGACACAAGCATACCACCTAAACAGTCTAAACAGTTAACAACCACCTCTACTGTCTCTCAAAAGACTTTAGTTGTAAAATCAAAGAAATCAGCTAGAACTGATGTGTCTGGAAGGCAATCAGGTTCAAAGGATTTTTCCTCTGCACCACTCACTAAAAAGAAGTTACAAGGAGGTGTACAAGGGGTCCTGGTGAAGAAAGTTGCTAAGGGTGTTGAAGCTGTTTCTGTTAAAAGAAAATTAGTACTCAGGGATGAGACTGATTCAAAGGATGATTTACCCATATCCTCTATAATGAATGTGAACAAGGAAGTTGCTGATACTGCTAGTGAAGTTGTGGTACCATTGTCTACACCACAGAAGAAAAGGAAATTATCAAAAAGCAGGTATCATATTCCTTTGAAGGTGCAAATGAAGGATATTGATATTCAGACATCAAATCTTGATGAGTCATCTACTCCTGATGCTCTAGCAAATTCTGATGTTGGTATTCCTGATGCACAAACAAAAGTTGTCTCTATATCAGACTCTCCAGCCTCTCCATCTAAGAAGATCAGAGAAATTTCATGGGAGAAGGTGTCTAAAACTGCTTCGTTACAGAAAAAGAGGAATGCAGAGGAGTTAGTCTATCAGAGACAAAAGAAGCTGAAAGGATCAAGCCCACAAGAACCTGGATCTCAAATTGATTCAGCAGCTACTGAAGATCCTGCCACACAAGAACCACTCAATCAAAATTTGGGTGAAGGCTTAGCTAGTGGAATGGTCACACAAGAACCATTTTCTCAAAGGGAGAATGAAGACATCAACATTCCAGCTCCACAAGAACCATCTTCTCAAAGTGAAGATGCAGGCAAAGCTACACCTTCTGGTGAAAGATTGGTCGAGGATACTGTCAATGAGGGAAGCACACAAGAACCTCCAACTCAATGTGTTGAAGCAGCTTCAGAACCTCATGCTACACAAGAACCATCAGTCACAAATATTGACGCAAGCTTATCAAATCCTGATGATAGTGGTGCTCCTGATGCTGAGCCAATTCTTATACAGACACTACGTTCAAGACCAATGGACCATCCTATCACAGATTCACAGGATAAATTGAAAGATATTGCTATTCCTGATCCTGACATTCCTCATGATACTGATGGTGATGATTCTGATGATAGTGATGATGATGATATGAATCAACTTGAGAAGGATCATCTTGCTACAGTCATCAAAGCTAGTCTTGGAACTAACTTTGGTTCATCAAGTACATTCATGGCTGACAAGGCTCCTACTGGAAAAGATCAACGACAAGACTTTTTTGTTCCTTCTGAGATTAATCCTGCTGAGGCACTTAGACAAAATGAATGGAATAATTCATGGTACAGATCTACTGAATCTGTAAGTTATTCTTCTGCTTTAAATCATGTCGATGATGCAGTAAAGTTGATTGAGAATCAAGATTTGAAGAATCATCTGAAGGCTACTACTCTGTTATCCAAAAGCCTAAAAAGTGAGATTGATTCTATCAAGAATTCAACTGAGTTGGTGAGGAATGATATTTCTCAAAGCTTTACAAAGGTGCCTATTGTTTTTCAACTAAGGGTAGTAGAATCCCAAGTAAAGTCTGTCATTTCTGAACAAACCTCCATCAACAGACGAATTGATTCACTTGATTCTAAGGTAACTGACATTCAAACCTCTCTTGCCTTAATTTTGAATATATTGTCAAATACTGATGTCAAAAAGGGGGAGAAGGTAAGTCAGACAAAATGTACACCTGGTCTAGTATTAAGGAATAATGATGATGATACTGGAAATGATGGTGGTGACAAAATTCTACAAGGAGAAACCTCTGATGCTGCTGTTATGAAGACAATTCAAACTTCTCAAAGTCAAACAACGCAGTCTACTCATGTTTCTGATTCTGGAGTAAAGACAGTAAGAACACTGGTGCAATCTCAGATCCTGACGGAAGATCAAATACTGACAGGTGATCAAATCCTGATGCCTGGACATGTACAGACTCTTGCTACAATTCCTGAAGGAGATGAAGATGTGACTATTGATAATCCTGAAGATGCATCAAATCTATTCCAGAAGTTTACTACAAAAGATGGCAGAATTGTTACTCTATATCACACTGATAAAAGAGTTCAACAATTGTTTGCAAGAAAAGCACTCTCAACAGCAAGTGAAGAATATCATGATCTCTCTCATGAAGAATTCTTAAGACAACAGAGAGAAGTGATGGAAAGCTATAATAACCCTGCTCCTGCTAGAGGAAGATGAGGCAGAGGTAGGAGAGGTGCTAGAAGAGGTAGAAGAGGTTCTTCAACTCAAACAGTACCTAGATAGACAAGGTCTAGAGGTTTATTAATTAAAGAAATTCCTGAAGCTTCACAAAATCTAATAGATCCTGTTATCAAGGATATCATTGAGAAGGAAGACAAGGAGTTTATTGAAGAAGAACCTGAATTGAGAAGAAAACCAAGACAATTAATTCTCTGCAATACAAATCAAATTGAAGATTCTAATCCTGACAATGTTCAAGATCCTGATGAATCTGAAATTCTGTAAGAGATTGAGTTGTTAATCTTATCTACTGTGGTTGATTCTCACAACAAGGAAGTAGATGAAGAAGAAGAAGCCAGAAGAAAAGAAATCACAAGAACTACAAATAGATATTTCAGTCTCTATATACAAAGGCTTAAACTCTCAAAAAGAAGAGTGTGGAGAAATTCAAGCAGACGTGAATCTTTACTAGAAAGAAGCTATGCTTTTGAAAAAGAGAAAGATAAGAAGTGGAAACACATAAGTACACTGAGGTGTAATACACCTATCAATTTTCAGACTAGAGGAATTATAACAAGTGCTTCAAGTGTTGTTGATTTATCTGATATGGTTAGATCAAAAGCACTCTGGCTACGAATGTTTTCAAATCTGAAGCAATTGTCAAGTAATTCAAGAGGAGGTATTGGACACAAGGATGCTGAATATCTGAATATGTCATATGTTGATCCATACTCCTTGACTGAAATTGGAGGTACTTTAACTTCTGAAAACCTGAACAATTTATTAGCTGTTGATATAGTTATAGATTGTCATGATGGTATTGAAAAGAAAGAAAAGCTTCTGTACTTCATGAAAGATGGTAGTGTGAAGATTCTATCCATTTAAGATCTGCTGATGAAGACTACACGGGAACTGAAATATGTCCATTATCTTTTGAGATGGAAGAATGAAGTGTGCAAAGTATGGAGTGACATGATCTTGTCAACAATAAGAAGAAGACTGGACGGAAACAGTAATTTCAATGGTAATTATACTCCCATGTACTTAAATCAAAGATGACAGGATGTGGAAATGCAAAGGGACAATGTTGTTAAAGAAGTGACTTTTGGCATGACTCAACTTACTCTCAATCCTGATGGGAAGGAAATTGCTTATCTTTTGCTTGAAGAGCACAGTCTTCAGAGAAGCTCCATTCAAAATCTCAGAGCAGCTATCTACCAGATTAATGAGGAAGATGAAGAACTCAGAAATCTTAAGGAAAGACTGATTTAAATTCTTGAAGAAAAAGAAGAAAATTTGTTATCCAACTTCTTGAAGATGAATCTGTTCTATCAAAGAATCTAAACAGATAAGTTGTTGCTGTAAATACTTGTACATTTTGTTAAAGTGTTTTTGACATCATTGAATCTTAGAAATCTATACTTTATTTCACAAAGTATGAGATTGGGGGAGATTGTTAGATCAGGATTCAATGATCGTCAGGATCTAGACTCAACTGATCAGGATTGCTGACGTCATCAGTAATGCATAGCTATCAGGATTGCATGATCGTCAGAATCAGGATGCATATCAGGACTGGGATCAAGATTGATCATCAGGACTGGAAGCTGATCAGGATTCCTACTTCGAGTTATATTTGGAGTCTAGTTAAATAAGGATATTTATCTTGTCGGTTCCTGGTCTGTAGGAATGTAGCTATCGATTAAGGATATGTTTCAATCTTTGTAATTGATTAGGACTTATCATGTAATTGATAGAGAAGCTGTGTACTATATAAACATAGTTTAGGTTTCGATTTATGTAAACACAACATTGATCGATCTCATACACTCGAGTATTTGTGTAACCTAGCAGCTCTCAAGAACATCAAAATTTCTTGAGAGAGTTTGTAACAGTTTTATATCAGATTTAATAAAGCTGTTATCTTTCTTTCATATTTGTGATATATATCTTAATTAGTCGAGAATCTTATACAATTGTATTCAACCCCCCTTCTACAATTGTTTATTACTGGGCAACATCCTTTGACATTCTAGGAAACTTTTCCTTGATGTCGTACTCCTGAGTTTCCTTTCTTTTCTTTGAATTTCCACTGCCACCAACAGTGGGTTCATACTTTCTCATGTTTTCTTCGGCCTTGATATACTTTCCGGCTCTATCTTGGAGCTTCAACATGCTCTCGGGTGGATGTTTTGCCAATGATCTCTTGAAGTGATCATCAGTGGTTCCTTGCTGCAGAGCTATCATAGCTACTTTATCTTCTAAGTCCGGGAGTTTCAAAGCCTCCCTAGTGAATCGATTAATATAATCTCTCAAAGCTTCATTCTTTCCTTGCTGGATTCCCATGAGCGATGCAGAACTCTTCTCATGCACCCTTCCACTAACAAATTGGTTGATAAACGCCTTGCTTAACTCCTTGAAGGACCCAATAGAGTTGGGAGGCAAACGGCTGTACCAACGTTGTGTCATGCCCGCTAGGGTTTATGGAAACGCCCGACACTTAACCTCATCATTGGTTGGCTGCAACAGTAGTGCATTGGAGAAAGTTCTCACATGATTTGCGGGATCTCCCGTTCCATCATAAGTTTTGATCGTTGGCATTTTGAATTTCCTGGATATGCTAGCTTTCATGATGTCTTGAGTAAAGGGTGGTGTTGGATCATCAGGATCTCCTAGGGGCAACAAAACATTAGGACCACCCATTGGGGCTTCAGCCCTCTTAGTCCTTCTTGGTGTCGGGTCCAGGTTGATTATCGGGACTCTTCCAGTTGCTCGGCCTTGAGATTTGGCGACCTCCTCTTCTGCAAGGAGTTTCTTGAGACTTGCAGTCTCTGCCTCATGGGCTGCAATTTTCTCCTTGGTAGTTTGGGGTTGTTCCAGATTTGTTTGGGAAGAACGTTTCCTCCTTGGGGCAACATCCCTCTCTTCTAAAGATTTATAATCCTCATCCTCAGTATAGGGACCCGAGTAGTCTTGAATCAAAGGGATCCGTCGAGTTTGAGTTTGTAGATTCTGGGGTCCCAGACCTTGTATATAAGGAGGAATGTATGCCTCATGGTAAGTGGGATTGAGACCACTACCGCCCGTCATGGGTCGAGGGGGCATGTCATAGCTTGGCATCCCCAAAGTTTGAGTTGCGTATTGGGGAAGATCCGTAGTATGGAGTTGAAGACCACTTGGTGCATTCATGAGCAGTGGGGAGGTCGTGATTGGTTGCTGGTGAGCGGTCTCTTGTGGATTAGATCCATGAACGACCATTTGCAGGGGATTCGTCCCTTCAACCGAAATTGGGATCTCCGGTCCTTGAGTAGTGGTGAGGGGGATATTCGCCCCTTGAATGCCAATGGTTGGCGGTGGTTGATTTCCGTGAGTATCAGCCTCGGAGGTGATAGGAATCTCCTCAGAAGTTTGAGTATCTCGAGTTGTTCTTCGTGTGTTTTCCATGGTTGATGTTGTCTTCCCACAGACGGCGCCAAATGTTATAGATTAAAAAGTGTACTTGTAAATTAATTGCTAGAGTTTAGGAGCTTTCGAGTTTTAATGGCTCCACTTGTGTTTCGAGACTAAATCGGTCCTCACAAGATGCCTACGTATCTCAATCGGTGCTGAGAATCAAGCCAAATACGTAGTTCTTGGTGTTGCCCTCGGGGCTATGGTGGCAAGGGCACACCAAGGACGTAGTGACTTGTATGCCCTTATTTGAGGATGAAGTCTAAAACGTAGTTCTAGGGGTGCCTTCGTGGCTTGTTGCGCCTTCGAGGCGTTGTGACGTATGGAGCTGTGCCCAAAACGTAGTAGATGACGTATGGAGCTGTGTCCAAAACGTAGTAGATGACGTATGGAGCTGTGTCCAAAACGTAGTAGATGACGTATGGAGCTATGTCCAAAACGTAGTAGATGACGTATGGAGCTGTGTCCAAAACGTTGTGGATGACGTATGGAGGTGTGTCCAAAACGTAGTAGATGACGTATGGAGCTGTGTCCAAAACGTAGTTCTGAGATGAGGGGTCAGACCCTTTATATAGGCGTTTAAAAGCCTAATGGATAAGTATTGATTTCTTTGAAGGATAAGTCTTATCCTTGACGGTGGATAAGTATTGACTTTCTTAAATGATAAGTCTTATCCTTGACGGTGGATAAGTATTGACTTTCTTGAAGGATAAGTCTTATCCTTGACAGTTGATAAGGATAAATTCTAGATCCTTCCTTGTAGGAGTTGTTTCCATATCATAACGGACTTGTATTGAAACAAACCCACTTGTATTGAAACAAGCCCACTTGTATTAGAACAAGCCTGTATTGGACGTCTCCTAATACATGTTGTACTTCTAGCCCAAATATTAATTACAAAATTAATATTTAATTAGAGTTTCGGGCCTTATTAATGGGCCTTATTTATGGACCATCTAGGTTTAATTAATGCAATATTAATTATGTCTTTAGGGTTATTTTTAACCCATATCAATTTTGTATCGAAAAATCTTAGATTATAGCGAAATAATAATGTTATTTATATTGTGTTGTGTATGTAACATGTATTTTAAGATTATTTACATTAAATACTTTGCAACACTTAAAAGATTGTTTTAAATTTGAATGAACTTACCATAAGTAATATTATGGTATTAATGATATTCAAAATTGAAATATAAAGTTTCTATAATTAAACATGGGTCAAAATAAGGATTTGAATCTTTTACGAACCTAACTATGGATATCAAGTCTAAAATGGATAATTCACCGGGTCAAATTAAAATTAAAAATGTTATCTGTACCTAAATATGAATACCAAACCTAAGGAATGGGTTTTGTAAAAAATTATAATATATTATGTCATATCCCGTGCTACGCACACGGAACTTAAAAATATTATAATAAATAATAATCAAGATAAATTAAATAAATCAATTTTTTGTAAAATACTGATCAAACAATGGTGAAAGAAATTATTTTAATACAATAAAATATTACTTTTATTTATTATAATATGTATTAATTAACTTACCAAAATTGAAAGATTGACTCAATTATTTGTTAATGAAGTTACTATCAATATTATGAATGGTATTAATGATACTTATAAATATTTATAAACTTTCTATAATTAAAAACAGGTCAAATAAGAATATGGATATTATACAAACTAAAATATGAATACCAAACCTGTAAATGAATAATCCATGGATTAAAATAGAGTTAAAATTTTTATTCGAACCTAAATATATGGATATCAAACCTTAGGTATGGGTTTTGCAGAAATTTATAATATATAGATATAAATAGATATAGATATAGATATGGGTAACACTAGATATATCGAAATTGTTTCTAAAATTTATCCTGAATGATATGGCATGCCAAATATTGAATTATAACTCGTGAATGCAAATGTATACATGCGGGATGCGGAGACTTATATAAATATTAATATTTAAAAAATTTATTAAATATACACTTCACACGTCAATTTTTGAGAAATTTTTTGAAAAAATTTAAGAGTCTCTAGCATTTTTCAACTTTTACTTAACCAAGCCCAAACCTTTTTTCCATGTCCCCTTGACTTTTTCCGGTCATATTCAACTGTCTAAAATCGTGCCAATAAATAATTTGTTTAAAGAACCCGGTGTCCAACATTTCAAATGAAGGACGACTTCAGTTCAGGCACTACAAAGCGCACAACATCCTTTTTCTATTTAGGGAAATTATCAATAGTATCATTGTACTTTTAACTTTTGTCGGTGGTATCATTATGTTTTTGGTTTCTCTGAACGCTACCCTAAACTAATTGACTTGCTAATAAAAATACCATTCTGTTAGAAAAACGTTATAAAAATGTTAAGTATGTTATAAATTGGTGCCAAGACATATTCAAACTCAAAAAACATGTAAAAAAGACAATATTGAAGTATGTAACAAAAAGGACTATACAATAACAGAACTTTCAAATGAACATCATCAATTACCATTCAAAAATACCATCCATATATTCATCCGTAATACCATTGTATATGTTCATCCATAATACCACTGCATATGTTAATCCAAAATATTATACATCCAGTGGCGGAGGCATGATCGTTATCCACATGTAGCCAAAAAAAATCTTCCCACCTGCCACTATTTCCTGATCCTGTTTTGGGGTTATTTTTTCTATTTTGTAAATATAATACTTTTTAGCAATGTTTTGTTAAAATGTTCGATTATCAGTTCTTTGTTTGGAGATATAGTTTATAAACGAATACAATATCAACGTAAACTCATTTGTCTACCTCCACTACTAGAAAAACGTTAATAGACAACGGCTAAAAACCGATGTCTGGAAAAAATTCTGTCGATGTGTATGTGGGTGTAGAGAAAGGTCATGACTATAGACATCGGTTTTTAGCCGATGTATTAGAAGTCTACAGACATCAGTTTCTACCAAATTTACGATATCTTTACCCCTCTTTTACATCGGTTTTGTATAAAAAGATAACATCATTTCCCCTCTTTTACATCGATTTTTTAATATTTTCATTGTAATTGCCCATCAAATGACATCAGTTTCTTTTTAATATTTGATGTCTCATGTTCATGTTTTAGCATACAGTATTCTTTATATATGCAAACAAAACTCAAATCAAACTAAAACACCAACATAAGAAAATCGTTAAGCACTTGTCATTACCAAACACCGAACATACAATCTTTACACCAACTAGCATAACCAAAACAATACATCAAACAATGTACCAAACTAGCTTACAAACCAACTGTACTCCGACAAGAAAATTAATTGTTAGACAATCTCATTAAGTACAAACTACAAACAGACTTTCATTAGCAACTACTTCATCCTTGCTGATTTCCTTCACAATCCATCAAGGTAATTTCCTTCACTTGGCATCAACAAGGTAATTTCCTTGCATCTCCAGCAGAATGATTTGAGAGCGTGCATGGTCTTTTCTTCACCAGCTTTAAGACGGGATATAATTTTGGCACACTGATTAGTAAATAGCTTATAGCATACACTGATGAAGAGATTTTTAGTTCACCCTGTAATGAGTTTCTGGCCCTTCCACTACACCAAACTAAACATAAAATTTTTAGTGGAATAAGAAAGTATATGTTGGCTTTGCAAAACAAGGTATATTTAGCTATCAAGAAGTAAATTGGCTAACCAAGTAGTTTCAAGATCAACTGATTCATGAACATTTGATGTGTTCATGCACGCACAGCAGTCAATGAATGTTGTATCGTATCGTTTATCGATATAACAAAATAACCTCTACACTGTTTTTTGAATGAAAGTACAGAACATCACACGATGAAAAGTTATGCACACATAAGAACAAAAAAAAGATCCAGAAACATCAAAGAACTTACAGCATGATATTCATATGGAGCTTTTCCTTGACGGTCAAAATGATCAGCCATTACACACCACTCAATTGGTCCCCAATCTTCCATTTCAAAGCAATAGCCAAGAGATTGTTTATACAACTACATACAAATTAAAAATTATCCACATTATAACCAAATTGCATAACATAAAAACTTACGAGTCACGGAAACTAACATACCTTAGCTGCATCAGTCAGAAGTTCTGTTCCAGCTGGATACGACACATAGTAAAGATCATACTTACGTGTTTAATTCAAGATTATGCCGTCTATTTTTTGTAGTTTACAGAGATGCATCCCAAAGGACAGAGTGTTATTAAACTTATATTGTAATACTGTCACAAGTTTTGTTGGCAAGTCAGCTCCCTGCCCTGATAGATGTACATTAAATAAATCTCCTACTAAACTCCACAAACTACATGAAAACTTTCTTGATTTTGTTTAGCTAACTCAAATGAATGAGTCATATTAGGAGTATGATAGTATCCCTCTTATTTATACTAGTGGATATTTGTCCAAACCACAAGTCGCTAAAATAACATAATGTACCCATCTAATGAGTTCCTGGTTTAATTGCCTGGACAGTAGCAACTTGGGTTGAAATTTATAACATAACACACGAGGTCAACATTTTTTTGGCTTAAAAATATAAAAATTAATAGTCACCCACACACACCAGGTTGTTGACCTTCAAGTCTTCACACTGTTCCTTTTTTTTTAAATGCAAAACCAGGTTTTGATAATCAATCTGCGGGATCAATCACTACGATAAATCATACTGGATATACATGTCTAGTATCTCACATTATCTACTTAAACATCAGATAATTTTTATGTTCTGAACTTCAGGAATTATTAATTTTCACTCTAAATCAACTTATCTGACAATTCCAATATAAACGAGAACAACCTCAAAACAACATGAGACTATTTAGAACTAAAATTAAGAAGATATATAAACATCTCGCAATAATTTCACTTAGTAGGCAGATATTGTACAACTTCAGCATCTGTTTCATTAAAATAATGAACAAAAACAGGAACAATTTGATTAACGCAAGACGTAACCAAAAATAAAAATACCTCATCTCTGAGTCCTTCAACATCAATATCCTGTTCAACACTCTCCGCAACATCACATTTCTTCTCATCGTATACCGAACCAGGTCTCTCTTCAGAAACATCATTCTCTTCAATAAACACACACACACACACACACACACACATACAGTAACTATCAAGCTCCATGAATTCAACAACAAAATAATTTCAATCAAATTCAAAAAAAATACAGCACTACACAATTATCAACGCACATCACAAATCTAACAGCTAAAAATTCATAACACGAGCTACTTACCTTGTAGCAGAACTCCAAGCCTTTTACGACCTCGATTCAACACAGGTTCCTAAAAAACAGATGATTAAATACAAACAAATAGAAAATTCAGATTTAAAATGTCAAATCGAGAACAAAAATAGTGGAGTGATAAATCATACATCAGCAATTGACGGCTGCGATTGGGAGACGAGACGAGGAGACGGACGGCGACAAACACCTTTCCTCCCTCCTCGTGTACTAACACCTCCATTAGACAATCGCCCTCTAGAATAAAGTTCTTCTTCTTCTATCTTCTATCTATTTGAGAGAGATTTAATGGGAGAAACGGGGTCGGGGTTGAGAGATTTAGGGTTTTTTGAGGGGGAAAAGAATTGGGGTCTAAGGGGGGAAAATGTTTTGGGGGATAGGGGAAATTTTGGGTGAGGGGGAATAAATTTTTTTAAGGGGGAAATGTTTTATTAGAAAGGGGGGAAAACATTGTTGAGTGTTTTTTTACTTTTTTAAACATACATAAAGACATCCGTTGTTTTAAGAATCGATGTCCGGAAAGTTATTTAACATCGTTTTTAAAATTTCTGATGTTAAAAATATATTTAACATCGTTGGTTTTCTTAACCGATGTAAAAGGGGCGATGTCTATTAACGTTTTTCTAGTAGTGCTCGGACATGCACATGACCTAAACTCTACTTTCTTAAACTTTTATATGGGCCAACTTACTGAAGGAATTTACGGATGAGCGGAAGCATGATATAACAATTATTCCGTAAAAACCATGTATCGCACATATAGAAAAACATATAAAATCTAGATCGAGGGGAATCGTAACCATACCTTGAAAATCGAAGCTTTATAAAATGGATTCTAGCAGTTGCTCCTCAGAGTGTGAAGCACTCTACCGGTATCCACCAAGAATAATCATTCGATGAAGCTTTTTATAAAACTAAGTTTTTATAAAAATGGAGTTTTTCTTCTTTTGAGAGAGAGAGAGAGATGAAGAAGAAGAGGGTGGCAACTAGGTTTTCACAAAAACTCAAGTCATTTAGAATGAACTATGTTAGAAATGAATACTACTAGAAACTAGACAGAGGGGGGGGGGGGTGAATGGATAGTTTGATATATTTTTCGATTCTTGAAAACTAAGTAACAGACTGTATATGATTATGATATGTAATATGCAGAAAGTAAATAACACACACAATCACTTTAATCTACTTTGTATAAGCAAATTAAATACTACAGCTTTCCAAGAAATTCACAAAAGAATTTCTGGCTTCTAAACAAGAACAGTTTGAACTTGCTTGCTTACAGAGAAAAGAGCTTAGCAAATAACTATGTGTATCTCTCTTACAGCTAACAATAGGATGTGCATGATATATATAAGCCCTATATAAACTAGTGCACACACCTATTTTTACACAGTTACCCCTTGCTGAAAGTCCAACTTGTCCTGTCATAAGACGTTAACTGTGTCAGGAAGGACCACCTGCTTTTCGGAGTCTTTCCCGTTTCTGTAGCTGCTTGTCTCTTATCTTTCTCTCCAAGTTTAGCTTTAGATTTGCCATCTGTTCTTTGGACCACCTTTCCAGAATAAATGCTTCAGTATTTGTCTCTTTTGATTCTTGATTCTGTACCTTGATTTGTCTTGTTGTAAACGGCTAAGTGTTGAGATCGTGAACTCCACTTTATTCCTGACTTCGCGATCTCCCTTGTGAGGACTTCACGATATAGCCTTTGAAGACTTTGCGACATAGGTCATGTGAAGACTATGCGACATAGGTCATTTGAAGACTATGCGACATAGGTCATTTGAAGACTATGCGACATAGGTCATTTGAAGACTATGCGACATAGGGCTTCTGAGGACTTCACGATCTAGGCTTCTTTGACTTTGCTGACTTCAACACTTCACGACATGTGTCTTGAGGACTTCTCGACATAGTACAAAATGGACTATGCGATATAGTACTTCACGACATGGATATTGGTGACTTCACGACATAGCTTTCTTCTGACTTTGCTATATAATGCCTTAGACAAATTTCTGCAACTTATTTCTTCATAGCCTTATTTATCTCTATCCTGCTGCATGAACACTTCTGAACTTCTACCAGGACAATTATTCAATGGCCTATATACAATCTAGATGCAAGAAACTTTACTAAGCTCATTATAACTTTGAGCATACATGATGAAGCTAATGTTCATGAGAACAAGACAAGTACATTTAGAGACCTATACTACATCCCAGTGATAGAACTCACTAGGTCATGTAATGTGACATAGTCACAAAGTGTAGGCTTGTTAATAGTGGTGTTCAGACATGTCTTGAGCCTAACAATCTCCCCCAAATTGTGAGTAAGACCCTTAGGCACAATTTCATGTCTGATAACAAGCCTAACTAACATAAAAGGAAATTTAGTAACAGAGAGAACAATTCATGAACATTGAGATCAGAAATTTGATTTCGTAGAAAAATTGAAAGCTTACAGATTACTTTTGTTGCTCAGCAGCTTCAGCTTCCAATTGCTTCTCTAGCAAATCATCATATATCTTCTTTTTCCTTATCTCTTCTTTTCTCTTCATGTCTATGATGGCTTCTTGAAGTTCTTCTCTTGCAATCAGTTCTTCAATGAGAGGTGAGCCTTTCAAATCATCAATTGCAGCCTTGAGTGCACTCTCTACATAGGAATCAAGAAACTCCATCCTTATTTTGCTTTGACCTCCATGTGAGTTTTTGTACTCCACAATGTAAGGATTTTGCTTGACCCTGCACATCCCTTTCTGTCTTAGCTCCTTAGCCCTCTTCTCCATCTCAGCCATTTCTTTCTCTCTCTGTATGTTTTTCTCTTCATTCTCTTTCCTCATGTTTTCTTCATAATCAGCATGCATCTTTAAGTACCTGGCAATATCTATCTTCCATGTTCTTTCTTCTTTTTCTTCAAAATTCAGTAAGGCATTTATCCTTTCAAGCTCATACTTATAGAAATATTGCCAGCTTCCTTGCTTCATTATCCTTTCTCTTCCATCAGTGTACTTGATCTCTAGATGATCCAACTTCACTTTGACTTCAAAGATCCTTTGAGCCCTCAAAAATGCTAGGGCATCTTCATCATAGTCCTCATCTAGTGGAAGCACATTGATGCCAATAACATTTGTGAGTTTTCCAGTCTTCTTTGTTATCCTTATCCTTTTGGGTACACTCTTGATCTTCAAATGCTTCACAAGAGATACCTTTCTGGAACAAGGAGAATTAGTCTTCAGTGCCACATCACTTGGAAGTAGCTTCATTCCTTTCCCCTTCATCCACTGTAACACTCCACTAGCTGTAACTTTGTGGAAGTGTTTTCTTGAAATTACTTTAGTGGCTTTATCTTTCTTCTGTGGCAATTCAGGTTCAGAAGTCATGGATAATGATTTTGGAGGATCATTGCTAACAGTACCCACCCTAGACTTAGAGTCTTGTGTTGTGGTTAAAGTACTGCTGGCAATGTCCTTGACTTGCTGAATTCCACTTCTTATTTTCCTGGTCGTTTCCTTTGTCCCTTTTGAGTCCCTCTTGTCATCACCAGCATCTTTTGATTTCTTTTGATATTTGCTCCTGCTGCTCTCACTAGATCCATCCTTATTTCTCCTTGTCTGAGATCTCCTTTCATAGGTTTTCTCCTCATCATCATCCTCCCCATCCTTCTTTTTGCTCTTTTATTTGACAGATTCAGGAATGACTCCATGAATCAGAAAAGATTGTAGAGTTCGAATCATCTCTAGTTCCTCAGCTGTCCTAGCTCCTCTCTTAGCTCTCAGCATTTGCAGCACCTGGTTGATCTTTGCATTGTTCTTCATTAAAAGGTCTGAGGGAATTACTAGTTGGTCAATACTACTGTCTTGAGATAGGCTTTGGTAAATTATTGTCCTTGGCTTGGATATAACCTCAGGCAATCTTTTATTCTGGTCCATCTTCAAGTCATTATAAAGACTTTCATTGTTCATCCAATGCTTTTCAATCAACTCCAGAATGATTGACAGCTCAGTAAATCTCAGTTTCTCTAGAGTTTGAAAAGCTAGGTGCCACAAGCAGTTGTCCTTGCACACCATGATTATCTCTCTTAGATGGACATCCTTGATTTTCCTTACTGCCACTGTGAAATACTTGATGCTTTCCTTGATCTTCTGTCTGTACATCCTTGCATCTCCTTGAGCACTGCTGTAGATGGCTTTCAGAAACTCCAGAAAGGCCTCGTTATGATAGATGTTTGAGTTGGCAACTTCCTGTAGCTTGGCCTCTGTGATTATATCAGCTTTGACAGGTTTAGCATTGGAAGTAGGTTGAGTAGGTTGAGGATTTGAGATATCTTTAGGCATTGTTGATGGATAGTAGGTGGTTGAGATTGTGCTCTTCTGACCTTCTGCACTTATGACCTCTATAGGGGGAAGAATGATTGGCTTTATGGTTTCTTCAATTAGTATGCCCTTGCCCTTATGCTTTGACTGCTTGGCAGGTACTCCCCCTCTTTGTTTCAGAATGACCTCCTTTTGTTTCTCTCCCTTAGGCTTGGGATCAGACAAGATGACTTGAGCTTCCCCAAGGATAGGCAGGTTCATTTGTTTCATCATTGAAGTCAGCATCTGTTGTTGCACCAGCAGGATATTGGAGGTGTTGTTGCCTTGGTCATCCAGTTTGTCATTGAGCTGTTTTAGAGAGTTGGCAAGCTCCTTGTTTTCATCTTTCAGAGAGGCCACTTCTCTTTCAAGACCATCCACCTTTGAGAATAGCTGTTGAGACTTGAAAGAATTGAGAGATTGCTCCTTGAGCTTGGCAAAGTCAAATTTGGAGATGGTTGACAGAGGGACCTCATCCACCAATTTGTCACCATACTGATTCTTCCAAATTACATTCAGCATTGCATTTGAGTTGATATTGGCCTTGACTTGATTTTCCAGGGTTGTAGCCAGCTTCCTGATGTTGTCTGTGACCATGGCCAGAGAGAGGTCCATCATGCTTACAGTAGAGTTTGTCTTCTGGATTTCTTTAAGGATGCCTTCCACCTTGGGAAAATCAAAGAGATATGAATTTCTGAGCTGAGTGAGAGCTAGTGCTAGGCACTTCATGAGATGTAAGATTTTGAGTCTCCCCCAGCCTTGGAATGGTTGTAGGGTCTGATGTTGTCTCCATTGAAATGGGATGTGTTACAACATCAGCCCTATTTGTCTGTGAAGACAGTTCCACATCCCTAAGGATGGGAGAATTTGGCATAGAGTCTCCAGTGAAAACTGGTGAATCCTCCATGTTTGTGTTGGTGTCATTAGGATATGCCCCAGCATGCATTCCCTGACCAACTAGATGTGGTTCCTGGGTGGTGAGCATAGTGTCATGCACCATGTCACTTGAAATTGGCTCAATCACAGGAGAGAATTGTGATTGATCAAAGGCAAGATTGTCATTTGAATGACTCTCTTGTTCAGAAGAAATTTTTATGGAAGAATCTGAGAGAGAAGTGGGGTTTAGATTAGATTGTGGCAACTCCCCCTGAGAAATAGGAGGAGTTTCAACAGTGATGTGCTCTCCACTCTGTGTATTATCAGCCTTATCACTCCTAGGGTCAAGAGTGAGGTCTTGACCCTGTGCAGACTCTGTACAAGGTGCAGTGGGGAGGCTGCTCTTTTCAATGCCAATGACCTGTTGAGAGGCCATGGACAGTAACAGGTGTACCCCTTTTTCCACATCTGAATCCTGTTGGGAGGATCCAGTGGTAGGTTTGGATTTGGATTTCTTCTTTTGTCTGGTGAGAGGTGACTCAGGATTCTCACTAGCTATCTCTACAGATTCATTTATCACTTCTAGGGCTCTCTTCTTTGACTTCTTTTTAGTAACACCAATCTTTTGAGAGATTGATGCACTTGGCTGCCTTACTTCTATGGTACTGTTTGCAGTGGGGTTGCTGGATGGGATGGGAAGGCTGGGGTTAGACTGTGTAGCTCCTTCAGTCTCAGCCTCCCCTGTCCAGGAAAATGCATGGTATATTGGCTTATCAAGTGGATAAGACTCAAATGTGTCCTGCATATGCTTGGTCACACTTAGAATCACATCCACTTGATTCCTTGTGTCCAATGAGCCAAATAGAACTTTGGACATGGACTTGGAATAAGCCATTTTAGTTTTATCTATACCCTCTAATTCATGGACATTTGCATCAAGAAAATTTAAAATTACTTGAAGGAAACGAGGGTAAAAGATGTCATTACCTCTACCACGAACAGTCCTGCCTAGCCTCTGAGCCAATTCTTTGAGAATTATGGCTCCCACATTGATCTCCTGGTTGTTGGCCAAGGAGTAGGCTAGCTTCACAGCAATGTGACTGATATGGTCCCATCCTGTCTTCCTGCAGAGAAACACCTTCTGGAGTGCGTCAAACAGAAATGACCACTCCCTTCTCACAAACTTCTTATTTAGCTTTCCAGTATCTATCTCTTCAGCATACCGGATGAAGGTCATGAAATCTACGATTTGAGCATCTGTAGCTTCTTGGTCATGAGTCATGACCCTCAACCTTGAACCCCAAAGCTGCATTGATTTCCCTTTCACCAAACTGAAAGTGTTTGCCTCCAATTGAAAAACTAACCTCCTGGAATGAGGTTCCATCTTCCCTAGCCATTGTTGATACCAACGCCGTTCTCCAGAATCCTTCCAACACATCGACATACAAGGTAGGGTTCAGGGTTAGGGCTTGGCGTAGGTAGGAAGTGTTCAAGAACCGTACAAAACACTTGTACCTTGGGTTAGCCTCAGCCTCAGAGGGAATGGTGAGAAGATTGGTTTCTTTGGGAATGGTTAAAGGGATTGAGGATGATACTGTTTGAGATTTGGGTGCCATTTCGAGAGTGAGAGTGAAAAAGAGAGTAGAGAATTTGTGCTTAGGTTTGAGAGTTTGAGAGCAATAGACAAGATGAAAAGTTGTGAACGGTTAGAAAAGGTATTTATATGATAGAGACACTGCGATATGGAGTTATGAATGTGTACAGTCTATTTGTATGTCGCGAAGTCAAAAAAATGGCCTGTACCGCAAAGTCTTGCACAGTATATCGCATAGTCTCAGAAATGAACTATGTCGCAAAGTCCTCAAGATGAAAGGATCGGGGAGACTTTGCGATATAGTAGAAATACCCTGTCTAAAGCTCTCTTTTAGGAATTTTAAGCATATTGTCAGACTTTTATCAAATTTTGAAATAAAATAAATTTAAATCAAAATTCTGTCAAATGTGGAGACTTGTCGATATAGTTATTCTAAGTCGCGAAGTCATAAAATGAACTATGTCGCAAACTCATGAAATGAACTATGTCGCGAAGTCTCACAATCTCAACAGTTTGCGATATAAGTCTGTTTGATTTGAACTGTGTCGTGAACTCTGAAAATCATCTATATAGAGATGTCTTAAAAGCTCACAACTTTACCAACAAATGTGATTTTGAAAAATATGCAGTAAAATACTGAAATATTTATAAATCATATCTCAGCTAATTTTCACTCCAAACAAATAGAGCATTTAAATACAGTGAAAATTTACCGCTGCAACAATTTACTGGCATATTTACTTAGAGCAACTAAATGAAGGATTGAGCATTCCAATTTCACTCACAAGTCTGTTGAAGACTGCTTCATTCAGAGGTTTAGTAAATATGTCAGCTAATTGTTTCTCAGTGGGAACATAAGAGACTTCTATGGTACCATTTGCAGCATGTTCCCTAATGAAATGGTACCTGATCTCAATGTGCTTTGTAGTAGAGTGATTAACCGGATTGGCAACTATGGATATTGCACTAGTATTATCACACATTAGAGGAATGTGTTCTAGCACTAGCCCATAATCCATGAGTTGATTTCTAATCCAAAGCAATTGAGCACAACAACTTCCAGCAGCAATGTATTCAGCCTCAGCTGTGGATGTTGCTGTGGACTGTTGTTTCTTACTAAACCAGGACACTAACCTTTGACCTAAGAATTGACAGCTGCTAGAGGTGCTCTTCCTGTCAATTCTGCATCCAGCATAATCAGAATCTGTGTAACCAACCAGGTTGAACCCAGTGCCCTTTGGATACCATAGTCCAAGATTAGGAGTCCCCTTCAGATACTTGAAGATTCTTTTGATCGCCATCATGTGAGATTCCTTGGGATCAGATTGGAACCTTGCACAAAGGCATGTGGCAAACATGATGTCTGGCCTGCTAGCTGTGAGATAGAGTAAGGATCCAACCATTCCTCTATAGACCTTGATATCAACTCTCTTGCCTTTCTTGTCTTCATCCAGCTTGATTGCAGTAGACATAGGAGTTTTAGCTGGGGATGACTCTTCTAAACCATATTTCTTTAAAAGATCCTTGACATACTTAGATTGGTTTATAAAGATGCCATCCTCCCTTTGATGTACTTGCATGCCTAGAAAGTAGGTTAACTCTCCCATCATACTCATCTCATATTTGCTTTGCATCAACTTAGAGAACCTTTCACAGAGTTTTTCATTTGAAGAGCCAAAGATAATATCATCCACATAGATTTGAACAAGAATGATATCATTTCCATGCTTCTTGAAGAATAGGGTTTTGTCAATTGTACCCCTGGAAAATTGATGCTCAAGAAGGAATTGAGATAGAGTTTCATACCAGGCTCTTGGTGCCTGTTTGAGTCCATAGAGTGCCTTGAGCAATCTATACACAAAGTTTGGGAAGTCTTCACTTTCAAAGCCAGGTGGTTGAGACACATAAACTTCTTCAGCAAGATCACCATTGAGAAATGCACTTTTCACATCCATTTGATACACCTTAAAATCTGAGTGAGCTGCAAAAGCCAGGAAGATTCTGATGGCTTCCAGTCTAGCTATAGGTGCAAATGTCTCATCATAGTCAATGCCTTCCTGCTGACAGTATCCTTTGGCAACCAGTCTTGCTTTGTTTCTTATTACCACTCCTTCTTCATCCATTTTGTTTCTGAACACCCATTTGGTGTCAATAACATTCTTTCCTTTTGGAGGAGGTACTAGTTCCCATACTTTGTTTTTCTCAAATTGATTCAACTCTTCTTGTATGGCAACAATCCAATCAGAATTCTTCAAAGCTTCTTCAATTAATTTAGGTTCCTCTTGTGACAGAAAGCAGCTATACAGACATGTATTTAATGTTGCCCTTCTTGTTCTAACTCCCTCACTAGGATCTCCAATGATTTGATCCCTAGTGTGGGCTCTGTCCCATTTCCTTGTGTGCCCCTGTTCATTTCCTTGATCTGTTCCAAGCTCATTTTGGTTGAAAGGTGCATTCTCTTCTTCTCCCCCTGTGTTTGTGAACCCTTGCACAGGTGTTTGAAGAAGATTGTCAACTTCAAGGATTTCATTCTCTAGAACAGTTTGAACAGGGGGTTCATCTTCACTTTCAGAATCCTCAAGATAACCTTGATTCTCAAATCTCAATGGCACACTGTCTTGATCACTTGTTTTCAGTCCAGGAGTTTTCTTGTCATCAAAGGTAACATCCATGCTTTCCATGACTTTGTGTTGCTCAGGTACAAATACTCTGTATGCTGTCCTTTCCAGAGAGTATCCAATGAAGATACCTTCAAATGCTTTAGCATCAAATTTTCCAACATGCTCAGAGGTATCTTTCATCACAAAACACTTGCTTCCAAACACGTGCAGGTGCTTGAAGGATGCTCTTTTTCCAGTCATTAATGAGTAAGGAGTTTTGCCAGACTTTTTATTGATTAATGTTCTATTTTGCACATAGCATGCTGTGTTAACAGCATCAGCCCAAAAGCTAGTGGGTAGCTTTGCATCCAGCAGCATTGTCCTTGCAGCTTCAATGAGAGTTCTATTCTTTCTCTCAACTACTCCATTTTGTTGAGGTGTTCTAGGAGCTGAGAATTGTTGAGAAATTCCTTATCTTTGCAAAACTCATACAATGTTGAATTTCTGAACTCAGTCCCATTATCACTTCTCAAAGCAACTACAGAGGAACCAGTGCTTTGTGCTTCTTTATCAACTCTCTTGATATGCTCTATTATGACTTGGGGTGCTTCATCCTTGGAGAATAGGAATTCCACCCAAGTATATCTTGAATAGTCATCTACCATCACTAGAGCATATTTCTTTTTGGAGAGGGACATTACATTCACAGGGCCAAATAAGTCCATGTGAATTAGCTGCAGAGGTTTTGAATTTGTATTGAGCAATTTGTTCTTGTGACGGGATCTTTTAATTTTTCCTTTCTGACAAGCTTCACAAGCTCCATCTTGCACAAACTCCAAGGCAGGCAAATCCCTGATAAGTTCTCTCTTGGTTAGAGAGTTCATTGCCTGAACATTCAAGTGAGACATCTTCTTGTGCCATAGCCAGAATTCCTCATTTGTGGCTTTAGTGTAGAAACAGCAGACTTCTCCCTTATCTGCAGCCTTGAGATTGGCTACAAACAAGCTTCCTTTCTTCACACCAGTTAGAACAACTTCACCACTTTCCCTTTTTGAGATTGAACAAAGGTCTTCATCAAATTCCACTTTGAAACCTCTGTTGGTGAATTGTCCAATACTCAAGAGATTATGCTTCAGTCCTTCAACAAATGCTACATCTTCAATAATGACATTTCCAGATTTAACACTGCCATATCCCATTGTATAACCAATGTTGTCATTTCCAAAGGTTACTGATGGGCCAGCCTTTTCCTCAAAATGTGATAGCAGGGCTATATCACCAGTCATGTGACTTGAGCATCCACTGTCCAAGATCCATATGACTCTTTTATTCCTGTTGCCCTGCATTCACAAAATGATTAAGTTGTTTTTGGTACCCACACTTGGTAGGGTCCAGTTGATTTAGAAACATTTTGATTAATAATTCTTCTGTCATAAATTGCATTTCTCATAGTAGGAGACTTCACTTTTTCTGTGGCTGTGGAGTTTACACTCTTAGGCTCACATGAAGTTTTCACCCTCTCAACCCTGATTGGGGACCCTGTCCTATGAGAATGCATATGTGTGTGTGATTCACCAGATTGTGCAGAGTCAAGTTTATGTTTAAGAGATAAACAGTTAGCAATCACAGTCACATAGCATGTCATGCAGTTTGGCTTACCACAGAAAGAATCATGACTAGAATTTATGCTAGCAGAATGGTTACTCAGGTTGTCAACTTCAACAATATCAGGCTTACTACACTTATGAGTCAAATGATTAACAGATAGGCACTTTTGACATTGTTTCCTGGGAGCATTTAGCACATAAGCATAGTTGTTTCCCTTGTTAATACCCACTTTACCATTTCTGTTTTGTTTCCTTTTCTTAACAACTTCTTTCTTTGCTTTAGGACTCTTGACAAGATTGTCTTTGGTCTCTTTCTGATTGACAAGTTCAGGAAAGGAAGAAGTGTTCTTAGCAGCCTCATCTTCTTCAAGTAGTTGTTGCTTGATGATCAGTAGTTCCTCATCAAACTCAACAGCACTCTTTCTGAAGATAGGCTGTTCAACACTTGACAGTATGGTTGGGGCATTTTTGTTTGTAAAAGTTTCCTTTCCTTTGCCCTTGACCTTCTTCCTTCCCTTGTCATTATCATAGTCAAAACTAACTCCAACCTTGCAGTCTTCAGTGTGTTCCTTGTGATAGGTTTAAATAAGTTCAGAGGAGTTTTTAAAGCTTCTTAGTTTCAGTTCAGTTTCAACAATTTGTTCCCTAAGGGCTTTCTCTATCTGCTCAGCACAAATCACTTTGTTTTTAAGATACTCAACCTCCTTTTTCAAACCATCCAGGTTCACAGCCATTAACTCAAGTTTCTCATTCTTTTCTGTAAGCTCAACATTCTTAGCAGTTAGTCTATCAATTTCTTCATTAGCTACTAACATGCTAGTATGAATATTAAACATCTCAGTGCTCATATCTTCAACAGTTTGCTTATATTGAAGGGGAGTCATATCAAGAGAAGTAAGAATGGGTACCTGACTTGAATCACCATCATCAGAAAATGCCATCAAGGCATAGTTTGAGTACTCTTGTTCTTCTTCTTCATCAGAGTCATCCCAGCATTTTCCCTCAGCAATAAAAGCTTTGCCCTGTTGTTTCTTGAGTAGAGCCTCATACTTAGCTTCAAGCTCTAAGTATGCTTTGTCCTTCTTGACTTGTTTAGGCTTTTTGCACTCAGTGGCAAAATGCCCAAGTTCATTGCAGTTATAGCATCTTATTTTGGTCCTATCCACACTTCCTGTCTTGTATCCACCCTTAGCAGCACCAGCAATCCCTTTTCCTTTATTGAAGGTGTTTGAGCCACTAGATCCACCAGTGTTTCCAGTATTGAACTTGGACCTGAATGGCTGCTTTCTTTTAAACCTTATGTTAGGATACCTCCTAGCCATATAAGCAAAAGATTTGTTTTCCATTTTGTCCAGTTCCTCCATGCTGTAAAACTCATCTTCCTCAGGCAAATCATAGACGACCTGGACCTCATCACCAGTGTCTTCAACTTCCAGTTCCTCAATCTTCACCTGACTGATTTTAAGAGAGTCCATTCTTTGACTTAGGTTGTCAGCAATAAGTGCACAGGAGGTATTAGCCACTAATCCTTGCTTTGCTTGAATAGATCTCTTTTGAAACAACTCCAACTCATATGTCTTCAAAACACCATATAACACATCAAAACTAATCTTTGTTAGATCTCTTTCTTTTAGGGAAGAGATTCTTGGTTCCAAGTGATCTGGAAGAGTTAGTAGAAACTTCATATTGAGCTCTTCTGTTTCATAGTGTTTGTCATAGAGTTTGAGCTCGTTTATCAGTTTGTTGAATCTCTCAAACACTTCTGTGATTCCCTCTTTTGGCTGAGCCATGAAGGCTTCATATTGTGAAACAAGAATCTGCTTCTTGTTCTTTCTTACTTCAGTAGTTCCTTCACAGAGCACTTCTATAAGATCCCACATCTTCTTGGCACTAGTACAATGAGCAACAGTGCCATACATGTTGAAGTCCATAGATTCACAAATGATAAGTTGAGGATGTCCATCCAGTGCAACTTTTTCCTTTTCAGGAAATGTGTATTTTGAGGGATCTTTGGGCACATGTTTTGCTGGTACAATCTCAGTGCCAATGGTTGTTTCACCAATCTCGATCATTGGAATGAAGGGACCATGCTTTAGAATATCTAAATACATGGGGTTAGAAGCTTTGATGAAAAGCAACATCTTCTTCTTCCATAAACTGTAGTGCTCCTTGTTAAAGGGAGGAATCTTGATACTGCTTAGTTTCTGTGAACTCATTCTTGATCTTTTCCTGTTTGTACGTTAACAGCCTACTCTCTGATACCACTTGTTAGAAATGAATACTACTAGAAACTAGACAGAGGGGGGGGGGGGGTGAATGGATAGTTTGATATATTTTTCGATTCTTGAAAACTAAGTAACAGACTGTATATGATTATGATATGTAATATGCAGAAAGTAAATAACACACACAATCACTTTGATCTACTTTGTATAAGCAAATTAAATACTACAGCTTTCCAAGAAATTCACAAAAGAATTTCTGGCTTCTAAACAAGAACAGTTTGAACTTGCTTGCTTACAGAGAAAAGAGCTTAGCAAATAACTATGTGTATCTCTCTTACAGCTAACAATAGGATGTGCATGATATATATAAGCCCTATACAAACTAGTGCACACACCTATTTTTACACAGTTACCCCTTGCTGAAAGTCCAACTTGTCCTGTCATAAGACGTTAACTGTGTCAGGAAGGACCACCTGCTTTTCGGAGTCTTTCCCGTTTCTGTAGTTGCTTGTCTCTTATCTTTCTCTCCAAGTTTAGCTGTAGATTTGCCATCTGTTCTTTGGACCACCTTGCCAGAACAAATGCTTCAGTATTTGTCTCTTTTGATTCTTGATTCTGTACCTTGATTTGTCTTGTTGTAAACGGCTAAGTGTTGAGATCGTGAACTCCACTTTATTCCTGACTTCGCGATCTCCCTTGTGAGGACTTCGCGATATAGCCTTTGAAGACTTTGCGACATAGGTCATGTGAAGACTATATGCAAAACCTCGCTTTGATGCCATTGAAGGAATTTACGGATGAGCGGAAGCATGATATAACAATTATTCCGTAAAAACCATGTATCACACATATAGAAAAACATATAAAATCTAGATCGAGGGGAATCTTAACCATACCTTGAAAATTGAAGCTTTATAAAATGGATTCTAGCAGTTGCTTCTCAGAGTGTGAAGCACTCTACCGGTATCCACCAAGAATAATCATTCGATGAAGCTTTTTATAAAACTAAGTTTTTATAAAAATGGAGTTTTTCTTCTTTTGAGAGAGAGAGAGAGATGAAGAAGAAGAGGGTGGCAACTAGGTTTTCACAAAAACTCAAGTCATTTAGAATGAACTATCTCATTCTATTTATAGGGCTCTCATAGGGCTTTTTAATATATCTTCATATATATATATTAACCCCACACTTTATCTTATAAAATGCTTTAATAATAATTAAAACTATTTTAATCATTATTTCCTTTTCTAAACTATTTAGAAAATAACTTGCTCTCTCAAAATACCTTCATCAATAAATTAATCTTTTATGGTGTGACCCTGTAGGTTCAATATTAAGTCGGTAGTAGAAATAAATAATAATAAACTTTTATTTATTATTTATATGAATTCTAATAATTCATTAAATATAATTAACTGATTAATTATATTTATTCTACATCGTGAGTGATGCTTCTCAACATATCGCGACTATCCGGATAATATGAATTCACTGCTTAGAATACCAAGAACCTGTGAGTGACTAGTTACAGTACAATCAATTCCTTCTACCCTATAATATCTCGATTAAATACAAGGCATGGATCTCGTGTCAAGCCTATCTAATTTAATCATATGATTTCCTATTCACTATGTCTAGTTCCGATTAATGCAAATTAGAAACTTCTTTCTAATTTCATTCACTCTGGCCAGAGGTTCCTGAACTAGCATAAATGGAATAACATAGGACATTCTCTTCCTTCACTGGAAGGGGCGGATCCTTTATTGATCATTCACTATCTTCGTGCACAAATTCTTATACCCAGAAGAGCACTAATTATTGTCCCTCGAGACTAAGAGCTAAACCAAAGTATAGTTCAGTGTACACAAGATGACTATGATGATCTCAAGTCAAAGGACACTTGTACAACCATCACTATATGAACAACTACTGACACATGAGTGAACTCCATTAGTTGTTCAACTGACCGAGTCATGTTCAGTGAACTTATTCCTAATAAGCACCTACATACTAGCTATAGTGTCACCACACAAATGCCTATGAGAACAGACATCCTTCATAGTGAAGCAAACATAGTATGTACCGATCTTTGCGGATTAATTAACTACCAATTAATTATCCTACGACCAGGAACTATTTAAGTTTAGAGTTATCATCTTTAAGGTCTCATTATAATGATCTCATCGTAATCCATTAAAGCTTTACTCTAAACTATGGATCATCTAATTTAAACACTTTAAATAGATAAAGCCCGTTATAAAACATATTACCATTTTATTAAATTAAACAAACTTGAATCAGATTGAACAAAGTATCTCCTAACTCATCATCCATGATTGGATTTAGAACACACGTCTTTCACTTACTGGGCTGCAATATTTAAAAAAAAAATCTTAAGTTTTTTTAAGAATCCAGGGTGAGCCACGACTGCTTCTCACCTCAACATGGCTCCACCTCTGTATACATCTGTGTTTGTGTGTGTTCATATAAATTTTATAGTAAAATTTATCGATACTATGGAAATTCTCAATAGTATCAATGTACTTTTAACTTTTGTCAGTTGTACCATTTTGTTTTTTGCTTTTCTTAACGTTTCTCTAATAAAATGGTATTTTTATTAGGAAGTCAATTAGTTAATGATATCGTTAAGACAGGACAAAAATGTAGTGATACCACAGGCAAAAGTCAAAGTACACTGGTATCATTGAGAATGTCCCTTCTATTTAAAATCGAAGTTGTGTTTTTGGTATAGATGCACAAAAAATCCTTCGGACCAGGCTTTAAAAAGCCCAGGTTTTTTAACAATAGGGCCAGACTTTTTCAAAAATCGGGTCGGGCTTCCTCTAACATATCAGGCCCGTTTTAGGCCCTCGGGCAGGGCCAGATCGGGTCAGACCGGGCTTTTTTTAATTTATATATAAATATTTTTTTCCTTTTTTTTTTGCAAAGTGAATATATTAAATACAGAAAAAGCAAAGTTTTACAAATAAAATAAAATTCTAAAAGAGTTACACCCCTGAACTATTAGAATCCAGAATACATAACAAGAGACACCAAAATACTTATTACTAAAAAACTATAAGTATAATGTCTTATCATAAAACATCAGTGCAACTCAAGAACTTTCTACACACAATATGCGTTATTGAACTTAGCCTGAGCCATACATTTCGTACATGGTCATTTCAAGAAGTACATGCACTACACTCAATCAATCTTCTGGAAATAAGGATTTGTCTTGCACATTGTTGATTATTCGTAGCCTCATTATTCTTCACATTCCTTATATTACTAAGTTTAATATTCTTGAAATTTACTTAAAATATTATAAAATTTTCAGATTTTATCTATATAAAAACAGGTTTTTATCCAGATCTCTCAAAAAGTCTGCACTTTTATTCGGGCCGAACCGGACTTTTGACCGGACTTTTTGGGTTGGGATTGATGAAAAATAGTAGACCCGTTTAAAGCCATCGGACCGGGCCGAACCGGGTCAAGTTTTTCGGGATTTTTTTCGAATCAGACCAGACCGAATTTCGGTTTCAGACTTTTTGAGCGTCTCTAATTTTTGGTGGAAAATTAAATTTTGTGAATTGCCATTTGCCATAGGCAATGTTAATTATCGGGGTTGTATTAGTTTAGACATTTGGAATGACAATTCAAGTGATTAACGGGTCAAAGTACAATATTTTGTTAATTGTCGTATTTTAAGTATGATTACTGTTAACGGAGGAATTTGTGATAGCAAAATTCGAGGTTATGTGCTAAAATTAAGATCTACGACGGTGGTTATTCGAAGGAATCATCGCCGGAAAACAGTGATGATTGTGTTTTTTAAGAAGCTGAGATCAAAGAAGTTGTGGTAGTCTCTCTGAGCTCTCAACGTTCAACCCCCTTAATGTGTCTACGTACCCTATATTTACAGGGATCAATTTTCACGTAGTTCTAGTAGAACAAAGATACTAAGTCCACTAGAGATAGAACTCATTGGCCGGACTACAAAGGTCCTAAGTCTATTAGAGATATGTCTCCTTAAAGATAAGCATCAAGCATAGTCCATATCGGACTAGAACTCTTAACTTATCACGAAATGCATATCAAAGCCCACTAAGGAGAGCCCGTACGATGAAGCCTGGCCAATGACCCCAAGGCTTAACCAAGACCGTGCCTTCACGGATATAACATTAGTCCCAACTATTGGAATTAACATCATCCTCTACCAACTATCACATCAATCATTAGTTATAGGGACAAGTCATGACTTACTTCAAATGCACAAGCGGATCATTACCCCCCAATGATGATAACCCACCAAACTACATGGTAAGTTCTCCAAAGTTATCGTCACACCGGGTATGTCTTATTCCCCCAACAAGGACAACTTGTCAGAATACATGAACAGACCCTTTGAGTGCATAGACGGGCTTAATCACACATGGACTCTCTAATGAGGATCATTCATCAAAATGTAGAATCAGGCCTTCACTTTATAATCTTCCATATAGGGCTGACAAAATTTAACACGACCCGAAACCCGACACGAACCCGACACGGAAAAGTACGAATTTGGGTCGAGTATTTTGAGTTTCGGGTCGGGTTCGGGTTGGGTAAAAATTTACCCGAAATATTCGGGTCGGGTTCGGGTTGACCCAAAATACCCGAACCCGACCCGAAAATTTAATATATATAATAAATTATTTAAAATATATGAATTTATATTACATAATTATAGATATATGTGATATATCTTTGTAATATTTAAATGATTTTAATTCATATATCATATAATAAATTTTTTATTATATATTTTTAATATTTTATAAATAAAATTTAATTTTTTTATATATAAATAATTTTTTTTAATTATTTTCGGGTTAAACGGGTCATTTTTGGGTTGATCGGGTACTAACAGGTCGGGTTCGGGTTGAGAAAATTTAACCCGTTTCGGGTTCGGGTCGGGTTCGGGTCGACTCAAAAATAGGACCCGGTACAGCAAATCCGACACGAACCCGACCCATTACCCGAAATTGCCATCCCTACTTCCATAAATCCTTAAAATATACAACTCACTAGACAATATTTTGTTCACCCTTCGTGCCACCTCCAAATTGGCGCTCCAACATGATCCTTCATGGTCTTCTGGTCTTCTGGCGCGCCTACCTTCCCTCTGCACATAACAGGGGCTCCAACTCCTTCCATGTACCGTGTTGGCGCTCCAACCCGGCCTTGGCGCTCCAACTTGGTCGTGAAGCTTTGACTTGGTCTTGAGCCTAATAGGTACATAAAATACTCATCTTTTATCATGAGTTCATAATATTTCCGTAATCAAGCTCCCCCAGCCGTTGACCATTTTTAGATAATCAACCTTTTTTCTTGTGTAAATTTGTGATATAACAATTACATATATTTATTTCTTAAAAATTAATATTAACACTGCCCGAGCTAGCAAATTGCCTACTAGGAGATTCAGTGAATTATGAATATGTTTTCGTTTGAATATTACTCCTACTGTAGTGTCATTAAAAGTAAAATAAAATGATAGCTTTGAATTGAAAAAAATGATTTCTTGCATAATTTCGCGGAGCGGCATAAAAAAGATAAAAGAATTATTCTGACTCAAAAAAAGAAGAAGAATTATTTTTCATTCTTATGCACGGGGTAGATGTAAAATTACATTTTTGATTTTTTTGACAAAAACAGCTTGCAGACCGCAACGTCTCCTTAATATTTTGGTTGAAAATTTAATCAGGTAAAACGGTCGAAACAACTTCTGTATTTTAGTAAGCAACTACTTATAGTTTTAGATTTTGTGATTAATTTATGTACATTTGTAAGCAGTCCTGCGGGACACGCATTGACTAAGAAATAAATTAAATTTATATGCATCTGATGGGAACTTAAAACTTTGTCAAGACATGGACATCTATAAGTTGCTACAAATTTGCCCGTGTAAAATGTTAATTAATAAAAGCAACGTTACAGAATTAGAATTTTGATTCAGGGGGAATCAAATTATTTATATTTATGGAATACCGATTCAAGTTATTTTCAAAATTTTATGTTTAAATTTCTGTGATCTTAAAAAATTGAAAGCAAAAGAAGCTCACTTTGGTCCCCTAATCCCACCTACACTTCAAAAAATGCACGCACGTGTAGAATTTGCCCAAAAAACAAATAAGCTGAAAAATTGTTAAGAAAGTAATCCTGAACCCATTCCGATACTACTATAATTTATTGAAGAAAGGTCATCTGCTAACATCAGAACCACATATAAGGGGTTCACCGATTTTAGTTAATAAATTTATATCTATTCTATTTACTTTTAGAAAGTTCAAAGCAAAATGAACAAGCACTAAAAAATTCAAATACTTTTAGAAGTAATCACACCTTGTGTCTTCGTATTTCAGTTTACAACCAAGAATTGTTATAGTGCAAGAAATGTCTTATTTTGCAAACTAATTAGTTTTTGGTTCCAAAAGTTATTTAATTATGTTTGAACATGAAATCTTATTACCGAATAAAGGTAATGCAATATTTTTGAAATACTTATAATCGAGTGTGACATTTGAAGTGTCTTTTTTAATTTTGCGTTGCCAGAAAAGTTAAGAATCATGTTCAACTTTATACATCTCAAGTGAGTAATTTGTAACCAGAAGTAATTAGCAAAAAAATAAAAAAAAAATTGTAACCAGAAGGCACTGGAATAGTTAAAAAAATAAAATTAACAAGCATCCAAAATAAGGGTCCTCATCAATTTGAGCAATAGGAAATACTGTTTGCGAAAAAGGGTTGATTTTTGCAACATTAAAATAATTCAGTTGGGGTTGAATTTTTCTCCGTTGTTGGATTTTAGTATAAAAGTGAGTGAGATATACTTTTTCCGTCCCCTCAATTTTTTACATTAAGATTGGACATGGAGATTAAGAAAATTTGTAATACCCTGATTTAGTGGGGAAAAAAAAAGTGAATAAAGTGATGGGATCAATCAATATTTAATGTATAAAGTGGAGATATGAATGGAAAACAATGAATGTAGTTGATTTTTATATTATAAAATTTTATTATTTTAGTAAAATTTTGAAATATAAAAAATTGAGAGAACATTTCAAAAAATAAAGTATAAAAAAATTAGAGAGACAAAAAGAGTAGTTATAAAAGTATGTCTCGGTCATATTTTAATCTAGAAACGGTTTTGAAAATTTGTTACAGCAAAAATACTAAACCGCGTAATGTACCCTGGTCATATTCATATGCATACATAGAGAGATTCAAAGTTTTAAAAAAAAGTCATCTTCAAACATCTAAAATCGGCAGACCCCAAAAATATAGTCACATTTACTAGTATTACCAATCCTCCATTTTCCTCAATTTCTTCGTTCTCTAAAACCAAGACACCTCCATCAGAGGCACATTTGTCTCTTCACAATATTCAACAACTTTTTCTTGAAATAAGCCTTACTTGCAGCTCTCTGTTTTGTGTATTTTCTTGTTTTATGAGCTACATTTTCTACTCCCAACAAGCCCCACTACTATTTCTGTTTTCAACTTCATTTTATTCTTCACAATATTTCATTCTCTCATGCTAGCAAACTAACTTGTCAATTTTATTTTTCATCAATGGTGTTCAGATTTTTCTTCATTGCAATTTTATTTTGTCTTAAGATAGGTGATGCTCATAATCACAATGGCTCTCAATTTACTGTACTGAAATTGCCTGCACATGTCAGCTTCAATGCTGTCACCTCTTCTCCAGGTCCTTCTTGTCACCATGGAATGTTGAAAAACACAAGCCCAACAGAAGAAGACGATGATACAAGCAATAGGATAAGCCCTGTTAAACTTCACCTGAAGCATCGGTCTAGTTACCGGGAAATCAAGATTAAAGAATCAGTGACTGAGTCAACGTTTAGGGACTTGAACAGAATCCAGACTCTGTCTACAAGGATCATGGAAAAGAAGAATCAGAACAAGGTTTCAAGAATGAATAAAAGGGTTGCGTTGGAGACAAAGTCAATGATTTTGCAGGCAGCTATCCCGGAAAATCGTAATTCTGGCCAGCTAATGGCAACTCTTGAGTCAGGGGTGAGTCTAGGTTCAGGGGAGTATTTTATTGATGTGTTTATTGGTACACCTCCTAAGCATTTCTCTTTGATTCTTGATACTGGTAGTGATCTTAATTGGATTCAGTCTGTGCCATGTTATGATTGTTTTGAACAGAATGGTCCTTATTATAATCCCAAAGATTCTGCTTCTTTTCGAAATATTAGCTGCCATGATCCTAGATGTCAACTTGTTTCTTCCCCTGATCCACCTCAGCCTTGTAAGGATGAGAATCAGACATGTCCTTATTTTTATTGGTATGGAGATAGTTCTAATACTACTGGTGATTTTGCACTTGAAACCTTTACGGTTAATTTAACTACGGTTACAGGAGAATCTGAGTTTAAGGAGGTTGAGAATCTGATGTTTGGATGTGGACATTGGAATAGAGGTTTGTTCCATGGAGCTGCAGGGTTATTAGGCCTTGGTAGAGGGCCTCTATCTTTTGCTTCTCAATTACAATCATTGTATGGTCACTCATTTTCGTATTGTCTTGTCGATAAAAATAGTGATCCGAGTGTTAGTAGCAAGTTGATTTTTGGTGAGGATAAGGATTTGTTAAGCCATAAGGAGTTGAATTTCACTTCATTAATGCCGGGAAAAGAGAACCCTGTCGATACATTTTATTATGTGGAAATAAAATCGATTTTAGTAGGCGGAGAAGTGTTAAAGATTCCAGATGATACCTGGAGTTTGACAGCTGATGGTGCCGGTGGAACGATAGTTGATTCGGGTACTACATTGAGTTATTTTTCTGATCCAGCTTATAAAGCAATCAAAGATGCATTCGTGAAGAAGGTGGAGAATTATCAAGTTATTGATAATTTTCCTATACTTGATCCTTGTTACAATGTGTCAGGAGTGGAGGAGCTAGAGTTGCCTACATTCGGAATCCAGTTTACGGATGGGGCAATGTGGAATTTCCCAGTCGAGAACTACTTTATTAGGCTTGATCCTGAGGAGGTCGTTTGTTTAGCAATTCTCGGGACTCCTCGATCTGCAATGTCGATAATTGGGAACTATCAACAGCAGAATTTTCATATACTGTATGACACAAAAAGCTCCAGGCTAGGGTTTGCACCTAGAAGATGTGCTGAGCTTTGATATAAATATAAATATATTGTCTGAATAGCAATGTAGGAGGAAGACTATATATACATTTTTGGTTTTAGTAGGATAAATTAGCAATTTTCCTTACCAAAAGGGGGTAAGAACATATATACAGGACACCAATTTTCGGTTTTTTATTGTCATACTTTTTTTGATAATCCGTTGTCAGGGCCATTATTTTGTCACAATTTGAATCTAGGTTGATGGATTCTATATCTCAAACATATGGTCACAACTCGTTCAACAGAAATGTAGTAGCTTCTTTCCGGTTACATTTTGCTTGTTCATTTCTGTGACCGTAAGAAGTTGTGTAGGTTGTTTGTTTGACCCACACCGCCACATGGCTACAGGCTACGGCATACAAACAAGTTGGTCAAATAAAAAGTAAAACTTCACTGCTACAGAGTTTCAGGTGGGACCTTTCACAAAAAAGGTTTTAGGTGGGATCAGGGCTTTTACATCATGTTCCTGATCTGCCAACGAAGCAACCGCTCTGAATTATTTTTTCAGCAGTCCAAAACGGATATAAACTTTTGTATTTGTAAAATAATTTTTTACCGGCTGCCACAAAATATTTGATTATAATAAATTTCTTTTATATAATTATACTAGCATATATTTGTTAAGAAAAAAATATTAGAATAAAAAATATAAATTAAATTAAAATTATATAAACTATCAAATAAAATATATTTTGTAAAATTTGTATTTGGGTAGGTAATATTATATATTATTTACAAATTTCTTTTGTTTATATAGTTTGATTTTTTTTTGGGACCGATACCATTGTCATATCTATACTATTAACTCCTTATATATAATAAGCGTAAGGGAGATCTTATCCAAAACTTTGGTCGCTCACTGTACTACCAAAAGTATATGATCCGTTGGATTATAAAACTATAAATATTCAAATAGATGAGGACCGTTAGATATAATATTAAAAATTATATTTGATTAATAATAGGATAATATTTAAATACTAAAAGGTGCATTTTGATAATTTAAACCAATTATAAATAGGTTTTCTATATTGAATAGAAATCTTTATGTAAAAAATCGTAATTATCTTTTCTCTTTAGTTTATGGATAGTTTCAGTTAGATAATAATTATTAAACCATCATTAAATTAAAGATAATTTTGTTAGCTTCGCGTGGGTTGTAAAATTGTTAAAATCTGTTGTCTAAAACTCAAGATAGAGCCCAAACAGTAAAGTGATTATCTAAATTTTAATAATTTTTCTTTATTATTGTAGCACCAATTTAATTTTTTTCCTAATTCTTTTAAATTTATAAATTCTATGTTTATTTCAATAAAATATTAAAATCAATTTAAGAAAAAATTAAAATCGATCTGGTCCGTGTACGACCACTATACGACCAAATTAATTATTACAATTAGATCTTAAATAGATCGATGAGAATTGTTAGATCTAATATTAAAAAGTGTATCTGATTAATAATAGAAATATATTTAAATACTAAAAAGTGTATTTTGATAATTTAAAATTTTTCTATGTAAAAATTCTTAAATATCTTTTCTCTTTAATTTATGTATAGTTCGAGTTATATAATAATTGTTAAACCAAATATCAGATAACAATTCATATCGATTACAATATTAAAATTATCTATATCATATAACAATGCTACATGTGGACCCTGCGTTATAAGAGACTTAGGAGAACTCATGTACATGAATAAATTTAAACATTTTTTTTCTGAAAGAACATAACAATTTGATTAATCCAAATTATAATTATATTATTTTACATATAACAAACATAAAATGATAATATCAAAATATTATTAAAATATTGAGAGTTTCATATTCATAAACAATAATTTTGAATATAATACTTAACCATCTTTTCTTTTCGGTTTATGGGTAGGTCAACTGGTCAAGTTAGATAATAATTATTAAATCATCATTAAATTAAAGATAATTTCGTTAGTTTCACATGGGTTGTAAAATCGTCAAAATTTAATTTCTAAAATACAGGATAGAACCCAAATATTAAAGTAAGTATCTAAATTTTAATAAATATTTTTTTATAATTGTAGCACCAATTTATTTATTTCTCCACTAATTCTTTTAAATATAGAAATTGTATCTTTCTTTCAATAAAGTATTAAAATAAATTAAGAACAAATTCAAATCGATAAAGACTATAATAATATGAGAGTAAAATTTTATATAATCATAACATAATTTTTATTATGTTTAATAATTTTAAAGTAATAATGTATTTCAAAATTTTATATACACTATAAATAAAACCGAAACATTAAAAATAAAAGCAGTTAGTAAGATACTTATATCAGTATCTACTTGATATCCTTATTATATTAAACTCTTTTATATAATAAGCATAATAGAGATTTATCCAAAATTTTGATCGTGACAACCAAATTAATAAGGGCTATTAGATCTTAACTAGATAAATGAAAATCGTTTGATCAAATATTAAAAAAGTGTATTTTATTTATAATAGGATTATATTTAAATTCTAAAAAGTGTATTTTGATAATTTAAACCAAATATACCAAATATAAATAAGTTTTCTATATTGAATAGAATTCTCCACGTAAAAAATTCGTGACTTTCTTTTCTCTTCCATGGACAATTCCAGTTAGATAAAAATTGTTAAACCATCTTTAAATTAAAAATAATTTAATTATGGTGTAAAATCGTCAAAATCTGATTTTTAAAACACAAGATAAAGCCCAAATCAGTAAAGTGAGTATTTAAATTCTAATAATGATTATTATGTCATCATTATTTTAACGCCAATTTAATTACTTTTTTCTAACTATTTTAAATTTAAAAATCTATGTTCAAAAATTAAAATCAATCTAAGAAAAATTCAAATCAACAAAGAATATAATAATACGAGGATAAAATTTTATAAAATTGTGCATATTTTTTATTCTATTTTATTAAGTTATAGATCATAACTAATCAAATATAATTTATTATTAAATAATAAATTATACGCAAATGGTGATTTTGTTTTATAAGCACTCATAGAGACCTAATTTCATTGTTAGCAGGACTATATTCATATTAAAAAAAAACCGTATTTTGAAATTGTAGACTCAGCTACAGAACAGACCTAACTTTTTAAACCTATATACATTGTAAATTATTAAATTCTAAACTTTAAAAGTTTGTTAATCAATTAGTATAGTACTTTTCTAAAAAATCGTACTTTACAAAAAATATTATCAAAATAACCTATGTTTGAAAGAAAAAAAATGAAAAAAAATTCTTTTTTTTCAAAAAAAACTGTAAATTTTAATATGTTGTTGGTAGATTCAAATCTTAGATCATTCTACATGATAATTTTACTGTTATATGTAACGTTTCTCAACAATTTAATTTGAAAGATCCAACGATTATGGATTGAGTGATCAAACAAAGCGACCACACTTATAAGAAAATTTTCATTATTTAGTCTTTAATATAATAACATAAATATTTACGGGATAAAAAAAATGAATTTTATACAGAATTTTGATCGTCACGGTGTACCACTTTAAAAGAAGAACTATTACAAAAAATATATATATTTTAATTGATAATTTATTTTCTCAAAAGTTCAAAGTTCCCGCATCATTAACATATTACAAAAAAGAGTATATTATATTTTAGCAATAAAAATTTTAAAAAATTAAATATTAAGAAAAATTATAAATATTAAGAAAAATTAATGATGTTATCCTGGTAGTTTGGTCCTAAATACCGCCAAAACATTCTCAACCGTTAGATTCAATACTTTTAAAAATAGATGATCAAGATTATATCATATAAAAAGAAATTATTATCTAAAAATGATATAAGTTAAAAGATATTATATTAGGATTGGATTTTCCAAAAAGTTAAAACATAAAAATAGTTGTAATTAAATAAGGAAACTCATTTATAACCAAAATAATAAAAACGTTTAATCTTAAATAGATAGGTGAAAACCGTTATATTTAACATTAAAACCTGTATTTGGTTAATAAAGGTTATTCTAATAATCTAAACTATATATAAGTTAAGTAGATTTCTTAAACCAAATAGAATTCTCAACATTAAATTTCGTCACTTTATTCTCTTTTTAGTTTTATAATAGTTTTTAATTGAAAAAAAAGTATTAAACCACAACTAAATTAAAGATTATTTTGTGAATTTTATGTGAACCGTAAAATTGGCCAAATCTAACTTTTATAACTCAATATAAACAAATATTAAATTGAGCGTGTAAAATGTAATAAATATCAAATTTTTAACTATAATTTTTTTTGGCTAAATCTTTTTTAACAATAATTTAATCATGTAAACTAATAACTTTTAAATATTAAAATATTCATAAATAAATATAATTATAAATATTAAAAAAACAATCGTGTGTTGCATCGTAATAAAAATATAATTATAAACAGAATAATTATAAATAAAATTTAAGTAACTGTGCATCTAGGGCTGAGCAGAACCGAACCAGAACCGAAAAACCGAACCGAATATTATAATTTCGATTCGGTTCGGTTCTAATTTTCTGAAAATTCGGTCTTTTCGGTTCGGACCGAATAGACCGAAATAAATATCGGTTCGGTTCGGTTCTTTCAAAAAAAATTCGGTCCGAACCGAATAGACCGATTTTTTTTTTATTTATATAATTTTTATAAATATAATATATTAATTTTATATGTATGTATATATTCAAAATTTTGCATGACTTATTTTTGGTTCGAGATTTGAAGTTTGAACTATTATATTTACATTTCATACTTGTATTTCATTAGCTAATATTTTTGTTTTTAGAAAAATCATATTTTTTGAAATAAAAATTTTTTATTTGAAAAAATTTCGGTTCTTTTATGAAAGAACCGAACCGAATAGCATTATTTCGGTTCGGTTCGGTTCCGGTTCAAAATACAATTTCGGTTCGGTTCGGTCCGAAAAAAAACCGAACCGACCGAATGCTCAGCCCTACGTGCATCGCACGGGCTATAAGCTAGTATTATTAAAGACGAAACATTAAAAGTTTTGGTCGGTCGGTCGGTATTTGGGCCGATTCACGGGCCTATCTATAATCAATTTATTAATAACCAATTACCTTTTTTCACTACATTACCTATTTTATATTTATTTTTTAAACCAAACCAACTCATCTTCTAAAAATAAAATGGGCAACATATATATAATATGGTAATATTATTATATATTTATAACTGATTACCTTTTTCAACTAAAACACATTATTTTTATATTTTTTACCTAAAACAACTCATCTAACATGTATGAAAACCAAGTTATTGATAACCAATTACCTTTTTCAGCTAAATTATATTACCTATTTCATATACCTATTTAACTAAAACAAATCATTTTCTAAAAATAAGACGTGCAATATATATATATAATGGTAATATTATTATATATTTATAACCGACAGCTAAAACACATTATGTGTTTTATATTTTCTAACTAAAACAACTTATCTTCTAAATATAATACATGCAAAATAAATATACAATGGTAATATTGTTTTATATAAATATTAATAAATAACAAGTTATTCTTTTCAGTTAAAACAAATTACCTCTTTTATATTTTCTAACTTAAACAACTAATTTTCTAAAAGTAATGCAGACGTATATATAAAAAAATTAATATAATTTTATATAATTATTAATAAGTAACTAATTGTCTTTTTAAGGATATTACCTGTTTATATTTTTTAACCAAAACAACTCATGTTCAAATTAAAAATAACACGGGCAAAAGATAGATATATTGGTAATATTATTATATTAAACTTATGAAATTCATGTTTATTATAATTTTTTTAACATTCAATTTAAACGAGATAATTAATTAAAATAAAAGTAAAAGTATATAATAACTAAAATCTAAATAAAAAATAAAAAAATATTAAAGAAGACCGTGCATCGCACGGGATATAAGCTAGTATATATATATATATATATAAGAAAATTTATATCGATAAGATTCATATATGTGTAATTTATAATAAATTATATATATGTGTAATTCTAATAAAACATTCTAAAACTGTATATTATAAAAACATTAGTAAATATAATTAATCTTGAATTTTTTAATCTCAGCGGATGTGACAAATATTATATAGGGTCCACCATCCTCCTTGTATAAATTTGTATCAATCATCTCAGCCAACTTTTCTCACAAAGTTATGGTACTGGTGATAGAGCTGTTCAAGAAAAAAATTAGACAAATATCATTAAGCAATGTAGTAATATAAAATTAGAAAAACAATAAAAGTTAACTAACAATTATGTCAAAATTAATATTAATTCAAAACTTACTAATTTGTCACCGGATCTCTTTTTCCCATCAGCCTTTAACAACCTAAATGTCACTCACGTAGATCAAGCAACCCACAACATCTAAATCAATATAGAAAAGATTATATTAGAACATGTAGTTTGAAGTTTAACATGCATATATATTACTATTACTTATATATTAATCTAATATATTACTGCATCAAAATACATGAAAGTATGTCGGTGTTATTAATACGTGCAACAATCATATTCGACGGACATATAAACTGAAATCCATGTAGTGATATGTTAACGATGTCTTCTTCCAATTTATTAGGGGGCGTTATGCGTATGAAGAGTAATTTAGACATGTGATAGTGGTATATATCCACCTGTAGCAGCAATAACTTTTAGATTTTTGATGCTATACACAAAGCCTTCCTCTAAAATATCTTTGAACCGAGAGATCAAAAGCTTCGGATCGTAGCATGGATCAAAATTTTCTGTCAAACAACATATCATAGAAAATTTTATAATATCATACAATTTGACAAACTAATAAGTTACAAATATACTGATTTATTAACCTTTTCATCGATCAAAATCATGTCAAGACTGATCTGTTCATGAGTTTTTCAATTAACAGACTCCCACATTCTACACACTTGTACTCTACCATCCAGGTATAGTTGCTGTCGTTCAAAGCATCCAATATGGTGTAGTCCATAGTTATATTGATTGTAAAGATGATTGCAAAAAATTGGAGCTACGTAAAAAAGTTCCGGTGTAGATTTTTTTGTTATAAATAACCTTTAATTTATAGGTGGTTGTAAGGTGAATAACATGGAAATCCATTATGTTCAAAAGTTAAAAAGTAGAAAGTTCTATCAAAATTGAAAATAATAAAAGAAATTTCTAAATAATAATGCAGAAAGTTGTAATTATTAACATAAGATCCTACAAATTCGAGAATAATAAGGATGTTGTAATTTTTCAATTCCTTCATTCTTACAAATTTGAAAATAATAAAAGAAAATTCTATCCAGATTTCAAGATTGAAAATAATAAAAGAAATTTATAAATAATAATGCAGAAAGTTGTAATTATTAACATAAGATCCTACAAATTCGAAAATAATAAGCAAGTTGTAATTTTTCAATTCCTCCATTATTACAAATATGAAAATAATAAAAGAAAGTTCTATCAAGATTAAAAATAATAATAATGCAGAAATTTGTAATTATTAACATAAGATAATACAAATTCGAAAATAATAAGCAAGTTGTAATTTTTCAATTCCTCTATTATTACAAATATGAAAATAATAAAATAAAGTTATATCAAGATTAAAAATAATAATAATGCAGAAAGTTATAATTATTAACATAAGATCCTACAAATTCGAAAATAATAAGGAAGTTTTAATTTTTCAATTCCTCCGTTCTTACAAATTTGAAAATTAAAAAAAAAGTTCTGTCAAGATTGAAAATAATAAAAGAAGATTCTAAATAACATACGATACTACAAATTCGAAAATATTAAGTAAGTTGTAATTTTCCAATTCCTCAATTCTTACAAATTTGAAAATAATAAAAGAAAGTTCAATCAAGATAAAATAATAAAAGAAAGTTATATCAAGATTGAAAATAATTAAAGAAACTTCTAAATACTAATGCATTAGATCCTAAAAGTTCGAAAGTAATAAAGAAATCAACATTAGATCTTACAAATTTGAGTACAACATCGAAATTAATAAAGAAGCTGTAATTTTTCAATTCCTCCATTCTTACAAGTTTGAAAATAATAAAAGAAAGTTCTATCAAGTAATAAAAGAAAATTGTAATTATTAACACAAGATCCTACAAATCCCTTTTTACAAAATCGAAAGATCCTACAAATCCCTTCCTACAAAATCGAAAATAATAAATGAAGTTGTAAATTTTCAATTTCTTCATACAAAATCGAAAATAATAAAGAAAATTATAATTATTAATATTAAAAATTCAAAAATTTAAGAAAATTAGAAAAACACAACGAAGTGATCTGAGAGCCGCCACCTCAACGCCCCCGTCTTCTCCTTATATTAAGTGTATATATTGATTGCGTGTCCAAGAAAATGATCAGCGTTAGAGCATCTCCAACCCACAAAAACCCTTAGCTAAAATCCTAGGTGACATACTAAAAATAAAATTTATAAAAAATATGTAAAAAATGTATCACTACAATGGGTCAAAACTCGTGTCTATAATTTTAGCCAACGTGATGACATTGACTATATTTGCCGAACCCCTAGAGACCTGTAGCAAGTTTACACATCATCCGTTACCATAATGAAATAATATTTTCTATTTTTAACAACTTCAAATAATAATCAATTACTATTTTTAGAATATAGCAAACCATTATAGCCAATTCCATTGGAGCAAAATAACTTACATGTTCAACAAATTTTAGCTAATTATCTATTTACATCAATATAACTAATCAATTTAGGGAACCCGTTGGAGATGCTCTTAGCAGTTACTCCCTCTGTCCCGTTGAATTGTATATGTTGGGTTCGGACACGGAGACCAAGAAAATGTATACAAAATGAGTAAAGTTAGATAAAAAGTGGGTAAAGTGGTGAGACCTATTAATATTTAATAATAGATTTGAGATAGTGAAGGAAAATAGTGGGTGTAATAGTGTTTTAAATTATCATAGAATGTAGATAGTGGAAAAAAGTAGTGGGTGTAATGTGTTTTATATTATTAAAAGTTACTATTTTTGTATAAAATGAGAGGGACATTCTAAAATAAAACACTAAATCTTGGCAACACTACAAAAAATCACTACAAAAGTCACTACTACTTTTATTTTAGAAACCTCTTTTAAGTTATGTGTATTTCATTAATCACTATTCTTATTTTGGTAATGATAGTGGCCTACATATTTTAGAAGTTATGTGTATGTCTCAATACAATAATAGTAACTACCATTGTAAAGTAGTTAATAATTCCTAAAATAGCAGTAGTGATTTTTTGTAATGATGCCAAGATTTACTCAAAATAAAAAATGTATATAAATGAAATAGACATATGGATGACAACTTACGAGGGTTGTTTGTCCGAGTTTCAACTAAAATATATTTAGTGCTCGTTTGGTTGCATATGGATATTCACTTCCGGGGTAAGTTTTAATACCTGGATAATTAATTCCTTCTATCAAGTTCCCGGGAAGTTGAAAATTATGTTTGGTTGTATGTAGGAATTTATAAATCATGGGAAGTGTAAGTTACCAAGGGGAGAGTTGGTAAGCAACTTCCTGCATTTTATGGGAATTTTAACTTTGCCAATAACTTCTACTTCCTATATAAATGTCAACCAAACAAATTTATAATTTCCTAATTCCTAAAAATATCAAGTTCCCATATATTTATTTGTCAACCAAACAACTTCTTCTTCTTGTATGATTAATTCTGTGCGGTGGTGAATAAGTTCGTAGTTGTAAAGTAACCAGACAGTTTGAAAACATTCCAACAGCTTCTTTCCAATTCATCAACTACCCCCTCCTTCTTTCCCCCACCATACTCTCTCTCCCCCTCATTCTTCAGTTTAATTAATCTCTCTCTGTCTCTCAAATACATAAACATATAGGCGATGCCCTAATTATTCAATTCAATCAAACCCTTCCTTCTAGAACCTTCTACAATCATGTCAGCAACAGTCTCCGTAGCCGCAGAGTGGCAGATCCTCTACGATCGCTTCTACCGCAAGCCAGAACTCTACCAAATGCAATGGAAACACGTGGATCTCTCCCGCAACAAAGTCGCCGCTGCTCCTTTCGGCGGTCCAATCGCCGTCATTCGCGACGACTCCAAAATCGTCCAGCTCTACGCCGAATCAGCCCTCCGTAAACTCCGGGTATTCAATTCAGCCGGCCTGCAACTCTCCGAACTCATCTGGCGAAACCCGGGCGGTCGGTTAATTGGAATGTCCTGGACCGATGAACAAACCCTAGTTTGTATTACTCAGGACGGTAGTGTTTATATGTACAATATCGATCTCGAGAGCGTTGGTAGTGTTGTTTCGGTGGGACATGATTGTTTCACGAATAATGTGGTGGAGTGTGTGTTTTGGGGGAATGGCGTGGTTTGTATTAATGAGGCTTTTCAGGTGTTTTGTATTCAGGATTTTAGGAATCCTGTTTCGTGCCAGCTGGCGGAGACTGCGATTGAGGATTTTCCGCTTTGTGTTGCGGTGATTGAGCCACAGTATACCATGTTAGGGAATGTGGAGGTGTTGCTTAGTGTTGGGGATCAGATTTTGAAGGTGGAGGAGGATGAGGTTAAGCAATTGAATGTGGATGTTGGGCCTATTCAGAAGATGGCGGTTTCGCAGAATGCTAAGTATTTGGCTGCTTTTACTCATGATGGACGGATTGTGATTATGCCTACGGATTTCTCGGACATTGCATTTGAGCATACTTGTGAGGTTGGTTACAATTTTCTCTGGCTGTTTTCGCTTTTCTCGGTACTGCAGAATCATGTCTCTGTCGTACATTGTTATCTAATCTTGGTTTACTCGGTAAAATAATAGAAACGTCGCATTATATACTTGTAATCCTGTTATCTGCATTTCGAAATTGTAATACGAAATGGCCCATGGCAATTGCTTTATAGGGTTAATAGATATAGCTGGTCAGTGGTGCATACTATTTGATGGGTATAGAATGTGGCTGTACAGAGCCAATTTGATGGGTATAGAATGTGGCTGTGACATAGAGCCAAGATTTTTCAAATTCACCTTTTTCTGTGTAAATCGGAATTCCTGTATAAGTTGTTCTAGGTGTTTATGGAAGTGTATGATCTGTTCTTTTGTTTCAAGTGTCTTTGGCTGCTTTTGAATACTGATCTTTGTGTCTGTAGTACATTGTTATAAAACCATTTGTTCACGGTGAGCATGTCACACTTTACTAATATACTGTCCGGACGGTGAAAAATCTAATATTGATTTACTGGACGAAATAATTTTAAGATTGCATTATATACATATAATCCAGTTGAGTATTGGCCGCATTTGTGGTAATCCAAACTTGCACATAGTCATCACTTCATAGTTTTAGTTGATAAACATTCTGGTTGATGGTGCATAGTGCAACTTTTAGAGGGTTTAGAATGTGGCTGTGTCATAGGGCTGATATTTTTAATTGTCACCCTTTCAGCATGTTCTGAATTGGCCTATGATGTTATTGTGTGAGGACTTATTTTTGTTTGTGTTACATACTTATATAAATTTTCAATTCCTGTATAAAGTTTTTTTGGAGAAGTTTCAGTGCAGTATTGGTGGAGGGAGGTGCTAAAAAGTAAAAACCGACTGCTACAAATTTATATGTGGCTTAGTATTAAAAGAATAAAGCTTGTTAGTTTACAGATACACATAGTGGTGATCTGGTGGATGGGTTTTATTTTTGTTAAGGTTATATACTGATTATGTCCGAATATATGTAAGTGAAACAGTATATGCTTTATTATGCGGCTAGGTCCTTCACCCTCTTCTTTCTTTTCCCTGATCTTATTCCTATCTATTTTTGAACTGGTCCAGCATCAGGTGTATGTGTAAGATTCAGTTTGTAAATTTTTTCTTTCTAAAATTAAATTTTTTAAAGTGTTGAGAAGCTTTTAATACAAGAATGAAATATGGGAAGTTCTTAATATGGATCATGGACGGTGTGCTTTGTTTAGAAAGAGATGTATTATTGCAAAATATTTCAATTATTCTAGTTTTCTTTATAGATTGCTGATACAGGTAATCCTTAGTGTACAAGAATGATACTTTCTATCAAGGATGCACCACAAAGGACATTATCTTTGTTTTTTAACTTTGTTTTAGTGCAATCTATGATTGCAACAGTATGTATTACTTTTTTAACATTTTCTGTTTTCATGCATACAGTCGGCACTCCCTCCTGAGCAGCTAGCTTGGTGTGGAATGGATAGTGTATTACTCTACTGGGATGATATGCTTTTAATGGTGGGTGTTGGCGGCTCTGTGCAGTACTTTTATGATGAACCACTTATCATTATCCCAGAGTGTGATGGGGCAAGAATTCTCTCAAACACAAGTATGGAAATCTTACAACGAGTTCCAGATTCCACTGTATCTATCTTTAAAATTGGCAGCACAGAACCTGCAGCACTACTTTACGATGCTTTGGATCATTTTGATCAGAGAAGTGCCAAGGTATCTTTAGAAATACATTTTGTATAAATCTAACTTACTATTGTGTCCTCATAATATTAAGCAAATCAGTCTGAAAAATCCCTCGTTCCTTTAGACAGTACATTCCTTGAGCTGTTTCTGGAACAAACTAAGCTGTTCGGCTAACTTACCACACATGGAAAGTGTATGCACTTGTATACTAAAGGAAACCAATAAACAAGAAGCCTAAATTTATTATGAATACTAGAAATTGCGGTAGACTATATTCAGGCTGATGAAAATCTGAGATTGAAACGCTCTTATTCAGGCTGATGAAAATATGAGATTGATACGTTCCTCACTGCCTGAAGCTGTAGAAGCATGCATTGATGCTGCTGGTCAAGAATTTAGCATCTCACAGCAACGGAAACTACTAAGAGCTGGGAATTATGGCCAAGCTTTTTGCAGGTGTGATTAATTTGTTTTCAAGTTTTGCTAACAAAAAATTAATTTAGTTATTAAAACTGATGTAGTACTTGAAATCAATGTATCTGTGATTCACACTTATGATTTGCCTACTAAGTGAACTCTTGCATTCTATTTTTCATTCTGAGAAGTTAAGAATATAAAGGAATAACAATTGGATTCACACATGTATATATGGAGGCACAAATCTTTGAGAATTCTGGGATACTCTTAATGCTGGCAAAAGAAAGCAGATTCAGGAATATGTTATGCTGTTCACAAGAATATGATCCCTTGTCTTTGAGTACAACACTTCTGATTGGCTTGTGCTATGAACTGAAGATCAACAGTGGTAATTATTACATTTGTATAAGCTATAGATGAACAAGAAACGAAAAGGTTAATAAGAAACTAAGACTCTATCAATCTACTGGAGATTCACTAGTAAAAGTTATCCAAGGCTTTCAAGTAGCTTAGTTTTTCCCAGCACCCCCGAATGGGTTTACTGATTTCTCAATGAATAAGTCTCCCCTTTTATTATTCCTGCCACCTCTACTATGGCTAGCAGATTTTAGGCTGCATTCCCTTAATACCCTTGAAGTAATGACATAATAGAGGTTTAGAAGTTCTAGCTGGTATCGTTGCACCCTGCAATGCACCAAACACGGTGAAGAGCTCCCGTAATTAAATGATATGCAGAAAATTTTGCTCCTACATACCTCCAAATCCACCACCTTTCTGCACATCTGTTGTACTAATTGACTAGGATACTTATTAATCGTGATTGAAGCGTTGGATTCACATCTTTATAGCACAGTCACCAGTCTGAATTTTCTTATAGTGATAACATGATGGTCTTATTTTGATTTGTCTTTTTTTTTTTTTGGTTATTTTGATGAAGAACAAAGTACCACATCTATGAATTTCACACTACTATTGACATAGTACAAGAAAGAAACAATCCATGTTTCCAGCTTTTCTTCGACTGATATGATCCCGGAGGTCTTTTTCATGCAAACTTGCTTTGGACTTGGACATGTACCTTGATGAATTTTTTAACTATATATCCAGGGTCATTAGCAGATTTACTTGATTTAGAATTCATTCTCGTAAGATAGCACATTAAAGAGTCTGATTTTTCTCGGTAATGATATCCAGTTGGCTTTGACAGTCAATTTCAGCGAGACCGCATCCAAGAGATGTCTAAAACATTACGGGTTTTAAATGCTGTACGTAACCAGGAGATTGGTATTTGTCTAAGTATTCAGCAATATAAGGTATGCAAATGGGTACTTAAATATTTAACTCCTAAATTCTTTTAGACACTTCTTCTTGTTAAGTAATATTCGAATAAATTGGCAGTTGCTTACTCCGTCTGTGTTGATCGGCCGTTTGATATATTCACACCATCACCTTTTAGCGTTGAGGATATCAGAGTACCTTGGCATGGATCAAGTAAGTTTAGTTTCTGATTTGATCTTTATTTACAGTACATAAAGGTTCTATTAAGTGGAAGGCCATTAAATCGTTTGTGTTATGTGCTAATAATAAACTCTTCTAAATCTCTTTTTCTGTTAAAAAACCTTTAAGCAAATTTAGAACACATATGTGGTGAGAATTGGAACAAGTATATGCTGAGTTACCTAAACAACTAAAAAAACATAAATAAACTGATACATTTTAAATAAAAAATAGTTTCTATCTTGTACCTTTCAGTTTTAACTTTTAAGCTTCTTCTCTTTGTTTTCATGTTATTTTGTTTTTGTGGGACCTAAGTCTATCTGAACCATTCAATTTAGGAACGACATGGGTTTGAAATTATACAATTTTTTTATCAACCGAACTGATTAAAGGTGTTCTTTTGTGAAGATGCAAGTACTAAGTTTGTTCTACGCCTTGTTTTGGTGTACTAAGCTGATGATAATAGATGGAGTAGCATTAAACATACTCTCATCATTCTTATTTTTCAATCTGTTTTCCCAACCTTAGTTTCTGACAGCTTAGAGTGCTAATAGCTATTGAGGGTTCATCTTTACCAGATTAGAGGGTGTCTGTTAGTCTGTACTTGTAGTATCGAAGCCTAAAAATACTTACCACTGTACCAGTACCGCCATTAAGCGCTAGAAAGAAACTCTTTAATCTTTTAACATATAAAAGAGCACCCCCCCCCCCCCCCCCCCATTTCTACCCCTTCTGTTTTATGTCAACCATTTGTTTGAAATTGGAGTACAGAAGAACGTTGATAAATGAATAACCTTGATAATTAAATATTCTCTTGGTTCTTATGTAATAGAGACAATCTGTTTTTAACCTCGATAAATGAATGATCTCCATAAACAAATAAAATTCTTCGGTCGTGAGGGTATTAAATACGTTTGTATGTCGCGCCCATTTCTATTTCCCACCTTGTGCAGGAAGTGGTGATCATGCACTGGGCATGTTTAAAGATTACAACATCTTCTTCAATTCCAGATAACAATCTTTTGGAGATTTTGCTCGAGAAGGTTTTGTTGTTATATTCCTTAGGCTAACTTGTAAATCTCTAAACTGTCATGCATAAGGAATGTCTAACAATGATATTCTTGGGGTTTCAGCTAAAATTGTGCAAAGGGATATCTTATGCTGCAGTTGCTGCTCATGCAGATAAGAACGGCCGTAGGAAGTTAGCAGCTATGCTTGTAGAAAATGAACCACGTTCCTCCAAACAGGTTTTTGTGTTGCTTAATAATTTACAGATTTTTTTGCCTTTATCCGTAATAATGGTAAAGTAGTCTCCTAAATAGTGCGTCCTGACGGCTGAGGTGATGTTAGTTTACTATAGATAAATATGACTTTTGCACAGGTTCCTCTCTTGCTAAGCATAGGTGAAGAAGATGCAGCTTTGGTGAAAGCAACTGAAAGTGGTGATACTGATCTTGTTTATCTCGTCTTGTTTCACATCTGGCAGAAGGTACCACATAGTTGCACACAATGCACAGTATAGATACATCACAGTACTAGTAGATGCAGTAGCAAGAATAAGTGTTGGTATTAGTAGAAGCAGTAGCAAGTATAAGTGTTGCTCTGCAATGAGCATCTTCTCTGGAATTTTTAATCGTTCATAGTTCCGACTGTCTTATACATTAGAAGTAGGATTTAGTGGAAGATCCGTTGAATCATAGGTTCCGACCTTTTTTATGAAGTGCTTCTGCAAATTTTGTTGTTTAGTTCTGCAGAACCTTTTGTTCAAATCTCATAATTCTTTAGTTCTCATCATATTTATGTGGATGAACTATGAAGGGTTAAATCAAATTATAACCAAAAACCACAAGAGAATCTTAAATTTTTAGAACGACTATGGTTTAACATAGATGTAGCTAAAGTTTGACATGCCCCACACATAGATCATTTAAGTTTTATTTAACAACGGTCCATTTGAGGATGACGTACCGCTCCCGAATCTGGGCATGGAATGGAATGCATAGGGTTTAGCTCATAGAAAACTAAGGTTCACAAGCTGTTCCTATTTTGTTTGGTATTATATTTGAACCAGGTCCTATGTATCATATTTTGTTTGTGTATATGTGATTAAGAAAGACTATGACTAATGCTGGGAATTATGGAAAATTGGCCTGAACCATTGCTCATAGAAAACTAAGGTTCACAAGTTGTTCCTATTTTGTTTGGTATTATATTTGAACCAGCCCTATGTATCATATTTTGTTTGTGTATACGTGATTAAGAAAGGCTATGACATAACAAAAGGACTGTCACTTTCGACATATTAATGTTTGTTGAGAGGGAGGGTATAACTAGGGATGGCAAAATTATCTAATTCGATGGATACCCGATCCGAAACCCTAAATTTTGGATTTACCGAACCCGATTTTTTGGATTTGGATTTTAGACATACCGATCCGAAATTCGACCCGAAACCTGATCTAAATCCGATCTGAATCCGAAATCCAAAAAATACCCAATATATATATATATATATATACAATTACAAAACACATAATAATTAGTCTGTTATCAATTCGGTATTTTATTGTTCTTTAATATAATTAATAAATTTATCATATTTTGGATAGGCATATAAATTTATTTATTTTTAATTTTACTTTTTAGGTATCCGATTGAAACCTGAACCTGATCCGAAACCCGAAAAAACCCGACGGATCGGGTTTGGATTTGCATTTTACATATCCAAACCCGAACCCGAACCGAATTGGATTTAACGAAACCCGAACCGATCCGACCCGATTGCCATCCCTAGGCATAACAAAAGAATCAATGAAAAAAATTTAGTCAGTGACCTATTAATAAGCATTATAATACTGTTAATATCGTCACACTTGGTTCAAGATAATTTAAAATGTAAAAAATCATCTACTCAAAGAAAAAATGCTTCATAAATAGGATCTCTCTCGTAAATAATTCTTCTTCCACGTGTTTCGTGTCTACTCGATTTTCTCAGCGGGAGACAAATTTCCACCTCTCCATCAACATAAGAGTAACTTACATCCATGTCCCTCTTGTAAACTTGAAGGCCAACAAGCAGCACACTCGTTATGATAGCAACAAATGTCATCAAATACACAGCTAATGACAACTCGTATAAGATGAAACAACTGGTTCGAAAGGGAATGATCATGCCTATCAAACTGACAACCATGGCAGGGAATTTTTCATAAGGTATTTTCTATTAATCGCTGGTTGTTGCTCTATAGTATCGAAAGTCAGCATGGTCTTCATGGAATTTAATAAAATTATATGTTGATGCACAATCAGACCATGCTGACTTTCGATACTATAGAGCAACAACCAGCGATAAAGAGAAAATACCTTATGAAAAATTTCCTGCCATGGTTGTCAGTTTGATAGGCATGATGGTTCCCTTTCTAACCAGTTTTTTCATCTTATTCGAGTTGCCATTAGCTGTGTATTTGATGACATTTGTTGCTATTATAGCGAGTGCGCTGCTTGCTGGCCTTCAAGTTTACAAGAGGGACATGGATGTGAGTTACTCTTATGTTGATGGAGAGGTGAAAATTTGTCTTCCGCTGAGAAGATCGAGTAGACACGGACCACGTTGATGAAGAATTATCTACGAGAGAGATCCTATTTATGGAGCATTTCTTCTTTGAGAGGATGATTTTTTACATTTTTAAATTGTCTTGAACCAAGTGTGACGAGATATTGACATTATTATAATGCTTATTAATAGACCAGTAACTGAATTTTTTTGGTTGATTCTTTTGTTATGCCCTCCGCCCCTCAACAAACATTGATATGTAGAAAGTGACAGTCCTTTTGTTATATCCATAATAAAGGGATAAAATAGAAGAACAATGTCCCACTCCCTAACATACACATCCTTCATTTTTTTAACTATTCTATATTTATGCGTGTGTGTTTGAGTGATCCAGTTTTCAGATTTCTAAGGTGCACAAGCTGTTCCTATTTTGTTTGGTATTATATTTGAACCAACCCTATGTATCATATTTTGTTTGTGTATATGTGATTAAGAAAGGCTATGACATAACAAAAGGACTGTCACTTCGACATATCAATGTTTGTTGAGGGAAGGCATAACTAGGGATGGCAAAATTATCCGATTCGATGGATACTCGATCCGAAACCCGAAATTTTGGATTTACCGAATCCAATTTTTTGGATTTGGATTTTAGACATACCGATCCAAAATCCGACCCGAAAACAAAACTCGATCTAAATCCGATCTGAATCCGAAATTCGAAAAATACCCGAGATATATATATAATATATGTTTTAAATATTTATACAATTACAGAACACATAATAATTAGTCGGTTATCAATTTGGTTTTTTATTGTTCTTTAATATAATTAATAAATTTATCATATTTTGGATAGGCATATAAATTTATTTATTTTTAATTTTACTTTTTAGGTATCCGATTGAAACCCGAACCTGATCCGAAACCCGAAAAAACCCGACGGATCGGGTTTGGATTTGCATTTTACATATCCAAACCCGAACCCGAACCGAATTGGATTTAACGAAACCCGAACCGATCCGACCCGATTGCATCCCTAGGCATAACAAAAGAATCAACGAAAAAAATTCAGTCACTGACCTATTAATAAGCATTATAATAATGTTAATATTTCGTCACACTTGGTTTAAGACAATTTAAAATGTAAAAAATCATCTACTCAAAGAAAAAATGCTTCATAAGTAGGATCTCTCTCGTAGATAATTCTTCTTCCATGTGGTCCGTGTCTACTCGATCTTCTCAGCGGGAGACAAATTTCCACCTCTTCATCAACATAATAGTAACTCACATTCATGTCCCTCTTGTAAACTTGAAGGCCAGCAAGCAAGCAGCACACTCGTTATGATAGCAACAAATGTCATCAAATAAACAGTTAATGACAACTCGTATAAGATGAAACAACTAGTTCGAAAGGGAATGATCATGCCTATCAAACTGACAACCATGACAAGGAATTTTTCATAAGGTATTTTCTCTTAATCGCTGGTTGTTGCTCTATAGTATCGAAAGTCAGCATGGTCTTTATGGAATTTAATAAAAATATATGTTGATGCACAAGTAGACCATGCTGACTTTCGATACTATAGAGCAACAACCAGCGATGAAGGGAAAATACCTTATAAAAAATTCTTTGTCATGGTTGTCAGTTTGATAGGCATGATGGTTCCCTTTTTAACCAGTTTTTTAATCTTATTGAGTTGCCATTAACTGTGTATTTAATGACATTTGTTGCTATCATAGTGAGTACGCTGCTTGCTGACCTTCAAGTTTATAAGAGGGACATGGATGTGAGTTACTCTTATGTTGATGGAGAGGTGGAAATTTGTCTTCCGCTGAGAAGATCGAGTAGACACGGACCACGTTAATGAAGAATTATTTACGAGAGAGATCCTATTTATGGAGCATTTCTTCTTTAAGTAGATGATTTTTTACATTTTAAATTGTCTTGAACCAAGTGTGACGAGATATTGACATTATTATAATGCTTATTAATAGGCCAGTAACTGAATTTTTTTGGTTGATTCTTTTGTTATGTCCTCCGCCCCTCAACAAACATTGATATGTAGAAAGTGACGGTCATTTCCATAATAAAGGGATAAAATAGAAGAAAAATGTCCCACTCCCTAACATACACATGCTTCATTTTTCTAACTATTCTATATTTATGCGTGTGTGTTTGAGTGATCCAGTTTTCAGATTTCTAAGGTTCACAAGATGTTCCTATTTTGTTTGGTATTATATTTGAACCAACCCTATGTATCATATTTTGTTTGTGTATACGTGATTAAGAAAGGCTATGACATAACAAAAGGACTATTACTTTCGACATATCAATGTTTGTTGAGGGATGGCATAACTAAGGATGACAAAATTATCCGATTCGATGGATACCCGATCCGAAACACGAAATTTTGGATTTACCGAACCCGATTTTTTGGATTTGGATTTTAGACATATCGATCGAAAATCCGACCCGAAAACCGAAACCCGATCTAAATCCGAAATCCGAAAAATACCCGATATATATAATAATTAGGCGGTTATCAATTTGGTTTTTTATTGTTCTTTAATATAATTAATAAATTTATCATATTTTGGATAGGCATATAAATTTATTTATTTTTAATTTTACTTTTTAGGTATCCGATTGAAACCCGAACCTGATCCGAAACCCGAAAAAACCCGACGGATCGGGTTTGTATTTGCATTTTACATATCCAAACCCGAACCCGAACCGAATTGGATTTAACGAAACCCGAACCGATCCGACCCGATTGGCATCCCTAAGCATAACAAAAGAATCAACGAAAAAAATTCAGTCAGTGACCTATTAATAAGCATTATAATAATGTCAATATCGTCACACTTGGTTCAAGATAATTTAAAATGTAAAAAATCATCTACTCAAAGAAAAAATGCTTCATAAGTAGGATCTCTCTCGTAGATAATTCTTCTTCCACGTGGTCCGTGTCTACTCGATTTTCTCAGCGGAAGACAAATTTCCACCTCTCCATCAAAATAAGAGTAACTCACATTCATGTCCCTCTTGTAAACTTGAAGGCCAGCAAGCAGCACACTCATTATGATAGCAACAAATGTCATCAAATACATAGCTAATGGCAACTCGTATAAAATAAAACAACTTGTTCGAAAGGGAATGATCATGCCTATCAAACTGACAATCATGGCAGGGAATTTTTCATAAGATATTTTCTATTAATCGCTGGTTGTTGCTCTATAATATCAAAAGTCAGCATGGTCTTCATGGAATTTAATAAATATATATTTTGATGACAAGCAGACCATGCTGATTTTCGATACTATAGAGCAACAACCAGCGATAAAGAGAAAATACCTTATGAAAAATTTCCTGCCATGGTTGTCAGTTTGATAGGCATGATAGTTCCCTTTCTAATCAGTTTTTTAATCTTATTCGAGTTGCCATTAGCTGTGTATTTCATGATATTTGTTGCTATCATAACGAGTGCGCTGCTTGCTAGCCTTCAAGTTTACAAGAGGGACATGGATGTGAGCTACTCTTATGTTGATGATGGAGAGGTGAAAATTTGTCTCCAGCTGAGAAAATCGAGTAGACACGGACCACGTGGAAGAAGAATTATCTACGAGAGAGATCCTACTTATGAAACATTTTTTCTTTGAGTAGATGATTTTTTACATTTTAAATTATCTTGAACCAAGTGTGACGATATATTGACATTGTTATAAATTTTATTAATAGGTCAGTAACTGAATTTTTTTGGTTGATTCTTTTGTTATGCCTTTCGCCCCTCAACAAACATTGATATGTTGAAAGTGACAGTCCATTTGTTATGTCCATAATAAAGGGATAAAATAGAAGAACAATGTCCGTCTCCCTAACATACACATCCTAACATACACATGCTTCATTTTTCTAACTATTCTATATTTATGCGTGTGTGTTTGAGTGATTCAGATTTCTCTACTCCCATACTGATAGTCCTATATTTTTGTCAAGTATATTCTCAATTTTCCGGTTTTTGCATATAGAAGCATTGTTGTTACTTCGCTCGACTAGTCGAGCAGTCGGTCAGGTAAACTCGGCTGAACCCCTCGACTTGTGTTTGTCACTATTTCGGGCGACTGGTTGTCGACTGGGTCGACTAGTCGGGTCGACCCAGTAGCCTGACTGGTGCAGATTTGCAAAAATCCCCGACCCGGTAGCCCAGAATTTTGAATTCTGCAGTTTTTTTACTGTTGAACTTGTGTTTTGCAGTTTCTTGTTATGCTATGCAGTTTTCTGTTCTGCAGTTCAGTTCTATTACATTCTGATTTTCAGTTTAATTTTAGTGCTGTGTAGCCAGTAGCCACTGCAGCAGCCTTGCAGCCACTGCTGGAGTGCTGGTGGCACTTGCAGGCACTGCTGTGCAGTGTGTTTGCGACTTTGCGGAGTTGCATTCTTGATGTGATTGACAATTGAGTAATTTTAACTGAATTTTGAATCATTGCATTGATATGGTAAATGGTAATCTTTTTGTTTGTACAATAGTTGGATATTTCTAAAATAGAATTAGATTACATTTTTCTTCTCTTCTTTTCTTTCTCTAGTAGTCTAGTCTAGTCTTCTTTCAATATTCTTGTGGTCTTTATCTTCGTAGGTTTAAGAATTCCCATATATATAAGAGAGAAAAGTTAGAACTTAGAACACACACATATATAAGTAGTTAAGTATATAATATGTATGTATATTAATATATATAATTTTATATCATATCGACCAGTGTCGACTAGTCTCCGACTAGTGTCGACTAGTCACGACTCGACTTGCCGGGCACCCTAGTCGACTCGACTCGACTTACCGACGTAACAACCATGTATACATGTTATCTTCACATATTATCTGTATGTAAACTTAAAACCAGAGATGTAAGTACCTTTTTATATGTATTCAGAGGCCAGCCTTGGAGTTTTTCGGGATGATCCGAGCCAGGCCACTGGCACGAGATCTATTCTCAAATTATGCAAGGTTAGTTCACTTTGTTAATAGAACAAATATATGCTGCTTGCAATTTGTTTTTTTTTTATATATTTTTTTAATGTTTTCATTGAACAGAAGTTATTCTTCAATTGCACTCATATAGGAGAATAGAAGGAAATAAGTACAAACCCCACTAATGATGAATTATTTAATGTCTCAGATGCTATAGACATGAATTTCTGAAGGACTTCTTTCTCTCCAGTGGTCAGCTTCAGGTAAATTTGGGTGCAAATTGTTTTACCAAGATAACAATTTTTCTTCACCTCTCCTTTTTGGCAGTTGTATTTCTGGAATATTTAGATTTTTTTTATGCCGGTTGATTGTAGCTTTTACGTTCGGATATTGATAAGAGTTAATGGTCAAATCACAATAGGTGCTTATATAAAGATCTGACAGACACCCTCCTTGTTGGGCGAGTAACTGGACATTGATTTCAATTGTTTCTTAAAGTTTTGGATATTGATAAGAGTTAATGGTCATATCACAATAGGTGTTGTATATATATCTAACAGACACTCTCCTTGCTGGGGCAAGTTACTGAACTTAAACAGGCAACTCCAGTTTGCCTTTAATTCGTAGTTTTCTTTTGGATGGTTTTAGTTACTTAATCATGGTCTTAGTATTGTAAGTATCCTGTGGGACAAATTTTCCTTACAACCTATAAATTTTACAGGACGTTGCTTTTTTGTTGTTGAAAGAGTCATGGGAACTAGCTAAGAGTCCAATGGCAAGCAAAGGAGCACCTCTTCATGGTCCACGCATAAAACTTATTGAAAAGGCCCATAATCTTTTCTCAGAAACGAAGGAACATGTTTTTGAGTCAAAGGCAACCGAAGAACATGCAAAGTTGTTGAGGTGAGATGAGTCTGTAATGCACATAACACAGTAAAAATATCATCAATATGACGTTTTTCAGTTGGCCAAACTGTTGATTTAATGTTTGGCATCAATCTCTTTTCCTATGATGTAAAAACCCATGGTAGATTTAAAATGTTTTATATGTCAATGTTCATATATTATGTAGATCTGTTTAGCAACTTTTTTTTTTTGGCCAAGTATCTGGCTAGCACTTCACTATATTTTTGTGGTCGTGAGAGGGATAGTTAGTAAATGATGCAATCACTGTACTTCATATATCGTATACAGAATACTTGGATATTGCAGGCACGTCTAACCATCATGGTTTCGTTACAAACAGTTGTAAACTACTTTTTCAACTGTCTGCTGCTTCATGTGAAATAGGTGACATAATATATTAATATGTCCCTAGCTCAGTATATAATCTATATATACAGAATATCTCCTTTTTTGTTCTGTCCTGGTTTTGGTCCTTGATCTAAGTGAGTTCATCCACTTTTTGATTTGTCATAGCCACATCGGTTCACGATTATATACCTTCTTTATCTTAATTGACATGGTAGCTGTTATCTTCCATTTCTTATAATATAACCCAACACATTGACACTGCTTGTCATCAATTTTCAAATTATTACAGAATGCAACATGAATTAGAAGTGACCACCAAGCAGCCAATTTTTGTGGATTCAAGTATCAGTGACACAATTCGCACATGTATTGTACTGGGAAATCATCGTGCTGCTCTAAAAGTTAAAACGGAATTCAAGGTTATTGTTTTTCATGGACCTTCTGTTAAAAAGAACGAAACACTGCATCAATCGATGCTGGGAATTAGTGCTCAGTTTTTTCTTTTAACTTTAATCTCACTTTTGTAAGAATTGCTGATCACATAATCAGGTTTCAGAAAAGCGATGGTATTGGCTTAAAGTTTTTGCCCTGGCCACAATTAGGGACTGGGACGCCCTAGAAAAATTTTCAAAGGAGAAAAGGCCACCAATTGGTAATTTTTTCAATCTTGTTAGGCATCCTTGCAATATATGATGAGTTATGCTAAAATTTGATATGTGAACAAGGCTGCTCCTTGTATGATGTTACTTGTACATTGCTATCTCTTTTGTACTACCATCAGAGTTCTTTGCTAATTGCTAGACAAAAGGCATTCCTCCATTTATACTTCACACTTCATGAATAAAGTTGAATATAGATGTCTATTCTAAAAGAGCTGAGAGCATTCACTTTTGTTGCTTCTCTTCTACTAGTAGCTAAATATTCTTTTCCTTTCCTATGGATTATCTTGATTAATAGGTTATCGGCCTTTTGTGGAGGCATGCACGGATGCAGATGAGAAAGGAGAATCTTTAAAGTACATCCCAAAATTGGCAGATCCCCGAGAAAAAGCTGAGGTAATTCAAGGAGAATATGTCAGGTTAACAGTAAAATTCAATTTCTGTATATAGAGTGAAATTCAGGTCATTTATAAGAAAAGCTGTGTAAAACTTGTGTAGGCCTATGCTCGCATTGGCATGGCAAAGGAAGCAGCAGATGCTGCTTCACAGGCTAAAGATGGTGAACTGCTAGCACGTTTGAAGTTAACTTTTGCACAAAATGCAGCAGCTTCATCATTTTTTGATACTCTCAGGGATCATCTGTCCTTTCCAGGGGCATGATCGTCTCTGTAAAGATGTACACCATTCTCCAAAATTCGTATTGTGACAAAATCTCAGTGAACTCTTTCCTGTACATGTTTCTATATTAGTATATCATGAGAATATCCTAGTTAGTGTAAAGTTAACATTGGCCAAATTAGTTTTGCAGCAGTTCATTGCCTTGACAAACTTTTCGTACATGTTGATAATGTTTTTTTTTGTAGAAGCTACATATTTTTTGTGTGTATAAGTGTGTTCATAATCTTCTTATATTTTTGTTTTCAAGTACTCGTAAGAAAGTTAATCCAACTTCTGGAAAACAAGGAACCCTGTGCCAATAGCACCATACAAAACATTGACGTATAAACTAATCATATGTGACAGTAGTACTAAAACATTTTCAAGGAAGAAGAGGGACATGTAGTATTCAAAAAAATTCAATATGAGGTTTTAGTTGCAGTTGCTTAGAGCAAGTCCAAGAGTTTACTTATATCATATCCTAAGCTCAAATATAAGTAATCTAGCAAAAAATGATGCTTCAACAATGTCCTAGTGGTTACCTAAATCACTAGGACATCCATCTCATTACCTATTAATAGGTAACCACTAGCCATTACCTATTCAATTTCCAAGAATAAAAAATTCACTTCTCTCCTTTTTCTACATTTCTTTTCTCTCTCTTTCTTCCACTGTTTTTCTCTCTCTTTTCAAATATATTATTATAATAATAATAGGGAATGAATATAAGTAATATTGTTGGAGTTCCTACAAGAAATCAAGTACCTAAATCACTAGGACACATTATTATATAATATTTATAAGTAACCAACTAGGACATTGTTGGACTTGTTCTTACATGCCTAAATATGGGAGGGAGGAAATACAAACCACAAAATGTGGAATTCACAATCTCGAGAAGCAGCAAGAGTTTATTGTTTTAGTGAGCTGTAGTAGCCATGACTACCTAATGTCGCAGCATTGTCTAGTTATCGAGAAACTGACGGATGATCTCCATGCTTGGTCCTAACACTAGCTCCTCTTATGCATTACTGGACTTCCTGCCATGCTTTGAAAACACATTCGTCCCGTCAAGCCTGTGAATATTCCATCCTTCGTCATTTTTTAGAGCTAGAATCTTCTCTACCTGGCGACGAGCTATTTTGCAAGAGTTGATCCTCATTTCATCTAAAGCTTTTTTCAGCAACTTTGCTCGAGTTTCTTCGTCTGCAGATGTCTCAACTCGAAAGTAATGGTCAAGTTCTCGTCCACCAATAGTTCTCAGTATCCCTTTTGAGTAATCAGCATTTTGGTTTGTACATTTTTCTACCCTCGTCAATCAGTCCCTTCTCGACCATCTGATCAACACGATCCGATGAGACTTGACAGAGCACAGAGATTGCAACATCAACCCAAAGGTAATGGCACTCGTACTTGGGCCGAAAATTGTAAACTTCATCGTCAACGAGGGCTTTGATGTAGCTATTCGAGCATCCAACAATGATGGGAAGACGTTTTCGAGCTACAATATCATCCATTTTTTCGTTAACCATGCAACAAAAATCAGTGTATGTGAAATCTGCATGGGAAGGTAGAATTCCAATGAGATGGTGGTGAGGTACACCATTCATCTCTTCCTCAGTAATCTTGTTTGCGGCTATGTCTAATCCTTCATAAACTTGCATTTTGTCAGCACTAATGATCTCGCCCTTAAATCAAGTTACAAGATCAACTGAGAGTTTGGACTTGCCGGTACCTGTTGCTCCCATAAGAAACACAAACAACCTTGTCTTTTGATTTCGATGTTGTCCGAGAATCGGGCAATGGCAAATCCAAGCTGGTGGCTCGGATGTGGAGTGAGGGATGAGTTTGCGGGCCAATAAGCATGGACAACGTTGCCATGTTTCTACAATGCATCACATGAAATTATCACATGTATATTTGAGTTGGAGGGAGTATATTAATTTTTTTCTTCCATTAAATAGAATATATATTAGCAAAAAAACAAAATATATATGTTCCACCATCCATAAAACTACCTTTTTATAAATAACAAGCTTTTATAGAATTTTTTTTCTTAATTTGTCACCAATATTTTGGTCACGTATGCCTAATTGCCCAAGTGCCTCCAAATTTATATTACCAGAAATTCCTTTCAGAAAAAAATATACCAGAAGTTTGGTATTTTTCTCTTTTTTAAGTCGCTGTTCATGAATATCCGATAATTGGTTGATAAAAAACAATTAGAAATATCAATTCATCCACAGATAATCAACTAACTCTCCCTGCAAATACTAGATATTGTATAGAACTATAGGACAGTTAAAAGATTATTGGTATTAAACTACTGCCAAGCTAATAGCAAACCTTACAGTTATAAAACTGGCCGGTGTAGGAATTCTGTTTTTTCTTTGTACAAAACTTAAGGAATGATATCATGGAAAAAGCTGCACATAACCGGTGGCTATAGCAATTCCTAATATAAGTAGTGGTGGAAGAAGGACAAAGGCACCAATGGTGGCAAAGAAACTTGAATCATTTCTCTGAGAAACTTCATTCAGGTAAGTCTGTCTTCTGATGTTTCTCTTCTGCGAGATGGTTAGAAATTTTGGACTAATTTTTTTTAGATCTTTCCCCAAAGGAATTGTGAAATCATCATCTCGATTCCCAACCAGCTGAGCAAGTTGATCCCGTATGGTGAGCTTTGTATTATTACCACCGCTCCTGGAACCTGGGAATTAAACTTTATTGATCATGTATACATATGAATTTTGCCTAACAAGTAAACCGGATCTACATACCATCAGCAGATGATGATCCAGAGGATGTAAGTTGGTCTAAGAGGTCTAGCTGTGTTTGAGCAGAAGAAAACGACCCTTGTCAAGAAAAAACCATGAAGAAGTCTGTCAGGAATCAGTATATATACTTTCTTCATCAACAAACGGGAAAAAAAACAATCATCATAGAGATTTAAATATCATCCAAATATATCATCCAAATATTCGCCAACCACAGTTTTCTGCTATAGGTTTTAAACAAGATGGATTGAAATGACATACAACAGTTGAATCTAATTAATACTATAATTTTATTGTGTTTTGGACAGTTGATCTATATAGCTTATACACAAGAAAGGTTGGTGAGAGTCGAACTCTAAACATGTCTTAGCAGCGGGAGCAGCTGTGCTACCACTAGGCGCTCCTTGATCCTCTAACAAGTAATAATAGCATGTGTACGTACCTGAGTAAGTAGCAAGGTCTTCTTGATCTGCAAGTCCACCTTCTGTATGTTCAGAGAAAGCATTTACTCCAAAACAAGAAGATGAAGCTGGAGAGAAGGTACTATTCAAGTAGAGATATTTGGGTTTTGGTAAGAAACAAGATTTACAGGGAATGGAAGAATATAGTGTTGTAGCATTCAAGGCCATGATATAGTAAAAGTTTTCATCTTTCCATTGTTCTTCTCAGGTTAAACCATCACAAAATTCATTTTGGCTGAGTTGGGTAGTTTGGATACCTCAATTTTAATGGATACAAATTAAAAATAAACCTCAGCCACATAAAAATATTTGGTGGGAGAATATTGTATGGTAAGCATATCAGAGGGATGTACATTTTAAAGTCATCTCTGTTTATTAATTTAAATTAAAAATGTACATTTTAAAGCCATCTCTGTTATTCTTGATTGTGGTAGGAACAATGCCGGAACAACATTTACTCCTCTTCGGTTAAAATTTGTTGGTTTTTTTTTTAAAAAAGAAAAATGGAGTCAATTCAATAATAAAAAATCACACGGCATCTACAAAAATGATCGAGTCGAACAAACATAAAAAAGATTAAATCGCCTGTCTTCAAGAAAAGACAATTAAGCGATATTTTGAAGATGATATATTTACATGTACCCGTTTCGTCACAATCCACTTCGTCATAATTCGTTTGAACTATCGACCATTAATGCAATTTCATACAAACTTTCATCACTAAATCAAAACCAACACTCACAATAAAGGAGAAAAACAAGCACCCTCTCACCAATGACTAAAATTTGAAACAGAAAATTTTAAATCTAAAAACCGAAACCACACTAAAAGATCCTTGGTATACTTTCAAATCTAATAAATTCAGCTTGAATCGAAGAAGAAAGAAAACCAAAAGCTCTTATAATTAAGATCTAAATAACAAACCAAACAAATCAAATAGGTAGAAGTACTTGCCCAAAAAGAAGATTATTAAATGAAATAAAAATAAACAAAATAAATTAAAGGATTTGGGGCTTTCGGCTAGAAAAGAAACGAGGAGGAGGATGAGAAAAAAAAAGGTATAAAACTGCCTCTTAACGTATTAAATTTGTTGGTCTTGATCGAGAGCTTTCGTCGCTTATTTCCCAACTGAGAAAAGTTACTCATAAAAGATTTTCCTACTGTGTACTAGGAGGACTAAAAAATGAAAAAGTTTAGCAAACTAGAATTGAAAGAAAAAGATTTTAATTTCGTTTTTCAAATTTTAAGGTGAGATGTTTACTTTTGTTGGCATAAATGTCTAATTTTCTTAATTTATTTAGCTCTAAAAAAATGTAGAAAATTAAAGTAACAAAATATTCTAGAAGCATTGTAGTAATTTAGTTAAACTAACCAGTTAGAAGAAGAATATTTAGGTGGCGTTTTAGTGCAAGCGCGTAACCCAAATCTGAAATGGCTGAACAAATAATAAATCCGAAAACGGTCACAGTGACAAAAATACCCTTCAAACATGTCACCGACTTAATTAAACCCCAAGGGCAAATTAGTAAGACAAGTAAACTTGGTCAAAAAATATGACCGTTGGAAACGTATCCATTAAGCGTTTTTTCTCTTTAATATATGTTGAGATAAACCCTCATAATTAATAGATTTAGGTCCCCCAAAGTCTAGATTGTGTTTGAACAAACTTAAATCTGATGAACCCAACAATGCAAATCACACTATAACCCCCTCCACTCTCTCTCTCTCTCTCTCTCTCTCTCTCTCTCTCGTCAATAGTGAAAGAAACTATGGTGGTTTTGAAAGAGAATAATTGTATTATAAATAAGAGTAATAAGAATAAAGAAAATGTAAATGTAAATGTAAATTTGACAGCAGAGGCTGGTGTTGTTGCAGCTGCTACTGATTCATCATCTTCGTCTACTTGTGCTGCGTTGAATGATAATGATAATCACCATCCTTACGCGTTTCATGTTTCGGGGCCTCGCAATGTGTCGTCTCCCAGTTGGAGAGAAATCATCAAATCTAGCTGGTATGCTTTCTATTTCTTCTTCCTTTTGCTTTATAAATTTATATGCCCCTTTTTATTTGTTTGAATTGTGAATTACAATTACTTTGTTTATAAGTGAAATCTTAGAATGGTTTTTTAATTTGTTTAATTGGGTAAATGTATGACATGATTCAGACTTATAAGCCTTTGACTCTACTCGTGTTTGGCCTATCAGTATGTTTATAATAATTTTAAACTTGTGGATTCTGTCTTTGTCACAAGATACTAGTGACCGTGTTTTGTTTTATACTAGTGCCATTGATGCACTCTTTCTGTAAATACATGGTCGTTCACGATAGATGGTGGAAGGGGGAATTTAAATTTTTTAACTCATATATCATCTTAACTGCCATTTTATTCTTTTGCCTTCAATTCCATTCTCGTCGACACTTAGAACTCGTCTACCTTAAAACTATCCCAAAACATTATGATGTATCCTCTCTCAGAAAACTCATGAATTCTCAGCTTATTGGTAGGGTTTCCCATATTACTAGTAGTAGTAAAGTGTGCCTATTCCTTGTCCTTAACCCATTGACTCCTCTTCTAGTCATACAGGAATTTGTTTGGATTTTAAATTGGAAGAAAGAATATGTATATTAGCCTCTTATTTGTCTTGGAAAGTTGGAATGTGATAGTTTGACAAATAATTATATAAATCTCTGTGTTACCCACGAATATTCGTCTAACAGAGGAAACCTTTTTTTCCTATTTCCGTAAAATCTTCTAAAAATATCAGTGCTTAAATATTAATATATAATACTCCCTTATGTTTGCAACAATTTTTGGTCTAATAAGCCATATGATATTATAGTCAATCATGTGCTTTACCGAGCATTTACTCTAAGTAATAAGTATGAGCACAAACAACCATTTTTATACCTGCAAATATACTAAATTGTTTCTTCGTCTAGATACACAAGTTTTCCATATAGAATTGCATGAATTTTGTTTTTAATTCTCATACTTTCTGATGTGAAATTATTGTGTCTCTATTTGGAGATGGAAGATTGGAAGTTATCGGTAGAGTTGCACATTTTTTTCTAATCATAGTATAGTGTGACTTTTCCCTTGTCCTTAACTAATTGACTCCTCTTCAAGTCATATAGGAATTAGATTGTATTAATTTGGAAAAAAGAACCTGTGTATTGGCCTCTTATTTGTCTTAAGATGTGATAGTTGACAGATTAAAAAACTTATCTATCTCCAACAGACTTGAATAGACTGAAGTTTTATTTCCTTCCAGTTGGCTATACAACTGATTAACGGCTTAATAGTATGAAAGTGATTGACAATATATGCAAGTTGACATATTGATCAGTTTATTTTTTGGACAACCTTATTGTAACAAATAACTTTAAGGTCCAAGAGGAATAATGTATCTATATGGATAATGTATCTTTGAATTTGTTGCTTGAAATTTTTTGTAGTACGAGATTTGTGATAGTCTTTCTTCTTTAATCTTAACAAATTCCAGTCACTTACACATTGATGACTTTTCTTCAGGAAGAATGGGAACTACAAGAGGACAGTTATTGCGTGTTTCATACAAGCAGTTTACCTTCTTGAACTTGACAGACAAGAAAATAAAACTGAAGAAAATGCTCTTGCTCCAAAGTGGTGGATACCTTTCAAGTACAAGTTGTCTCAAACCTTAATTGATGAAAGAGATGGATCCATATATGGCGCTATACTAGAATGGGATCGATCTGCTGCTTTAGCAGACTTCATACTCATCAGACCAAGTGGTGCTCCTAGGGCTGTCTTAGTACTACGAGGTACATTACTTAAAAGCCAAACAATTAGACGTGACATACAAGATGACCTCCGTTTTCTAGCTTGGGAAAGCCTAAAAGGTTCTGTCAGATTCAATGGAGCTCTGGAGGCTCTGAAATTGATCGCAGATAGGTATGGAGGGGCCAATGTATGTGTTGCAGGCCATTCTTTAGGAGCCGGATTTGCCCTTCAAGTGGGAAAAGCATTAGCTAAACAAGGTGTCTTTGTGGAGACTCATTTGTTCAATCCACCTTCTGTTTCACTAGCAATGAGCTTGAAGAACATTGGTGAGAAAGCTGGTTTTGCTTGGAAGAGGCTTAAATCAATGCTTCCATCCAGCAATGAAACCCCGGCTACTAGTGAGGTCGGGGAAAATGCAAACACTCCTAGTAGTGGACTAAAAAATTGGGTACCTCATTTGTATGTGAACAACAGTGACTATATCTGCTGCTATTACACTGATCCTGCTGGTGCAGAAGGAAACCAGGAGTTAGAAAACAAGGAGAATGTTGGTCCGAAAAATGGACAAGCTGCAGCAAAGCTTTTTGTGTTGTCAAAGGGCAAGCAAAAATTTTTAGAGGCACATGGATTGGAGCAATGGTGGGGTGATGATTTGGAACTTCAACAGGCTCTCAGCAACAGCAAGCTCATTAGTAAGCAGCTGAAGTCCTTGTATACACTACCAGCTTAAGCCTTCATAGTAGAAGGCCTGCAAATTTGTCCAATCCCCCAATTGTCTTCCCTTTAAATTTTTTATTCATTCATTATTTTGTTCTCTTTTTCTTGTGAGTCGATTTCTGGGCCAATGTCCAAACAATTTTTATTGCCAGTTACAGATGATTGAAATTGGAATTTGTTTATATGATATACATTCTCTTTGGCACTGATAATTTGATGAAACTGCATGTTTCTGTGGGTTATTACTATTTTATGCTCCATTAATAAATAGTGAGATAATGACTGCCAGTAGTACTCCTTCACTATTATATGCAGACTTTTAGTAGTAGTAAGGGGGGTTAAACAGAAGTTGAGAATTTGAGATTCCTAGTAACAGTGGACGTTTAATTTGAAATCTTAATTTAAGCCAAATTTAAAATAATAGGAATCGAATTTTAGATATGTTCTAATACTAGAGAGCACATTTATGATCATCGTTCAGATGCAATATATCTACTGTCTTTATTCTCTAATTTCCCAGTGACTTGCTGAATTTTTAAAACTAGACAAGTCATGACATGGGACACTTTCTTTTATAAAAGAACTGGATATGATTGTGAATTTGTTTTTATGGAAGCTCATGCAGCTTATTTGTATCCTTCTAGTTTAACTTTTAGGCAAAGAGATGTGACCACTTCTCATTCTATGTTTTTAATTAGATCAACATGTAGGATCGCAGGGAAGTATACCGTCTGATGCGGCTGTTTAGAATATTTAATAGTAACATCAAGAACCAGCTGGGGATTGCCAAATTAAGCGATATAAAGATGCACCATCTATAGTTTAAACAAGACAATCTATGTACACAAACATACAAATGCATTTTTAAAGAAAGAGAGAAGTATATGGTTAGTATGTATTGTATACTGATACAAATTCGAAAAGGAGGACATGTCTGCAATAGCATAATTGAGCACTTTGATTCACAACAAAAGATATATAACAAATTTCAGAATGCAGTATATATCTCGGGCATAATGAGAATGGGATTGTGGCAAGATGCACATAGTCTATTAATGTAACATACAGCCTGCTTTCAGCTTGAATTTCCTCAAGTTCGATGGCTCTAGCTAATTGATAGCATCTTTATACACATTAAGATCAACTGCATGAAAAGAGAAAACTTTACAAACTAAGCTTAACATATTTACCACTCCAAAACAGTAACACCATAGCATATATGTGCAGCATCTATATAAACTTCATGCACGCTGAATTTCTATCAAGTGATATTACTGCCAAGTACCATCACATGATCCAGGAAATATCATAAGCATAGTCACAACCCTCTTGAGGCATTATCGGAGCCCCACAGGCATCATCATGATTATAAACTAAAGGATTATTCATCTCCGAAATCCATGAATACTCTACCTCATCTCCAAATTGCGGAAAATTCATTTGGTCATGACTACCAAGAAGAGAAGAATCAGCTTGATCAATCATGTCATTGCTAAATACTTGAGTTGACATGTTAAGTCCTTCCGAAATATTTTCATGGCTATTGAGAAAAGAAGAAGGAGCTTGATTAATTATTTCATTACTGAAAATTTGAGTTGGCATGTTTAGTTCTTCTGAACCATACCATGTATCAATCGTCGCTAATGGAACATTAATAATTTCAGAACAAGAACGTTCAAAAGACCACTCCGGGCTACTTTCTTGAAGATTATAGCAATAATCTTGATCAACAATAATTTTATTCTGCATAAGCTGGACTTGCTGATCATCAGTTGGTTGGGATATAACCGAGGATATTGAAGATGATGAGGATATCGGAGTTGGAGTACAGGGTAATGGAGGATTAGTAATTCCATTTCCTGTAAGTTCTTGAACAAGAGATTTGAAGTTGGAAGGGTCAATTATATAGACTCTAGGCTTCAAAACCTTAACCAAATGGTTCAGATTTTTCTTTTCATGACTTGTACAAGTACCACTATCTCTACTATTCCTCTTAGAAATTCTCGCTTTTCTTTTACCAAGTCTCTTGCCCATATTTTATAGAAAAAAATGGATGTACTAGTAGAAGAAGTCTTTTGATTTGGTCAAGGAATTTTGATGAAACACTGCTTTTCTTCTTTGGGGGGGTTTAGAAAGATCTATATATATATAGAACAATGAGCTAGCTAGATAATTATGTAAATGGTGGAGTTGTAGATATACACATGCAGCAGTTAAAAGCATATTAAAAAGATGCTTAAAATGATAATGATGTTCAATTTTTAAATTTTGCACTAAAATTAACTTTCTGATTAGTAGTCTTGGCTCTTGACTTCTGAATTCTGATTCACCTAGCTAATATTTTATGTCACTTTAGCCAGTTATTATCACAACTTCTGTATTTATCTGAAAAATGCTTAAATTTGTCCTAACCACAACTATGGGTTAGTTATGTGTAGGGTTTCATCAATGCAGTTCAAGAAAATAATCCAGTGACATTGTTGGATTTTTCAACTAACCAGTTATCAGCTAACTGTGCATTGGTTTGTCTGTTTACAAACCTTCCAATTTGTGCTATGAGTGATATGGTTTGTCTACTTCCCAGGCTCCCAAGTTGTTTCATGACTAGGAAAGAGATTGACCTTTTTGAGCACTATCTGTAATATAGAGTTAGCAGAAAAATCAAATATTTGAAGTATGTAAATAATTTTCTATGCAGTATTTGCTATCCTTAAATGTATGATAGAAGGTAAACGGCAGCTGTGTTTGTTTACATCTGTGAAGTATATAATCGTGCAGAATTTAATAAAAAAAAGTGGGCATACTTGCATAAGTTGGACAGTTGTGACATCCGACAATGTACTGTTTCAGTAAATTCTTGCTGCTTCTAACCAGGCATTATCCCTCACATCGACTGAGCTTTCGATTTGTTGATTAATCATCTGATTGAGAAGAAACCTTCTAGCTTTTAAGCTGAGATGTAACCTTTGAAGTTTTTAGTTTCCAAATTGTGGATTAATTGTCTAATCGCGGAGTCATTGTAAATTTTAAGCTCTGGCATGGTAGATTAATGACCGGAGCGAGGGTTTCAAGTCACTGGGGGGGGGGGGGGGGGTTAATATTTAAAGAGACAAGTAAAGAGACAATGGTTCACTAAAGTTATTAATAAATGCCCGACAAAATTATAAATGAACTATGGGTCGACCTTTCTTTCATCCGTTTGTGGTGAAATAAAATACTGAATTGATCTGGACATGTTTTTCGCAATGCATGTTGTATAATCACAAAATGCATCATCAAAATGTAGCAGTCTAAAGAAACTCGCATGTTGAAGCATGTCTAGCATAGAAGGTTGATTTCTCACTTGTCATAGATGGAAAAAGCTGGAGCTTATATCTTCCATGTCCAATTGGTCCATGCATAAACACTAATTTATTGAGTGTGATCAACTTATAAGTCTGCCTGCAAATAAGGCATCAAGATGCAGTGGTAGATTTTGGCAGGGCCTGCAATGCATTATGTTGAGCACAAAAGATAATAGTGCATAGCAGCAGACTAATGAAGTATATACCTAGAAATATATTAGTAATAAGAAGCGCCGGCAACAATGGTCCAGGAGACAGGACACTTGGAAAACTAACTATCTACTTCAGTTTGTTGTATGCTGTGTAATTGCTTTAGATGTTACGAAAGGAGCAATAATTCACAATACCATGTCGAAAGGACACAAGTCTAGATTGTTTTGTTAACATACTTTTCTAAATTAAAAAATCAAATAATAATAAAATTTTAATCATTTAATTTTATTAATTTATTAATAAATTTTTACCGGTCTAGTTTTAATTTTTTTTAATCAACCCGGTCTATTAGCGGAGCGGTTTAAGTGTAGGCAACGTAATGTAAAAGGGGGGAATACACAAAATAAAAGACCTAAATTGGGGGCAAAGACCTGTCGAACCGGACGCACCCCATGGCTAAACCGGTAACAACACAACAGCAACAGCAACAGCAGCAGCTCAAATTCGAAGATGTTTCAAAGTATTTCAACCTTCCTCTCTCTGATGCTGCTGATTCTCTTGGTACTTATATACTTACAACTTTATTCTTTTTATATTTTTTTATAATTTTGTTGGGGAACTTGTGAATAAATAAATTAATCTAGTTGTTACCAACTGCATTAGCTAGAGGCATTGTTTTTTGTGATACTTGAAAGTTTTGTAAGAATGTGAATTGGGGAAATTGGAGGTGGGGATTTTTCGATTATTCGTTTTATATGGGTATTGAGATTCACTGTGACTTTAGTAATAAGGGGAGGCTTTTAGATGATTTTAGAGAAAAAGAAGATAAGAGCTTAGAGAATTTAATCATGGCCATTTATCCAGTGCCGCTCAACCCAATTATTTGTAGTAACTACCACAAATATTTCATTGAGGATTCTATAGTTACGTTTGGTTCTGTCGTGAGTGCTCAAGTGTAAGGTTTTAGTGACGTTGTGTTTCTTTTCTGACAATTCCAGTTCCTTCTATTATATACTAATCATATCAAAGGATAAGTGGATTACAAATAATTTACAAGTATAAAATTTGGCTGTTAACTAAAGTTTCATTTTTGCTGAGTGGGGTTTACTCTTCCAAGACAATTCAAGGATGGTGAACAAAATTTGAAGTATATTATAATTTATGCTTAGTAATTTACAAGTAATTAAATGTTGTGCAGCCAATAAGCCATTAAAGTATATTCATCTATTTCATGACAATAGTAGCAACCTTTTAATTTATAATCTTCTAGGATAGTTGCAATCAAGGAAGCTTAGCTCAAAATGCTTCCTATACCAATCTTTAGATAGTGGAGTATGATGAAACTAAACCCTGCACGGAAACATAGAGCACGGAGACAAAAAAAAAAAAAAAGAACAAGTGTAAGTATACATCATATTCCTAATAAGAGAACAAGGTCAATTATTCAAACCAGTAATGTTAAAGGTTAGAACTATTATCTAAGCATATTCACTTCCTCACATTTAAATTACAGCCCTGAAGATGTAACAAAGAGTGAAGGAAAAAGGTAATGTTCTCATTCCAGTGAGCATAAATAACTATATAAGCTGACTGACTCTAATAAGTGTATGACCGTCAACATGCCTTCATCCCCTTAACAAGAGGTTGAGGTTCAGGTCTTACCAAAGGAAGAAGTAGGTGGGTAATTGTTTTCATATAATTATTGTTAAATATGTTAATTACTAAGAGATCCAAACGTTGATATTTTTTGGATTTCAAACTTATTCAAGTGCTATAGGTTCAGGGTTTTATGCTGGCTATAATTTTATGTGTCCACCCGTGTGTTGAAACTTAGAATTAATTGGATTTGATTTCTTCTGTTATTATGAAAATTAAAATGATGCTATCGTATTTTTAGGTGATTATATTAATTTTTAGTGCCTTTAATTGTGAAATTGCATTAAACCTGTTTCTTCAAGTGTTTTAAGTAAGTCTTCTCCTAAAAGTTTTGCTAATATATTTTATTTCAATGCTACAGGTGTCTCTAATGCTACCCTGAAGAAAATATGCCTGGATAATGGTCTGGTCAGGTGGCCTTATCGGAAGGTAGGGCTTGAAAATTCTAAATATGTTATCCTTGTAAAAAATTGTTTGATGGTAGCAAACCATTGCTAAAAATGTACACAAACACATATATTGAAAAAATGAGCCTCTCTGGTTGAACCTGGGTAACTTGTGATGTGACTGCAAATTTAACTTTTTTAATTTACCTTTGTTCTGTCGAATCAATTTTCAAGCCTCACACATCCGTCAAATCTAATTAGGGAATTGATATTCTACCGAGACAAAAGCATGCAACAGGAACATCATTGACAAATTTAAATGACATTTGGATCTACTATCCAGTAAAATAATTTAGTATATTTTTATAACTTCTTACCTGTTTTACCTCTTTACAAAAACAAATTACCAAAGTGTTGTGCCAACAAGTTCGTCTGGCTGGATGAATGCAATTGACTAGATAGACTAAGGTTATTAATGTTTTTTGGAAATTTGTTTAAATGAGGTGTGTATTATTTTCTTTTTATTGTGGATTGTGAAACACAAAATATAATCTTCTTTTCCTTCTCTAACATCACCACATATATCAATTTGAATAATTAATAGAACTCGCTGCTGTTGTAGGATTAGCAAAAGTGTAGTACCTAGTATGGCTTATTGTTTGATGCATTTACTGTGGTATTCATGGGTAAAAGTGGTTCTTGTAGTTTCTCCTAGGCAAGAGTATTGAGGATATCATAAAGGAGGCAGCTTTAGAGAAAAAGATGAGACCTGAATTACTGAAGTCCACAAAAGACGGAAAGGTTGATGCGACAAAGAATACTGTATCAATTGGGTAAGAGCACCCTCAATGCATCAATAAAAAAGCACCTTCAGGTGCAGTATCTTGTGCCTAATCTTTGTCTGGGTATAATTTTGTTACATGAGTGCTAGTCTTTGGTTTGTACTTAGTAGATAGTGTCATTATTTCGTAGTGACTCAAATTTTGTGAAGGAACTTCTATCAGAAGTTTATTCTAAGCATGCCAAATTCCCATGTTATACACAATTCCTTCTCTTACTCTATGATGGCTTACTCGTACTTTCCAATACTTTAAATTAATATTTCACCAGTATTACAGTTTAATCCCCACTTCCATTACGCTCTTTGCTACTTGTATATTAGTAGATCACCAAATGACTATGCCCTTTCCCGACTCTATATATTGAATGCGAAGCCGAAAAGTTCTAGCTCATTAAAACTGTGGATCATTAACTCAACTTTCAATTAGAACATGTCGGTAGCAAGCTTGCATTGTTCAGACTATGGATAATTAACTATGACTGAAATTTTGAGAATTGTATCTGTTCATAGATCTTTCTCTTCTGATTCTTTCAGCTCTTTTAATATCAGTTGCATTTTTACGTGCAGTCCTGTCCACGAGATTCCGAAATTGCGGTCGATCACACAACCCACATATAAGAAGATCCAGACTTCTTCTTTAGCCATTGTTGATGAATTTAGGTACGGATTTCCATCAAATGGCTTATTAAGAACCTCTAACAAATGGTGGGGAAACAGTACTGCTACTAGTAACAAGGATACCCAGGTAAAAGCAGATAGAAATATTGAACAAACTGAACAACAATCTGAAAAGATGTTGAAGAGTAGTCCTTGTAAAGACGAAGTTGGTGGTCAAGGTAAAACAGATGAAACGAGCACTTCCCCCCAACTCTCAGGTACAGGTTTATTATCAGCCATGAGAAAAAGAGCTCTGGAGGAAGGGCAAGAAGCATTGAAGCTTGGGTTTCACCAGTGTTCTGGCATAAACAAGCTAGCAAAGCGAGAAAAATTGTTGCTTCAGGGAATTTTTGGAACATCCTTACCAAAAGAGTGGACAGATGTCTCATCTTGAATCTTCTTGGTGGACCCATTTTTCAATTAACCATAGTCTATGTAGAATAATATATATGGGCTGTAATTTATAACGGTAGAATCTTTAATTGTTTTTCTTCTACGTTGTACAAGTAAAAACTACCTTATAAATTACCTTTACCGGATAGTTTATCAATTTTTTTTTGTTTGAAAAGGTGTTAATCTGTATCTGGCAAATAGTATTGTTATTCCTACAGTTTTGTTAATTTATAGTGGCAATGCAAGTGGCACATATATCGTCATTGTTAATTCGTCACGTACTTGCGTCCCTGTAATTTCGCTCTCAACACCTTCACTATAATTTATGTATTATCATTCTTAATTGCTGTGTACTATCATTATAATACTTAACTGATTTATGTAATAGTTTTAATTTTAAATCATAATATTTGTTTAAAAATTATTATAGATAGTTCTACTTGTGTCTGCTACAAAAACGGAGTAAAATATCCACTCGTAGTTGGAGTTGACGACACAAATTCTAAAAGTGGTTCGGAGAAACAGAAATTTTGGGTTGGATTCATCTCCACAATTGGTGCAAGTGCTATCTATGCTCTAGTGTTGTCCATTGATAGGCTATGTATAGCCCGGACCCGTCCTGGACCCCGGATCACTACTAAAGAACCCGGACGCATATCTCAATCATGGTCCACCAACTAGTCTGGATTCATGTTTTGTCATGACTCACCTTCAAGTCCTAGCCCATATCGGAGTCCTGGCTCATCTACGAGTCCGAACTCGTATTGGAATCCGGGTCCATTAATAAGTCCGAACTCATATCGTAGGCCGGACTCACCTACAAAACTCGAGCTCACAGGTTGGGCTTAAGTTCAAAGTTTAATCCATCCCTGGCGACAAAGGCAATAACTCACATGAAGACTACACATTGGTACGTGACGTGGTTAGGTCATGACCGATGGCCACACCTGGTGATGACACGTAAAGATTCCTAATGATTGGGATAATTATTTCCTATTTAAACCACACGCCAGCAGGAGCCTGGCACACGCTGCCACAATCCGTCACCTGGACACGTGCAATCCATCAACATCACCCAGGTGTCCTACCTATCTAGGATTCAACGCTCATGATTGCAGGTACAACCCCTAAACCCTAATCCTGGGCCTATATATAGACGAAGGAGGAAAGGTGCAGGGGTTACATTCTCTTTTACACACCTAACCTATACACACACCCTCCATATTTAGATTTCTCTATATTCCTATCTCCCTTTCCAAAGCCGCTACTTATTCTCACGCCGGAGGCGCCGCCAGGGTCCAAACCCCCCTCCGGTGTTGTTTTGCAGAGTCCCAACCGCAGTGACACCGCTTCCAGGCGTGGGATCGGCCGGGAAGGTCCTAGATCGGGATTCGGAGTTATCATTTGGCGCTAGAAGGAGGGGACCTTGTCTTTTGGTCTCGGTGCCACTAGACTCGCCGTCATCAACAAGCTCCTTCATCTTTGAAGGAGTCCTTATTAAATCTAGTAAGATCTAAACAAACCCACTATCTTTAACCATGGAAATGATCTCCTTAGCCAACCTCTTTAACGTATGCATGTTTCTTGACCTTATTTAGCCCAGATCTGTTTACCTTTAGCCTTGTTTAGCATTATCTAGCCTACTTGCTCCAGTTGTTGCTCAGATCTACATTACTCTCTTATAGATCTGTCTTAAAAACCAATTTTCTTGCTTAGAGAAACGTTAAACCCAGTAAGGGCATGCATACGTTGATTCACCTTCATTAAGTAAACCCAGATTTAGTTGTGATTTTCTTTGTCATCAAAAATTGTTATAAATTGTGTCAAAATTTTTATGCAAAATTGTTGTTCTTGAACCATGGCTCGAGGAAGCAAATCTACAATGAGGCCCGCAACCAGTACCCCAAGACAAGAACCACCCACAAACCCAGTTATTGAACCACCACCACTCTTGACCCTGGCATCCCAAGTAATTCGGCCAGGAGATGCCCGGATTGAAATTGAGGTTAACAAGTTTAAGTACACGGATGTCAACATGGAACCCGGACTCATGGAAAACTTAACCGGGGACCAGCTTGCCGACGCAATTCGGATGTACAAAGAGGCTCGGCTAAATGAAGTGGATCAAGTTGAGAACTCACAAAACTCCGTAGACTCCCATCGATCCCGTCCCTCAGTCTTCGACAGGATTGCGGGCAAAGACAAAGAACCCAGAAAGCAAACCCACCACAGAACCAACAGTCAAAACCGAGATACCGAAGCTGAAAAGCTCAGAAAACTAGCTGACTTGAGGGAAAGGATCCGAAATGAAGAGCAAGCTAAACTTGACCTCAAAATACAAAGAAGAATCCAAGAGGAGGAGGCCCGGATTATGGGCAGAAATCATGAAAAAAGGAGAACCCGGGCCCCTAGCCTCGACATATTCTCAGATGACGAAGAACCCCAGGAGGACTTGATGGACATGATCCATGAACTTCAGAAAAAGGTGGGGCAGGATTCGGGGATTGATATTGGAGATACACTAACCCCCTTCAGCTACTCCCTCGAAGCAACACCAAGGCAGAAAAATCTCAAACACTATAACTTTGATTCCTTTGATGGTTTGGGTGACCCTGAGGAACATGTAAACTACTTTGAACAAATTGCAATGATATATTATTACAATGATCTAACCAAGTGCAGGTTTTTTGCATCAACCCTCAAGTCCGGGGCCCAAAGATGGTTTAGCAGAATCCCATCCCGTAGCATCCACAACTGGAAGCAGTTTCGGGAGTCCTTCCTGAGACGCTTCCGAGCCAATAAAACCCACGAAATGCACATGTGTCACTTAGAAACAATCCGGCAGGCCCGGGGAGAGGCATTGGCCACATATATGAAACGCTTTCAGGAAGCCATAAACAATGTGAGTAACCTGGATGAGCGTGAAGCCCTTACCATTTTCCGAAGGAACCTAGACCCGGACAATAATGAGAGGTATGTCCTTGACCTCATCCACAAAGAGCCGCAGAGCCTGGCGGCTGCATACTCCATGGCAGCCCGGTTCATCAAAGAAACAGATGTCCTCCAAGCAATGAGGATGACTAGGCAAGGCATTTCTCCAACCCGAACTCAAGATCCACCCAAAAACAACTACAATCATCAAGACAAAAAATTCAAACCAAATAGACAAAGCAACTACATCCAAAGCTCTCAACTTGCACTACCAGCACCACCCCCGGACAACAGGCAGAAAGATGAGTCCGGACAGCCTAAACCCAGGCGTGAGCCCAGACCCGAACCCTCTTGGACACCTCTCAACCGGGCTCGCGCAGACATTCTGAAAGAGGTGCGAGATAAGCCATTCTACTACCCTCCCAAGCCAATGCTCACTGCCCCGGAAAACCGATCAGTCCATAAGCATTGCGACTACCATGAAACCCATGGGCATACAACAGAAAATTGCCTCTCTTTGAAATTTTTTGTGGAGGACCAAGTCAAAAAAGGCAACATGGGGCAGTACATAGCTCGGCGAGTGGCTGACCGAGGAGAGGGATCCGGAAAGGACAAGAATCTTGTGAATGTTGTTATGGGCGGATCCAATTCACCTCCAAGAAGCCCGGACTCAGGAGACGAAGTAATGATGGTGCAGGCCTGTCCGGAGCAAGTAATAACTTTCAGCAAAGATGACTTTGAAGGAATCAACCCCAACCACAACGAAGCCTTGGTCGTGAGCCTTGACATAGCAGAAAATGAGGTTAGGAGAGTCCTAGTTGACAATGGGTCTTCTGTCAATATCCTGTTCAAACACACAATGGACCGGATGCAGCTGGGCAGCATAAGAATGAACGATTGCAGGGAAGATCCACTCTATGGATTTGGAAACAATTTGGTCCCCATTCAAGGCACCCTTTATCTCCCAGTCCTGTTCGGGACCTTCCCGAAGCAGGTAACCAACATAGTAAAATTCTATATCATCAACACACCATCATCTTATAATGTCATTCTGGGAAGACCAGCCCTTACCAAACTCCAAGCTATAACTTCAACACCCCATCTCAAATTCAAGTTTCCCACTCCCGGCGGCATTGGAGAAGTCCGGGGTGACTATGAAATGGCTAGCCGATGCTATGGTCAGGCCTTGGTCATGGCTGAAACTGACCCGGATAACAAAAGGAAAGCAAACTCCTACCACAAAAATCTGAGCAGAAAGAAGCATAGATACAACAAAAAGACTGAGCCCAGTAAGGATGTCCATAACATTGAAAACCCACCAGCCCAGGTCTTCCTTGACCAGATTGTACAAGCCCGAGTCCAGCAGTATGTTTCTAAGGCGGAAATGACAAAAGTGGAGGCTGCTGTTGAGCTCGAATCGATCGAACTAATAGAAGGGAACCCGGAGCGACAAGTCAAAATTGGAACCGGATTAGACATGGTATTCAAGAAGGAGTTAACTGAGTTGCTGCGAGAATATGCCGATGTATTTGCTTGGAGCCCGGAGGACATGCCTGGGCTCCAGGAGTCTGTTGCTATGCATAGCTTGGATGTTGATCCTAGAAAGAAGCCGGTAAAGCAGAAACGAAGGAACTTTGCCCCGGAGAGACAGAAAGCGATCGATGAGGAAGTTGAAAAGCTCCTAAAGGCCGATATTATCTGCGAGATAAAGTATCCGGAGTGGCTAGCCAATGTGGTCTTAGTCAAGAAACCAAATGGAAAGTGGCGAATGTGTGTGGACTACACTGACTTGAATGCTGCATGTCCCAAAGACCCCTACCCGCTTCCCAGCATTGACCAGCTCATCGATGCGACAGCCGGACATGTCATGCTGAGTTTCATGGATGCCTTCTCCGGTTATAATCAAATAAAGATGAACCCGGTTGATATAGCCAAGACAGCATTCATAACACACCGGGCAGTCTACGCCTACAAACTCATGCCTTTTGGATTAAGGAATGCCGGATCTACTTACCAAAGGGCAATGGTAGAAATCTTCAACAGTCAACTGGGAAGAAATCTGGAATCATATGTCGATGACATGATAACAAAGTCAGCAACAGTCCAGACACACATTTCTGATCTGAAAGAATGTTTCGAGAACTTAAGGAAGCAAAAGATGAAACTGAATCCGGACAAATGCACTTTCGGGGTTGGAGCGGGAAAATTCTTAGGTTTCATGATTAGCCAAAGGGGAATCGAAGCCAACCCAGAAAAAATCAAAGCAATAACTGAGATGCAAGCACCCCGGACCCAGAGAGACATACAAAAACTTGCAGGATCGTTGGCAGCATTGCGAAGATTTATTCCTAAGCTCGCAGATCGTTGCTTGCCTTTCTTCAACTTGCTGAAGGGAGCTCAGAAAAAGAAAGAAATTGTCTGGGGCCCGGATTGCCAACAAGCTTTCGACTCCCTCAAAGAATACCTAGCTTCACCACCAATCTTAACCAAACCCGAGCCCGGGGAGCCGTTAAGCATTTACTTGTCTGCAGGTACCCTGGCTGTGGGAGCAGCACTAATCCGGGATCACAACGGGGAACAGAAGCCGGTTTATTATGTGAGCCAGGTGCTCAAAGATGCTGAAACCCGTTACCCAAACCTCGAAAAGTTTGCCTTCGCTCTCATCACGGCTTCCCGGAAGCTGAGGCATTATTTCCAAGGGAGGGAAATCAAAGTAATTACTGATCAACCACTCCGGAAGATAATTCACAAACCGGATGTGTCAGGAAGATTAGTCAATTGGGCTGTGGAGTTGAGCCAATTTTCACTCACCTTTGTCCCAAGAACAGCAATCAAAGCCCAGGCTCTAGCTGATTTTGTTGTAGAATGTTCGTTTTCAGAAATAACACCATCTATAATGACTACTGAACCCGGAGAAGATAACAACCAGGATCCAGAGTTCTGGACACTACATGTGGACGGTTCTTCGACTAATGAGAGGTCCGGGGCTGGACTCATTTTAAAGAGCCCGGAGGGATTCCTGATCAAACAAGCAATTTCATTCAATTTCTCGGCAACCAACAATCAAGCTGAATACGAAGCACTTTTGGCAGGACTCCGTCTAGCCAAGACTCTCAGAATTAAAAAGCTCAATATTTTTAGTGATTCGCAGATCGTGGTAAAGCAGACAAGTGGAGAGTATGTTGCGAAAGATCCTACTCTAGCCCGATACCAAGCTCTAGTACAGAGTCATCTGGCCCAGATTGCCAATGTTGAAATAATACAGGTGAACAGAGAAGACAATGCTCAAGCTGATATTTTGTCCAAATTGGTCCAGAATTCGGCAGAACTGGACAGCTCGGTTTATTTCGAAGAGTTGGAAAAACCTACGGTGGAGCAGGAGGAAATAATGGAGATCGATGACCAGCCTAATTGGATGACCCCAATAGTCTCATATCTGGAAAAGGGGGACCTCCCGTCTGATAAAAACCAAGCTCAAAGGTTGAAGGCAAAAGCTGCTAAGTTTTTTCTAGAAGAAGGATTATTGTATCGCCGGACTTACTCGTCTCCTATCCTGAAGTGTGTTAGTCCGGTTGAAGCCCAATACTGTCTGCAAGAAGTTCATGAAGGGATTTGTGGTGATCATCTTTCTGCAAAAGCCCTAGCACACAAGATTATAAGACAGGGTTACTACTGGCCTACAATCCATAATGATGCTGTTGAGTTTGTGAAAAAGTGCAAGAATTGTCAACTTTTCAGCAATGTACCTAGACAGAGCCCGGTCTTACCATCCTCGGTCCTGTCTCCTATCCCGTTTGCAGTTTGGGGTATTGATATCATGGGTCCGTTTCCCCGGGCTAAAGGCGACCTGAGATATTTGCTGGTGGCAATTGATTACATGACCAAGTGGGCTGAAGCTAAGGCAATGAGAACAATCAACCAGCAGGATTGCATTCGGTTTATGGACAATATACTGATGAGTTTCTGATAACGGGCCACAATTTGTGGGGTCCGATTTCGAAGCCTACCTGAAAGAAAGAGGAATCAAGCATAAAAAGTCATCTGTTGCATACCCAAGAGGAAACGGCCAAGTTGAAGTTACAAACCGGATTTTGCTTAGAGGAATTGAGAAGAGGCTACAGGAAAGCAAGAATAAGTGGCCTGAGGAGCTACCAAATGTGTTATGGGCATACAGGACTAGTCCCCGGACTAGCACTGGCGAAACCCCATTCAAGCTAGCCTACGGCACTGAGGCTCTACTACCCATTGAGGTTGGAAATCCCTCCCATCGAGCGATAAATTTTGAAGAAGTGGCTAATGAAGAAGGTTTGCAGACTAACTCGATCTTGATTGACGAAGTCCGGGATCAAGCTATTGAGAGGATGGAGAAATACAAGGAAAAAACTAGAGAGTACTTTGGGAAGAAGGCCCGAGTTAAGAACTTTCGAGTTGGAGACCTGGTCCTTCGTGATACAGAGGCGTCTGATCCTACCAATACCGGAAAACTCATGCCAAAGTGGGAAGGACCATACAAGATAATGGAGGTAATCCGGCCCGGAACATACAAGTTGGTTCATATGGATGGATCTGAGGTCCCCAATACTTGGCATGGCCTTAGACTCCGGAAATTTTACCAGTAAGAGGATTGCAGCGACCGGATAAAGAATAAGGAGCTCCCAAAAGCCCAGATTAGAATAAGAGCTTTGTATTCCTGATTTTTCTATAAATAAAACCGGTCTCGTTGTCTTGTTTCTTTTCATATTATCATGTACATTTAAACTTCCAGTAAATTTCAATTTTTGTAACAACCCGGGCTCATAGTTATAGGCATAACATGTAGCCCGGGTCCCCAGCAATATGCAAAACTAATAACCCTGGCTCGGAGCCATAGGCAAATATTGCAGCCAGGGTCCCCAGCAATACGCACCAAAACAAATAAAGAGTCCGGCTCAGATCCAAGCCATGAGACCGGACTCACGAGCAATATGCATCAAATAAAAATCTTAGATTCTATTCTAAGTACTGAATCAAGAGTCCGGTTCAGAACCAAGCCATGAGACCGGACTCACGAGCAATATGCATCAAATAAAAATCTTAGATTCTATTCTAAGTACTGAATCAAGAGTCCGGTTCAGAACCAAGCCATGAGACCGGACTCACGAGCAATATGCATCAAATAAAAATCTTAGATTCTATTCTAAGTGCTAAATCAACAGTCCGGCTCAGAACCAAGCCATGAGACCGGACGCACGAGCAATATGCATCAAATAAAAATCTTGGATTCTATTCTAAGTACTAAATCAAGAGTCCGGTTCAGAACCAAGCCATGAGACCGGACTCACGAGCAATATGCATCAAATACAAATCTTAGATTCTATTCTAAGTACTAAATCAACAGTCCGGCTCAGAACCAAGCCATGAGACCGGACTCACGAGCAATATGCATCAAATAAAATCTTAGATTCTATTCTAAGTACTAAATCAAGAGTCCGGTTCAGAACCAAGCCATGAGACCGGACTCACGAGCAATATGCATCAAATAAAAATCTTAGATTCTATTCTACGTACTAAATCTAGAGTCCGGCTCAGAACCAAGCCATGAGACCGGACTCACGAGCAATATGCATCAAATAAAAATCTTAGATTCTATTCTAAGTACTAAATCAACAGTCCGGCTCAGAACCATGCCATGAGACCGGACTCACGAGCAATATGCATCAAATGAAAATATTAGATTCTATTCTACGCAGAAAACAAAACATCCGGGTCACAACTAAGCTAGGAAACCGGGCTCACGAGAAATATAAGTTTCGCAGAACAAAAGAATGAGCAGTGATAAAAATGTAAAGAGTTGGATTGCAAACGATTAAAGAAACAGGGACCCGGGGTGGCCGTACAACCCGGAAACATCCCAAAGTGAGCAGAAACAAAACCCAGTTTACGGCTACAGATCAAATATCAAATGTTAAGAAGGTACAAAAAAAGAACTAGAGACCAAAATCATCAAGGTTGGACGAAGCCGGGAGGAAGCTCGGAACCGGGCCATTGAAAGGCTGAGGCTCCCCTTTGCCTTCTTCGATGGCGCGCTTTGCAGCCAAAAACTCACCAACAAAAGAATCCCAGTTGGCATTGGGATCAGTCTTCACGTGGCGTTCGGAAACAATCCAAGCTCGTTGAATCTCGGGAGCAGCGGCATCAGCAACATCCTGGTCGTACTCCGGACCACCTTTGAACTCGGATATAATAGCATCGCGAGTCTTAGCATTTTCCACAAGAAGCTGCCTGTTGACCTCATCCAGGTCATTAGCCCTTTTTTCAACCGAAACAATTTCAGCTTGATGCTCGGTCTCCTTCTCAGCACTTTGTTTTTTCAACGAAGCAACTTCAAGTTCAAGGTCTCGAAGCCGGGCATCCTTTTCATTAGCAAACTCCTGTGCAGTTTTCCGCTCAGTAATGATAACACTGGCAAGGGCGCTGATTAAGCTACCGGTCTGCAAAATAAAAATCAAAAATCAACAAAGGAAAAGACAGAATTACAAAGAATAAAGACAGTTTTCAACAGGAAACTACTTACATGGGCCCAGTGGCCAACAAGGCGTTTCAGGCAAGCATTACTCCCAGACTCTTCCATCTCTTCGAAGTCCGAATCAGTAGGGATATCGGCGCACATTCCAGCAAGTTGCTCCAGAGTGAAATTTCCAATTCGGATGTGCTCCCTATCCGGACCCTTCCCATCACCATCGGCAACAATTTTATTGACGGTGGCATTCGCCTTCGCAGGTGTTTTCTTTCCAACATGAATTTTCCTTTTCTTCCCAGACCGCTGCTCCAGGCCTTCTACAATTTCAACATCAACAGCATCAACCATAGGTTCGGGCCGATGGGCATCCGGAGCAACAGATTCGGCACCTCCCTCCTTTAGTGCGCTAGAACCAGACCCTCCAACATCGCCCGGACTTTTGGTGTTGTGGACACCACCAAGTTTCCTAAAAGATGCGGCAAGGGCATTGGAAGACATGATTGCGTACAGCTCGGGTTGAAAGTAAGGCAAACCTGTACAAAGGAAAAGGAAATATCAGTATATAAAAAGAATTAGTCCGGTTCACAAAAAGAAGAATTACAACAACTTACATCCAAGCTCAAACAACTTATCATGTTTCATGAAACTATCCCGGGTCATTTGAAACCCGAGGCACTCACAAAACCGATGAATCTGGGCTAAGGCTTCTCCTTCAAGCTTATAAGTGTCAAATACTTCTGCTTCAACTCCAGAAACTATATGAGGCAGGAATTCCAAATCCAAGCCTTTCAAAAATATCAACTCCCCACCCCAATACTTCAATGTAGATTGCTGTATCACGGGTTTGGCAGTTCCAGAGGGATAACCGCACTCCTCAGCCCGGAACCGGATCTCATACAAAGGCTCTTTGTTAGATTGGACTAGCTTAAAAAGTTGGTGGAAAAGTCGCAATGTGGGCTGATACCCCATCTTATTACAAGCAGAGAGGAACCAGGTCATCCACTTAACCCCGTTGGGGGTAATTTGCATTATGGAAATTTTATATACATACTTACAAAGGTGTTTTATAAATTGATGGCATCGAGGGTTCCACCCGGACCTAAGGGTCTCCAACCAGACACCAACGTAACCATCTACAGGTCTATGGTAAATCCTCTCCCCGGGTTGAGGCCATCTCTAGCTAATTTCAGGCCCTAAATGAAAAGCGGCCCGGACCAGTTTGTCCATCTGAGCACCCGGAAGACTAGCAAATTTTTCTTTCAAAGGATAAGGAGCCTCACTAATACCCATTTTAGCAAAAGCAGCATCAAATTCGGATTCACTGTATGGCCCTGGACGTCCGAATTCTTGTCTGCTTCTGTAACAAATACTAAGATCCCTATAATAAAACTCCTCCTCTATGTCCGGATCCTTCTTTACGAAGAAATAGCTGGTATCCGACCAAAACCCGTCCGGAGTACTGAGCACACCGCCAGAGGGAGGTTCATGAACAAACAGTTGGGTTACTAGAGGCCCGGATTGTTTCTTCTTCTTAGCCATTTTACACCAATATAGTTCTATTACTTCCGGATTACTAGAGGGTGAAGGCTCACTACAGGAAGAAGGGTCAGAGAGGGAAATAAGTACGCGACGGGCACGAGCCTTAGTCCGAACCATAAACCTAGAAAGATCAATTTCAAGTAAGTTCTACTGTCTTAATCCGGATTATATGCTCCAAATCATAAATACATATGTTACCCTGCCAGCTATCATTCAAACCCTAATTTCTACCAAATCCGGAATACATATATATTAGCCAGGTTATACCCAAAATTTTCCATCAATATCCTAAATCATAAAACGAGATGGCCCGGATCATAAGCCAATCCGGATTACTTGCGCATACACGGGAACACAAACAGTCAGAAACACTTAAACACAAAACATCCTACACAAACAAGATCAAAATATACATACAAGTACATACAACCATGCCTAATCCAAGAACATCAAGAACAACTACCAAACTCAGAAATGAAAATCACAAACCCAACACATGCAAGGGTATTTACAAACCAATAAGCGAAGACAGAGACATTATAGCCAACAACAATCATTTTTATCCAACAGAACCAAAAGTTTCCCAAAACCCCCAAAACCGAAATATAAACAGTCGGACAAAATGTCAAATTGCAAATCGGAGAGAGAGAATAAAGGTTAAGAGGAAAAACGGGCGAAGGAAATCGAGAAACTTACAAGATGCAGAGAGCAAGAGATGGCTTCAAACGATCGATATGTCGCCGGAGGATCGGTTTGCAGAGGCGTCGGGAAAGGCAAAGAGTGAAGAGGATTTTCGAAAAAGAAGTAAAAGGAAGAAATGAACTGTTAGGAGGCTTTTATAGAAGGCAGTGAAAAGGGCACATAAAAGGACAGCTGGCAGAATCCCATTGGCTGCCAAGAAAATAAAGTACAAAAAGAAAAATACAAAAATGAAGAAAAGACAGGAGTATTAATTGTGACAGCAGGCTACGTCTGTTCCCGAGGTAGAAAAGGGCAACACCTTTTCAAAGCAAAAGGGGGAAAAAATTGAAATCCTTTCATATTCCCGAACGGCCAAAATGTCATACGGTCCGGATTCGTTCATTTCATTGCCTCCCCTCACAATCAGGTTCATCATTAAACCCCGGGTTGCCATCCTTGATAACAATCCGGGTTGGGGGGCAACAATCAAACCAAAAATTTTGACTCACTCTCAACCCCGGGTTGCCATCTTTGATAACAATCCGGGTTGGGGGGCAACAATCAAACCAGAAATTTTGACTCACTCTCAACCCCGGGTTGCCATCTTTGATAACAATCCGGGTTGGGGGGCAACAATCAAACCAGAAATTTTGACTCACTTTCAACCCCGGGTTGCCATCCTTGATAACAATCCGGGTTGGGGGGCAACAATCAAGCCAGAAATTTTCTCTATGTCACCCGAAGCCCCAAAGCTTTGGACTTGAGAGAATAAAGACTCACTCTCAACCCCGGGTTGCCATCTTTGATATCAATCCGGGTTGGGGGGCAACAATCAAGCCAGGAATTTTTTCCACGTTACCTATTCAAGAGCTTCTACTCCCCCATCCAGAAAATCTGCATAAGGGAGTGGGGGGCAAATGATAGGTTATGTATAGCCCGGACCCGTCCTGGACCCCGGATCACTACTAAAGAACCCGGACGCATATCTCAATCATGGTCCACCAACTAGTCTGGATTCATGTTTTGTCATGACTCACCTTCAAGTCCTAGCCCATATCGGAGTCCTGGCTCATCTACGAGTCCGAACTCGTATTGGAATCCGGGTCCATTAATAAGTCCGAACTCATATCGTAGGCCGGACTCACCTACAAAACTCGAGCTCACAGGTTGGGCTTAAGTTCAAAGTTTAATCCATCCCTGGCGACAAAGGCAATAACTCACATAAAGACTACACATTGGTACGTGACGTGGTTAGGTCATGACCGATGGCCACACCTGGTGATGACACGTAAAGATTCCTAATGATTGGGATAATTATTTCCTATTTAAACCACACGCCAGCAGGAGCCTGGCACACGCTGCCACAATCCGTCACCTGGACACGTGCAATCCATCAACATCACCCAGGTGTCCTACCTACCTAGGATTCAACGCTCATGATTGCAGGTACAACCCCTAAACCCTAATCCTGGGCCTATATATAGACGAAGGAGGAAAGGTGCAGGGGTTACATTCTCTTTTACACACCTAACCTATACACACACCCTCCATATTTAGATTTCTCTATATTCCTATCTCCCTTTCCAAAGCCGCTACTTATTCTCACGCCGGAGGCGCCGCCAGGGTCCAAACCCCCCTCCGGTGTTGTTTTGCAGAGTCCCAACCGCAGCGACACCGCTTCCAGGCGTGGGATCGGCCGGGAAGGTCCTAGATCGGGATTCGGAGTTATCATCCATCACTCAACACTTGCTCCAGAAAGTACTAAAGAGTGTGACCCCTGTTGTGATTCTTGAACAGATGATTCTTCAATCATTTGCTGCATCAGCTATTTGTGCAATTGGCCTATTTGCCAGTGGCGAGTGGAAGACTATGGGGAGGGAAATTCATGATTATCGGCTTGGGAAGGCATCGTATGTCATGACTTTGGTGTGGACGGCTGTTTCTTGGCAAGTCTATACTATTGGCTCATTCGGATTGATATTTGAAGTATCATCGCTCTTTACAAATGTGATTGGTACAGTGGCATTACCCATTGTTCCAGTTCTTGCTGTGTTAGTTTTTGATGATCAGCTCAATGGGGTGAAAGTTGTGGCTGTGTTACTACCTATGATAATACAAAATAATACAACAAGAAGATAATACAAAATAATTAAATTAACATATGGACTTTTTTTTTGCTGATAATTGCATAAACAATAACTGTCATATAAATCAAAATCTCATCATACTTTGTTCAAGATAATTTCAAAGTAGGCATTACAATAATGTTAATATCTCATCATATTTTGTTCAAGATAATTTAAAAGGTAAAAAACATCTAAAGAAAAAATTCATTATAACTAGGATCTCTCTCATAAATAAACCTTCGTCCATGTGGTCCGTGTCTGGGCGATCTTCTCAGTGGGAGACCAATTTCCACCCCTTGACCATCAAAATAAGTGTAACACACCTCCATGTCTGTCCCGTAAACTTGAACACCAGTATACACCACATTCACCGAGAGAGCAAAAAATGTTGCCCAATACAAAGCTACCGGCGTCAAGCCAACCATGATGAAAATACTGATTAGAAAGGAAATGATCACGACCATCATAGTGACAACCCTAACAGGAAATTTTTCATAAAGGATTCTCTGTCCATCCCTGGTTTTTACTCTATAATATTTAAAGTCAGCATGATCCGAATCCGATTCAACAAGTATTTTGTAGGCATGGAACATAGCGAAAAAAGACAGGATGAGAATTGATGTCGCGGCTTTCAATTTTGTTGTCGCTTCCCTTTCTCCCGGATACTTCAGTGTAATCATACTGACTAAAAGAGGAAACGCTGAAATGCAGAAAATGAAGAACTCCTTCACTGTCATCTGGACATTAATAACTCTTAATTAAAATGACAAATTAAAAAAATGATAAACACACAAAAAAATGAGCAGAAGAAAAACAAACATACAACAGTGTTTCTGGGGATTTCTACGGGAATAGATGGCTGCACCAACTGTCCCTGTCACAATTAGATAAAATCTATGAAATTCATAAACATAATTATAATAAGAATAAGCCAGTTAGCTAAATCTTCTCCAAGTTAAAAAGTACATTGTTATAAATGTAAAATTGCAATATTACAGAACTTCTATTAGTATATAATTTTAATTTTATTGTAATTGTAATTTTTTTATTTTTTAAGAGTATCATTCTAATTTAGTTTTAATATTAACCGAAGTCACAACGCTGGAGCTACTCTCCTAGACAATGTAAACAATCTTATGCAGCTAATTCTACTCCTTAGTGGCGTGCAAATTCCCAGAACTATGGAGACTCTAGTCGTTCTAACAACTGCACAAGGTGTCAATTATGTGATGAACCCGGTCATACAGCTAAAGTTTGCAGGTCTAAGTCACACAATCACACTGAAGCTAAAGCTAATTTCGTGAGCTCTCTACAGCCACTTACTGCACCATGGATTGTCGACTCGGGTGCTTCGCATCATGTCACTGCTGATGCACACAATTTTTCCGAAGTTAATACCTATGCTGGTCCACAAGAAATTAGCATGGGAGATGCTAAAACTCTATTCCAATTGCTCACACAAGCACAACTACTTTACAACTTCTAATTGCAATTTCCAATTATCTAATGCTTTGTATGCACCTGCATTAAAACGTAATCTTATTTCGGTCTCCAAGTTTGGTAAAAATAATAACCTAACCTCAATTGAATAATTTCCCTGAAAAATTATTTGTTAAGGATCTGGCTACAAAGCACCTCTTGTATGCGGCCTGAATAAAGTAGGACTCTATGAGTGGCCTTCTCCAACACATATCCCTGATCTCGTGAAAAAAAATATGATTACCCAGCCAACCCTCCGTTCATATGTGGCATGGTCAATCAGGTCATCCCAATTCTAGGGCTCTTAAATTAGTTCTTAATACTTTTTCGTTGCCATATTGTTCAACAACAAAATTTGACTTTTGTAATTCTTGTTCAAGCAATAAAAGCTACAGATTATCTTTTTTTCCTACATCACTACAAAGCATTGAGAATATACTTGACAAAAAAAGGTCGGAACCTATGATTCAACGGATCTTCCACTAAATCCTAATTTCTATATGCAAAAACAAAAATATTGGACTATCAGTATGGGAGTAGAAAATTCTGAAAACTGGATCACTCAAACACACACGCATACGCATAAATATGGGGGTCCTTATACTTTCTTTCATCAGAGTTTAATTTTTATGAAGAAGTGCTTAAAGTGATTCCGCTATGGGTTAAGTTTCCTAATCTACCATTGAATTGCTGGAGTAAGGAGTCATTGAGCAGAATTGGTAGCCTGTTAGGTGTTCCAGTTTATGCGGATGAGTGTACTACAAAACAATTAAGGATTTTAATTGAAATGGATGTGACTAATGTTTTACCAGATCATGTTTACATTGAGGATGATTGGGCACCTTCTTATTGTAAGATGTGCCAAATGCCGGGGCATGATTGTGAAGTTCAAAAGAAGGATAAACCGAAAGTTAACCCAAATGTTAGGAAGAGAGAGAGGAAGATCTGGGTGCCAAAAACAGTTCCTAATACAAAGTTCATAATACAACAGAAGTTGAGGCTCAAAATCAGGAGAATATGCATGATGAATCTGTTGTTAATACGGATTGGAGAGTTGCTACAAAGAAAACAAGGGAAAGGAATGATTCATTTAATGTTGCTCCAAGTACACAAAACAAACTTATGAAGTTAGGTGTAGATTGTGAGCATGGTTTCGAGGGTGATGGGATAAATGAATATGGTGAAATTGGAGCGCAAATAGAGGGAAATGAAAGAGGAGATCCAGGTGGGGATTTGCTCTCTTTTACTAAAATATGAATTTGTGTACATGGAATGTGAGGGGATTTGATGATTCCCTCAAGCATAAGGAGTTGAAGCATCTACTTAATAATTATAAAATAAAAGTTATTGTGCTGTGTGAAACTAGAGTTGAAGGGAAAAAAATTTGAATCTATTAGTAAGAAGTTTGGTTGAAATTGAAAGTGGATTGCCAATTATGAATTTAATCCTAGAGGACGTTTGTGGTTAGGTTGGCAATATTGTGATATTGATATTAAAGTTCTGTATAAGCATGAACAGTTCATTCATTGTAAGGTTAAATAACTGAATGGAAACGTGGCGTTTCATTTTTCAGCTGTCTGCTATAGAGACAAAGAGAGACTTATGGATTGTTTAAAATGTATTCAGGGCACAATTGGTTGGTGGGTACCCATGGCTTATTGCAGGTGATTTTAATTCTATGCTTAATATTAGTGATAGAGTTAATGGAGATTCTGTTTCTATGAGAGAAATAAAGATTTCAATCAATTTATTAAAGAAATTGCGATCACTGAAATCAAGAGTATGGGGCATTATTACTCGTGGCATAAAGGTTCTAAAGCAGGACGAATAGCAAGTAGAATTGATAGGGCTTTAGGTAATCAAGCTTGGATGCTAAAATTCAATGATGTTATTGCTGATTATTTAAATCCTGGAACCTCAAATCATTCTCTCATTCTTCTAAGTTGTGTTCCTGGTGATACTGGTGGTGGAAGGCCTTTTAAGTTTTAAGTTATGTTCTAGTAGAACATAGTAAGTTTATGTTGAGTGTTGAAAAGGTTTGGAAGGACAATAATGTGACTGGTACTTCGATGTATAAAGTTTGGAAGAAGATTAAAGTGGTCAAGTTGGAGGTAAAAAAGTTACACAAAGAAGAGTTTGTAAATATCAATGATAAAATAGATCATTATAGGAATGGCTAAGATGACGTTCAAAAGCAACTGCACAGCAATGTTGATGATGGAGAATTAATAGAACAAGAGAGGATTTTAATTGCTAATTTAAAGAAATGGCTTGAGGTAGAAGAATCTGCATTGAGACAGAAGTCAAGGATGCATTGTCTTAAAGTTGGTGACTCAAATCATAAATTTTTCTACTCTTCTGTTAAGGAGAGGTTGAGAATAAATAGAATAACTGCTCTTTACGATGATAATGATGTAAAGTTAGTAGAACCATCTGATATTGAGAAGGAAATTCACAAATTTTATGGCGGACTACTTGGTTCTTGTGCGTCTCAGTTGCCTGCAATACATCTTCCAACCATGAGATCTGGTCCTACACTTAGTCTGGATGACAAAGAGGTTTTATGTAAATCAATTATGTTATGCCATATTTTGGCATAGTCCAAATTTCTTCGTTTAATAATTATTAATTTAGATTAATAATTAATTACTTGACCACTAAGTAATATCCTCTCCCTGAAACGAGGAAAGAATCAATCTCAATCAACGAATAACGGAAAATATCCCCAAACGATATCCTTCAAATCAGGAAGATATCACAACGCCAAGATAATGCAAGATAAAATCGGTAATTTACCACATTAACAAAGTTTATCCCTAAAGTCTCTCAGGGATAAACACAATTGTATAGAACTGCGTGGGCTTGATCCAATATAAATTGGTACGCAGGCATCTTGGCAAAGGGATCCGATATCTGAGACAAATCGAGACACCTCCCAAGTCCAGCCCCCAAACATCCAAAAATCCCAAATTCCCCTATTTTCATAAATCGTTATTCCAGCAACCTCCGATTCGGGTTGTTACGAAATTCCTCCAACAACAATTGGCGCTAGAAGGAGGGGATTAAATTTTCGTTTGTGGAGGACAAACGATCAATACCGGGGGTTATATTGGATCTTCACGGCGTTAGTTGAGGAGCATAACGGTGGAGGCTATGGTTAAAATTGATTTACTAAATTATTAATCCCCACGACGATGATCAAAATAGGAGCCGGCGGTAAAAAAAAAAAGAAAAGAAAAATGATGGCTGTTGATTTGGAGCAGGAAACGCGGCGCAAAAGGATGACTACATCAAGATAGGGGCTGCTGCTAACAGATGGCAACATAAAATAAAATAGAAAAAGGAAAATTACCTTTGGTGGTGTACACGGACCGCGACATCAAGAAGAAGAATGGAAACCAAAGTTTGTTGTATAAATGCTGGGACCCACGTGAAGAGAAAAGAATAATAAACAGGAAGAAAAACAAAAGAGACAAACATGGCAAGGAGTTGAAGACTGGTGCACACGCGGCTGGAAAATCAAGAACAACCCGCAGCTGGCTTAACAAAAAAATAAAGATAAGTTTTATTTTTTCTGTTTCATTTATTTTTATCAATTACATATAATTGTTACGAGAAAATATATGTTTTTAATATTTTTTACAAGAAAAAATATTCAATTATCAAATACTTCGTGCGAGTCATATTTTATTGTATTTGTAAAATAATTGCGAGAATCACGCACATATATTTTAGAAAATATCGTCCGATATTTTTATTTTGGAGAATTGTGAATATTTTACAATATTGAACGAGCTGCATATTTAAAAAAAATAATATTTATGCGAGACGCATAATTTTTGAAGAAAATTCTTACAAAGGACATTATTTTTTTAAGAAAATAAATATAGCGACATTCTTAGATGGCATATTTATTTTATTTTTTGACTGTGTTCAAAATATTTTTCATATATCGTCGCGATAATACATATATGTCAAAAATATTTCAAACTTGTGAACTTAAATTGTCAAGTAGGACAGGTTGGGCAAACTATAAGTCCCGCACTGCTACATGCTTATAGAAAGGAGTCAGCGACCCTCTGGATTGAAGACCCTACTACTCTCAGAGGAGAGTCCAGGGATAAAATTACATTATTGAAGACCCATTGGTAAATGGATATTTCTTGGTAGACACGGGACATTCTTACAATCACGGAAAGAAATGCAGATATGCCGCAATATTGTAGGAAAACGTGTTGGACCATACATGATATAGGCTGAAAGCATGACTTATTAAAGCCTCGGCTCGGGGGCTCGCGGATGAACGAATACAAATCCTTATGTGGACAATGACTTTTGAAAAGCGTGTACGCCAATTCGGGCTATATACAGAACGCCAAGGTCCTAACTTGACAATGAGACCGCAACGGATTTCAAAATAATATTACATATACTCGCACTTTTGAAACCTTGGCAAAAATATATATCCTAATATGGTTCATCGCATGTTATAGTACTTGCATTCACATATGCAAAACGAGCACTGTAGTGCTCTGAAAGTTTTACTAATCTTCTATTTTTAGCTTTGTTTCAGCGACCGAAGAAATTTGGAAGCTCGAAGATTTTTAGTTCTCCACTGCAGCAAGCTACACTGAAGAACTGGGGGCTTGTTGTTATGCCATATTTTGGCATAGTCCAAATTTCTTCGTTTAATAATTATTAATTTAGATTAATAATTAATTACTTGACCACTAAGTAATATCCTCTCCCTGAAACGAGGAAAGAATCAATCTCAATCAACGAATAACGGAAAATATCCCCAAACGATATCCTTCAAATCAGGAAGATATCACAACGCCAAGATAATGCAAGATAAAATCGGTAATTTACCACATTAACAAAGTTTATCCCTAAAGTCTCTCAGGGATAAACACAATTGTATAGAACTGCGTGGGCTTGATCCAATATAAATTGGTACGCAGGCATCTTGGCAAAGGGATCCGATATCTGAGACAAATCGAGACACCTCCCAAGTCCAGCCCCCAAACATCCAAAAATCCCAAATTCCCCTATTTTCATAAATCGTTATTCCAGCAACCTCCGATTCGGGTTGTTACGAAATTCCTCCAACAACAAATTACAATTGCAGAAATTGATCAAGCAATTGCAGGGATAAGTAACGATAAAGCTCCCGGATTAGATGGCATGAATGCAATTTTCTTTAAAAAGAGTTGGGGTATTATTAATGAAGATTTTTATGCTGCAATACTGGAGTTCTTTAGCACCAAGAAGCTTTTAAAATAGGTAAATTGTACAGCTGTTACTTTAATTCCTAAAGTTAATAATCCTACAAAAGTTAAGGATTTTAGACCAATAGCATGTTGTAATGTTATCTATAAAATTGTGTCTAAAATCTTAACTAAAAGAATGCAAAGTGTGATTGGTGGTGTTGTTAGTGAATGCCAATCTGGTTTTATCCCAGGGAGGTTGATTTCTGATAATATTATTTTAGCAAGTGAGCTAATAAAAGGTTATGGAAGAGCTCATGTTTCTTGTTAACGGAGGAATTTGGTATTAACAAAGTTCGAGGTTTATCGCCGGAATCAAGATCTACCACGGTGGTCCTTGAGTGTGAGTGATGAATTCGTCGGGGTGGTTGTGTTTAATTGGTGGCTGAGATTGCTTAGGGTTTACGTTGGCTGCCTCTGAGCTCTCAACTTTCGACCCCTTACAATGTGCCTACGTACCCCTTTATATAGGGGATCAAGCCAACGTAGTTCTTGGGGAGGAAGTTTCCTCCATGGGCTTGGTCTCTAATCTTCGAAGCCCAGTCGAAGTCTTCCACCGCCTTTCATACTTAGACGTAGGACTCTTCCACCGCTTTCCATACTTAGAATTTATCTCACTTTAGGAATGTGTAACGATAAAGCCTAGTCACAAAGGCCCAAGGCTCGTCTATGACGTTCATGGATAAGGAAACTTCCCCCGTCGAGGACTAGTCCTATCCATTACCAACTATTTCCTTAATTCATAGACGCAGGTATAACCATGACTTACCTTAAATGCTAGACGCATCATTGTCCCCCGAATGAGAAGCACCCACCAGATAGCAGGACAAGTGATCCCAAGTGTTTGGGTGCAAAATGCAGGATTACTCCAAAGTTCCCCAATGAAGACGCGCCCATTGAGTACCGGAACAGAGCTCCCAAAGCACACATCAAGGTTCACCCCACATCCCCAATGAGGACGCACCCATTGAATATAGGAGGAGGCCTTCAATCGTCAGGCAAATCCCTAGAGGCCTTCAACCACGGACATCCCTCCCTTAGGGCACATCCTAAGGGAGAATTCTTCAATATCTTACCAGTATCAAACCAAGGATATCACCTTTAAAATCAAGAGGGCGCGCCCTCAAAAGGTGGACATCCTCAAGAGAGCGTGCCCTTACCCCTACGAAGGCAAGCCCTACGTCTTCCTCATGCCATACCATGTCAATATAGTTGTTGTCCTTTGTCAAGCCACCCATTTATGTCAAGTTGACTGTTATCACCATGAGGGCACGCCCTCAAGGGGTGGATGGCCTAAAGGGCGCGCCCTTACTCCTATGAGGGTAAGCCCTAATTACATCTTGGATATCCCAATTGAATCCTACTTAACCCGAATCTAACCTAAAAACCCGACATCAAATTTTGGCTATAACAACTACCCCCCAATTCAGTGTGAAGTTAGAAACAAAACATTGAATTTACTTGAGCTTTTCTCCAAAATTTTCTAAACCTTTATCGAATAGGACGCGTTCTTCCTTTGCCATAATATCACACGTGCCTGTCAGCTATCTTACACGAGGCGAGCCTTCGTCTATAAATACCTAAAAATCACTTTCCCCCTTTTCAGTTTACTCTTTTTTCTGCAAAAAAATCCTAATCGCCGCAGTTCGTTACTTCGAGCAAAATCCGGTCAAATCTTCGATTTTTCGTCGTTTTTCTCTCAGATTTCACTCAGCAACTCAAAATGTACGTTTTTATGCCTTCATTTCGTGTTTTTACCGTGTATTTTGTCCAAATCGATGATATGATATCTATGTTTGATCTTTTGTTGCTATTATTTTGATTTCAAATTATGTTTCTACAGCTTTAGCAATAGACGCCATATTAGGGCGCGTCCTATACCTATGACACGCCCTTTACTTATCAAGGCTTGTGATGAACTTACCGAGTCCTAATAGTTCGCTACACATAGATCTTCTTTAGGACGCGCCTTTTATTGGCTGAACACTCGCCTTGATTCATGCCTTCAAATTCCTTTAAAAATGTTAACCTAATAACTTAGGACGCGTTTCAAAACGTAAATTTGTGTTATACCTCCTTGAAATCTTCACAAACACACCAAAGACAATCTTGACTGGATTCTTCAAAAGTTATTCGTATTTTTCTTTCAGGACGCGTCCTTACCATTTTTCTTTCTCTTTTCAGCTCGAGGGTAAGGGCGCGTCTTCTCCTTTTCATCCATTCAAAGACTTCAACAGACGTATTGGAATCTATTCTTCTCCACCTCTATCCTTTCCAGAACAAAGCTCATCATCAATTCTCTCTTTCCATACTCAGGCCATAGAACATCTTCAAGGAGTTTCTCATTTCAAAGGTAATACTGAAATAATGTCTTCAGCCACCAAATCCAGCTCGTCTCTTCCTCACGTCGACGATGTCAACCTTGAAGTAACCAGTCAACAAAGTAGGGCGCGCCTTCAGGAGTTTAAACCAGTTATAGATGAAGAAGATATCATAGAGGATGTAGAAGCCAGTATTTCTCGAAAGAGAAAGGGAAAGAAAATACAGTCTTCAGAATCTGAAGGCGCGTCCAACTCTAACAATAAAGAATCCGATCCAGAGGACGCGTCCTCGGATAGTTCCTATCCATATATCGATGAAAATGATCGCCGACCTCCTCCAGATGCGTCTCCCAACCCATACATTCATCCTGAAGTTACCCAAGAATAAATAGATATTGATTGGGGTAAATACGAGGATACACTTACTGAAACCGATTAAAGACGTTTGAGAAAACAAAACAATAGATTGTTTTGTGTGGGAATGTCTTCGACAGTATCTGTAGATGAGATCACATAAAGCATGATGTATTACGGAATGGAGGGACAATGGGCGCGTCCTCCATCACTCATGAGGCCTCATATCTTCAACTGGCCTGGGTTTACAATTCATCGGATGGTAACCTCGCCTAAGTTACTATCATTAGGTGTGGGCGCGCCCCTTCATCCCTTCCTTAGAAACATGTTGGAATGGTATGATGTTGCTCCAATGCAATTGTCTCCCAATTCTTTCAAGTTAGCACTTGAACTCTTCATTCTCTATCATGATGAAAACTCAGCCCAGCCAACCATGGAAGAATTCAGCTACTTTTTTGCTATAAGAAAAAGCCACAAAGGATATTTATTCTTAACCGCACAACACAAACACAACAAGATGGGATTCTCTAGTGGAAAGGTGAGCCACGAGAAGAATTGGAAGCAGCCCTTCTTCTATCTTTGAAATGTAGAAAGAATAAGAGTGGTCTTCAACTGTAACTATAGTAAGGACGCGCCTTCTTCATTTATTTTTTATTTGGGGCGTGACCTTTAAGGTCCTGTTCCCTTTTACTTATTCGCTTTCTTAACACTTTTCGTTTTTTAGACAATAGGAATACAAAAGAGCTTTTTGGCGAAGCCAAGAAAAGAGTTGACAAAATCACATCTCTACCTCCCTCAAGGTTCAACCTAAAGATTTTGGTTACCGAAGATAACCTCAGGAGGGTTGGAATTCTTAGAAAAAAAGTGGGAACCATTATTCCCTTTCAACGTTCTAGAAAGGGAGTTCCCATTAAGGGATCGAAAGATTGTGACTCTGATGAAGAAGATGAAGGGGACGAAGCTGAAGAGGGCGTCCACGTTACCGAAGACGCGCCCTCTAGGTCGGGTAACATGATTAACCTTGTATTTGCTTATGTATTCTTCACTTTCCTTGCATATTATTTGTTTGTAACTATAATCATATTCTTTTCAAAGTTGAGGGCGCGCCCTAATACCTTTGTGTTGTATTTTCAGGTATGGACGATCTTCCAGGAGGCTGGGGTCTAGAATTGGGAGTTACCCCTGCAGTAAAGGCTGGAAAGATTACAAGGGCGCGTCCTCACAAGAAGGACAAAAAGAAAATCCAAACTGAGGAAAAAAAACCTCAAGAAGTAATTGACTTAGAGAAGAACAATGACAAGAAGAGGAAAGAAATTTCTAATGATGTTGCTTCCTTAGAGGTCCTCTAAGGAAATTAAATCTTCTTCATTTTCCTTGGTATCAGCTACTCTAAGTCCATTAGCCGTCCCATATGTCTCCGACGAGGACATAGTGAAATGGAGAAACAGAAATGCTCTCACAAAAAATGAGGCTATCATCAAAGCCTCCTCTGAAATTCTTGTTTCTGCACTTCATAGGCAATCATCTCTACAAAAAGATGGGACGCGCCTTAAATCTTCTTCATTTTCCTTGGTATCAGCTACTCTAAGTCCATTAGCCGTCCCATATGTCTCCGACGAGGACATAGTGAAATGGAGAAACAGAGATGCTCTCACAGAAAATGAGGCTATCATCAAAGCCTCCTCTGAAATTCTTGTTTCTGCTCTTCATAGGCAATCATCTCTACAAAAAGATGGGGCGCGCCTTGAAGCCCTGGAGAAAGAGAAATATATTTTGTCCAAAAAAGTAGAAGACCGTGACAAGGTCATCTCCAAATTAAAGGACAGTCTCCAGCAACCTTTGATAAGTGGCCCCTGCATTGATGAGACCAAAGGGCATACCAACATAACAATACAATCCTCTGTTTGTGATAAATGAAGTATGTTCCTGGTCACTAATCTTAAGGAGGAAGTTTCCTCCATAGGCTTGGTCTCTAATCTTCGAAGCCCAGTCGAAGTCTTCCACCGCCTTCCATACTTAGACGTAGGACTCTTCCACCGCTTTCCATACTTAGAATTTATCTCACTTTAGGAATGTCTAACGATAAAGCCTAGTCACAAAGGCCCAAGGCTCGTCTGTGACGTCAGGACTTCGTGGATAAGGAAACTTCCCTCGTCGAGGACTAGTCCTATCCATTACCAACTATTTCCTTAATTCATAGACGTAGATATAGCCATTACTTACCTTAAATGCTAGACACGTCCTTGTCCCCCGAATGAAAAGCACCCACCAGATAGCAGGACAAGTGATCCCAAGTGTCTGGGTGCAAAGTGCAGGATTACTCCAAAGTTCCCCCAATGAGGACGCGTCCATTGAGTACAGGAACAGAGCTCCCAAAGCACACACCAAGGTTCACCCCACATCCCCAATGAGGACGCGCCCATTGAATATAGGAGAAGGCCTTCAATCATCAGGCAAACCCCTGGAGGCCTTCAACCACAGACATCTCTCCCTTAGGGCACATCCTAAGAGAGAATTCTTCAATATCTTACCAGTATCAAACCAAGGAGATCACCTTTCAAATCAAGAGGGCGCGCCCTCAAGGGTGGACATCCTCAAGAGAGCGTGCCCTTACCCCTACGAAGGCAAGCCCTACGTCTTCCTCATGCCATGTCACCCATTTTTGTCAAGTTGTCTGTTATCACCATGAGGGCGCGCCCTCAAGGGGTGGACGGCCTAAAGGGAGCGCCCTTACTCCTATGAGGGTAAGCCCTAATTACATCTTGGATATCCCAATTGAATCTTACTTGACCCGAATCTAACCTAAAAACCCGACATCAAATTTTGGCTATAACATTTCTCCTAGGTGTATGATAAAAGTGGATCTTAAAAAGGCCTTTGATTATATTGAATGGTCCTTTTTAAGAGATGCTATGTCTGAACTTGGGTTTCTTGATCTTTTTGTGGAATGGGTGTTTGCTTGTGTCACTTCTGTAAGTTACAGTGTGCTTATTAATGGAAAACCTAGTACTCCGTTTGCTGCTAAGAAAGGACTCAAGCAAGGAGACTCGACGTCTCCTTATATGTTTGAAATTGGCATGGAATATCTTTCAAGATGTTTATGTCAATTGAAAAAAGATCCCGACTTTAATTTTCATCCAAGGTGTGAAAAGTTGGATATTACTCATTTGATGTTTGCGGATGATCTTATGTTTGCTAGAGCTGATGATATTTCTGTGTCTGTGATATCTAGAGCATTTATGAGGTTCTCTCGAGCTTCTAGGCTTGAAGCTAATTTAGACAAAAGTAGTGTTTTTATTGGGGGAGTTAATTCTGATGTTAAAGAGAGGTTAAAAGGAATTCTTAAGATGCCTTTGGGTGATTTTCCATTTCGATATTTAGGTGCTCCGTTGTCAACAAAAAAACTTAGTTATGTGCAATGCAAGCCTCTAATTGATAAAGTTTTGCATTGAGTTAAGTCTTAGGAATATAGAATTCTTTCGTATGCAGGGAGATTGTAGCTTGTTAAAACAGTTCTTCTGAGTTTGCAAACATACTGGTGTGAGATCTTTGTTTTACCAAAAAAAAAAAGTTATCAAAGAGTTTGTAGAGTTTACCTTTGGACTAATCATTCTAAAAAGGCTCTTGTTTCATTGAAAATTCTATGTATGCCTAAGGTTGCTGGTGGCTGGAATATAAAAGATATGGAAATTTGGAATAAAACAGCAATTATAAAATTACTATGGGATTTTTCACATAAAAAAGATGGGTTATTAACATTTCAACCCTCAAAATTTTCAAGAAAATACACATCAGCCTTTAAAGTAAAAAAAAAAGTACTTTCATACCCTTGAAGTTTGACAATTGTACATCCGGACCCTTGAAATTATCTTTCAAATATTTTTGTTCCTATTTTACCCCCAACTTTGTTTTATGCGATTAAGATCTTAATTCAATGTTGTTTTTTCTCTACTTGAAACTGTAATGAGATATCAGTGTCTAGGATCCCTCTAGTGTACGACTTCGAAATGGTTACATTAGTTGCAAGTGCAGAACGAGCTTTGAAAATATCTCATTAACTTCTGATTGTTGCTAGCGGTGCTCCAAGATATTCTTTTCTAGTTACCGATCCATATCCCATCCATAACTACTTTTCTATATTTACTATTTAATATTCATCCAAAAGATCAACATATTCATTCAAAAGATCAGAAAATTGAATGTTGGGAGAATTATGAAAACAATTCAATATAAAGGTCAAGATGTACAAGTGCGCCATATTTTGAGGGTTGATGAGTGCTTTTATGCAAACTTTGAGGGTCAAAGTTGATATTATGAGGGTAAAATTGGAAGAAAAAAATGAAAAAATATGAAAAAGGATCAGGATGTACAAATGCCAAACATTAAGGGTGTGAAAATACGTTTTTTATTTTATTTTGAGAGCTAATGTATATTTTTGAGGAAACTTTGTGGGTCAAAATGTTAATAACCCGAAAAAGATAAGTTGTGGGTGCGATGGGTAGATAGTTATTATCTAAAGAGGAGGAATTTAAGTACCTACCAGTGCCCCACAAATATGTCCTGGTGTTGAAAAAAATATTGCAATGTGTTAGTGATATTGAGACAATTGGGGGATGGAGTGCTATTGAACAAGTTGGAATTTACTCTATTAAAAAAATGTACCAGAAGCTCATAGGTGATTTTGCTAAGGTAACATGGTGCAGAGTCATTTGTAACAACAAGGCTACTCCAAGAAGTCTGTTTGTTACGTGGATTGCTATTCACAGAAGACTTCCGACTTTGGATAGGTTGATTGTGTGGAAAGTACAAGCATCTCATCAATGCTTATTTTGTGATGAGCATGAATCTATTGAACATTTAATTTTCAAGTGTAAATTATTATGTGTTAATATGGCAGAAGTTGCTTCAGGTGCTGGGGTTTGTTAGGAGAACTTATGAATTTAGTATAGCATTACAAATGGCTGTTAAATTTAGCAAGAAAATATGTGACAAATACAAACTATATATAATTTGTTTTGTTGAGGTTGTGTATCATATTTGGCTTCAAAGAAATGAGAAGGTGTTTAACAAAAAATGCAGAGATGAAACAGCTGTGATTAAAGAGATTTTGATCAAGGTTGCTTGTAGGACTATTGAGAAACCGAGAATGATGTTGAAATTGTAAGCTAGTCACAAAGGTTGTGATTTGTAGTAGGTTTGATTGGTGAGGTTAGGTCTATAAGCACTGTTTTAAGTTTCTTTGTGGTTTCATGTATGTTTAGTTAGAGATGTTTGCTTTCTGTGGTCTAGGTTATCATGTAATATCTTTTGGTTTTAATAAAACTTTTATTAATTGCCAAAAAGAAATAACACATCCATATAAATGATGACATAGAAAAGATCAACACAAAACTAGTTACGTAAATGAAATGAATTTGATAAAAATAATCAAATACACAAAACTGAAATCGGGCTCCCAATAACATCTTCATAATTTATCACACACATATGTAATCCAAGAAAGAAAGACAACTTGAAAAACAAATCTGAAACAGTCAAACCCACACACAACAAAAGCAATGAACATACTATTTAAAAACACCTCCTACAATAATAAAAACACAATAATCACAACTGAGTCTCTCAATATGACATTCATATACACAAGCAAAAATCAAGAAACGGAAAATATCAAACTTGCTCCCGGTGCGCCCGCTCCAGGGCCTGCAACGCCTGTTGCAGGTCCCGCATCGCCTGTTGCAGTTGTAGTTGCAGGCCGTGCACCGCCTGATCATGCACCAACTGCTGCAGTACACAAATATAAATATGCAATAGTTAAGTAAATAAAAATAAAATACATAAAACTGAAATCCGGGCTCCCAATAACATCTTCATCTTCATAATTTATAACACACACATACGTAATCCAAGAAAGAAAGACAACCGGAAAAACAAATCTGAAACACTCAAACCGACACACAACAAAAGCAATGAACATGCTATTTAAAAACACCACCTACAATAATAAAAACACAATAATGACAATTGAGTCTCTCAATATGACATTCATATACACAAGCAAAAATCAAGAAACAGAAAATATCAAACCTGCTCCCAGCGCGCCCACTCCAGGGCCTGCAACGCCTGTTGCAGGTCCCGCATCGCCTGTTGCAGTTGTAGTTGCAGTTGCAGGCCGTGCACCGCCTGATCATGCACCAACTGCTGCAGTACATAAATATAAATATGCAATAGTTAGGTAAATAAAAATCAAATACACAAAACTGAAATCCGGGCTCCCAATAACATCTTCATCTTCATAATTTATAACACACACATACGTAATCCAAGAAAGAAAGACAACTGCAAAAACAAATCTGAAACACTCAAACCGACACACAACAAAAGCAATGAACATACTATTTAAAAACACCACTTACAATAATAAAAACACAATAATGACAACTGAGCCTCTCAATATGACATTCATATACACAAGCAAAAATCAAGAAACAGAAAATATCAAACCTGCTCCCGGTGCGCCCGCTCCAGGGCCTGCAACGCCTGTTGCAGGTCCCGCTTCGCCTGTTGCAGTTGCATCGCCTGATCATGCACCAACTGCTGCACCAGCGCCCTCTGGTGTTAATACACACATATAAATATGCAATAGTTAGGTAAATAAAAATCAAACACAAAAAACTGAAATCGGGGCATCGAGGCTCCCAATAACATCTTCATAATTTGTCACACACAGATACATAATCCAAGAAAGAAACACAACTGGAAAAACAAATCTGAAACACTCAAACCCACACACAACAAAAGCAATGAACATACTATTTAAAAACACCACCCACAATAATAAAAACACAATAATGACAACTGGGTCTCTCAATATGACATTGATATACACAAGCAAAAATCAAGAAACGAAAAATATCAAACCTGCTCCTGCAGGGCCTGCTGTAGGGCCTGCAACGCCTGATCCTGCAATTAACAATTAGCAATTACAGAGAATTGATAAATAAACTTCTACTTTTACTATTTAAACTCTAACTTACATTTTTAGATATTTTAATTACACAAGTTCCATGATTTCTCAATAGGAAGGTTACTTGCTTTTATTTTTAACATGAGTAATTATGTAATTAACATGTTCATTAGAGCTTATCTAATAACACTATCCACAATAATAAAAACACAATAATGACAACTGGGTCTTTCAATATGACATTCATATTCACAGGCAAAAATCAAGAAACAAAAAATATCAAACCTGCTCCTGGTGCTGCAGGGCCTGCTCCTGCATCGCCTCCTGGTGCTGCTGCAGGGCCTGCACCTCCTGCTCGAAGGACAACTCGAAGGCCTGCTCGAAGGCCAGCTGTAGGACGAGGTCCTGCACCGCCTCCTGGTGCCGCAGGGCCTGCACCTCCTGCTCGAAGACCGGCTGTGGGACGAGGTCCTGCTCCAAGTCATGATGCTGCACCGCCTGCTGTACGAGTAAGATTTGAATCCGGGATCGGACAAGAAGAGATAAGTTTTTAACTATTTGAGCTATCTTATATATCGCACTCGTTACTCATGTTAAATAAATAAGATTACAAACTACAAGATTTGTAAAATTACACCAACAAGAATCAACTATTTGTAGATTACATTACATAGACTCCTTATAGAGTTATTTGACAAAAGAATCAATCAACTTCATCTTTTTCTACCATATAACATCTAAACTTTATTTTTCACATAATAACCCCAACAAACTTTTTAGAATTAGGAATATTAACTAACTCTAGCTATTAACTGCTTACATAGACTACTCTTAGTTGACTAAACTCCAATGTGGCAAACATTACATAGACTCCTTATAGAGTAATTTCCCTTCCAACCTACTATCTACATGACTTTCTTAGTATGTGAAAGACACACCCAAAAATCAAGAAGTAAAAAGCATGGTTAAGGTGGATTTTGAAAAGTTTATTGAGTCTATTATTACTAAGATATATTGAGTCTATTTTTCGAAAAGCATGGTTAAGGTGTAGTTTCAACCATATTAACATTGTATACTATCTACATGACTTTCTTAGTATGTGAAAGACACACAAAAATCCAGAATTATAAAAAAAAAACTGTTGCACTGGGGGAGCTTGCCCTTGGCGGTCCCTGCGGCAAATCAGCAACATGTTTTTTTTCTCTTGGATCATAGGGTGCAGAAATGTTTTTTTGATTCTGCTTAATTAGTGAAGATGTGCAGGGCATTATTTGAATGATTAGACTTAGAAGCTTAATTCGTTGGGAGGATTATGAAAGAGAGTTTAGACTTTATAAACATCCTCTTTGTTTTTTTGATGCTGCACTATCTACATGTATATACTATTAGTGATTTGCGTTGGGAAGTGTATAAACTTAGAAGCTTTTTAGTGCAGGGCATTATTTGAATGATTAGACTTTGGTTCTGGTGGGAGGATTATGAAATAGAGTTTAGTACATAAATTCATTTGAATGTGTTCATAATAATTGAATAAAGTCTTTTATTCCAGGTGATTCTGTGCATTTGTATCATTTCATTTTTTTTTCTAAATTTACTTCCATTGTTTTTTTCTAATTAATATTACTATTTTGATTACTTATTAGAAAATTTAAATACATTAATGGTCATAACTTAAGAAAAAGCACATGTGAATTATTTCATTTTGATTTTTACACAGTTAGACATTAATATTAACTAAGTAACCGCTTATAATTGTCTTAGATCAGAAAAAGAATTTAGTACATCGTAACCTAAGAATACTATATATGGCTAAAGTTATCAGTTAAGTAAGCTTATTACAATAATACAAGTGACTAAATTCTTCGGGTTGGTTCCTTTCTTATGCCCTCCTCTCTCAACATCACAGAACAAAGAGGATAGGGATATGTAGAAAGTGACAATACTTTTGTTCTGGAAATGAGTAGGTCATGGAAGGATTTTTATAAGTTAAAGATACTTTGAGCATCTTCAATTCATCACACTATTTAATTTAATTTTTATATTAAAATTAGGGAAAATAAATTCTTTCGTCCTTAAACTATATGCCGTTTTTGGTTTAGGTCCTTGAACTATACGGAAAAATATTACGGTACCTAAACTTTCAAATTTTCTGATTCTCGTCCTTCCGTCCAAAAATGATGACGTGGCAATTACGTGAAAATCGAAAATTCTTGGAATGGAGTGAAATTTTGGCATGTTAATCTACGAATGATTACAAGAACATCGGCAGTGAAAGTTTTCGATTTCGAGTTCAGTAACATATGGAAATCTGCAGATTTTAGTCAAAAAAATTCGTGTTCTTGAAATTAAAGTGCAGATTTCTATACGTTAGTGAACTCGAAATTGAAAATTTTCACCACTCGCAATATTGGGAACCATTTTATGACGAGATTCTCTTCTCGATTAAATACTACAATCTTTTATGTGGAATACACAATGCAGCGTATGTTAGAATATGATAGTTACAATATTGCGCCTCACTCCATATATTCACGATTGTCTCATTTATCGACACTGTCTCCTAAAATCAACTTAAGAAACTTGTAAATGGGATCAGAATGTGTATTACTGTAATTAGCAATTACAGAGAATTGGTAAATAAACTTCTACTTTTACTATTTAAACTCTAACTTACATTTTTAGATATTTTAATTACACAAGTTCCATGATTTCTCAATAGGAAGGTTACTTGCTTTTATTTTTAACATGAGTAATTATGTAATTAACATGTTCATTAGAGCTTATCTAATAACACTATCCACAATAATAAAAACACAATAATGATAACTGGGTCTTTTAATATGACATTCATATTCACAGGCAAAAATCAAGAAACAAAAAATATCAAACCTGCTCCTGGTGCTGCAGGGCCTGCTCCTGCATCGCCTCCTGGTGCTACAGGGCCTGCACCGCCTCCTGGTGCTACAGGGACTGCACCTCCTGCTCGAAGGACAACTCGAAGGCCTGCTCGAAGGCCAGCTATAGGACGAGGTCCTGCACCGCCTCCTGGTGCTGCAGGGCCTGCACCTCCTGCTCGAAGACCGGCTCGAAGGCCAGCTGTGGGACGAGGTCCTGCTCCAAGTCATGATGCTGCAACGCCTGCTGTACGAGTAAGATTTGAATCCGGGATCGGACAAGAAGAGATAAGTTTTTAACTATTTGAGCTATCTTATATATCGCACTCGTTACTCATGTTAAATAAATAAGATTACAAACTACAAGATTTGTAAAATTACACCAACAAGAATCAACTATTTGTAGATTACATTACATAGACTCCTTATAGAGTTATTTGCCAAAAGAATCAATCAACTTCATGTTTTTATACCATATAACATCTAAACTTTATTTTTCACATAATAACCCCAACAAACTTTTTAGAATTAGGAATATTAACTAACTCTAGCTATTAACTGCTTACATAGACTACTCTTAGTTGACTAAACTCCAATGTGGCAAACATTACATAGACTCCTTATAGAGTTATTTCCCTTCCAACCTACTATCTACATGACTTTCTTAGTATGTGAAAGACACACCAAAAAATCAAGAAGTAAAAAGCATGGTTAAGGTGGATTTTGAAAAGTTTACTGAGTCTATTATTACTAAGATATATTGAGTCTATTTTTTGAAAAGCATGGTTAAGGTGTAGTTTCAACCATATTAACATTGTATACTATCTACATGACTTTCTTAGTATGTGAAAGACACACAAAAATCAAGAATTATAAAAAAAACCTGCTGCAGTGGGGGAGCTTGCCCCTGGCGGTCCCTGCGGCAAATCAGCAACATGTTTTTTTTTTCTTGGATCGTAGGGTGCAGAAATGTTTAATTGATTCTGCTTAATTAGTGAAGATGTGCAGGGAATTATTTGAATGATTAGACTTAGAAGCTTAATTCGGTGGGAGGATTATGAAAGAGAGTTTAGACTTTATAAACATCCTCTTTGTTTTTTTGATGCTGCACTATCTACATGTATATACTATTAGTGATTTGCGTTGGGAAGTGTATAAACTTAGAAGCTTTTTAGTGCAGGGCATTATTTGAATGATTAGACTTTGGTTCTGGTGGGAGGATTATGAAAGAGAGTTTAGTACATAAATTCATTTGAATGTGTTCATAATAATTGAATAAAGTCTTTTATTCCAGGTGATTCTGTGCATTTGTATCATTTCATTTTTTTCTAAATTTACTTCCATTGTTTTTTTTCTAATTAATATTACTATTTTGATTACCTATTAGCAAATTTAAATACATTAATGGTCATAACTTAAGAAAAAGCACATGTGAATTATTTCATTTTGATTTTTACACAGTTAGACATTAAGATTAACGTAAGTAACCGCTTATAATTGTCTAAGATCAGAAAAAGAATTTAGTACATCGTAACCTAAGAATACTATATATGGCTAAAGTTATCAGTTAAGTAAGCTTATTACAATAATATAAGTGACTAAATTCTTCGGGTTGGTTACTTTCTTATGCCCTTCTCTCTCAACATCACAGAACAAAGAGGATAGGGATATGTAGAGAGTGACAATACTTTTGTTCCGGAAATGAGTAGGTCATGGAAGGATTTTTATAAGTTAAAGATACTTAGAGCATCTTCAATTCATCACACTATTTAATTTAATTTTTATATTAAAATTATGTAAAACTTATGTTATTTTTGAATCTGACTCCATTTTATTTATACTAAATTTTTCATCATTTTTGCATTATATTATTTTAGCGGAAGCATATGTGGTGGTGTTAGACTACTCTAAAGTCTAGATTAACCATCATATGTCTGGCCATGATTTTTCTCTCTGGCCATGATTAAGCATATATGTGTTAATACACACATATAAATATGCAATAGTTAGGTAAATAAAAATCAAACACACAAAACTGAAATCGGGGCATCGAGGCTCCCAATAACTTCTTCATAATTTGTCACACACAGATACATAATCCAAGAAAAAAACACAACTGGAAAAACAAATCTGAAACACTCAAACCCACACACAACAAAAACAATGAACATACTATTTAAAAACACCACCCACAATAATAAAAACACAATAATGACAACTGAGTCTCTCAATATGACATTGATATACACAAGCAAAAATCAAGAAACGAAAAATATAACTAATCCATAATACATACTCGCATATTCCAAGTTTATACATGTCAACAGACTCAACACATACAAGTACTTACATAAATCTACATCAAAAATTCAGATCCAGCATTCTTAAACATACCAAATCAATCAAACTACACAAATACATATCATACTAACTGAATACCTCCTTAGGCGGCGGAGATGAAGATGAAGATGCCATTAACGCCGGCGGAGATGAAGATGACATTATTTGAACCAGTGTGTAGCCGCGGAGATGAAGATGAAGATGCCATTAACGCCGGCGGAGATGAAGATGACATTATTTGAACCAGTGTGTGTAGTGTGTGTGGTATGAAATGAGAAAAGAGGAATGTATGTATTATTTATTTATTAACACATTTCGTCCGTTGTTTTTCAATTTTTTTGTTCAAGATGATCAAACTTGAAATTTAAATTTTCTTGCTCGAATTTTTTATGAACACCAGTAAAGTAGGGTGCATGCATTTCTTACAAATGTTTTTTGTTTCTTTTATTTTAGTGGGAGAGTTTTTTTGTAAATATATAGACAGTAGACACACAAGAGAGGATAACTAAGTCAGACAAATGATGAAAAGATTTGCTGATTTGCGTTGGGAAGTGTTTTATCTTTTGAAATATTTGGATGAACTCTACAGACATATAGTACATATAAACTGCTTTTCAGTCCTTGACCATGCCCGCTGTTAGAGCAAGGTCAATGCACAAGTTCGGTTCCAGTTTTCTTGGGTCTCACAAAAGTGCCAAATAAGTGAAAACGGGGCTTCATACAGACTTGGTTGATATGCTCACACCTCCGGTGCATGCACCGCCATTCATGAAAAAATAAAATATTAAGGAAAAGACACACAACATCAGGAAAATAGTATGAGAAGGAGGCCCTACGTTGTCATCACTCAGGCCCTATTACTTCTTCTATCACATCAAAAGAGAAAAATTTGAAAATAATAAAATGTATCTTTCATTTTTATTTTTACACAGTTCTAAACAAAATCAGAAGTGGTAGCCACCTTCGTTTCTAAGGTTGCCATTTACAATACACTAAACGTTTAGTGAAAGATAATCAAATAACGTTTCTTTCTTTTTTCGATAATTCAAACGCCGTCGTTTTTTCTCCTAAACTGTATGCCTACAAGATGGAGTGGAAAACAGTAAACAAACTTCACTTGGAGAACAGTGGGATAGGGTCATAGGGCTAGGGATAGGGTCATAGGGCTAGGGATAGGGTCAGTATCACGTCAGTTTTGTATGCTTGATTGTACATAGAGGCGACTCCATTCACACACCTGACACAACACTATCGCAATAGAAGGACGACTTGAGGCACACAACATCCTTTTTCTATTTAAAATCCAAGTTGTGTTTTTGGTGGAAAATTGAATTTTGTGAATAGCCGTAGTCAAAGTTAATTATCAGGGTAGTATTATAGAAATTTGGAATGACAATTCAAGTGATTAACTGGTCAGGTGTAATAAGATAAAAGAATTATTCTGACTCAAAATAAAAAAATAATTGTTTCATTCTTATGCACGGGGTAGATATAATATTTCATTTTTTTTATTTTTTTGACAAAAACAGCTTGCACACAACAATGTCTCCTTAATATTTTGGTTGGAAATTTAATCAGGCAAAACGGTCGAACAGCATGAGAATAACACTACAAAGAAATATCAATAACGCATCTTTCATAAACTCGTTAGGAAGACAAATTATTAACGCATCTTTCAGAAACTTGTTATTTTATTAATTTCTTAATTAGGAAGACAAATTATTAATAAATTATCCGAGGTCATATTTATTTATAAGTCAAAAATAATATATTATTTATAATCAATAAAAACTAAAAAAATCGAAATAATTCACAAATTAAAATAAATTTGGACAATTAATTCTTGTTCTCTTTGTAAGAAAACATAAGTTTGATAGACTAAAAATCCATTGACAAGAAGGCAGAGCCTCGAATCGATCGTCTTGCAAGGACTATCTTTTAACCAGTATATCCATCGATTACAAGGCAAAAAAGTGATGTGATGTTCATGTCCATGTCGTGGGTCACATAAAATCAGAAGTTCTTGCCACCGTCGTTTCTAAGGTTGTCATTTACAGTACACTGAACGTTTAGTCAAATACTATACTCAAACAACGTTTTTTTGTTTTTTCGATAATTCAAACGTCGTCGTTTTTTTCTCCTGAACAGTACTGTTGTAAAACTATCCAACCTTGAGTGGAAAACAGTAAACAAACTTCACTCGGATATCCGGTGGGGATCATGGACCCCAATATTCAAATGAATATTAGTAGTAGGTAGTATACTGTTTAGAGGCATGTCATTAGCATGATAACTCAGCAGTTCTAAAGTAAACAATGACAAAATGTTGAACGACAAAGATTCCGCCGGAAGCTTCATTGGTGGTGTACATATATGGATTGGTTTTGTATCAGATGATCTAAATTATTACTATTAGTAGTACTATAATTGGAGTATAGCTAAGAGCCTAAGACTAATTCTTGCATGGGAAAACAGCAAAAACACAGCAGGTGGGAACAACAGGGCTACGGTTATGGCTATGTGTATGTGTGTTGGTACTGTCAGTATCACATTCTAATTGTAAGTAGTACAACTGTAGAAGTGGCAGAGAGATGTAATATTGAACAACTTTTATGGTAATTCTATTTTGAACATGTGCCGTAGCAAACACGCAACAGGTATATGTAGAGATGTCTGTGTTTTTTCTACTAGTTACAGCCTACAGCTTACTTTGTCATTGAGATATATTCCCACGCATTTAAATATTTGGATTTCACCGTAAATTTGACAACAATATTCGGGACAAACTGACACGAGAATTTGGTTGAGATGTTAGTATGTGGCTATGTGCTAGGACCTTTATAAGATCAAGAAATGAGCATTATTTATTTTGTGGTCAAGTGTTTTTTTTTTGGTATTTCGAATGATCTCTTCACCAAGAACACCTGTATGGATTTCACATTTTCCTGGGAGTCTCGTAATCAAATTTTCTAAGAAAAATTTTAGTCTCCGGCGAGGGATTTAATTTCTAATAATTATAATTCCTTTTATCTTCATCAATAAAGTCCGAAATCATTAAAAAGTACGCAAACTATTCTTTTCGGGAAAATAAAACTAGATTATTTTATTGCTAATTCACATATATATATTCTTGATAGTGAATGAAATGCAAGATAACTCACGGATAAGAAGTGTAAAAAGCAAAACGATTTAATGGAGGGACAGCAGAACTAGAGTCAAATACTGAAGAAATTGAAAAATATAATTGATATGTTCAGAAAAGTAATTATAGAAATATAATTGATGATTCGTTGGAAAGGCCCCGTAATTAAGGCCCAAAACCCTGATTATTTATTAATTTTGTAATTAATAAATAAGGAAAATATACAGCTCATGAAAAGAGACCAAATTATGGAAAATTGGTCAAAGAAGGATCCAGAATCCCAATTAATGAGTCATAGCCTTTATCAACAAGGAAAAGACTTATTCAGCAAGCAATACAATATTTATCCAATATCAAAAAGGAGACTTATTAGCTAAGACTTCTAAACCTACCATAAATACAAGGCTCCAGACGCCTATATAAGGACCTAATCCTACAATCAGAACTAAGTCTTTGACTTGATTCTCAATAACGAATTGAGATACGTAGGCATCTTGTGAGGACCGATTTAGTCTCGAAACGCAAGTGCAGCCATTAAAGCTCGAAGCTCATTAAACCTTAGCATTAAATACACAAGCACACTTTTTAATCCATAACATTTGCCGCCGTCTGCGGGAAGACAACATCAACCATGGCAAACACACGAAGAACAACTCGAGATACTCAAACTCCTGAGGATCTTCCTATCACCTCTGAGGCTGATACTCACGGAAATCAACCACCGCCAACTACTGGCACTCAAGGGGCGAATATCCCCACCAACACTCAAAGACCGGAAATCCCAATTTCGGTTGAAGGGACGAATCCCCTGCAGATGGTCATTCATGGATCTAATCCACAAGAGACCGTTCTCCAGCAACCGATCATGACCTCCCCGCTTCTCATGAATGCCCCGAGTGGTCTTCAACTCCATACCACTTCAAAAGGTCATTAGCTAAACATCCACCCGAGAGCATGCTGAAGCTCCAAGATAGAGCCGGAAAGTACATCAAGGCTGAAGAAAGCATGAGAAAGTATGAACCCACTACTGACGGTAGTGGAAACTCAAAGAAAAGAAGCTCAGGAGTACGACGTCAAGGAAAAGTTTCCCAGAACATCAAAGGACTCTGATTCTCCACCTAAGAGAAGCAATTTTGGGCCAAAATTTACAGAGTATGCAAGATTAAACACTCCCAGGAGTCAAATTCCGATGGAGATAGCTTAGGAAGGAGATCTCAAATGGCCGAAGCCAATGAGGGCTGACATGTCCAAATGGAACCAAAACCAATTCTGTCGGTTCCACAAGGAAGTCGGGCACGACACCGACGATTGTAGACAATTGAAAGATGAGATCGAATTTCTGATACGAAGAGGAAAACTCAGCAAGTTCACCAAAGATGGAAACCAAGGAAGTCAAAGGGGAAACTATGAAAGAAAGGATTATGACAGAAGGGACAACGATCAAGATCGAAATCCCAAGCCCCGAGGGCCAGTCATCAACATGATATTCGGAGGACCAACTGCTGCTGGGTCCTCCCGAAACTCAAGAAAGGCTTATGCTCGAGAAGTAATGACCGTGGTTGGAGAAGCACCGAAGCGTGCCCGAACAGAAGTATCAATAGGTTTTGATGATTCAGACCTGGAGGGAGTGAAGTTTCCCCACGATGATCCTTTAGTCATTGTTCCTGTGATAGGAAATTCTGAAACCAAGAGAGTTTTGGTCGACAATGGAGCTTCAATGTACATCTTGTTCCATGATGCTTTTATCAAGATGGGCTATACTGACGCTCAGTTGACACCCTCGAATATGCCCATATACGGATTCAATGGAGTGGAGTCAAAGGTGGAAGGCACTATCCAACTCCCAATGACAATGGGGCAAGGGTCGACAATGTCTACTCAGATGTTGAACTTCATAGTTATAAAGGCAACTTCAACCTACAATGCAATCCTGGGAAGGACTGGTCTTCATACGTTCAAGGCCGTTGCCTCATCCTATCATCTAAAAATCAAGTTCCCAACGAGGAATGGGATTGGTGAAGAACGGGGAGACCAAAAGATGGCTAGAAGTTGTTACGTAGTCTTATTAAGGCCTGATGGAATCGGGGGGCAAGTTCTCCCGATTGAAGACATGGATACTAGTGACAATGAGGACCGAAGAGGGAAACCAGCTGAGGATTTAATCCCAATTCCCTTAGTCCCTGGTGAACCGGAGAAGGTGACTTATGTTGGAGCACTACTACCTGAGCCATTGAAAAGCAAGCTCATATCTTTTCTTCAAGCGAACAATGACGTTTTTGCTTGGACAGCGGCTGACATGCCAGGGATTGATCCCCAACTGATAACCCACAAGTTGAATGTGGATCCTGAAAGAAAGACGGTGAAGCAAAAGAAGAGAAATTTTGCTCCAGAAAGGCAAGAGGCCATTAAACAAGAAGTTGAAAAGCTTCTAGAGGCCGGATTCATTGAAGAGATACAATTCCCAGAATGGTTAGCCAACCCCGTGATGGTCAAAAAGGCCAATGGAAAATGGAGGATGTGTGTAGACTTCACCGATTTGAACGACACATATCCTAAGGATTGTTTTCCCTTACCAAGGATTGATGCCTTAATAGATGCCACAGCTGGGCACGAGATGCTCAGTTTCATGGATGGCTTCAGTGGATACAACCAAATCAAAATGCACAAGGATGACATCTCTAAGGTATCATTCATCACTGACTTTGGTGTTTTCTGTTATCTAGTCATGGCATTTGGACTCAAGAATGCAGGAGCAACCTACCAAAGGTTGGTAAACAAAATTTTTGGACACCTAATTGGAAAAACCATGTAGGTCTACGTAGATGATATGTTAGTCAAAAGCCTCGATAAGGCCGATCACATAGAGCACCTCCGAGAGGCATTTGAAGTGCTAAGGCACCACAAGATGATGTTGAATCCAGCTAAGTGTGCCTTTGGTGTAGGCTCGGGAAAGTTCTTAGGCCTGATGGTTTCCAAGAGAGGAATCGAGGCTAATCCCGACAAAATCGAAATACTGTCACACTGGGCTCTACCCTATGTTTGTTGCATTGGGCCAAGAAATAGTAAATAAATCGCCACCCATTGGGCATTAGTTGTGTGGCACAAATTTGGACCTCGGCTAATAAACGAAGAACGAAAGGGTGAGGTGGAAGACGAAAACCGGAATAAAAGGCCTCTTTATACATCCTAATGGCCCCAGCCTTAGGATAGCATGCCCTATCGTTTGGGCCAGGAGCTACGGCCCTATAAGGGGCCTTTATACCAAAAAGAACAGAAATATCATCAACCCTACTTTGTTTATATTTAGAAGGGATGTTATGGGCCTCTAAATGAAGAATATTGGGAAAAGCATCCCCAAAATCAGAAAGTAAATCTCTAAGAGAAAAAACGTTTGCATGAACTAGAGATTTTGGAGGTGGATTACCTCGGTTTGCTCTAGCAGGACGAGAAGGCTGAGATAGCTGGGATTGGGATGAACTTGAATCCGCCATTGAAATCCTTCCAAAGAATGCTCGAACCCAGAAATCTTGAGGGAGAAGATGAAGATTTAAACGGAAACTGGAAAATGCACGGTGGTTGGACGCCGGAAATCGCTTTGCCGCAGAACCCTAGCAGAGCTTTTTTAAGGAAATTTTCTGAGAAAAATTTAGTAGAGTGACTTTGAAGTGTGAAAAATAGAAATTCTACTCTACTCAATTTATAGGAATTACAGCCGGTGATAACGTTCAAATGAACCGTCTATAGACGGTATATGGACCAAAAACAGGTCATTGGGCCTCTCCTAGGCGGGAAGCCCAAACGAATTCAAATTTTGAATTACAAGTTCTAGAAGAACCTAGAAAATTGATAGGCGGGAGGCCCATATAAATTCGAATTGAAAGTTCTAGAAGAATCTAGAATATTCAACATATGAAAAAACAGATAGGGGTTAAATTTAACCAAATAAAGGAAAAAGGCCCGGCATAAGGCCCAATTTCAAAAGACATAGGCTCGATGTTCCTTTGACGTTCATATTAAAGAATCTATTTGAAGTGATTTTGTAAAACCCACGCCCAGGAGCCATAGTTTCTAGGCGTGGCAACCTAGAACGTCTCCTAGGCGGGGGTACCTACGTCAAGAATCTATTTTAAGCCAGTATTGTAAAACCCACGCCCAGGAGGCATAGTTTCTAGGCGTGGCAACCTAGAACGTCTCCTAGGCGGGGGTAGCCACGTCAAGAATCTATTTTAAGCCAGTTTTGTAAAACCCACGCCCAGGAGGCATAGTTTCTAGGCGTGGCAACCTAGAACGTCTCCTAGGCGGGGGTACCCACGTCAAGAATCTATCTTAAGCCAGTTTTGTAAAACCCACGCCCAGGAGGCATAGTTTCTAGGCGTGGCAACCTAGAACGTCTCCTACGCGGGGGTACCCACGCCCAGAAACTCCTTGAAGCCAGTTTTGTAAAACCCACGCCCAGGAGGCATAGTTTCTAGGCGTGGCAACCTAGAACGTCTCCTAGGCGGGGGTACCCACGTCAAGAATCTATTTTAAGCCAGTTTTGTAAAACCCACGCCCAGGAGGCATAGTTTCTAGGCGTGGCAACCTATAACGTTTCCTAGGCGGGGGTACCCACGTTAAGAATCTATTTTAAGCCAGTTTTGTAAAACCCACGCCCAGGAGGCATAGTTTCTAGGTGTGGCAACCTAGAACGTCTCCTAGGCGGGGGTACCCACGCCCAGAAACCCCTTGAAGCCAGTTTTGCAGAACCCACGCCCAGGAGGCATAGTTTCTAGGCGTGGCAACCTAGAACGTCTCCTAGGCGGGGGTACCCACGCCCAGAAACTCTTTGAAGCCAGTTTTGCAGTACCCACGCCCAGGAGGCATAGTTTCTAGGCGTGGCAACCTAGAACGTCTCCTAGGCGGGGGTATGCACGCCCAGAACACAGATTTTCCAAGAAATAAAGGAAAATAGTTATTATTAATTATTTTCCAGAAAAATGGAGCAAAAATTCATGAAAAATAAGACCTTGAATCTCAAAAAAAGATAATTATAACTTCTATGAAATCCTGTCAGATTATCCTAGAAGTTGGGGGGCAAATGATATGGTCAGAAAAGTAATTATAGAAATATAATTGATGATTCGTTGGAAAGTCCCGTAATTAAGGCCGAAAACCCTGATTATTTATTAATTTCGTAATTAATAAATAAGGGAAATATACAGCTCATGAAAAGAGACCAAATTATGGAAAATTGTTCAAAGAAGGATCCAGAATCCCAATTAATGAGTCATAGCATTTATCAACAAGGAAAAGACTTATTCAGCAAGCAATACAATATTTATCCAATATCAAAAAGGAGACTTATTAGCTAAGACTCCTAAACCTACCATAAATACAAAGCTCCAGACGCCTATATAAGGACCTGATCCTACAATCAGAACTACGTCTTTGGCTTGATTCTCAATAATGAATTGAGATACGTAGGCATCTTGTGAGGACCGTGATAAGTGGATTTTATATCCACTTGGAACGCTTCATATCGGCTTAAATTGATGACTTGAACTCAAGTATGTGGTGTGTTTAATGTGTTTTCATTAAGTTTTACAGAACCAAGAGTTGGAGGTTAATTTGATTAAAATTCGGATTTTCCGGGTAGGTTGCGCAGTCTTCACTGTTTTGGCCATATCTGGAGTTCTACAAGTCCGATTCTGACGATCTTACAGCTCACGCGAAGAGAAAGGAATTCTGGACAGAAATCCCCGCGCGCCCGCGCCATTTCCCGCGCGCCCGCGCCACACTTGACAGAAAGCTCCGCGCGCCCGCGCCACAGTCCGCGCGCCCGCGCCAGAAAAAATACTGAAATTTGCTGTTTTGTGATCAGAAAAGGAAACATGCCATATTTGTTAGCCTTAAGACTTTATAAGTATTTGGTGGACGTTTTCTAGGGGATATACAGAGATATATCAAGATTCATAAATATATACGTCCACGGTGAAGAGAAGAAGAAGACGGTTGATTTACGAAGACCTAGTTTATCATCTAATCTTTGTATTCTTCTAAATTAGGCGATACTTGAATTCTCGTTTGTTCTTTCTAAACCCTAGTTATTATATTCAGTTTTACAGACTTATTACTATCATGTTATCAACAGAACCCACGATGATGAACGGTTCGATTATGAACTAATCGTCATCGTGGGATTCTAATGGATTTATTTATGTAGTTTAGTATCTTGATGCTTTAAAGATCTGTGTGTGATGTATAATTGATATCCTCGTATGGTTAAGCTTAATTGATAGATGCGTCGCGAACATCTAATTTGTTAATCTCTTGTGAAGCGAAAGTGGATCTTGAGATTTAGAACTTGCCATGCTAGCATAGGTTCATATTCGTTTATCAATATGATTCGTAGTATAAGATGAAAATACTTATATTGCCCTGTGTGATCTTTATGGATAACTAGTTCCTCAACCGTTATGTTTTCAAATTCTATAGACATATAGGGTCTAAACATAATTGGTGTCTATTCATCTTCTATCTCTTTTGTGGATGTATGGGTAGTTTGATATACGTATGCCGACAGGTAGCGTGTATTTGTTTCGTGTTATCCGATCAGATATCATAACAATTGCATATAGTGATTAAAGGTGTCAGACCTAAGCAAAGTATTTAATGAAGTTAGGATCCCATGTTTTCTCTACATAAGTAATTCGATTCCAATTCTTATTAGTTAATTAATTCTTAGTTTATTAAATTGCTTCATAGTTAATCGTAGTTATTCAAAACCCTATCTTGTTACTTGTCTTAGCAGTGAATAAAAACCATACATTGTTGCATAGGTCCAAGACTATAACAACCTAAACCAGTCTCTGTGGGAACGAACTTAATTTTATTCTATATTACTTGTGACCACGTACGCTTGCGTGAATTAGTGCGAACAAGTTTTTGGCGCCGCTGCCGGGGACTCGGTGTTATTTATATAGTTTATGTGCTTGTCATCAGTGGTCGTTAGAGTTCACTGACTCGGATTGTAGTTGTTTGTTCTGTGTGTTTCAGGTACTTGAACGTGTATGCGAACACGTTCTCAGACTCGTAAATTGGAAGAAGAAAGATTAAAGTTAGTAAAGATGGGAGACGTACCAGAAGGAGTAGCACCTGCAGCTAAGGCTTTGAAGGACTATTCTCAGCCAAAGATCAATGACATTCAGTCGAGCATTGTCAGGCCGGCTATTGCAGCCAATACCTTTGAAATCAAGCCTGGCACGATTCAGATGGTGCAGAATTCAGTTCAGTTTGGGGGTGCTCCAACAGAAGATCCTAATATGCATATTAGGGATTTCATCGAGATCTGTGACACCTTCAAGTTCAACGGAGTGTCAGAAGATGCTGTGAAGCTGAGACTTTTCCCATTTTCTCTGAGGGATAAGGCTAAAGGCTGGTTGCATTCTCTACCAGCTGGTTCTATCACTACTTGGGAAGAGCTTGCACAAAAATTTCTCTCCAAATTCTTTCCTATGGCGAAAACAGCTGCCATAAGGAATGCTATTGCTCAGTTTGCCCAGGCACAGGGTGAGTCATTGTGTGAAGCTTGGGAGCGTTATAAAGAGATGCTCAGAAAATGCCCCCATCATGGAATGCCGGACTGGATGATCATTAACTGTTTTTATAATGGATTGGGGTGGCAGTCGAGACCGATGGTGGATGCAGCATCAGGTGGAGCTCTATGGGCTAAAAGCTACGAGGAAGCATATGATCTGATTGAGATGATGGCAGAAAATGAATATCAGAGTCCAACACAGAGAATGCCACAGCAAAAGGTGGCGGGAATTCTTGATGTTAGTGCAGCTACAGCTTTAGCGGCTCAGCTAGAGGCATTGAATATGAAGATTGATTCTTTGGCAAATCATGGGATTCGTCAGGTAGCTAGTGTTTGTGAGCTATGTGCAGGTGCACATGAGACGAAGCAGTGTGCCATTTCTAATGAATCAGTGCAGTTTGTGAGCAACTTTCCGAATCAGCAACAGCCAGCCCCGAATACTTATCATCCGAGCAACAGGAATCATCCTAATTTCAGTTGGAGCAATAATCAGGGTGGCATACAGCAGTCACAACAACCGCATCAGCAATTTCAAGCTAGGCCATACAACTCTGCAGGTTTTCAGCAGCAGGGGCAGAATTTTCAGCAGCAGTTTCAGCCACCAGGATTTCAACAAGCTCATGGAAATTCTGGTCAAATTTTTAAAGAACAATCTGAATTGGAAGAGTTGAGGTTGATGGTTAAAAGTCAGGCGGTCTCGCTCAAGACCGTGGAGAATCAGATGGGACAACTTACCAGTGCGATGCTGAAAATATCTCAGGGAATTCTTTCTAATGAACCAGAAGTTAATCCCGGCAAGAGGGAAGTTAAAGAGCAGGTGAATGCCATAACACTCAGGTCTGGTAGAGTCACAAGCAATCCAACATTAGCAGCCAAGGAAGACGAAGATTTCCAGGAACAACTACTTGTGCCCTCCCCAGAAAAAGAAGAGGTAATTCCTAAGCTGGTAGCTGAGCAGTTGGTTGAAGAAGGGGACAATAACAAGAGGTCTGTTGAGAAATCTTCTCAGGAGCAGACTAGAGAGAGCGAACAGATTTTTCCACCTCCCCCATATCCAAGAAAAGCCTCCAGGCAAGCGATCGACAAGAAATTGGACAGGTTTCTGGAGGTGTTCAGGAAGTTACAAATTAATATACCTTTTGCAGAAGCTCTAGAACAGATGCCGAGCTATGCCAAGTTCATGAAAGGTATTTTATCCAGGAAATTGAAGCTTGAGGATTTGGAAACTGTGGCGTTGACTGAGGAATGCAGTGCTGTGCTGCAACAGAAATTGCCTCCGAAACTCAAGGATCCTGGGAGCTTTACAATACCTTGCACTATCGGGAAATTGTCTTTTGACAAATGCTTATGTGACTTGGGAGCTAGTATCAACTTGATGCCATTGTCTGTTTTTGAGCAGCTTGGTCTGCCTGATCCGAAACCAACGAACATGACATTGCAGCTGGCTGATCGTTCAATTACATATCCAAGAGGTGTGGTGGAAGATGTCCTAGTAAAAGTGGGTAAGCTCATCTTTCCTGCTGATTTTGTTATTCTCGACTTTGAGGAAGACAAGAGGATTCCCATCATCTTGGGAAGACCATTTTTAGCCACGGGCAAAACGATGATCGATGTCCAAAAAGGAGAGCTCACAATGAGAGTGCAAGATCAGACTGTCTCCTTTAATGTGTTTAAGGCCATCAATGTTCCGGAGGATAATGAAAAGTGTTTTAGAGTGGAAGGGGTTGATACTGGTCAGAATAAACCGTTTGATCAGTTGTTGAAGTCGGATATATTCGATGTTTGTGTATTAAGCAAGCCTCGTAGTGAGGAGGTAAAAGCAGAGCATGTGCAGATGTTAAATTCAGTTCCTTGGAAGAGGAAATTTGATATGCCAAACGAGTCGCTTGGTTTGACAGAGCTCTTGAACTCTCAGGTGCGGCTTAAGCCGTCATTTAAAAAAACTACTAATCTCGTTCTTAAATCTTCATCAAATCATCTGAGGTATGCATATTTTGGACAGTCATCTATTTTTCCTGTTATTGTTGCTAACAATTTGTCAGGAAGTGAATTTGGAGAGCACCATCAGGATCCTCCGTTTGGGCCACCAACCACTCAGGGTGGCAGTATAATGTGATTCTGGTTAGTCGAGTCCGGCTAAATGACGTTAACGACAGCGCTTCGTGGGAGGCAACCCATGTGTTAGGTATGTTTCTACTATCTTTCTTATTACCTTCAATGAGGGCATTGAATATTCTAAGTTTGGGGGTGATTTGGGGATAAGTAGTGTTGTGGTGTTATGTGTTCATGTAGGAAATCATATTTTGCATATTGTGGTAATTCATTCATGTTTTGTTTGTATTTTGCATGTTTGTTTCATGTAGGACATTTTGTTTATGTTTTTATTATATGTGTCATTTTAGTTGCATGGCATGCATATTTCATGATCCCTTAGGACTTGACTATTTCCGTTGGTGAGTCGATGTTGATTGGAGTGTGGTTGTGATGAATAGAGGGCTGATTAAGTTTCTAAGAAATTGACTTGCATGCCAGAAACAATTGTAAATTCACAAGTCTCATTGGTTGCTTTTGAATTTGATCAGACCATGCTTGTTTTGATGTTAGAATTTAACCACTTGCTTATATTTAGAATGTTTTCTATTCTCTTGAAATTGAAAGAAGCACTTAAGTCTAAGTTTGGGGGAAAACAGGGATTTCATGCTAGTTGTAATAAAGGCTAGGCGTCAAATGGCTAGTAGCTGGCTCATTGAAAAGATGAGTAGTCTAGGGTGGGATGAGAAAAAGGCAAAGCGCACTCATTCCGAAATTGAAATAAAAAAAAGAAAAAAAAAAGAAAGAAAAGAAAAAAAAAAAAAAAAAGTTGTGTTTGTTTTGTGTTTATGCAGAATTGATCAGGTTGAGCTCTTTAATACTCGAGCAATTAAGTTCTAGGGGACTTTGTGCCTAGTGACCTAAGATTTTTTCCGGTCTGGGATCCACTAACCTAAAGCTCGCTACATGGGTATTATTGTATAAGCCTTTAGGGGTCTCAGCCATTGCACGGTCAAATAAGCATGTTTTTAAATAATAAAGCATGATTTCCTGTTTAACTCAAGTCAAGGTTGAGGTGTCTTTAAGTGGTTTCTTGTGTCTAGAGTTCATTCTATTTATAAGCTTGTGGTTGTTTTGGTGAAGAATATGATATGGTCTTGATTTAGTTTGGGAGTATATTGGTGAGCATTGCACACACGCACGTTTCTGTGTTTGTCTTGTTGGTCGATGGGAATTTGGTCGAACTCTGTTTGGAAGACTGTGTTCTTTGAGATGCTGGCTTGTTAATTTGTTTTGGTTGGTTTGAAGGGATCGTTGCATTTTCATATTAGTTGCATACATGCATTGGATTGTTAGTTGCATGAGTAGATGGATTTTGTGGGTACATTCGCTATAGGCCCTCACGAGACCTTACTCGTCCACTAGGGCTGCCTAGGGGTTTAAAGGGCTTGTTGCATATGCCAAATGCAACCGTGATCACCTACGGAAGTGGTACTAGTTAGTTGTATATAGTTATATTATTTATGCTTGAGGACAAGCATCGGTTTAAGTTTGGGGGTGTGATAAGTGGATTTTATATCCACTTGGAACGCTTCATATCGGCTTAAATTGATGACTTGAACTCAAGTATGTGGTGTGTTTAATGTGTTTTCATTAAGTTTTGCAGAACCAAGAGTTGGAGGTTAATTTGATTAAAATTCGGATTTTCCGGGTAGGTTGCGCAGTCTTCACTGTTTTGGCCATATCTGGAGTTCTACAAGTCCGATTCTGACGATCTTACAGCTCACGCGAAGAGAAAGGAATTCTGGACAGAAATCCCCGCGCGCCCGCGCCATTTCCCGCGCGCCCGCGCCACACTTGACAGAAAGCTCCGCGCGCCCGCGCCACAGTCCGCGCGCCCGCGCCAGAAAAAATACTGAAATTTGCTGTTTTGTGATCAGAAAAGGAAACATGCCATATTTGTTAGCCTTAAGACTTTATAAGTATTTGGTGGACGTTTTCTAGGGGATATACAGAGATATATCAAGATTCATAAATATATACGTCCACGGTGAAGAGAAGAAGAAGACGGTTGATTTACGAAGACCTAGTTTATCATCTAATCTTTGTATTCTTCTAAATTAGGCGATACTTGAATTCTCGTTTGTTCTTTCTAAACCCTAGTTATTATATTCAGTTTTACAGACTTATTACTATCATGTTATCAACAGAACCCACGATGATGAACGGTTCGATTATGAACTAATCGTCATCGTGGGATTCTAATGGATTTATTTATGTAGTTTAGTATCTTGATGCTTTAAAGATCTGTGTGTGATGTATAATTGATATCCTCGTATGGTTAAGCTTAATTGATAGATGCGTCGCGAACATCTAATTTGTTAATCTCTTGTGAAGCGAAAGTGGATCTTGAGATTTAGAACTTGCCATGCTAGCATAGGTTCATATTCGTTTATCAATATGATTCGTAGTATAAGATGAAAATACTTATATTGCCCTGTGTGATCTTTATGGATAACTAGTTCCTCAACCGTTATGTTTTCAAATTCTATAGACATATAGGGTCTAAACATAATTGGTGTCTATTCATCTTCTATCTCTTTTGTGGATGTATGGGTAGTTTGATATACGTATGCCGACAGGTAGCGTGTATTTGTTTCGTGTTATCCGATCAGATATCATAACAATTGCATATAGTGATTAAAGGTGTCAGACCTAAGCAAAGTATTTAATGAAGTTAGGATCCCATGTTTTCTCTACATAAGTAATTCGATTCCAATTCTTATTAGTTAATTAATTCTTAGTTTATTAAATTGCTTCATAGTTAATCGTAGTTATTCAAAACCCTATCTTGTTACTTGTCTTAGCAGTGAATAAAAACCATACATTGTTGCATAGGTCCAAGACTATAACAACCTAAACCAGTCTCTGTGGGAACGAACTTAATTTTATTCTATATTACTTGTGACCACGTACGCTTGCGTGAATTAGTGCGAACAGACCGATTTAGTCTCGAAACGCAAGTGCAACCATTAAAGCTCGAAGCTCATTAAACCTTAGCATTAAATACACAATCACACTTTTTAATCCATAACAATAATTCTAGATCAATTAACCGTAGAAGGATGATGATGGCGGCATGGTGGAATGTCAATACGACTGAAGATAGTAGATACAGTCATCTAGTAAAGATTCACGATTATGGGCATGTTAGGGAATCGGGGTCAGAGTTAATATTTGTCCAACATTTTTTAGCACCCAAGTATTTGAAATCGGTAATAAAAGAAAAAGTATTTTCAACTAAATAGAAGCTAAGGATTAAGAACACAGCTTAATATATCCGAGAGTCTCCTGACTCCTAAATATAATATTATAAAATATGTTTTTCTTAGTTGTCTCTGGAATATAATTTTATTAAATATTATATATTTTTTTAAAACATAAATTTTGTGTAACTTAAAAAGTTTTTGTATTTGGTCTTCTAACTAATATTTTATCTATATTTAAAATGTCAATATGACAGTTTTAAATTCAAATACGTGCAAGTAAATATTTTATTAATAGAATAATGTTAAGCTAAACTCTTAAAATATAGGAGATATGAGAAATTTTTAAAATTAAAGAGATATTAGGTATCTCTTAAAGTTCTATATTTTTTTATCATGTTCTTTATATTTTATATTTTGATTTAAGAATTCGATTAAAGAATTTCTTGAAAATGCTCTCACTGTATTAAATTAATTATTTCTTATATTGAAAACAAAATATATCATGAAAGTCCAGTGTTGTAAAAAGCGGGAATCGGAGTTAATCGGTGAACGCACCGTCCAGGGATTAATCGGGTAATCGGGGATTAATCGGAATGATTAATCGAGTCATTAATCGGAATAAATTTAATAATATTTTTATATACAATTATATTCATATATATAATTGGTTCGTTATTTCAAGTAAACATATGTTATTATCATATATTTATGCAAATATGTTAAAAATATTATTAAATTTTAATAAATAAAATTTTGAAGGTTTAACTTTTTAATTAGAGATCAATTTAAGAGCAAAAATTAAGAGAATTTACGATTTAGGCATCTAAGATATAATTACATGTACAAAAATAATGTTTTTTCCTATCATTTAATCAAGTTTCTACATTTTAAATTTCTAATTATTTTTTAAAATTTTAAATATTTTTTACTATTTTTTAATAATTTGCCCGATTTTTGACTGATTAATCCGATTTTTGACCGATTGAGCCGATTTTTAACTGTTTTTCTAAAAAATGATTAATTAACCGATTTTCGTTTAATCAATACGGTGGCCCGCCGTCTAGCGATTAATCGGCGATTAATCATCGACTTTTAGAACACTGTGAAAGTCTAACAACTAATGGGTTAACAAAATCAAGCACGTATGTTTAAAATTGATTGTCATATAATCAGATTTGCGCATGGGTGGCTCCACCTTTTTACAACACGTGAATGCTTAAAATGCAAAATATATTCAAGAGGAATATTACTTATATGTTATGAGCTTTTTCTGGTTTCTCCATATTAATGTTGGGATATAACCGGAGGTGGTCACTTGGGCGGGTTTATCCAAACCGCTCGAAATTGACTCATTTTTAACCTCGTTTTATTCGGTCCGAGACGAGCCGGGTTGAAATCCGCATAATTCGTTAATTTGTAAGGGCCGGGTACGAGTTGGAATTATGGAAATCGAAACCGGACCGGACCGATTCGCTGAAATAACCCATAAAAAATCGCAAGGGCTCGCACGAAACCGAACCGGCCCGCACAAGCCCGCATGGCTCACACAAGCCCGGACCGGCGCACCTGTTCGTTCAACTCGCCACTAACCGTTGCAACTACTAGCCGTTGCTCACGGTCACGGGAACGGTCACCTGCAACCCAACGGCTCTATCTCCAGTTCTCCGCTCCCCTAACGGCTCTATCTCTATAAATACTATCTCTCAACCTCTCTATTTATCTCATCCTTTTCTGTCTCTCTTTATCTCTATCTCTTCTATTTCTCTAAGCTCGACTGCTACGTTGCGACTGCTAGTGCTACTCTGCTCTCCCTAAGCCCGCATTTTATTATTTTTACAAGAATTTTTTTTTTACAAAAAAAATGGAACAAGGAAGAGGTACTCAATCGTCTCAAGATTCAACCTCGGCCACCATGCTACCACCTCGATCTCGATCCACAACTAACACCGAAGAAGGTACGTTTTATTTTTAAAATTTTGTTTGTTTAAATTTTTGTTTGTTTTAAATTTTATACTTTAATTTCGTTTTCCTTGTTTCTTTTTAAAAAAAAAACAAATTTTCTGGGATTTTCTTTTGCTTCTAATTATTGCAATTTTTATTTCGTCATTTGCTTCGAATTACTGCATTTGTTTATTTCGTTTTTATTGTTTTTAATTTATTCCTTTTTAGAATCTTGTTTCGTTTCTAAAAAATTCCTATAGTCTAAGTTTACAAGTCAAATTGAACTACTAAAAGTACAAAGTTGATAGAGTCCAAAATACATGTTTCTTTGTTCTTAGTAGTGGTTCAGTGTTGGTGGCTTTCCCTTTTGGTTGATTGTCTTTTATGGTATTGCCACACTTGACCAAAGAAAACATAATACTTCTTCTTCTTGTGAGTTTACCAGAAATACTGGTTCACATGCTCTTTTTATTCTGTCAACCCATGTGCTTCGTCAGAACTGTCATTTTCACAATGTCAGGCGCAAATAATACATATGGCATCCGTTGAGGTTGTATGAGTAGCATCCGTTGAAAGTATTGTGGCTTCATTCGTTGAAGGCTGAATGACTATCCGTTGAAACTCGATTTCACTTATGCAAAATTACAAGGCATAGATTATTTACAATTAGCCCTTCCTATTTTACATATATGTTGATAGTCAACAAGACTTATCCAGCCTAGAGTTAAAACTTCAACTGCTATTCCAGAATTATAAAAGCATATTACATTAAGTCTTATCTGTTGATAAGCTACTCTTCAACGGACCATTGTTGGGTTTTATTGCATACGCGGAAGCATGGATAACAATTATTTATATATAAAACCCATAAAAATGCATACAATTCATGGATAAAATAGGGGATCGATTATTAACCTTTAAAAAGCGATCCATGGACGATGTATAAAGACTTCTAGCAGTTGCTCCTCAAGTGTGAATCACTCCACCGGTATCCAAGAGCTCGAATCAATGGAGGGAGGAATTGGCTTGAGAGAGAATTAGGATTGCCTCCTTTTTCTTTTTCTTTTTCTTGTTAAAAATAGGGTTTTTTTGGCAAGGGGGTTTATAATAGTATATTTATAGGCAAAATATTCAACTTAATATTTGTCCTATAAAATATTATTATTATTTAACACTTTAATTAATTAATCTCATTAATCAATTAATTTATAAATTAAAACTTTTTTAATCATTAATTCTTTTTCTAAACTCTTTAGAAAATAATTCTCTCACTTAATTTAATTTCTTAAATTAAATTTTTAATTAATATTATTAAGAACTCTTCTTAATTATTTTATAATTAATTAAATCATATTTAATTGATTATAAAAAATGCTAATCAAATATTTATTTCATAAATAAATAATGACTAGCCATTATTAATTAATTCCTTCACAATTAAATCATTCTCTTTTATGATGTGACCATGTAGGTTCAATATTAAGCCGATAGTAGAAATAAATAATAATAAAACTATTTTCTTATTATTTATATGAATTCTTCTAATTCATTACATACGATTAATAAATTAATCATATTTATTCTACACCGTGAGTGATACTTCTCAGCATATCGTGACTATCCGGATAATATGAATTCGCTAATTAGAATACCAAGAACCTATTCAGTGACTAGTTACCGTACAATTAATTCTTTGTACCCTGCAATGTCCCGATTAAATACAAGACATGGAACTCGTGTCAAGCCTATATAATTTAATCATATGCTTTCCTATTCATTATGTCTAGTTCAAATTAATGCAAATTAGAAACTCCTTTCTAATTTCATTCACTCTGGCCAGAAGCCCGCACAAACCCGCCCAACCTGTAACGCCCCCCAAATCCGGGGTCAAAGATTTGGTCGTCACGCTAAAATCTCAATTAAAAACAACCTGTTAAATATTAAACAAATTCAAATATACATCTGCGACCCCAACTAAACCAAGATCTTTTAGGTTATAGTGCTAGAAACAAGAATCCAAAATTTCACAACTTTAACTTCCTTTTTCAACAATACTCTTTGCACAAACTCTATAACACTAGTATAACTTCGATGAGAAGTATACCAGGCAAAACTAATCTTATATAATACAATATATGATAGATAATAACTTTAAACAATACTCTTACGCTAGCTCCAAATATTCTGGATCATAACATCTTCACGCTAACATCTTTTTCCTTTTCTGTCCAAGCTACGCAGACAACTTCCGCTAATTTACCTTCTTACTGAAAGGCTAAAATATAAATAAAACAAGTATGAGCGAAAGAAATGCTCAGCCAGTGCGATAAAGTATAGCTCTGAATATCAATGTATGATTCAATAAATATGCATTTTTAACTCAAAAATACGGAACAGATATTTGAAAAGGATCTATGGAATGTAAGAGCAATGAAACTTGATTATCAATACCAATACGTAACTTTAAAAGTAATCTAATATCATATAAGTAACTTTTCTTACTTTATCATCAAAATAATGAATTGGAATCTACTAAACGCTACGAGCTAAGCCGACGATCGATCGCTCTTAGCTCGCCAACCATACTGTGGTCCACAGCAGGTTAAACTGGGGATCCCTGGGCTACACAATCAAAATCAGCCCATTTTGGCACTTTGTTAATCCCAAATGACCTAACAGAATTGTAGAAGGGGGGGTTGAATACAATTCTTGATATTTCTTTAAACTAAAAAACACTTTATAAAATTAAACTGAACTGAATAAATAAAAACACAAGATATAAATAATTCAGTTGGATTGTTTGATGATCCAACTGAAGTGTTTTTATTGCGGAAATAATCTGTGATACAAATGTACACAGCTGCTCAGTTACAAGGTTGTAGAGAAGAGTTGCTCTCAAAAAGCTAATACAATCTATTTGTGTTTCTTCTCTTACTTCTAAAGTAACTGCTACACTTGGTTATATAATCCCAAGTTTACAATTCTACGTTTGGTTAAACTAAAGAATAATAGTAGTAACCATCAGTAGCTTGCTTTTCATTCCTTTTGTCCAATGGTCCTTGGAGATCTTTGCTTTTGTCTTCATGCTCATTATAATCATTCCCAAGAGCCTTATTGGAAATTGGAATGTTTCCTTATTTCCAGTAACCACTTTGATGGCTTCCAATGCACAGTACACTTCCATATCTCCTTTTAGATCTGTTCAGTAAACTGTCACTATCACTTTGTCAACTGTTCAAAAAGCAACATTGATTCGTTGATAGCAAGGAGATGTGTTTCGTTGATAGCTTTATTCTTCATTTCGTTGATGGAGTTTCCCTTGTTTCGTTGATGGGTAAACTCCATACCGTTGACAGAGTAATCTTCATACCGTTGACATGTCTTCACTTAGGCAAAATTACAAGGCATAATATATGTACAATTAACCAACCTATTTTGCCTATCTAGTACTTAGTCAACATGACTTAGAAAACCTATCTGATGCATACAACAAAATGCCTATCATACTGTGAAGTATTGTACAATGCAATTGCTACAACACTCATTTCGTTGATGAGCTTCCTGTCAACGAAACACTGCAAAGCATGCTGTTTCGTTGACAGTTACAAAATAACTTAATACAAAATCTACTAAGTGTTTTTATAATTATCATCAAGAACAACATATTCCTAACAATCTCCCCCAATTTATGACTGATAGAATAACAGCCATAAATCAAGAGCCTTGATGATAACAAAAACACTCAGGCATATTACACATGATAAAAGTAAAAATTGTATTGAGCTTCATAAAGTTTTAGAAATAATGCAAGACTTACAAGACTGATGCCCAAATGTGCTCTTCTAGACTGAGCAAATAATTCATCTTTGTCTTCTTTGGGGCATAGTCTTCTTCCCTCTCCTAGAGTTGTTCTCCTCAATCTGGACCTGTAGCCTTCTGTAAAAGATCTTCTCTTCTTCATCTTGATCACCAAGCATGGATTGCATAAACCTTAGAGTTTGATTAGATGCCTTGTCCAGCTGGTCTTCCATCCTGAAGAACCTTCTGCAGTTGTCCTTGTCCTTGAATTCCATCATCCAGAAAGGTTGAAGATGGATCTTCTTTCCTGTTGAGGGCACTCTTAGCATCCTGGGAAGAGCCTCAGGCTTGTTCCAGCTAGCCTTTATTTGACATATTTTGGAGACCACCTCAGACTTGGCTGTTTTGGTGAAGCCAAAGTCTTTCTTCAAGCATCTAAACACTGTGAGTAGTGTTTGGTAGTCTTCTCCTAGAATTCTGTAGAGAGGCCAAATTTGTTCTCTACCACCCTTGTATGTGAAAACCAATCTTTCAGGTAGCTTCTGAGAAGCTGCAATGCCCCTTACTTCCACCAGGTTGTCTAAATCAAGATGCAAACTGGATTCTTCCCTGATGTCAGCAATGTACATGCAGTCCTCTGGATTTGAAGGGGGTTTTTGAGGTTGTGGCTTTCTCACAAATACTGGCTTTGCCTTGACAGCCCTTTGCTTCAATTTCTTCTTTGGATCCATCTCAAAAAGGAATTTAGGAAAGTTAGCCTCATCAAACTCAATTGGCTCTTCCTTTGGCTCAATTGGCTGATCATGATAATTAACAATATGTTTGGGATCACAGGCTAACTTTAAAGATGGATCAGGAATTGTTGGAGGTACAGAAGAGTCTGATGCAATACTCTGAGAGTCATCATTTTCAAAGGTTATGTTTCTTCTAGCCCTTGCCTTTGGTTGCCTTGTACTCTTCTTTTCACTCATTTCCTTTTGGGCTTTTTCTTCTTGCTGTCTTTCTTCTTCATCAAGAGATTGAGCAACTGCAAGTGCTTGCATTGCTGCTCTTTCTGATTCTTCAGCTTTAGCTTCAGCAAAGTTTGGGTGACCAGCCCAAACACAAATTTCTTGTCCATTCCTGTAGACAATTGCCCTTTGTTTCCTTATCTCATAATCATTGCTTTCCTTGCTTTTTGTGATGAGAAGTCCAAGTAGCTTGAGCTCATCTGGATAAGGTGCAGGATAGAAAGTTCTTGCTATGTTTTTGCCTTTTGGTTTAGCAGGAGACTTGGGAGATAAGCTTCTTTGTTTTGTAGCTTCTTCCACATCCCTAATGCATGAAGTTTGTCCTTTCTCCTCTCTTGGTCCTTGAATGACTCCATGTAGAAGGGGCTCTATAGCATAAGAGCTCTTGAACTGTGGCTCCACTTGTACAGTCACCATTGCATTTGTTGATGGCTGATCTGTCTTTGAAGATTCAGTAATTTTCTTGAACCTTGCTTCTATGTTGGACCAGTGATCTTTGATCTGTTCTGCAAGTTGTATCCTCATAGAAGCTTCCTGGATCAAGTCAATGCTATCCTTATTCTTCTTTCTAAACTCCCCCATTGCTAGTGGCTCCTGTGGCAATGTGATGGCTGGGACCAGCACCTTTGTGATTTGAATGGTTAGCTCCTGAGATTTCTCCCCCTTTTTGTTATCATCAAGAGAGACAACTGGGAGTCCTTGAGCTGCCACTAGCTGGGCCAAAAGTTGAGTCTGCTTCTCCTGTTCCTTTTGCATTTGAGATAAAGTAGCTTCCACCTTGTCCACTCTAGAAGAGAGAGTCTTCAAGGAGGTAGCCACTTCAGGTTCCTTAGAGAAAAACCTGTTCATTCTGGACATAGTGAGAAGAGGGAGCTTTTCATCCATCATCCTGTAGTTAGCATCCCTGAAATTGCTAATAGAGTCCTTGATTTCTGTAGCCTCAATCCTTGTCTGCATCATTTGTAGCCTTTGAATTTCCAGAGAATCCATGATGGCCTTGTAGAATTTCTTGTCCCTTGCATTTGCAGACTCATGAGCTAAGTAGGCTTCATTGTACTGCCTGGAGATAGCAGCATATAGAGTGGCTCTACCATGCATACCTTGAGAAAGCCAGCCTGGTGTAGGAGGCACCACAGAAGTCCCAGTCTGTGAAGTGGTGGCCACCTGTAGATTATCACCATAGCTGTCCTCATCATCAGAAAACTCAAATTCTCCACTTGCTGCAACTCCTGAAGGTAGATTGGTCAGTGCATCCTTTGCTCTTTGCATTGATGCAGTTGTATGAATTAGATTTAGTGACCTTTCTGCCTCCACATTGCCCTGCTGAGCCATAATTTGATAGGCTGGCACAGGATGAGTAAAGGTCTCAGGATCCAGGGAAATACTATCCAGAGTTTGTTGATAATGCTCTTGGAAAGTAAGTTCCCTTTCTCCCTCACTGACCTCCATTAACTCACTTGCAATGGCTGCTTCCCCCCTTATAGCTCCTGTAGTCCCTTCTCTCTCTCCACTCTTTTCTTGCATCATGGGCTCCCCATGGCTCACACCTCTCACACCCTCACCTTCACCTACTAAGGTGGTACTCTCAATCTCTCCTTTTGCCTGGCTGGAAGAAATAGCCAGCCTCTCACTCTCAAGCTCTCCTTTTGCCTGGCTGCAAGCCAGCCTCTCAATTTCACTCCCTCTCAGTCCTAGAAGTGTCTCAACTACCACTAGATCATCTGCACTAGTTGTGGGAACAACTTGATTTTCAATTAAAGGTGCAGAGTGAACTATCAACGGAATGGTAGTTTGAACTGTCAACGGTATGGATACCGTTGATGGAGAAACACTTGTCAACGAAATAGACTGTTTCGTTGATGAAGTCAAGAAAGCACTTTGAGAATGAGAAATTACAGTAGAGTCTGTGGTGATTGATTTTAAAGAATGGTCCACAGATCCCCTTGCAACTTCAGGAAAAATTGGTTGATGGCCCAACAAATCACTTAACAAGTGATGGCCACCAGCTTCAGAGTGGGGCTTCTCCAAGATTAGAGTTGGAGAATCAGGAATAGATGTATGGATCATGTCCACATCTAAAGATTGAGTTGGTGAATTTGATGGAGATAATTCAAGATTGATGTTTAGAGAATGGGACTGTAACCCCAGAGTAATGATAGGGGTTACATCAAACTGAATTTGAGAAACTGGAAGTGTTGCTTCCAGTGTGTGTGCACCCTGTGTACCCTTGGACTTTTGCTTCACTCTCCTTTGGTATTGGGAAAATGTAGACTTTGGGCTAGAAGTGTCCCTTACCCTTTTGGACTGTGCTCTAGGAGGAGAGCTTGTTTCAATAATCACATCCTTTTGAGAGGATGCAATTAGACTTGTGCTTAAATCCATGTTACTCATTGTGCCTTGTTGGGAAGACACAATGGGGCTTGGCTGGTACACACTAACCTGTCCTTCCTTATCCTTGGGGTTTCTTTGATGTTCACCCCTTCCCTCACCTCTCACAACTCCAGACTCACTCCCCTTAGGTTGTGTGGTAGTTTTTACAACAGGTGCCTTTTGAGAAGCACCTGAGGTTGGCTTGGAGGATTTCTTTGATTTTGGTTTTGTTGCTAGGGTAGGAGCCTGTTGGGTCACAGCTACAGACTCCATAGCAACATTGGAAGGTAAAACAGTAGAGGTGTTAGCTACACTAACAGGGATAGTAGTAGTTACCTCAATGATTGGCAGATACACCACTGGAACATCACCATTGTGGTTCAGCCTGAGTATGTCTGTCAATACTCTCTTTTCTTGCACAAAGCACTCGAACCTGGCATTAGGGTTAGAGATAACTAATGGTGCTGGACTAACATGGTTAGCCAACATCATCAGAAACCTAGCATAATAGATATTTTTCTTCCTATTTGCTTTGTCACCCAACTTAGCACCAATTTCATACATAAGTTGGGTGCTAAAGTTGTGATATCTATCATTTAGAAGCATGGTTAGGAGAATTAACATAGAGTTAGTTAATGCATCAAAATTACTAATCTTTCCAGAAAAGACCTTAATGAATGCATCAGCTAAATAACTGTATTCTCTAACCAAACCTCTCCTAATTATTCTACCCAGATTATCAGTAGGCAAAGAGTAGTTTATAGAATTTAACATGGTAGTTATTTCAGTGTTAGTAGGCAAAGCATCACAGTTATTATCAGGAATATGTAAACATGCTTGCAAAACATCAGAATTAACTATGTACTCATTACCTTGAAGAGTGAATTTTAGTGTGCAGTGTGTTCCACTATACTCACATGAGGTCCAAATTTCCTCGATTATCTCATTGTAGAGTGGTGTAGAGTGAAACATTGCATAGCTCAACTTGCAATTCTTCATGAAATCCATCATTTTGAAGAACAGACTGTTCGGGTTTTCCTTGACAACAAAAGGGATGGAGTTGTTCTTCTCATAGATGAACCCTCCAGCAGACATAAGCTTAACTATAGGTGCCATTGTTGATTAAAGGAAAGCTTCGAACTGAATTGATTGAAAGAGAGAAGAAGAGAGAAAAAGCCTTTGGAATTTTTGAGAACAGGTAAAAAGAAATAAGAAAAATAAAATTTCTTAAATACTCCCCCAAAAATTCTCAGAAAATGAATCCAATAATAAATGTAAATTACTGGATTGGCTTAAAAATATAACCGTTACTCTTAAAGTATTACCATGATTTATACTTACAGGGGTGTATGCATAGATCGTGGTAAAAGACGTGTCACATTTCAACGGTTCAGATAAAAAGCGCTAAATCAACGAATCAGGATTGGGCGGTTAAAGTCCCGTCTTATTTCGTTGATAAAGCTGCGTTTCGTTGATATAAAAGAGCTATCAACGAAACACCCAGAAAACTGCTAAGACTGTCAACGAAATGGTGCATTCCGTTGGCATAGTAATTTTGACTTAGACAAAATTTTACCTTTTCCTGAGAAAATTTATTCACAGAAAAACATAGCAAATTTCTGGCTGCTTTATGACTTGCAAATATCTCAAAAATAATTAAGAGAAATTTAGCATACCTAGCTCACTTACTAATCTTGAGAATGTTGATTCATCAAGTGGCTTGGTAAAGATGTCTGCAAGTTGTTGTTCACTTGGAACAAAATGTAACTCCACAGTACCATTCATAACATGTTCTCTAATGAAATGATACTTGATGTCAATATGCTTGGTTCTTGAATGCTGCACTGGATTCTCAGTAATGGCAATGGCACTAGTGTTGTCACAGAAAATAGGAATTTTCTCAACTCTTAATCCATAATCAAGTAGTTGATTTTTCATCCATAAAATCTGTGCACAACAACTTCCAGCTGCAATATACTCAGCCTCAGCTGTGGAGGTGGAAACTGAGTTTTGTTTCTTGCTGAACCATGACACAAGCTTGTTTCCTAAGAATTGACAGGTGCCTGTTGTGCTTTTCCTGTCAATTTTACATCCTGCATAATCTGCATCTGAATAACCAATTAGTTCAAAACCAGATTCTCTAGGGTACCAAATGCCAAGGTTTGGTGTTCCCTTGAGATATCTGAAAATCCTTTTAATAGCAACTAAATGGGATTCCCTAGGATCAGCCTGAAATCTAGCACATAGACATGTAGCAAACATAATATCAGGTCTACTAGCTGTTAAATATAAAAGTGAGCCTACCATGCCTCTGTAACTTGAAATGTCCACAGATTTTTCCTTAGTATTCAATTCAAGTTTGGTGGCAGTGGGCATGGGAGTTTTGGCAGGAGAGCATTCCATTAAGTTAAATTTCTTTAATAAATCATGAATGTATTTTGTTTGACTAATAAAAATGCCTTCATTAACTTGCTTCACTTGAAGACCAAGAAAGTAAGTTAATTCTCCCATCATGCTCATTTCATATTTACTTTGCATAAGCTTGGCAAACTTTTGACAAAGCTTCACATCTGTAGACCCAAAGATTATGTCATCTACATAAATTTGAACAAGTATAGTAGAGCCATTCACAATCCTATGAAAAAGAGTTTTATCTACAGTACCTCTAGTGAAGTGATTCTCAAGAAGAAACTGTGAGAGTGTGTCATACCAGGCTCTAGGTGCTTGTTTCAAACCATAGAGTGCTTTGAGGAGGAAGTATACATATTCAGGAAAATCATCATCTTCAAAACCAGGAGGTTGACTCACATAGACCTCCTCTTCCAATTCCCCATTCAGAAAAGCACTTTTCACATCCATTTGATAGACTTTGAAATTGGCATGGGCTGCATAGGCTAGGAAAATCCTTATTGCTTCTAGTCTTGCAACAGGAGCAAATGTTTCATCAAAATCAATTCCTTCTTCCTGTGAGTAGCCTTTTGCAACCAGTCTTGCTTTATTCCTTGTGACTATGCCATTTTCATCCATCTTGTTTCTGAACACCCATTTTGTGCCTATGACACTCCTGTCTTTAGGCTTGGGCACCAGCTTCCAAACATTGTTCCTTTCAAATTGGTTTAGCTCTTCTTGCATAGCCAAAACCCAATCTGGATCTAGAAGTGCATCCTCAACTTTCTTTGGCTCATCTTGAGACAGAAAGCTGCTATATAGACATTCTTCTTGAGTTGCTCTTCTAGTTTGGACTTTTGAAGAAACATCACCTATAATGAGTTCAAAGGGATGATCTTTAGTCCATTTTCTTGAGGGAGGTAGATTTGCTCTAGACGAGGTAGCTTCATGATCATGATTGCCTTGATTGGACATTTGTCCTTGAGAAACTCCCCCTGAGTTTGTTGTCCCTAAATGATCACTTCTAGAACCATTTCTATGACTGTCAACGGTATGACCATTTTGGTTGTCAACGAAACGCTCATTTTGACTGTCAACGAAACCACCATCATGACTGTCAACGAAATGATCATTTGGTCTACTAGCAGCTATTCTTTTCAATCTTAATGCAGCAACTTCATCTTCACTGCTGCTTTCATCTGTGCTAGATACAACCACTTTAGGTTGTTTCTCAGTAGCCTTATCATGATTCACTTGTTCTCCTTCCTCATTCTCAAAAGAGAGACTTTCATGGAAACCTTCATCACAGAGACCTTGTAATTTGAGATCATCAAAAACAACATGTACAGATTCCATAACAATGTTGATTCTGAGATTAAAGACTCTGTAAGCTTTCCCTGCTGCATATCCCACAAATATTGCTTCATCTGCCTTTGCTTCAAATTTCCCCAAATGCTCAGCTTGATTTCTCAGAACAAAGCACTTGCATCCAAAGACATGAAGAAAATCCAATAGTGGCTTCTTTCTTTTGAGTAACTGATAAGGGGTCATTCCTTTGGCCTGATTAATCAAAGAAATATTTTGAGTAAAGCAAGCTGTGTTAACTGCCTCAGCCCAAAAATATGTAGGTAACTTTGATTCATCTAGCATTGTCCTTGCAGCTTCAATAAGTGTTCTATTTTTCCTTTCAACTACACCATTTTGCTGTGGTGTTCTTGCTGCTGAAAACTCATGCAAAATACCATTTTCTTCACAGAACACCTTCATGCTTGAATTCTTGAATTCTGTCCCATTGTCACTCCTAATCCTTCTTACTTTCAAGTCAGGATGATTGTTTACCATCTTGATGTGATTGATAATGATTTCACTTGCCTCATCTTTAGAGTGCAAAAAGAAAGTCCATGTAAATCTATAAAAATCATCAACAATCACAAGACAGTATTTCTTCTTTGAGATGGACATAACATTTACAGGGCCAAATAGGTCCATATGAAGCAATTCAAGCTGCTGGACAATTGATGACACTGTCTTGCTTTTGAATGATGCCTTCTTCTGTTTTCCCTTTTGACAGGCATCACACAAACCATCCTTGGAGAACTCCACCTGTGGAATTCCTCTAGCAAGATCTTTCCTCACCAAATCATTCATGACTTTGAAATTCAGATGGGATAACTTCTTGTGCCATAACCAACTTTCATCCTTGCTTGCCTTGCTGAAAAGACAAGTGATGGTGTCTGAACTTGTGCTACTAAAGTCAGCAATGTACACATTCCCTCTTCTGAATCCAGTCATTACCACATTGTTGTTTCCTCCTTTAGAAACAACACAGGCTTCTTTTGAAAAAGTAACTAAAAATCCTTTGTCACAAAGTTGGCTGATACTAAGCAAGTTGTGCTTAAGACCATCCACCAATGCAACCTCATCTATGATGACATTCTCTTTTGAAATCAAGCCATATCCCTTTGTGTAGCCTTTGCTGTCATCTCCAAAAGCAATACAAGGGCCAGCTCTTTCCTGAAACTCTGTGAGCAGGGTAGAATCACCAGTCATGTGTCTTGAACAACCACTATCCAAGTACCAAAGATTCCTTTTGTCTCCCTGCACACAACAAAACCAAATCAAGTTGATTTTGGTACCCAAGTTTCCTTGGGTCCTGTCTTGTTAGCCTTTGCATTCCCTTTTGTACCATTTTTCACTTTGGGCTCAGATTGATTCAAATCAATCTTTACCCTTGGTGTTGATTTCTGAGGGTTGCTCATATCTTCATTTACAGCATGCATATTTGGAGGTACAAACATGTTATTCATATTCCATGGCATTTGTGGCACATTAAACATATTCATGTATGGATTTTGCACAAATGACATGTTAGCATATGGATTCTGAAATTGTGCATATGGAGCAAACATGTTAGGCATAACAGGCATTGTAGGCATAGGACTATTCCTTGCAGGCTTGGGAATTTTCACATTAGCAGTTTTCTTAACAGATTTGCAGTTAGTAGACAAGTGACTAACACTTCCACAATTAACACATGTCTTTCTAGGAGCATATTTATCAGGTGTGTAATTGTTGTGTTTGTTAATTCCTACTTTGTCATTCCTGTTATTCTTTTTATTTCCCTTAGCCTCATTTTGAACTTTTTCTACCTTATCTTTCAATTGCTTGTTAGACAAGTGACCTACATTAGCTCTCTCAACAGGCTTCTCAACTTTCTTTGAATTACTAGACTCACCTTGAACAAAGTTCTTGGTAACAGGACCATACTTGTCATTAAGTCTAGTGAGTTTCTCTTTTCTTTTGTCTGTCAACGAAACAGCCTGATCGGTTGATGGTTCATGTGTCAACGAAACATTGCATTCCGTTGACATATCAACCTCCAACAAATGATCATTGTTGTTTGTTGACTCTGTTTCTGATTCTAAGGTTTCACCAACACACCCTAGCTTCTCTTTGTTCTTTTTCCATGATTGCTCACAGAAAGATTCCATACCTTGAACATTAATGATGTTGGTAGCAACATTCCTGGCATCTTTCCATTTTGCAATCACACCTTGTTCTATTTCAAGTTGTGTTTTAAGAATTTCTTCCCTTTGTAACACGTTCTCAAGTTCCTTCTTAGCATCCCTACTAACACATCTCATTTTCTCAAATTCAATGAGCTGTGCTTCTAACATTGCATTCCTATCACTTAAGAGCAGATTGGTCTCTTTTATTCTTGAATTCTCTTTAGTAAGTGATTTAAGAGTAACACGCAAATTATATAATACAGTAGACATTTCATTTACTGCACTATCGCATTCCTCTTTAGAAAGCTCAGAAAGATTAGTAATTGTTACCTGGTTGCTTGAGGAACTTGCTTCCTGCTCATGATTGTCAGCCATAAGAGCCAAGTTGACATACTCAACATCATCATCAGAGTCTTCACCATTACCAGCCCAGTCATACTCCTGAGACATGAAAGCCTTTTCTTTTTACTTGAGAAGTTCAAAGTATTTCTTTTTATAATCAACAGGCTCAAATTTCCTGTTGCCCTTCTCAACCTTGGGCTTTCTGCAGTCTCCAGCAAAGTGACCAAGCATTCCACAATTGAAACATTTTGACTTAGACTTTTCAATCCAGTTTGTTTTGCTAGGTTGAAAGTCTCTTCTTGGTGGCCTTGCCTCTGAGTTTCTTTTGAACTTGAACTTAGAGAATTTCCTAGACAGAAAAGCAATGTGCTCATCAATCTCATCTAAGTCATTCAAGTTGGCTGGTTCTGATTCTTCTTCTTCTTCTGTCATCTTGTCTTTACCCTTGCTAACATCACTCCTACAACTAGGTCGACTAGTTGTGGCCTTTGCAGTTTCTTTACTGTCATCTTCCAGTTGGTTCACAGATGCAATCAATGCAATAGATCCACCCTTCTTCTGTACCTTTTCAATTTCCTCATCTTGCTCCATTTCCAGCTCATAAGTCTTCAAGGTTCCATAAAGCCTTTCAAGAGTGTAGTCTTTGTACTCTTGAGTGTTTCTAAGAGAAACAGTCATAGGCTTCCATTCTTTTGGAAGAGCTCTGAGAAATTTAAGGTTTGAATCCTTAGTTTGATAGATCCTCCCATACAGCTTTAATCCATTCAAAAGCTTCTGAAACCTACTAAACGTGTCATTTAGGGTTTCACCAGCCTTAAAATGAAAATGCTCATATTGTTGTATAAGGAGTTGCATTTTATTTTCCCTGACTTGCTCAGTTCCTTCACAGAGAGTTCTAACAGTATCCCATACTTCCTTAGAGGTTGTACAGTTGATAACATTGTCAAACATCTCTTGCTCCAAACCATTAAACAGAATGTTCATGGTTCTTTTGTCTTTATGGACTTCTGCAACATCTTCAACAGTCCATTCTGAGACAAGTTTTGGAATCTCTACATCAGGAGCATCATCTGGCAGTCCAACTCTCGAATCAAGCTTCATGGGAACGTGTGGACCTTTCTCAATGCAGTCTACATACCTCTCATCCATAGACATGAGGTGCAAATGCATCTTTACTTTCCAGTGAAAGTAATTGTCCTTATCAAGAACTGGTATCTTCACACCTGCATCCTTCTTCACCATGGTTTCTGTTTTTGGTCTTGATCTTTAAACTTCTTGTATGTTAGAAGCTTGCTCTGATACCAATTGTTAATCCCAAATGACCTAACAGAATTGTAGAAGGGGGGGTTGAATACAATTCTTGATATTTCTTTAAACTAAAAAACACTTTATAAAATTAAACTGAACTGAATAAATAAAAACACAAGATATAAATAATTCAGTTGGATTGTTTGATGATCCAACTGAAGTGTTTTTATTGCGGAAATAATCTGTGATACAAATGTACACAGCTGCTCAGTTACAAGGTTGTAGAGAAGAGTTGCTCTCAAAAAGCTAATACAATCTATTTGTGTTTCTTCTCTTACTTCTAAAGTAACTGCTACACTTGGTTATATAATCCCAAGTTTACAATTCTACGTTTGGTTAAACTAAAGAATAATAGTAGTAACCATCAGTAGCTTGCTTTTCATTCCTTTTGTCCAATGGTCCTTGGAGATCTTTGCTTTTGTCTTCATGCTCATTATAATCATTCCCAAGAGCCTTATTGGAAATTGGAATGTTTCCTTATTTCCAGTAACCACTTTGATGGCTTCCAATGCACAGTACACTTCCATATCTCCTTTTAGATCTGTTCAGTAAACTGTCACTATCACTTTGTCAACTGTTCAAAAAGCAACATTGATTCGTTGATAGCAAGGAGATGTGTTTCGTTGATAGCTTTATTCTTCATTTCGTTGATGGAGTTTCCCTTGTTTCGTTGATGGGTAAACTCCATACCGTTGACAGAGTAATCTTCATACCGTTGACATGTCTTCACTTAAGCAAAATTACAAGGCATAATATATGTACAATTAACCAACCTATTTTGCCTATCTAGTACTTAGTCAACATGACTTAGAAAACCTATCTGATGCATACAACAAAATGCCTATCATACTGTGAAGTATTGTACAATGCAATTGCTACAACACTCATTTCGTTGATGAGCTTCCTGTCAACGAAACACTGCAAAGCATGTTGTTTCGTTGACAGTTACAAAATAACTTAATACAAAATCTACTAAGTGTTTTTATAATTATCATCAAGAACAACATATTCCTAACACACTTATTGACCATGGCCAAAATATCATTCAACATTCAAACTTTTCGCGACCAGCGTACGGCCCTGTATTTTCCAATTCACGGGTTCAATATAAAACCCTCATTTTTCCAAATCACACTTTACCCTTATCGGGTTCATAGCTCAAATCACAGTTTCAACAAAATAAGTACACTTTTCTCATTTAACATGGCAATATGAATCTGATAAGTAAGAATACCAATCATAGGATTTATTGAATACTGAAGGAAATAGTTTAAGTCCTTCAAAAAGTATACTTATAACAGATAAGCCTTACATCTTGAAGGAAATAAACCGGATTATACATAACATATATGAGTTCGAATAAGGAACTGAATCTGATAACTGCATTAACAAGAAATAATAATAATAACAATTGCAGTTTAGTGTAAAAGAACCAACACTTGGAAATTAAGTGAAGAGTATAAATACTTGCATAATAATAATTCAAGAGAATATTACTCGAACAATACGTAAAGGGTATAGACACTTGCCTCAGGTCCTGCTACACACGTCTAATCACAGCTGTCTCACACTAACTTGGCTTTTCCCTTAGCCGCCCGACTCGACTCTAGAATAACCAACTCAGGGTTAAACACTAACACACCACTAACTCACGCTCATACAATCCACATAAACACATACGCATATTATCATTTAACAATTAGGCACAAAGCATATATACAACATAGATACACTAGCGACTCTTATCGAAACGTTTTGAAAATCGTTTTATAAGTTTTCAGAAATTTCGGTAGCACCTCCTTTTAAAAAACCACTAACCCGTCGGAATACAACCGACCCAAACAGTCAATCAAACAATCCTAAACTCCACTACTAACTCTCAAGGCTTACAATTATCCTCTACGACTCACTAACATGTACGCACGTGATCCACATAGCACAAAATCTCTTTATTGACTCAAAACGACACTCTAAGGACACACAAACCACACACCGACTCCATAACTATTTTTAAAACATCTCTAATCTATGCCACAATTTAAATCTCGCTTCGAAATATTTTTAAAACAATTTTTGGAATTTTTGGAAATTTTCTAATATTTTTAAAGCATTTAAAACTGAAAACGGGATAATTTGGAATTAAATAACCCCAATTAAATTAATTAAATCAAATAATAATTAATGAATAAAATTATTCGATAAATGATCCCATTTATCGAATAATTAGTTCGATTTAAATTATTATTTGAAAGAATTAATCGTAATTAAAGTATTTAATTCTACTTTTAAATAAATAAAGAAATGATTCCAAAAATTCTAAAATAATAATAATTTCGGAATAAATCTGATTTTTATTTGAAAATAAGATAGAAAATATTTTTCTGAAAATTTAGAAACTAATTTCACATTTTTCTGATTAATATTGAATTAACTATGAATTTTTAAAGATTAAATAATTAAAACAAAATACATAAAATACTTTTACTATTCATCATCTCCTCACTATTCATCCCGCTGTCACTATTCATCCGGCAAATAATCCGGCCAAAAATCGTTTTGGCATGATTCCTTAACGAAACTCAACAATATATACACCAAAACGAAGCTTAGAACATGTACAATCTAGTTCCCAACCCAAAAATCACGAACAAAGCTCAAATCAAAAAGTCCCAATTCAAGAACATTACCCCAAATTCGATTTACACAATATAGAACATAAACAATGCAATTGAACACATAATTCGACTCTAGACAATCATATGAAGCTAATGGAACCAACAATATCAACGGACAAACTCCAAATCAAAAAGCCCCAAATTTCGAGCTCAAGAACCCTAATTTTCGAATTGGACAATCCGGGAATCAAACAATGAAATTGAACACATATTTGGACTCCTTACAACCATACGAAGCTATACATATCATCAAATCACATGAACAAGCTCAAAATCAAAAAGCCCCAAATATTTCATGAACCCTAATTTTCCAGAATTAAAGAAAGCTTCGTACAAGGTTTAAAAATTACCCCACATGAATTCTGATGGTAGATTATGAAAATAGATTCCAAGACCTTCGATTCGACTACTAGAACGTTGAAAACGGATTCCGGTAACGCCTCCAAAAGTTGGTTTGATTCTCAAGAACACGAAGAACGCGAAGAACACAATTTAGGGATTTCGGGTATTTTTAGATAATTATCGGTATATTATACGCTTGATTATACGTAAAATAATTACGATATGGCTATTTATATTAAACGGAAAATAATACCCCAAACGATATTTTTGGTTCAATATTGATCCGTTGGATCGTTTTTATTCGAATATAGCGTACCGGTTACAAAACGATAATCATCAAAAAGTACGGATAATTGCGAGAGTAATTTAACAATATCTATATATACGAACCAAAATATCTTTATAACAATCTCAAAAATATCCCCTGTCTTAACGAATGAATTATTGGTACGAATGATGTACCAATTTCCCGAACAATTATGAAACGAACGGAATTCTTCGTTTAAAAAAAAATTTACGATAACTTTAAAATAAAATAACTCACTTTTTAAATACCAGTCTAATTACCTCAAAATTCACGTAGCATTTATAGGACAGACACATATGATCATTTAACGAAAATTTCCCCACATTTAAATACAGAATGTATTTAGATCCACAAATAATGTAAAAGAAATTATATTAAACTTTAAAAACATACCCACGGTTTCCCGGTTTTTACATCCTTCCCCCCTTAAAAGGATTCTGTCCCCAGAATCAGCGTGAGTAAACAAATGAGGGTATTTCTCTCGCATTTCACTTTCTAATTCCCAAGTTGACTCTTCTATTTTAGGGTTTCTCCATAGAACTCTTACTATTGGTATGGGTTTATTTCTAAGCACTTTCTCCTTACGGTCCAAGATTTTTACTGGTTGCTCTACGTAAGACAGATCTGGTTGAATCTCTATTGGTTCATACTCGATTACATGGCTTGAGTCAGGATGGTAGTTCTTGAGCATAGATACATGAAAAAAAAAAGTTATGAATATGTCGCATGTGTGGAGGTAAAGCCAATTCGTATGCAACTTTTCCCACGCGCTTCAGAATTTCAAAAGGTCCAACAAATCTCGAACTAAGCTTTCCCTTTTTCCCAAATATGGTCAATCCTTTCCATGGTGAAACCTTCAATAACACATGCTCTCCTGCATGATAGTTCATATCCTTTCTTAATTCGTCTGCGTATTTCCGTTGTCGATCCTGAGCAGCTATTAGTCGCTTTTGAATCAGATCAATCTTTTCCTTGGGTTGCTGAATCAATTTCGGCCCTAATATCTTGCGTTCACCAACCTCGTCCCAACATACTAGAGATCGACATCGTCGTCCGTATAAGGCTTCAAAAGGTGGCATTCCAATGCTGGCATGGTAACTATTATTGTAAGAGAACCCAACCAATGGTAAATGGCCATCCCAACTGCCTTCAAAGTCCAGTGCACAAACTCGTAGCATGTCTTCAATTGTCTGAATAGTTCATTCACTCTGCCCGTCTGTTTGAGGGTGATACGTCGTGCTTATATTAAGCCCGGTTCCCAAAGCTTCTTGGAATTGTCTCCAAAATCGTGAATTAAACCGTGGATCTCTATCGGACACAATTGAAACTGGCACTCCGTGACGTACTATTATCTCATTTAAATAAAGATGAACCAACTTATCTAACGAATACCTTTCATTAATCAGAAGAAAATGTGCTGATTTCGTCAATCGGTCAATAATAACCCAGATAGCGTCATAACTAGCTTTTGTCCTTGGTAATCCTACCACGAAATCCATAGCAAGGTGTTCCCACTTCCACTCTGGAATCTCCAATGGTTGTAATAGTCCACTCGGTCTTTGATGTTCAGCTTTAACCCTTTGGCACGTATAACATTTATTGACCCATTCTGCAATCTCTCTTTTCATGTCTGGCCACCAGAAATTCTCCTTCAGACCTCGATACATTTTAGTGCTTCCTGGATGGATTGAATACTTCGAACTATGAGCGCCCCGCAAAATTTTGTTTTTCAGTTCCGTCACATTTGGTACCCATATCCTAGAAGAAAATCTCAAAATTCCCTCATCATCTGCTTGACTACATATTTCCTCGCCTGTTAAGTTGTTGACGTCTTGATCCCTTACTTCTTGTTGGCACTTCCAGATCTTTTCTAGTAGCTCTGGTTGGAATGTCATCGTATAAATCATTTCGTCAGTGGAATCTGGAATGCGAACCTCTAATTCTAACTTTTCAAATTCTTGGTGAAACTCCATCGGCATTGTAAGCATATTCAATCTCTCTTTTCTGCTTAAGGCGTCCGCTACTACATTTGCCTTCCCCGGATGATAGTTAATGGTACACTCATAATCCTTGATCAATTCTAACCATCTTCGTTGCCTCATGTTTAATTCCTTTTGCGTAAAGATATACTTTAAGCTCTTATGGTCTGTATAGATCTCGCATTTCTCTCCGTACAAATAATGCCTCCAAATTTTCAATGCAAACACTATCGCGTCCAGTTCTAAATCGTGCGTCGGGTACTTCTGTTCGTGAACTTTCAATTGTCTCGAAGCGTAAGCAATTACTTTATCATGTTGCATCAGAACACAACCCAATCCCTTACGAGAAGCATCACTGTAGATTACGAAATTTCTGCGTTCATCCGGCAATGATAACACGGGTGCCGTCGTCAGTTTCTTCTTTAATTCCTGGAAACTTTCTTCACATCTATCGCTCCATTCAAACTTTTCATTCTTCCTGGTTAGTCTCGTCAATGGTGTAGCTATCTTGGAAAAGTCCTTCACAAATCGTCGATAATATCCTGCTAATCCCATAAAACTTCTTACTTCTGTCGGGTTCTTCGGTCTTTCCCAATTCATTACTGCCTCTACTTTGACTGGATCTACTTTAATTCCTTCACTGCTCACCACATGCCCTAGAAACTGTACTTCCTTCAACCAGAATTCGCATTTAGAAAACTTGGCGTATAATTTTTCTTTCCTTAGAATCTCTAAAGTCGTTCTCAAATGTTCCACATGATCTTGCTCCGTCTTAGAATAAATCAATATGTCATCTATAAATACTATCACGAACTTATCCAAATATCTTTTGAACATCCGATTCATCAAGTCCATAAAAGTTGCGGGTGCATTTGTTAAACCAAAAGCCATGACTAAGAACTCATAATGCCCATATCGAGTGCGAAATGCAGTCTTTGGTACGTCTTCGGATTTGATCTTCAACTGATGGTAACCTGATCTCAAATCGATCTTTAGAGAAATACACCGCTCCCTTTAGCTGGTCGAATAAATCATCGATTCTTGGCAATGGATACTTGTTCTTGATAGTTAACTTGTTCAGCTCCTGATAGTCGATACACAACCTCATGCTACCGTCCTTCTTCTTCACAAATAGAACTGGTGCACCCCACGGAGATACACTGGTCTAATTACACCTTTTTCCAATAGATCTTGTAATTGAGTTGCCAATTCTTTCAATTCTACAGGTACCATACGATACGGAGCTTTCGAAACTGGTCCTGTCCCTGGTGCCAATTCTATAGCGAATTCGATTTCCCGATCTGGTGGTAATCCTGGAAGTTCATATGGAAAAACATATGGAAATTCATTCACTACGGGGATATCTTCTATTTTTGGAGCTTCTTCTTTTACCTCAGTCATGTAAACCAAATAAGCTTCGCAACCTTGTTGTAAAAATTTTCTTGTCTGCATGCTTGTTAATAACCTCCGGGCTTGCTTCTGACCTCGAAACACAACTTCCTTGTCATCTGGGGATTGTAGCTTTACTGTCTTTTTCTTGTTATAAATACTGTGAGAAATACACCTTAACAACTCGGTGACTCAGCTCCATACCTTTAAAACTATTCTACTTAGTTCCAAGAACTTAATTGATCTCTATCTGATTCCCACATAATTCATAAGATATATTCACAATAACACTCAGGAAACCTTTCCCAGGGTATCATCTCATTCCCCAAATAACTTGATCAAATCGACATCATCTTGATTCTCATTTTTACATCCACGTTGACTGGTAAGATCTACTTTAACTATAGTGAGCAAAAAAAGACTTGCAACCATATCATGTAATCCTAAAGCATTCAAAGATCATATCATTCTACATTATTAGCCTAACATCGTATTCATAAGTTCTTCTCATTGAGACAAAAATCTATTATGTCCCTTTTCCACAACCTGGGATATCATCAGCACAATTGCACATTTTTCCCAATTTCCACTCAACTTTTAGATTACCTAACTAACGTAAATGGTTACTGAGGCTTCATAGTGCGTCGTTGTTTCTTCAAATATTATTTCATCTTCAAATACTGTCGTTTCTGTCGGATGAAAGTTGATCCACTCTTCCACAGCGTAACGTTAATTGATAGAGAGAGAACAACTGGCTCCGTTATATGTCACTAGTATTCTAATCGTATCGTGATCCGCTTTCGCTCGTGGTAATTCAATCGTAAATTCTTCGTTCATTAAGGTAAGGTAAATTCCTTCCAACCTGGTGGCATACCTTCAAGATTATTAGAGGTAACAAGATTCATGATATTTTGAAGTGAAAATATTCCGTATCATAACAAGTGTTCCACAACTGTGGTTACCAAATTTACATGTTCTAAGGCGAACAGTATTGGAAATAAAAGAATCACTGAGAGATCAATTCGATCACATGAACTCAATGTTGCGTGTCTTAATTAAGACAGTACTAAAGGTAATTAGCCTTCTTGTATTGCACAACACACAAGTGACGGCGTCCCATCAGACTTCTATCACACAGACAGATAGTCCTTGTGTCCCCTTTCAATAGGGTTGTTAGTCTCAGTTAGAGTAGAGAAATATGAAAGAAATTTAAAGTCAAATTAACAATCAAGGATTTTTGATGAGAAATCTCAGATACACACCTTGGATTGAAACTGAATAGATTCCCAAAGGTGTTATTTCAGAAAAGAAGAATAACCAGAAAAGAAAATATCGAACAAAGAGTGTGACATTACAATAAGAGTGATTCACCCCTGAAAAATGAAAGAGTTGAAATTCATATAACAATTTTTTCAACATGCCTCAAAAATCTGAAATGGATATCATAACAACCTCCGACACAATTGGAAACAGGATTGATCAAAGGTATCAAATACAAACTGAAAAGGTGGAATATATTCACCGACACAAGTCTCGCTTAAAGGAATATCAAATATTTCGTTAGGATAGGAAGGTGTTACCAAGGTCTCCACATATGTCTTCTTTGTCGGCTCCTTCGATAGCTCGTTATCCGATTCTAAGCCCTTCTTTTCCACGTCGTAAGGTTATCAATATCGTACGTTGTCGTTGACTCGTAATAGTCCTTGAAGATTCCGCCGTAGACATCTACAACCGTAAGAAGTTCCATCCATCTCAGCACAACCATCTCAATCGAATACCCCTATCTTAACTCACTCATTGGTACTATATCCAATAGTCCAACACGAACTCTAAATGAGCTCTGACATTCCTTATATAACTATACAAACTCCTACGCACTCTCGTTTCTAGTTTACTATAACCCTGCTCTGATACCAACTTGTAACGCCCCCCAAATCCGGGGTCAAAGGATTTGGTCGTCACGCTAAAATCTCAATTAAAAACAACCTGTTAAATATTAAACAAATTCAAATATACATCTGCGACCCCAACTAAACCAAGATCTTTTAGGTTATAGTGCTAGAAACAAGAATCCAAAATTTCACAACTTTAACTTCCTTTTTCAACAATACTCTTTGCACAAACTCTATAACACTAGTATAACTTCGATGAGAAGTATACCAGGCAAAACTAATCTTATATAATACAATATATGATAGATAATAACTTTAAACAATACTCTTACGCTAGCTCCAAATATTCTGGATCATAACATCTTCACGCTAACATCTTTTTCCTTTTCTGTCCAAGCTACGCAGACAACTTCCGCTAATTTACCTTCTTACTGAAAGGCTAAAATATAAATAAAACAAGTATGAGCGAAAGAAATGCTCAGCCAGTGCGATAAAGTATAGCTCTGAATATCAATGTATGATTCAATAAATATGCATTTTTAACTCAAAAATACGGAACAGATATTTGAAAAGGATCTATGGAATGTAAGAGCAATGAAACTTGATTATCAATACCAATACGTAACTTTAAAAGTAATCTAATATCATATAAGTAACTTTTCTTACTTTATCATCAAAATAATGAATTGGAATCTACTAAACGCTACGAGCTAAGCCGACGATCGATCGCTCTTAGCTCGCCAACCATACTGTGGTCCACAGCAGGTTAAACTGGGGATCCCTGGGCTACACAATCAAAATCAGCCCATTTTGGCACTTATTGACCATGGCCAAAATATCATTCAACATTCAAACTTTTCGCGACCAGCGTACGGCCCTGTATTTTCCAATTCACGGGTTCAATATAAAACCCTCATTTTTCCAAATCACACTTTACCCTTATCGGGTTCATAGCTCAAATCACAGTTTCAACAAAATAAGTACATTTTTCTCATTTAACATGGCAATATGAATCTGATAAGTAAGAATACCAATCAGAGGATTTATTGAATACTGAAGGAAATAGTTTAAGTCCTTCAAAAAGTATACTTGTAACAGATAAGCCTTACATCTTGAAGGAAATAAACCGGATTATACATAACATATATGAGTTCGAATAAGGAACTGAATCTGATAACTGCATTAACAAGAAATAATAATAATAACAATTGCAGTTTAGTGTAAAAGAACCAACACTTGGAAATTAAGTGAAGAGTATAAATACTTGCATAATAATAATTCAAGAGAATATTACTCGAACAATACGTAAAGGGTATAGACACTTGCCTCAGGTCCTGCTACACACGTCTAATCACAGCTGTCTCACACTAACTTGGCTTTTCCCTTAGCCGCCCGACTCGACTCTAGAATAACCAACTCAGGGTTAAACACTAACACACCACTAACTCACGCTCATACAATCCACATAAACACATACGCATATTATCATTTAACAATTAGGCACAAAGCATATATACAACATAGATACACTAGCGACTCTTATCGAAACGTTTTGAAAATCGTTTTATAAGTTTTCAGAAATTTCGGTAGCACCTCCTTTTAAAAAACCACTAACCCGTCGGAATACAACCGACCCAAACAGTCAATCAAACAATCCTAAACTCCACTACTAACTCTCAAGGCTTACAATTATCCTCTACGACTCACTAACATGTACGCACGTGATCCACATAGCACAAAATCTCTTTATTGACTCAAAACGACACTCTAAGGACACACAAACCACACACCGACTCCATAACTATTTTTAAAACATCTCTGATCTATGCCACAATTTAAATCTCGCTTCGAAATATTTTTAAAACAATTTTTGGAATTTTTGGAATTTTTCTAATATTTTTAAATCATTTAAAACTGAAAACGGGATAATTTGGAATTAAATAACCCCAATTAAATTAACTAAATCAAATAATAATTAATGAATAAAATTATTCGATAAATGATCCCATTTATCGAATAATTAGTTCGATTTAAATTATTATTTGAAAGAATTAATCGTAATTAAAGTATTTAATTCTACTTTTAAATAAATAAAGAAATGATTCCAAAAATTCTAAAATAATAATAATTTCGGAATAAATCTGATTTTTATTTGAAAATAAGATAGAAAATATTTTTTTGAAAATTTAGAAACTAATTTCACATTTTTCTGATTAATATTGAATTAACTATGAATTTTTAAAGATTAAATAATTAAAACAAAATACATAAAATACTTTTACTATTCATCATCTCCTCACTATTCATCCCGCTGTCACTATTCATCCGGCCAAAAATCCGGCCAAAAATCGTTTTGGCATGATTCCTTAACGAAACTCAACAATATATACACCAAAACGAAGCTTAGAACATGTACAATATATTTCCCAACCCAAAAATCACGAACAAAGCTCAAATCAAAAAGTCCCAATTCAAGAACATTACCCCAAATTCGATTTACACAATCTAGAACATAAACAGTGAAATTGAACACATAATTCGACTCTAGACAATCATATGAAGCTAATGGAACCAACAATATCAACGGACAAACTCTAAATCAAAAAGCCCCAAATTTCGAGCTCAAGATTCCTTAATTTTCGAATTGGACAATCCGGGAATCAAACAATGAAATTGAACACATATTTGGACTCCTTACAACCATACGAAGCTGTACATATCATTAAATCACATGAACAAGCTCAAAATCAAAAAGCCCCAAATATTTCATGAACCCTAATTTTCCAGAATTAAAGAAAGCTTCGTACAAGGTTTAAAAATTACCCCACATGAATTCTGATGGTATATTATGAAAATAGATTCCAAGACCTTCGATTCGACTACTAGAACGTTGAAAACGGATTCCGGTAACGCCTCCAAAAGTTGGTTTGATTCTCAAGAACACGAAGAACGCGAAGAACACAATTTAGGGATTTCGGGTATTTTTAGATAATTATCGGTATATTATACGCTTGATTATACGTAAAATAATTATGATATGGCTATTTATATTAAACGGAAAATAATACCCCAAACGATATTTTTGGTTCAATATTGATCCGTTGGATCGTTTTTATTCGAATATAGCGTACCGGTTACAAAACGATAATCATCAAAAAGTACGGATAATTGCGAGAGTAATTTAACAATATCTATATATACGAACCAAAATATCTTTATAACAATCTCAAAAATATCCCCTGTCTTAACGAATGAATTATTGGTACGAATGATGTACCAATTTCCCGAACAATTACCAAACGAACGGAATTCTTCGTTTAAAAAAAAAATTACGATAACTTTAAAATAAAATAACTCACTTTTTAAATACCAGTCTAATTACCTCAAAATTCACGTAGCATTTATAGGACAGACACATATGATCATTTAACGAAAATTTCCCCACATTTAAATACAGAATGTATTTAGATCCACAAATAATGTAAAAGAAATTATATTAAACTTTAAAAACATACCCACGGTTTCCCGGTTTTTACATCAACCCGTTTCAATTCACCATGCCGGTTTTGGGTTTACTTTTTTCGATTCAAGCCCGGCCCGAATTCGGCTCATACATACTTAGTGTCGGTCCCGTACTCACCTGAGACGAGTCCGGCCCGTATCAAATCCAGCCCGGCTTGCACAAACTGCACGACTGGCCACCTCTAGATATAACTGATGAATTACAATACACGAGTTACAAATTTACCAAACATAGATTTCAAAAATTAAACCGAAGAAAAACAAACAATGCAACATATTTACACCTATGAAGTCATATTTTGTTAGAAAAAACAGAAAATGTAACGTGTTTTAGCTGTGCACTGCACATGACATGAGCCTATATATACGCCCTAACCACTTCAATGTAAGGGGTTCACAATATTCATCACACTTTCACTATATTGAATTTCTGATAGGTTTTGCTCTACATTCTCTCTACTTTCTCTCTCTAGAAATTAATACCTATCTACATATTTTTATTATGTTTTCCGTCCACCAGATACGTATTCTCACGCCGGAGGTGCTTACGGGGACATAACCACCCGCGAGCATTTCCTTTTCAGGGAGCTCGGAGGCAATTCCGGTGAAGCTCAGACAAGACACGTAAAGCTCAGCAAGGCCAACATGGCTCAGCAAGCCGGACAAGCCCAACAAGGTCGACAAAGCCAAACAAGCATTACAAGCCCAACAAGCCAAACAAGCACCTGTTCGAGCACAATACTAAGGAAGTAGAGCCCGACGGTAGAACGACTTATCAATTGTTTTTTCCATTTTTTTCGTTAGTGTTTGTGTTAATTATACATGTTTGTATATATGTATGTGTTTTTGTTGTTTACTTAAATATGTTACTAATGTTTGCCTAAATTGTGCAGAATACAAAAGTTTGAATCTTTAAATTGTGTAGAATACAAAAGTTTGAATCATTTTTTCAAGGACAACAAACATGATAATTAAACATATATGTAAGCTACATTGCATCGTTACTTACGTTGATTTTGTTATATAATAATTGCAGGTGAATCCCAAATCTTATAGACTCGAGTTCTTGATCATAAGAGGTCGTGGTATCCATGAATTCAAAGTGGACAAAAAATAAAGGTTACGTTTTATATATTTATGTAATGCATATATACACTTTTTGTCGAATATATTTGTTGTTTACTTAAATTTGCTAAATATTTATTTATTTTGTGTTGAACGTTAAACTAATTGCAGGTGAATCTCAAATCGTATATATTTAAATTCTTGACTGTAAGAGATTGTGTTATCCATGAAACTCCTGATCGTAAGAGATCGTGGTATTCATGGACTCGAATTTATCAACAGAATCAACTAATGTTAATATAATGTATTGTTAAATTGATGTATTTGTACACTTTTAGTTGAATGTTATTGGCATGATATTAGTTTTATGGATGTTTAATCACACTTCTTTTTGTGTTTATGATATTTAGTATAGATGATATCTATGTGCAATTTGTAAAGCACCCACTCTTCAGCTATGTGATTTCTCGATTAAGCAATGTAGGGGTACCAAAATTGTTCCCAAATTACATGACATATTTTGATTGGTGGTACTCATATTAATACACACGGGGTTGACCAATAACCAAATGACACGCCATTTGGGAACCATTTTATGACGAGATTTGTGAGCTCTAGCATTTCTCTTCTCGATTAAATACTACAATCTTTTATGTGGAATACACAATGCAGCGTATGTTAGAATATGATAGTTACAATATTGCGCCTCACTCCATATATTCACGATTGTCTCATTTATCGACGTTGTCTCCTAAAATCAACTTAAGAAACTTGTAAATGGGATCAGAATGTGTATCACTGCAATTAGCAATTACAGAGAATTGATAAATAAACTTCTACTTTTACTATTTAAACTCTAACTTACATTTTTAGATATTTTAATTACACAAGTTCCATGATTTCTCAATAGGAAGGTTACTTGCTTTTATTTTTAACATGAGAAATTATGTAATTAACATGTTCATTAGAGCTTATCTAATAACACTATCCACAATAATAAAAACACAATAATGACAACTGGGTCTTTCAATATGACATTCATATTCACAGGCAAAAATCAAGAAACAAAAAATATCAAACCTGCTCCTGGTGCTGCAGGGCCTGCTCCTGCATCGCCTCCTGGTGCTGCAGGGCCTGCACCTCCTGCTCGAAGGACAACTCGAAGGCCTGCTCGAAGGCCAGCTGTAGGACGAGGTCCTGCACCGCCTCCTGGTGCTACAGGGCCTGCACCTCCTGCTCGAAGACCGGCTCGAAGGCCAGCTGTGGGACGAGGTCCTGCTCCAAGTCATGATGCTGCACCGCCTGTTGTACGAGTAAGATTTGAATCCGGGATCGGACAAGAAGAGATAAGTTTTTAACTATTTGAGCTATCTTATATATCGCACTTGTTACTCATGTTAAATAAATAAGATTACAAACTACAAGATTTGTAAAATTACACCAACAAGAATCAACTATTTGTAGATTACATTACATAGACTCCTTATAGAGTTATTTGCCAAAAGAATCAATCAAATTCATGTTTTTCTACCATTTAACATCTAAACTTTATTTTTCACATAATAACCCCAACAAACTTTTTAGAATTAGGAATATTAACTAACTCTAGCTATTAACTGCTTACATAGACTACTCTTAGTTGACTAAACTCCAATATGGCAAACATTACATAGACTTCTTATAGAATTATTTCCCTTCCAACCTACTATCTACATGACTTTCTTAGTATGTGAAAGACACACCCAAAAATCAAGAAGTAAAAAGCATGGTTAAGGTGGATTTTGAAAAGTTTACTGAGTCTATTATTACTAAGATATATTGAGTCTATTTTTTGAAGAGCATGGTTAAGGTGTAGTTTCAACCATATTAACATTGTATACTATCTACATGACTTTCTTAGTATGTGAAAGACACACAAAAATCAAGAATTATAAAAAAAAACCTGCTGCACTTGGGGAGCTTGCCCCTGGCGGTCCCTGCGGTAAATCAGCAACATGTTTTTTTCTCTTGGATCGTAGGGTGCAGAAATGTTTTTTTGATTCTGCTTAATTAGTGAAGATGTGCAGGGCATTATTTGAATGATTAGACTTAGAAGCTTAATTTGGTGGGAGGATTATGAAAGAGAGTTTAGACTTTATAAACATCCTCTTTGTTTTTTTGATGTTGCACTATCTACATGTATATACTATTAGTGTTTTGCGTTGGGAAGTGTATAAAATTAGAAGCTTTTTAGTGCAGGGTATTATTTGAATGATTAGACTTTGGTTCTGGTGGGAGGATTATGAAAGAGAGTTTAGTACATAAATTCATTTGAATGTGTTCATAATAATTGAATAAAGTCTTTTATTCCAGGTGATTCTGTGCATTTGTATCATTTCATTTTTTTTCTAAATTTACTTCCATTGTTTTTTTTCTAATTAATATTACTATTTTGATTACCTATTAGCAAATTTAAATACATTAATGGTCATAACTTAAGAAAAAGCACATGTGAATTATTTCATTTTGATTTTTACACAGTTAGACATTAAGATTAACGTAAGTAACCGTTTATAATTGTCTTAGATCAGAAAAAGAATTTAGTACATCGTAACCTAAGAATACTATATATGGCTAAAGTTATCAGTTAAGTAAGCTTATTACAATAATACAAGTGACTAAATTCTTCGGGTTGGTTCATTTCTTATGCCCTCCTCTCTCAACATCACAGAACAAAGAGGATAGGGATACGTAGAGAGTGACAATACTTTTGTTCCGGAAATGAGTAGGTCATGGAAGGATTTTTATAAGTTAAAGATACTTAGAGCATCTTCAATTCATCACACTATTTAATTTAATTTTTATATTAAAATTATGTAAAACTTATGTTATTTTTGAATCCGACTCCATTTTATTTATACTAAATTTTTCATCATTTTTGCATTATATTATTTTAGCGGAAGCATATGTGGTGGTGTTAGACTACTCTAGAGTCTAGATTAACCATCCTATGTCTGGCCATGATTTTTCTCTCTGGCCATGATTAAGCATATGTGTGTTAATACACACATATAAATATGCAATAGTTAGGTAAATAAAAATCAAACACACAAAACTGAAATCGGGGCATCGAGGCTCCCAATAACATCTTCATAATGTGTCACACACAGATACATAATCCAAGAAAAAAACACAACTGGAAAAACAAATCCGAAACACTCAAACCCACACACAACAAAAGCAATGAACATACTATTTAAAAACACCACCCACAATAATAAAAACACAATAAAGACAACTGAGTCTCTCAATATGACATTGATATACACAAGCAAAAATCAAGAAATGAAAAATATAACTAATCCATAATACATACTCGCATATTCCAAGTTTATACATGTCAACAGACTCAACACATACAAGTACTTACATAAATCTACATCAAAAATTCAGATCCAGCATTCTTAAACATACCAAATCAATCACACTACACAAATACATATCATACTAACTGAATACCTCCTAGGCGGCGGAGATGAAGATGAAGATGCCATTAACGCCGGCGGGGATGAAGATGACATTATTTGAACCAGTGTGTGTAGCGGCGGAGATGAAGATGAAGATGCCATTAACGCCGGCGGAGATGAAGATGACATTATTTGAACCAGTGTGTGTAGTGTGTGTGGTATGAAATGAGAAAAGAGGAATGTATGTATTATTTATTTATTAACACATTTCGTCCGTTGTTTTTCAATTTTTTTGTTCAAGGTGATCAAACTTGAAATTTAAATTTTCTTGTTCGAATTTTTTATGAACACCAGTAAAGTAGGGTGCATGCATTTCTTACAAATGTTTTTTGTTTCTTTTATTTTAGTGGGAAAGTTTTTTTGTAAATATATAGACAGTAGACACACAAGAGAGGATAACTAAGTCAGACAAATGATGAAAAGATTTGATGATTTGCGTTGGGAAGTGTTTTATCTTTTGAAATATTTGGATGAACTCTACAGACATATAGTACATATAAACTGCTTTTTTTTTAATCCGACTCCATTTTATTTATACTAAATTTTTCATCATTTTTGCATTATATTATTTTAGCGGAAGCATATGTGGTGGTGTTAGACTATTCTAGAGTCTAGATTAACCATCCTATGTCTGGCCATGATTTTTCTCTCTGGCCATGATTAAGCATATGTGTGTTAATACACACATATAAATATGCAATAGTTAGGTAAATAGAAATCAAACACACAAAACTGAAATCGGGGCATCGAGGCTCCCAATAACATCTTCATAATTTGTCACACACAGATACATAATCCAAGAAAAAAATACAACTGGAAAAACAAATCCGAAACACTCAAACCCACACACAACAAAAGCAATGAACATACTATTTAAAAACACCACCCACAATAATAAAAACACAATAATGACAACTGAGTCTCTCAATATGACATTGATATACACAAGCAAAAATCAAGAAACGAAAAATATAACTAATCCATAATACATACTCGCATATTCCAAGTTTATACATGTCAACAGACTCAACACATACAAGTACTTACATAAATCTACATCAAAAATTCAGATCCAGCATTCTTAAACATACCAAATCAATCACACTACACAAATACATATCATACTAACTGAATACCTCCTTAGGCGGCGGAGATGAAGATGAAGATGCCATTAACGCCGGCGGAGATGAAGATGACATTATTTGAACCAGTGTGTAGCCGCGGAGATGAAGATGAAGATGCCATTAACGCCGGCGGAGATGAAGATGACATTATTTGAACCAGTGTGTGTAGTGTGTGTGGTATGAAATGAGAAAAGAGGAATGTATGTATTATTTATTTATTAACACATTTCGTCCGTTGTTTTTCAATTTTTTTGTTCAAGATGATCAAACTTGAAATTTAAATTTTCTTGCTCGAATTTTTTATGAACACCAGTAAAGTAGGGTGCATGCATTTCTTACAAATGTTTTTTGTTTCTTTTATTTTAGTGGGAGAGTTTTTTTGTAAATATATAGACAGTAGACACACAAGAGAGGATAACTAAGTCAGACAAATGATGAAAAGATTTGATGATTTGCGTTGGGAAGTGTTTTATCTTTTGAAATATTTGGATGAACTCTACAGACATATAGTACATATAAACTGCTTTTCAGTCCTTGACCATGCCCGCTGTTAGAGCAAGGTCAATGCACAAGTTCGGTTCCAGTTTTCTTGGGTCTCACAAAAGTGCCAAATAAGTGAAAACGGGGCTTCATACAGACTTGGTTGATATGCTCACACCTCCGGTGCATGCACCGCCATTCATGAAAAAATAAAATATTAAGGAAAAGACACACAACATCAGGAAAATAGTATGAGAAGGAGGCCCTACGTTGTCATCACTCAGGCCCTATTACTTCTTCTATCACATCAAAAGAGAAAAATTTGAAAATAATAAAATGTATCTTTCATTTTTATTTTTACACAGTTCTAAACAAAATCAGAAGTGGTAGCCACCTTCGTTTCTAAGGTTGCCATTTACAATACACTAAACGTTTAGTGAAAGATAATCAAATAACGTTTCTTTCTTTTTTCGATAATTCAAACGCCGTCGTTTTTTCTCCTAAACTGTATGCCTACAAGATGGAGTGGAAAACAGTAAACAAACTTCACTTGGAGAACAGTGGGATAGGGTCATAGGGCTAGGGATAGGGTCATAGGGCTAGGGATAGGGTCAGTATCACGTCAGTTTTGTATGCTTGATTGTACATAGAGGCGACTCCATTCACACACCTGACACAACACTATCGCAATAGAAGGACGACTTGAGGCACACAGCATCCTTTTTCTATTTAAAATCCAAGTTGTGTTTTTGGTGGAAAATTGAATTTTGTGAATAGCCGTAGTCAAAGTTAATTATCAGGGTAGTATTATAGAAATTTGGAATGACAATTCAAGTGATTAACTGGTCAGGTGTAATAAGATAAAAGAATTATTCTGACTCAAAATAAAAAAATAATTGTTTCATTCTTATGCACGGGGTAGATATAATATTTCATTTTTTTTATTTTTTTGACAAAAACAGCTTGCACACAACAATGTCTCCTTAATATTTTGGTTGGAAATTTAATCAGGCAAAACGGTCGAACAACATGAGAATAACACTACAAAGAAATATCAATAACGCATCTTTCATAAACTCGTTAGGAAGACAAATTATTAACGCATCTTTCAGAAACTTGTTATTTTATTAATTTCTTAATTAGGAAGACAAATTATTAATAAATTATCCGAGGTCATATTTATTTATAAGTCAAAAATAATATATTATTTATAATCAATAAAAACTAAAAAAATCGAAATAATTCACAAATTAAAATAAATTTGGACAATTAATTCTTGTTCTCTTTGTAAGAAAACATAAGTTTGATAGACTAAAAATCCATTGACAAGAAGGCAGAGCCTCGAATTGATCGTCTTGCAAGGACTATCTTTTAACCAGTATATCCATCGATTACAAGGCAAAAAAGTGATGTGATGTTCATGTCCATGTCGTGGGTCACATAAAATCAGAAGTTCTTGCCACCGTCGTTTCTAAGGTTGTCATTTACAGTACACTGAACGTTTAGTCAAATACTATACTCAAACAACGTTTTTTTTGTTTTTTCGATAATTCAAACGTCGTCGTTTTTTTCTCCTGAACAGTACTGTTGTAAAACTATCCAACCTTGAGTGGAAAATAGTAAACAAACTTCACTCGGATATCCGGTGGGGATCATGGACCCCAATATTCAAATGAATATTAGTAGTAGGTAGTATACTGTTTAGAGGCATGTCATTAGCATGATAACTCAGCAGTTCTAAAGTAAACAATGACAAAATGTTGAACGACAAAGATTCCGCCGGAAGCTTCATTGGTGGTGTACATATATGGATTGGTTTTGTATCAGATGATCTAAATTATTACTATTAGTAGTACTATAATTGGAGTATAGCTAAGAGCCTAAGACTAATTCTTGCATGGGAAAACAGCAAAAACACAGCAGGTGGGAACAACAGGGCTACGGTTATGGCTATGTGTATGTGTGTTGGTACTGTCAGTATCACATTCTAATTGTAAGTAGTACAACTGTAGAAGTGGCAGAGAGATGTAATATTGAACAACTTTTATGGTAATTCTATTTTGAACATGTGCCGTAGCAAACACGCAACAGGTATATGTAGAGATGTCTGTGTTTTTTCTACTAGTTACAGCCTACAGCTTACTTTGTCATTGAGATATATTCCCACGCATTTAAATATTTGGATTTCACCGTAAATTTGACAACAATATTCGGGACAAACTGACACGAGAATTTGGTTGAGATGTTAGTATGTGGCTATGTGCTAGGACCTTTATAAGATCAAGAAATGAGCATTATTTATTTTGTGGTCAAGTGTTTTTTTTTTGGTATTTCGAATGATCTCTTCACCAAGAACACCTGTATGGATTTCACATTTTCCTGGGAGTCTCGTAATCAAATTTTCTAAGAAAAATTTTAGTCTCCGGCGAGGGATTTAATTTCTAATAATTATAATTCCTTTTATCTTCATCAATAAAGTCCGAAATCATTAAAAAGTACGCAAACTATTCTTTTCGGGAAAATAAAACTAGATTATTTTATTGCTAATTCACATATATATATTCTTGATAGTGAATGAAATGCAAGATAACTCACGGATAAGAAGTGTAAAAAGCAAAACGATTTAATGGAGGGACAGCAGAACTAGCGTCAAATACTGAAGAAATTGAAAAATATAATTGATATGTTCAGAAAAGTAATTATAGAAATATAATTGATGATTCGTTGGAAAGGCCCCGTAATTAAGGCCCAAAACCCTGATTATTTATTAATTTTGTAATTAATAAATAAGGAAAATATACAGCTCATGAAAAGAGACCAAATTATGGAAAATTGGTCAAAGAAGGATCCAGAATCCCAATTAATGAGTCATAGCCTTTATCAACAAGGAAAAGACTTATTCAGCAAGCAATACAATATTTATCCAATATCAAAAAGGAGACTTATTAGCTAAGACTTCCAAACCTACCATAAATACAAGGCTCCAGACGCCTATATAAGGACCTAATCCTACAATCAGAACTACGTCTTTGACTTGATTCTCAATAACGAATTGAGATACGTAGGCATCTTGTGAGGACCGATTTAGTCTCGAAACGCAAGTGCAGCCATTAAAGCTCGAAGCTCATTAAACCTTAGCATTAAATACACAAGCACACTTTTTAATCCATAACATTTGCCGCCGTCTGCGGGAAGACAACATCAACCATGGCAAACACACGAAGAACAACTCGAGATACTCAAACTCCTGAGGATCTTCCTATCACCTCTGAGGCTGATACTCACGGAAATCAACCACCGCCAACTACTGGCACTCAAGGGGCGAATATCCCCACCAACACTCAAAGACCGGAAATCCCAATTTCGGTTGAAGGGACGAATCCCCTGCAGATGGTCATTCATGGATCTAATCCACAAGAGACCGTTCTCCAGCAACCGATCATGACCTCCCCGCTTCTCATGAATGCCCCGAGTGGTCTTCAACTCCATACTACTGATCTCCCCCAATACACTGCTCAAACTTTGGGGATGCCAAGCTATGGCATGCCCCCTCGACCCATGGTGGGCGGTAGTGGTCTTAACCCCATCATAACCCGAATAAGCATCCATGAAGCTCAGAAGAGCATGCCCTGCCGTAGCATCAACCAGCTGGTCAATACGTGGGAGTGGAAAGCTGTCCTTAGGGCATGTCTTATTCAAATATGTAAAATCCACACATGTTCGCCATTTTCCGTTAGGCTTCTTGACAAGAACTGGGTTTGCTAGCCAATCCGGGTAGAATGATTGTCTCACCAGTTTAGCTTCTAGTAGCCTGTCAACCTCTTCTTTGAGGGCTAAAGCTCTCTCACCATTTATCGCCCTTCGTTTTTGTCTCACGGCAATCCTTTCGGGGTCAATATTAAGGTGATGACACATTACCTTAGGATCAATCCCCACCATGTCAGAATGGCACCAAGCGAAGACATCTAGGTTATCTTTTAAGAAACGAATCAATGCTTCCCTAGCTTCAGGTTCCAACTGCTTTCCAATTTTTAGTTCTTTGGAGGGGTCGGTTGCATCCACTGGGATTGACAAAGTGTCACCAGCAGCACCTGTTGTCTCCCTAGCCTCAGGCATCCGGGGATCTAGATCGATCTTCACCTGAACCTCTGTCTCCTTTCTTCCAGGTTGTAAAGGAACCTTGGGGAAGCTTTCCACATGACCATCCTCGAAGTCACTATCATTTAGCTTTTCAACAATACCTTCGATAAAAGGTTCACCGTCTTCTTCAAGTTTCAGTGGGGGTGCATCTAGCATCCGTACCTCATTCTGGGTATCTACCCCCGAAGAAAAGACAACTTCCGTGGAGCTCTCTTCACCTGGATGTTGGATAATCATAATTACATTGCACGAATTCTTTACCTACTGTGGAGGTTCATTTTTCGTTGGTGCCTCCTGGTACCTATAGCAATTATCCGTGGTACCTCCATCAACTAACAACAAATGCTTTGAAGCTTGCTCAGCGGTGCGCAGAGCCTTACTATAACATTCCCTTGAATCTGCTTGACAGCCCTTTAGACATCCAATCCCGTGGGGAGTAGGAAACTTTATGGAGAGATGGTAGATTGAGGTTACCACTCTCATTTCCTTCAAAAGGGGCCTGCCCACTATACAATTATACGATATGTCTTCATTTACAACCATGAACTCTGTCACCTGCGTAGCTTTCATAGGTTCAGCCCCTAACACAACAGGGAGCTTCACCCTTCCTACAACCTGTACTGGTCCGCCAGTAAATCCATATAAGTCGTTGTAAGCAGGGGACATTTCTTTGTCCGCGAGTCCCATCTTTTGATAAGTGTCGTAAGCCAGTATATTGCAAGAACTTCCATTATCCACTAAGACTCGATGCACATTGAGCCCTCCAATTGTGATAGTCACCACTAATGCATCATTGTGGGGGTGGTGCACATGCCTTGCATCGTCTTCAGTGAAGGTGATGTCCTCAGCTTCACCTCTAAACAGCTTGGGGGGCCTATCTGCTAAATGATAAATATTCGTGAGGGGATTTCCTCTAGCCTCACGAGTATAATTCTTCATTGCATTCTTGCTGAAACCCCCAATATAAGGTCCACCGATGATTGTGTGGATACTACCAGCCCTGGTAGCACGTTCAGGTGCAGACTTCTCTTCATCTCTCTTGGACCTATCATCTTTATATTTTTTCGCCTCCTGGGCCACGAATTCCGTGAGGAAACCTTTCCTAATTAGGTCCTCAATATTATCCTTGAGGTGTCGACAGTCGGCTGTCCCATGCCCGTTAGCATCATGGAAGGCACAGTATCTAGCCAAATCCTTTCTTTCGGGAGGTCCCGTCCTAGAAGGTTTCCTGAACATCCCCGACTTATCACCAACTTCAAATATATGTTCCACAGGTGCAGCCAAAGGAGTGTACTCTGAGTATCTCCTACCACCCTTAGAAGACGGATATTTGTACTCAACTGTTCTCTTTGAACCTGTGGTGTTTACTGACAGAGGTGCGGTCTTCGCCTCCTTGCTTGCATCCCGGCCATCTGCTGAAGCTGTGTTATAGGTTGTCCGTTTGCTATAGTTTCTTTCCTTCGGGCTGTACGACCTATTCCTTTTGTTCATGTTCCAATCTCGTGAAGCATTATCTTTTTTCAAATTCTCCAAAGATTGCTCCACAACCTTATGCCTTTCTGCCTTAGCGTAGAAGTCAGCCAAGGTGGTAGGTTCCCTACTCTATAGCTCCTTCCAGAATTCAGTTCCAGGCCTAACACCAGCTATCGGAAAATTTTTATACGTCTCGTCAGTAGTTTTCCTTACCCTTGGAACCTCAGCATTGAACCTCTTGAAATACTCGTTAAGTGTCTCATTGTCACGTTGCTTGATGTTCGCCAGTGTGTTAGCCGGAGGTGCAAACGTGACTGAAGCTCTAAACTGGGTTACAAACATCTCACCCATCTGTCTCCATGACTTAATAGAATTTTATGGAAGCCTCTTGAACCACTGATGAGCACTATCCCTTAAAGTCGCAGCCAGCAAACGACATTTTGTGCGATCCTTAATTTGATAAACCTCCATCTCCGTATTGAAACGGCTAAGAAACTCCACAGGGTCCATGGTCCCATTGAACTTCAAGTCTCCTACTCCCCTGTAGCTACGGGGTAAGGGCGAATCTCGCACCTTCTTAGTGAAAGGTGATCCCACTGTCAATCCTGACTGAGGACCTTTTTCCGCCATAATCTTTTCGAGGACCTTCCTGAGATCCTCCTCCTTATATTTTCCATCACCTTCAGCTGATTCAGAGGTATCATCAGTGTCATCCCCATCATTGGAGCTTCCATCATAGCTATCATCAGCTTTATAGGACGAGTCTGAGCTATGTTCATCCTCAGGTTTAGTGTGGGACTTGTCCTTATGACTCCTTGACCCTTTGGACAGTGATTTCTCACTTTGCACCTTCTTAGGACCCTTCTGTTTTGCCTCCAAGAGCTTGAGCCTTAAATCCTTATTTGTTAGCTTTTTTCCCATTCGATCGAATACTGTGATACTCCTTGTAATCGAAGGTTCAGGGTCCTCCTTATCCTTGAGCTCAGCTTCAGAGTTCCAGTCGGGATTGCTCTGATCAGTTTCAACATCAGGAAAAGTCTTTGGTCTCCTCCTTTTCAGGTCCTTCTTCGTCACTACCAAAATCTAGCCGAATTGGTGTAACCTTTTCCTTAGAGCGTTTTTTCGAGGACCTTTGTCTTTTTCGCCATTTTTTCATCTTTTCAGATTTTTTCTCCAAGGAATCCACCCTTTCGCCAATCTTCTTAAGGTGATCAAAAATATCCTTGTTCGTAACCTCGCCATGAGGCCCTATTCCACGATCATCTTCGCCGTTAGTTGGTGTTTGCGTATTTCCGGAATCATCCGACATCTTTTATCTCTCAAGATTTCTGATGGAGTTCCCCTCCTTCTAGCGCCACTTATGTTGTGAGAGAAATTTGGTACAACACAATTTGAGAGAATCTCGCTGGAATATTCGTAAAATATGTCCTTGGTTGTCGGACAGTGCCACAGGTTCACAGTACAAAGCCTGAAGCTGATTATTAGGACAAAATGGTTGAAGTATAATTTCCGGGGGCTGAGTTGACAAAACCACCGGTTGAAATGGGCAGAATAATTCCTATTCGGCCAGCCAATTCACCGGAATATGTATCACTGAGGTGCACAAACCTTATGCGTCTCAAGAGTGAAAATCCGAATCCTTTAGTCAAGTGCCTACATATCCTATTTATAGGAATCAAGCCCCATGTAGTTCTATTAGGTTTATACTTCTTAATCCTTGCGAATTCAACCACCTTAAGATAATCCATCTTAGAGTTATAGCCGAATTATGCACCTGTAGCTGAACTTTCCAGTGTCCTAGTCCATGTCCATCACTAAGTCCTATAAATTTTCATGTATTTGATGTATATCCAAAATAACCAATATAAGTCCTATATTGATTGTTTTGTTAACATACTTTTCTAAATTAAAAAATCAAATAATAATAAAATTTTAATCATTTAATTATATTAATTTATTAATAAATTTTTACCGGTCTAGTTTTAATTATTTTTTAATCAACCCGGTCTATTAGCGGAGCGGTTTAAGTGTAGGCAACGTAATGTAAAAGAGGGGAATACACAAAATAAAAGACCTAAATTGGGGGGCAAAGACCTGTCGAACCGGACGCACCCCATGGCTAAACCGGTAACAACACAACAGCAACAGCAACAGCAGCAGCTCAAATTCGAAGATGTTTCAAAGTATTTCAACCTTCCTCTCTCTGATGCTGCTGATTCTCTTGGTACTTATATACTTACAACTTTATTCTTTTTATATTTTTTTATAATTTTGTTGGGGAACTTGTGAATAAATAAATTAATCTAGTTGTTACCAACTGCATTAGCTAGAGGCATTGTTTTTTGTGATACTTGAAAGTTTTGTAAGAATGTGAATTGGGGAAATTGGAGGTGGGGATTTTTCGATTATTCGTTTTATATGGGTATTGAGATTCACTGTGACTTTAGTAATAAGGGGAGGCTTTTAGATGATTTTAGAGAAAAAGAAGATAGAGCTTAGAGAATTTAATCATGGCCATTTATCCAGTGCCGCTCAACCCAATTATTTGTAGTAACTACCACAAATATTTCATTGAGGATTCTATAGTTACGTTTGGTTCTGTCGTGAGTGCTCAAGTGTAAGGTTTTAGTGACGTTGTGTTTCTTTTTTGACAATTCAAGTTCCTTCTATTATATACTAATCATATCAAAGGATAAGTGGATTACAAATAATTTACAAGTATAAAATTTGGCTGTTAACTAAAGTTTCATTTTTGCTGAGTGGGGTTTACTCTTCCAAGACAATTCAAGGATGCTGAACAAAATTTGAAGTATATTATAATTTATGCTTAGTTATTTACAAGTACTTAAATGTTGTGCAGCCAATAAGCCATTAAAGTATATTCATCTATTTCATGACAATAGTAGCAACCTTTTAATTTATAATCTTCTAGGAAAGTTGCAATCAAGGAAGCTTAGCTCAAAATGCTTCCTATACCAATCTTTAGATAGTGGAGTATGATGAAACTAAACCCTGCACGGAAACATAGAGCACGGAGACAAAAAAAAAAAGAACAAGTGTAAGTATACATCATATTCCTAATAAGAGAACAAGGTCAATTATTCAAACCAGTAATGTTAAAGGTTAGAACTATTATCTAAGCATATTCACTTCCTCACATTTAAATTACAGCCCTGAAGATGTAACAAAGAGTGAAGGAAAAAGGTATTGTTCTCATTCCAGTGAGCATAAATAACTATATAAGCTGACTGACTCTAATAAGTGTATGACCGTCAACATGCCTTCATCCCCTTAACAAGAGGTTGAGGTTCAGGTCTTACCAAAGGAAGAAGTAGGTGGGTAATTGTTTTCATATAATTATTGTTAAGTATGTTAATTACTAAGAGATCCAAACGTTGATATTTTTTGGATTTCAAACTTATTCAAGCGCTATAGGTTCAGGGTTTTATGCTGGCTATAATTTTATGTGTCCACCCGTGTGTTGAAACTTAGAATTTATTGGATTTGATTTCTTCTGTTATTATGAAAATTAAAATGATGCTATCGTATTTTTAGGTGATTATATTAATTTTTAGTGCCTTTAATTGTGAAATTGTATTAAACCTGTTTCTTCAAGTGTTTTAAGTAAGTCTTCTCCTAAAAGTTTTGCTAATATATTTTATTTCAATGCTACAGGTGTCTCTAATGCTACCCTGAAGAAAATATGCCTGGATAATGGTCTGGTCAGGTGGCCTTATCGGAAGGTAGGGCTTGAAAATTCTAAATATGTTATCCTTGTAAAAAATTGTTTGATGGTAGCAAACCATTGCTAAAAATGTACACAAACACATATATTGAAAAAATGAGCCTCTCTGGTTGAACCTGGGTAACTTGTGATGTGACTGCAAATTTAACTTTTTTAATTTACCTTTGTTCTGTCGAATCAATTTTCAAGCCTCACACATCCGTCAAATCTAATTAGGGAATTGATATTCTACCGAGACAAAAGCATGCAACAGGAACATCATTGACAAATTTAAATGACATTTGGATCTACTATCCAGTAAAATAATTTAGTATATTTTTATAACTTCTTACCTGTTTTACCTCTTTACAAAAACAAATTACCAAAGTGTTGTGCCAACAAGTTCGTCTGGCTGGATGAATGCAATTGACTAGATAGACTAAGGTTATTAATGTTTTTTGGAAATTTGTTTAAATGAGGTGTGTATTATTTTCTTTTTATTGTGGATTGTGAAACACAAAATATAATCTTCTTTTCCTTCTCTAACATCACCACATATATCAATTTGAATAATTAATAGAACTCGCTGCTGTTGTAGGATTAGCAAAAGTGTAGTACCTAGTATGGCTTATTGTTTGATGCATTTACTGTGGTATTCATGGGTAAATGTTGTGCAGCCAATAAGCCATTAAAGTATATTCATCTATTTCATGACAATAGTAGCAACCTTTTAATTTATAATCTTCTAGGATAGTTGCAATCAAGGAAGCTTAGCTCAAAATGCTTCTTATACCAATCTTTAGATAGTGGAGTATGATGAAACTAAACCCTGCACGGAAACATAGAGCACGGAGACAAAAAAAAAAAAAAAGAACAAGTGTAAGTATACATCATATTCCTAATAAGAGAACAAGGTCAATTATTCAAACCAGTAATGTTAAAGGTTAGAACTATTATCTAAGCATATTCACTTCCTCACATTTAAATTACAGCCCTGAAGATGTAACAAAGAGTGAAGGAAAAAGGTAATGTTCTCATTCCAGTGAGCATAAATAACTATATAAGCTGACTGACTCTAATAAGTGTATGACCGTCAACATGCCTTCATCCCCTTAACAAGAGGTTGAGGTTCAGGTCTTACCAAAGGAAGAAGTAGGTGGGTAATTGTTTTCATATAATTATTGTTAAATATGTTAATTACTAAGAGATCCAAACGTTGATATTTTTTGGATTTCAAACTTATTCAAGTGCTATAGGTTCAGGGTTTTATGCTGGCTATAATTTTATGTGTCCACCCGTGTGTTGAAACTTAGAATTAATTGGATTTGATTTCTTCTGTTATTATGAAAATTAAAATGATGCTATCGTATTTTTAGGTGATTATATTAATTTTTAGTGCCTTTAATTGTGAAATTGCATTAAACCTGTTTCTTCAAGTGTTTTAAGTAAGTCTTCTCCTAAAAGTTTTGCTAATATATTTTATTTCAATGCTACAGGTGTCTCTAATGCTACCCTGAAGAAAATATGCCTGGATAATGGTCTGGTCAGGTGGCCTTATCGGAAGGTAGGGCTTGAAAATTCTAAATATGTTATCCTTGTAAAAAATTGTTTGATGGTAGCAAACCATTGCTAAAAATGTACACAAACACATATATTGAAAAAATGAGCCTCTCTGGTTGAACCTGGGTAACTTGTGATGTGACTGCAAATTGATGATATCATAAAGGAGGCAGCTCTAGAGAAAAAGATGAGACCTGAATTACTGAAGCCCACAAAAGACGGAAAGGTTGATGCGACAAAGAATACTGTATCAATTGGGTAAGAGCGCCCCCAATGCATCAATAAAAAAGCACCTTCAGGTGCAGTACCTTGTGCCTAATCTTTGTCTGGGTATAATTTTGTTACATGAGTGCTAGTCTTTGGTTTGTACTTTGTAGATAGTGTCATTATTTCGTAGTGACTCAAATTTTGTGAAGAAACTTCTATCAGAAGTTTATTCTAAGCATGCCAAATTCCCATGTTATACACAATTCCTTCTCTTACTCTATGATGGCTTACTCATACTTTCCAACACTTTAAATTAATAATTCACCAGTATTACAGTTTAATCCCCACTTCCATTACGCTCTTTGCTACTTGTATATTAGTAGATCACCAAATGACTATGCCCTTTCCCGACTCTATATATTGAACGCAAAGCCGAAAAGTTCTAGCTCATTAAAACTGTGGATCATTAACTCAACTTTCAATTAGAACATGTCGGTAGCAAGCTTGCATTGTTCAGACTATGGATAATGACTGAAATTTTGAGAATTGTATCTGTTCATAGATCTTTCTCTTCTGATTCTTTCAGCTCTTTTAATATCAATTACATTTTTACGTGCAGTCCTATCCATGAGATTCCGAAATTGCGGTCGATCACACAACCCACATATAAGAAGATCCAGACTTCTTCTTTAGCCATTGTTGATGAATTTAGGTACGGATTTCCATCAAATGGCTTATTAAGAACCTCTAACAAATGGTGGGGAAACAGTACTGCTACTAGTAACAAGGATACCCAGGTAAAAGCAGATAGAAATATTGAACAAACTGAACAACAATCTGAAAAGATGTTGAAGAGTAGTCCTTGTAAAGACGAAGTTGGTGGTCAAGGTAAAACAGATGAAACAAGCACTTCCCCCCAACTCTCAGGTACAGGTTTATTATCAGCCGTGAGAAAAAGAGCTCTGGAGGAAGGGCAAGAAGCATTGAAGCTTGGGTTTCACCAGTGTTCTGGCATAAACAAGCTAGCAAAGCGAGAAAAATTGTTGCTTCAGGGAATTTTGGGAACATCCTTACCAAAAGAGTGGACAGATGTCTCGTCTTGAATCTTCTTGGTGGGCCCATTTTTCAATTATTACCATAGTCTATGTAGAATAATATATATGGGTTGTAATTTATAACGGTAGAATCTTTAATTGTTTTTCTTCTACGTTGTACAAGTAAAAACTACCTTATAAATTACCTTTACTGGATAGTTTATCATTTTATTTTTTTTGAAAAGGTGTTAATCTGTGAATTACATGGGCAAATGGCAACTGCATCTGGAAATAGTATTCCGACAGTTTTGTTAATTTATAGTGGCAATGCAAGTGGCACATATATCGTCATTTTGTTAATTCGTCACGTACTTGCGTCCCTGTAATTTCACTCTTAACACCTTCACTATAATTTCTGTATTATCATTCTAATTGCTGTGAACTATCATTCTAATTTTGCCGTTATAATACTTAACTGATTTATGTAATAATTTTAATTTTTAAATCATAATATTTGTTTTAAAATTATTATAGATAGTTCTACCTGTGTCTGCTACAAAAATGGAGTAAAATATCCCCCACCCCCCGGATCAACACTACATACAATTATGATGTCCTAGTTGCATATACACGAACAAAGGGCGTTGTGTTTGTTAGTTTGTTATTTCCAAGCTCAGCAGACAGCCCGGTAGTAACATTAACGTGATGCCAAAGTATATGGAGTGCATGCATTTCAAATGTATGGTAAATTGGTAATGTTATCCATGACACCATATATCCTCACTAAAGCTGCAGCTTTGGACTGTGGCATAACAACTTCAACTTGAATATCTAGGAGACCAAGCTTAGATAGCTTCCTTGTTTAAAGAACTTCAGTTATCAGTCAGAGTAGAGTCCCCTAGAGAGCATTCACAGGCCATCCTACTTTCTTCAGTTATGGAACAAGTTGAGCAACCGCCGCAACTCCATGTTACAGGTGCACATTTTCACTTTAAGTACAGCATCATTTCGATTTCTAGTCTTTGGTGTTAATTTAGTTGCTTCCAATAGTAGCTAGTTATCATTTATAGACATCAATTTCGATATATGTCGAATTACACAACTGATTTTTATTTGTTCATTGTTAGTTCAAGAAGCTAAGGAAGTAGAGGCCATGTTGGAGGACAAGACAGCGATACGACAGACATTGCTACACAGCGTCCAAGGTTACAATCAATGGTGGTTGCGCTTGATCTTCTTCACCGTCCTCCTCGTATGTGGTCAGTCAGCAGGAACTCTACTTGGGAGGCTTTACTTTACTGAAGGTGGCAAAAGCAAATGGATGGCAGCATTAGTACAACCTGCTGGTTTTCCATTTCTTATTATTTTTCTTATCATTTTCCATATCTTTCCAAACTCCTGCAAAACCGAGAATTCAAAACTTTTTGTTTCACTCTTTACCCTTGGCTCTCTGTATTTCTGCTTTCTTGGCTTTGTTAGTGGAGGCATTACAATGATGTATACGTATGGCCTTTGTTATCTTCCTGTATCTACTTATGCCCTCATCTGTTCCACACAATTGGCTTTTAATGCTGTGTTCTCCTTCTATATAAATTCACAAAAGTTCACTGCGCTGATACTAAATTCTGTAGTCCTCTTAACCACCTCTGCAGCTCTACTCGTGGTTGGAGTTGACGACACAAATTCTAAAAGTGGTTCGGAGAAACAGAAATTTTGGGTTGGATTCATCTCCACAATTGGTGCAAGTGCTATCTATGCTCTAGTGTTGTCCATCACTCAACACTTGCTCCAGAAAGTACTAAAGAGTGTGACCCCTGTTGTGATTCTTGAACAGATGATTCTTCAATCATTTGCTGCATCAGCTATTTGTGCAATTGGCCTATTTGCCAGTGGCGAGTGGAAGACTATGGGGAGGGAAATTCATGATTATCCGCTTGGGAAGGCATCGTATGTCATGACTTTGGTGTGGACGGCTGTTTCTTGGCAAGTCTATACTATTGGCTCATTCGGATTGATATTTGAAGTATCATCGCTCTTTACAAATGTGATTGGTACAGTGGCATTACCCATTGTTCCAGTTCTTGCTGTGTTAGTTTTTGATGATCAGCTCAATGGGGTGAAAGTTGTGGCTATGTTACTAGCTATATGGGGATTCCTTTCTTATATCTACCAACACTACCTTGACGATTTAAAGTCAAAAAAGGTGGTAAAGAAAATTGCAGATGAAAATTCAGATTGCCCTTCCTTTGTTTGAAAAGATTAAGAGGGTTTTCATTAGATGCAAGGGGTTGTTTCATGGCCCTGTAAGTTTGTAACAAACAGGCAATATGTGATAGCTGTAGAAATAAAATCTTAAATGCGTCTTGCTAGAAATATAAATCACACCCCCATCATATTACGCAGTGAGACAAAAACAAACAAGCTGCGGAACCTGGCAGAAAAAGAATGGTCATATATAAATAATGATTAAAAAGGTCAGCCATGGATTCAGAAAATACACTGTACAATATTTTTCTTAATCTCATTTATCAGCATCTCCATCCATCTACAGCAATAAAGGTAACAGGAAATAACGAGACACTGCAAAAGCTGCAAGAACATAAATGGGCCATTAACAGTCGAACAGCTCTCTTGCATGCTAATTCTTTTTAGCAAAAACCTTTCCTTCCCAAGAAGGTATTGTTAACTTATCTACTGGGTACTCAGTTTCAAGGGTATTGTTGACAATGCAATAAACCATCAGAGTCATGAGGACTTGGTCATCCTACTCATGTAATATCTCAGAGGTTTTGTTTTCCGATTGTCCTACCTTGCTGTCCACCTCAGTTGAATTACAATCCTTGATGGATTCAATTTCCATACTTGCTGTCCGGGTCTTCCTGTTTCTTCGATCCTGTCAAAATAATACAAAATTGACAGGTTGAATTAATCAGGATGATTGTTAACCTTTCACTAGACGCTATTGAGTATTCATCATAAAATCAGAATAAATTAGACTACAAGGATATCCTCGTAATTTTGCTAGAAGGGTTAATTATCAATAACCCAATATACCATGCGTCTCAAAGTGACCGGTTAATTGTTGAAAGGTACACGCACTGTTAAGTTCTAAAAAGAATACAAGTAGACAGAAAATATATATGTTGTGCTCAATGCTGACACGGCTATGATGTGGGCGGCTAATGCATGTGGGATTATATTGTCGGGGAGAAAAATATATTTAGTATATACACTGATTGGTGGGCCACACCACTGTAACTACATAGTCTCCGGGAAACTGCATTCGGCAAAATCACCTACAACAGTTTACACCCACTGTTCACTAGCCCGTATCAAAACTCCATTAACTGGTCGGGAAAGATAGTTTTACTTGTTAACGTTTTTTACATTTAGAAAGTTTAATTTGTTGATGTTATTTGGGATGACATACAATTTTTGCCTACCTTGACTATAGCAACTCATTGAAGATTAAGCAAGGCAGAAGCAAGAGCATACTTTTGCAACACCAATTTGGTGACCCTAAGCTGCTGTCAAGCTGAAATCGTTACTAACTGGGCACAAGGAGTTTGATTTCTTTGCTTCCCATGGGACCAAAGATACATCAGCAGACCTAAACTGAAATAATTTGTGGGGACTTGGCAGAGAAAGAATTTTTACGATCAGTAAGCTTACAGTCAGATCTGCAAGTGCCACTGTGACACATTTCTAATGTTACATTAAGCAACTAGGTTTTCCAAGTGGACACTAACTAAACATTAACTCGGGACTTTTTGACTGCTGATTTCCTTAAAATTTGGTTTATACACCATGTAAGCTTACAGTCAGATCTGCAAGTGCCACTGTGACACATTTCTAATGTTACATTAAGCAACTAGGTTTTCCAAGTGGACACTAACTAAACATTAACTCGGGACTTTTTGACTGCTGATTTCCTTAAAATTTGGTTTATACACCATGTAAAATGATTCAAATATGTTACAGTTGTGATGTAACTAAATCGTACAAGTTACAAAAGCAAACAAAAACAACAAACAGTAAAAAGTGTAAAAAGTATCAGTACCTCGCGATGAGGGAAATCATCTGCTTCGAGCATCCGAACAACTTGACTCATTTTTGGTCGTTTCTGTGAGTCTGGATCAACACACCTAAGTGCAACCAGAAGTGCACATTTCAAAGCACGTGTTGGGGGCTTAGTTTCAAGATCTGGATCCAAAACTTCCTCAGCTCTTCTATTCCCAACCATTGTTTTCAGCCATTCAACCAGGTTAACCTGACATGAGCGTAAGAACTTTTTAGAAGCAAATGTAGACAATCTACCTGAGGAGTTATAGATTTAATGAAACATTCTAGAAGCATAGATGTGCCATGGATAGCCATCAACAGAACACACTAGCTTAAATTATTAGAATAATCGGTACTGACTTAGTACCTCATTAGCAGGCCGACTATAGTCCACTGGGTCCCTTCCAGTAATTGCTTCCAGGAGGAGGACCCCAAAACTATATATATCACTCTTTTCATTTAGCAAGCCAGTGTTAGCATATTCTGGAGCAACATAACTGCACATCAGAAAAGAGACTGAAGTTTGAGCACGACAATATGATAAATGATTATATGTTTGATTTCAGGCCTAAGACATGTGTAGTAATAAGGAAGGGAGCATGCATACCCAAATGTTCCCATCACTCTGGTAGTTATGTGACTTTCTCCAGAGTCCAAAAGCTTTGCCAATCCAAAGTCAGAAACTTTTGAATTAAATTCATGGTCAATCAGGATATTGCTAGATTTTATGTCTCGGTGAATGACTTTTGGCTCAATAGCTTCGTGCAAGTAGGCAAGACTGCAAAGTGCAACCCACATGTGACAACAAGCTTTCAGATAGTTATGATAATACAAAATAATTAAATTAACATATGGACCTTTTTTTTGCTGATAATTGCATAAACAATAACTGTCAGATAAATCAATTAAGTTATGAGGTCATTATGGAAGGAAAAGATACTGATGAAAGTAAATTGGGAGTTTAGGACTATACAAGATTATGTACTGGTCACGAAAAGTTTAACATTCAAGCAACTTGAGGGAAGATCTACTTACGCTTTTGCAGTACCAAGTAGGACCTTCATGCGGGCTTCCCAAGTAAGGCTACCATGTTGGCGCATGGCCCCATGAAGCCACTGTTCTAAGTTTCCATTGTTCATATATTCATACACCAGCATCCTGCATAATTGGCAGAACAAAGATTAACATTGAAACAGGATTCGAGGTGAATTGAGGAAACTCATTACTAGTTCCAACTTGAATGTTCATTTAATATTTTAAGGGCATATACATATTTCAGCAACAAGAACAGCTTAGAAGCACATTACAAGGATTACAAAATTTATCCAACGAGTAAAAAGCTTGAAGCTTACCTGTGAACCCCTTCCACACAATAGCCAAGAAGTCGTACAAGATTCTTATGCCGAACATGACCTATAGCCTCCACTTCAACTCTAAATTCTCTCTCAGCCTGCCCACTACCAAAAAAAAAACACGATAATCATTAAAGAAAAAACAATGACGCGACATTAGAATTAAGACTTCAAAATCAAGAGGTCCAATATTGCAAGATTGTTAACTTTACTCACAGATTGTTAAGAAGCTTCTTGACTGCAACTTCAGTTCCATTGATTAGTACTCCCCGATAAACGACTCCATATCCACCCTCTCCAATCACATTTTCAGCTGAAAAACGATTTGTTGCAAGCTGAAGATCTCTAAGAGTAAACCAATGACCCCACCCAAGATGCGACATTTCTGGCAAGCCAATTAAAGGAGAAGCCGTTACGTATGAGGACTGTTTTCGGACCGTACCAGAACTCCCTTCTTCCCCTGACTGTGAACTACAGGGCCTCTCATGATAATACATCGAGCTGCACTGGCTAATGTTATCAGCATCACTAGATTTACTCATACCTAGGTGCACTAACAGCTTCTCAGAATTCTTATCGCTTGATTTATCAGGAACTGTAACAACTACACTTTCTGGATGATCATTCATATTCCGGTCCCCTACTCTGTCAACCCTGATATCTTTTGGGGCAAAAGGTATTTGAGGATCAGTGTACTTGTGATGGGTTCTTTTAGATCTTCTTCGACATGTCACCCACATAGATAAAATACACAAAATCAATACAATAAATGCACCTACGCATATCCCTATCAACTCCCATAATCTCAGGCCAAGAACTTTCTTTTTTAGCTCTCTATTCAAATCCCCGGATGCCATTTTAGTAACTTGTTACGAAAACTTAATTGCTCCCCAAAATTCTAGTTTTCAACAACATTACCCATGGCCTTCTGGATCCAAGTAATGGACAAATAACTGCAGAACATTTCAAATAGCAAATACATTGAAATCTTTCTTCAAATGGGCCAGATAATATTTCAAGAACTTGCAAATAGACACACTTTATAGAACAAAAAATCAGTAACCATCGCAATCAAAGGGCATAATCAGATAATGTTTAATTAATTTACTAGGACAAGTAAACAAATCAATTGGGTACATAACACATCCCAACAAAACATATACACTTGTGAACTAAACCAAAATACAAAGCAAATAAAAAACCACAACTTTAATGCATAAATTAAAGAAAATCACAAAAAAAACAACCTAATCCACATGTCAATATACCTTAAAAAGCCAATCACTTCACAAATCTGAACTTCCCAAAACTAGGAACATAACAAATCTAACAAAAGACTTGGAATTAAGAACAATGAAGTTACCTTGACAATGATCCAGACTTAAACTACTTTAAGTACTTGATCTTGAGATTTCAACAGCAAGAAAAAGATAAAGGGGCTTTCTTTAGACTAATAGAGACACTGCAAGCATATATGAGGCAATGCCAGAGGTGGGGGGATATAAACAAAGCAGAGTACAAAGGTAAGAAGGAAGTGAAGAGGCGTAGTTTGGAAGTAGAAGAATGTATACCCTGAAGTGGGGCAAAAAGAATGAAGAAAATTAATATCAAATTGTTAAAATGAGGGCAGGATTAAAAATCTAATCTTGGAGAGAAAATGTGTTGGTGCATATAGTATTGAATTTTTTTAAGTTGGTTTTAATGGTGGTAATAAAAAGCAGATGTGGTCATGTATAGAGAGAGAGAGAGAGAGAGAGAGAGAGAGAGAGAGGGAGAGAGATGTAAGTGCTGTAAAGAAATCTTGGTTTGTAACGGAGGTAACCAGAGAGAGAGAGGGAGAGAGTATTATGGTAAAGAGAAAGCAAAAACAAGAAAATGTGGAGATGAATATAAATATGAAATGGCATTTACTTAAAAATGGGTAAGAATAATAAACATGGAAATAGAGAATAAAAATCCCAAGGAAAAAAGAAAAGGAAGAAAATGTGTTTGAGAGAGAAGAGGATGTGATTTGTCAGTCAACTATATAGGCTAGGACAGCTTAAATCTAGCTATGCCAATATACATGTAGGGCGGCATTATACACAGAACTCTTATATAGAGTCCGAAGACAATCCTAACATAAATATTGATAAAACATATTTTTATCATATTTTTTATTAGATGTGATTATAAATTTTAATTATTAAATTAAAAAAATGAAATAAAACTCTTTTTTTAAAAAATAATTAAAAATTAATCAAATAGTCCAAAGTGATTCCACAGCAGAATCAAATTTATCCAAAATGATTCTGCAGTAGAATCAAATTTAAAATCAATGTTTTTGTTCAAATTTTAAATGTTAAATTTTTTATACAGTTTGTATATGCTAATATTTTACGTTAGAATCAGATTATAAATTTTATGTAAAAAAAATTATTTATGAGATTATATTATAGAATATATGATTCTCTCCGATTCTCTGTATAATATGATTCTCTCTGAAACAACAATATATTGTCCTTTTTATCTTATCTTAATTAGTACACCAAGATTGTAGGAAAGAAAGGGACAATTTTCCTCTCTTTTTTTGTACTATCAGTTTCGAACGTTAGAGATATATGTAACTAGTAATCAATCTCTGCTCACAAATTTTTGCATGTTACACTTATCTTTTTAATCTCCGCTTTCTATGTTATTATTATATACTTATCCACTTAAACCTATATTTTAATGTGATTTTTAGATTAATAAATGAGATACTTACATATTTTATCTTCTACAATTAATTCATTAAGTAAAACTTATTTATGGAAGCTTTTGATTAAGATAGCTTAGAAGAAGATTAGTAGTTATCCTTAGTACACTTAACCAAAAAAACCATTAATATGTTATGTCCTGCATTAGTTAATAATATTATTATTGTAGTTCAGTGACTTTGACTATGTCAAATATTATACTCCATAAAGAATTAACTTGCAACGGCTCTTAAGAATAATCCAGTCACAACCTACTCTAGTAAGCACCACTAACCTTCCCAGAACAGGTTTTTTAATATATATTATAATGTGTTTACATTTTTTTTAATGCAAAACTAATATTACAAAGTAAAATAAAATAAAATGAACTCGTTAGGAATTAGCTTTAAAAAATTTACAAATAGACTGGGAATATATTATATAAGGGAAATGCTAGAGACACAAAATTTGGTACAAAAAATTGTTACCAAATGACATGGCCTTGGGAATATATTATATAAGGGAAAATGCTAGCACTACTCAGATATAATGTAAATTTTATACTGCACTGCAAAACAAACATGGCCTTGAGCTTTTATTTGAAGCATCATAACTTTACAACTATTCTTTTCTTTGACTTGAAACAAATGGTTGCCTACTTGCCTGTGATACTTTCTATGCACGCTCCCTTGAAAAGTGACTACAGTCAAACTATACTAGAACTGTAATAATCCAAGTAAGAGTAACACTACGAACGCAAAACTGGATGGATTCCTCATGTCAACTGCTACCATTTGCATAGATTTTACACGCAAGAGCAGCTTAGAGTGTGATGCTTCCTCCGATATAAACAAATAAGCAACAACACTAGCGTGAATCCGGTGTGTATAAGGTATAACATGAGAACACCAACCACTCAGAGGTTTATAGCTTGCTCAAATGTGTTCAGTCAATGAGGATATAACCTTCTTCACCATCTCTGACTAAACTTGCAGCATTTGAAGCAAATGTGTTGCCGGAAGTAGACTTTCGAACTTGTGCATGGGACTCCGCTTCGTGCTGAAACATCTTGACTAGTTCTTGCAACTCTAGTTTCCTCACTTGAACTTGCTCTTCAGCAACTGGTCGTTTCAGACCAAGGTAGAGCAATCCCATTGCAATCAGCACGATGCCTAAGAGAACTAAAAGACCAGAGAAGAGGGCGAATGCATATGGAGTTCTTTCACTTCCAGGAATTCCATCCACATTTATTCCAAAAAGTCCTGTGACAATTGAAAGTACGAGGCCACAGCCACCAAACACACCCAAATTGTGTGTGATCCGTAAACTTTTGTCCTACAAGTAGAGTTTTGTCAAACAAACAAAATCTGTCAACAAAAATTAGTGAACTGACAAATATCTACATACTTGGGCAGATTATATCAACTGTTTCCCAGTATGACGAACAAGTGACATAAAAGCTTTCTGAACCAGTGGCAATAAAAAACAGAATTTTGTTTTTTCATTAAGGAGCACAAGCTTTCTGAACCAGTGGCAATAAAAAACAGAATTTTGTTTTTTCATTAAGGAGCACAAATATATAAAATCCAATTCAGAAGGTGCATGACTTGTAAGACGCGCACACCAAGGGACTGAGGATATGCAAATTCTCAAGTTCCAGTAATTATAAATTTACCATATATGTATGATATATCTACATATTATTTTAATAATTTTGATGTATATCTCATCTCATCAAGTTAATATTATTTAATATATTATAAATAAAAGTCATTTTATATAATTAAAAATTTTGATTATTTACTATCTCCGGGTCAGAATGGGCATTTTCGGGTTTGACCAGGAACATAACAGGTCGGGTTCATTTTGAAATTTTCAACCCGTTTCAGGTTCGGGTTGACCAAAAAACAGGACCGGGTACAACAAACCCGACATGTTACCTGAAATTGCCACCCTATTACCTACTCTAATTTCACTGTAGCAAAACAACTGAAGCACAGTAGAATTTAACTTGTAAGAAAATATATGGACCTGTCAGAGGTATAGAATACCTGTAACCATGCACGGACAGTGCTCTGCATAACATCTTGTATTGTAAACAAGCGACCACGGACTGCTTCTTGCTCTCCAATCATAGCCCTTGTACTCTTCCTTATTCCTTCAAGCAAATTCCTCGTTGCATTTCCCCTTAAATGTTGAAGAAGTTCAAATATGATTTCCTCTCTGGCATGTAACGACCATTTCACTCTAATAACCTATACGGGTAACAACCAAAGGGAGTAACGAAAAAATATTTATCCACAAAGTAGTAAAGTAACAACCTCTCTTTTAGCATGATATAGTATCTTCTTTTTAATCAGTTGACAGAACAATAAAAAATGTGGGATAGGCACTTCCACACTTGTTCATAACATGTTCCTAAAACACTCTTTTCCAATTATTAATCAACATTAATATACCTGGGTTGATAGCCTTCTGATCTCTTGGTTTAGGATAACAGTAAACAGATGCATGTCCTCATGGTTTCTCCTAGACGGATGTATATTATTCAATTCACACATGTGATAAGTTGAAGCTTAAAACGAATAATATATCGAATAATGAATGTCTATATATCGAATAATGACTGTCTATAAGTTGAAGCTTAAAAAGAATTTTTGGTCTATATATCGAATAATGAGTGTCTGTGTGTGTGTCTGCGTGTCTGTGTGTGTCGAACCTGTTCATAAACTTCAGTTCAATTTCATCAGCAGCACCAAAGATGTATTTCCGAAATAACCTATAGAACAACATAATAACAGCTGTATAAGAGAATAAGCAAGGTAGCTGATTTTATATAGAAACTTTAACTCATTAAATTTTAAACAAAAGAAACAGAGAGAAATAGAATCGTGACAATTTTCTAATATATCCCACGTTAATCAAGGTCCAGCAATGTCAGTTTGTACTAGAATAAAATTTTCAAAAATTGCTGGAAATTTTTAGTGTTTTCTAGCTAGTTTGTTTCAGACAAATGTCTTTATCAAAATAAATAAATGGCATCCATTTAATTTTGTTAGAATTCACAAATCTACATAAAATTGAGATCCATTCAGAGCACAGATAGAGTATATAGCAACGAATGCAGTTCCCAGAAGTAGCATGAATCGAATTATACTTTGCATTAACCTTGAGAATGGAATTGAAACGCAAATATCTTCATATAGGAAGCAACTGAAGGCAACAGAAGAGAACTAGTGGCACAGCTTGTTGCCCGTATACCTCATACACTTGTATATACATATTGAGTAATTGACGAATTAATTAAGAATTTATGAGAAAAAATAATATCACCTTTTTAGCATAAGATGGAAATTATTACAATGTAGAGACAGAGTACATCTGTATAGAGAGTACAAGTCTGTATTATGTATAGAAGGTTGATAGAAAATGACTCTCTTCTTGAAAATAAATTCAGCTTTATTGCACATCTAAGACTATCTGATTATCTGTCTACTGCTCCTACTAAAAATGAACATAGGAAATCGGCTAGATTCAGTAAAAAAAATGTTTAACCAATTGTACAGAAGAAGTTTACCCTAGCAAACCTCAAGTTCACCCTTGCAAACCTCATATTGAGAACTTAAGACAGGTGTTTCCTAATGTGTCTGCACGAAATATATATATATATATATATATATATATATATTCCTTCCACAAATAATTACAAGAATGAGACGGAATAGAGTGTTATGACCATGCATATATCTTTTACTATAAATGTTTCCTGCTACAGAAATTAAGATCTGAAAATTGAAAATTCATGACAATATTGGAGTATTTATAGTGTTAGTATATGACTCAAGACAAATTGTTGATGTGATTTAAGTATTTAACAAAAAAATATTCAGTTCCACAGCTTTCAACTATTTAGACCATATCTTTTCTTACTGTTTCTATTCTACATTAAGAAAACTCACACTTGGTGCGGCAATAAACCAGGCAAAGTGGATGCCAACTCTCTTAGCTTTGAATGTTTAAGATCAAACTTAAGAATGTAGAAAACAATTACCTGTCGTCCCATCTAGCAAGGCGGCATGCCAGGAGTGCTATGACCTCGTGAATAGTTTGTGGCACGTTGTTTCCCCCAGCAGTGAGCAGCTCCTATTCGATGAAAACTTTGAAAGGACAAATGAAAGCTAAATATACAGAAATCCCCCCCCCCCCCCCCCCCCCGAATAAAACAAAAATGTAAAACCCCATGTCTGAGGAAAGAGGATCAACAAACCTGTACTTCTGCAAGACCTAGTACATTGGTATTTGATGCAGAACCTTTAACATGCAACGTAGTTACCAAGAAGTTTTGTGCTTGCCACGACCGTATAACTACGGGTATGTCATCTTCTTCAGCAAATGGATCACCTGCTGACTGACCTAAAAGTTCAAATAATAGTCCTCCAGCAACTCTAACTGGGACCTGCATTAGAAGATACTTTTAGCAACAATAATGAGCTCAAAATATCACAAAATTGGTCTTTCCAAAATATAGTTAGCGTTGTACGACACCATTAACATGAATGTGAGTGCTATGCTTCAGGTCTACTCATCCAAAAATGATGTATAAGCAAATAAAATGACTAAAAACAATGATAGTCAACTAACATATCATAGATGAAAAGAGACAATGTCCAGACAGGACCACAAGTATGTATGAATCTAAGATTGAAATTAGACAATTTACACAACTACCATAAGGGAGACATTTCTAGACAGTCTTTCCATGCTATCTACAAGTTCTTTTTTAACTCTCTTCTATACCCAACAAGTATAACTTATGGAGCTGTTATGACCCTTTAATAGGAAACAGAGTCCTTGCCCAAGGCAATAACATAGACACTTTGAAGAAATCCAATTCCTTAATTTTTGTTAAACCTATCTTTGAATGATGACAGAACTTTCAACTTTAACTTGAAACTGCTTTCTGATGATATTATCAAAAATTATTTAAAATTTACTATAGAACTTAATGCTCAAGAACGGAACATCTACCTTGTTCCAAGCTGTTACAAACTTATCAGGGTATTCTGGTTCAGTCATATTAGGTCAGATTAATCTTGAGAAGGCAACTACATAAATCTTTAAGGCAATTGACCAACATGCACACATACATATTATTATCATCTATGTGAGAACAAACATTTTAGGGGAGGGGAAAAATGCATGACAATATCATTCTTTTGATAATAGAATTAAATGCAAGGGTTAACTTGCCGAGAACTACAGTAAAAGATTAAACTCCTTATAAATTATATGTACTTGAATATTTCAAATGCCTGTGGCAGCAATTGATAATTTACTCTAGTCCACATAGTGAGAATGAAAAAGGTAACAGAAACTAGAATATTGCATACTGAAGCAGCCCGTTGTTTTACTATGATACAGCAAACATTTACCTCATAGAAAAGGTGCTTCATACGTTCACTAATCAACTTGCTTTCATCTCTTAAAGCAGTACTGATAGCAGGATGTAACCATTGAGCATTAGTTAACCACGCGGTAATAGATGGATGCCCTGCAATAACATGACACCACCAAGTTGGCCCTACAGGTCGTTCCCAGTATGGTGCTGCAATCTCTGCAACGGACACATCATCCTCACTGTCGGCGAACTCAATAGGCTGTGAGGCCCAGCCAGTATCAACTTGCACAGTTTGGACAAGTTCAGAAATTCGAGACCAGCCAATTGGTTTCCAATAGCTTCCCGGATACTTATCCTCGGTATAAGAATAAGATGAAAGGCAATCATGCTCATCACGACCAACCAATGGATCATCAGGATTGCCAACTGACTCTGCTAGAGGCAAAGACTCGTGAACAGTGTTCTCGACTTCATGCCCCGAAGACTTAGTTGTTGGAATCCTACTAGATGTTTGTTTACCTACAGCGTCATTTTGTGCAAAAGGGGTCTTTGCTACAAACTTTGAACCAGCTCTCTTCCTACGACTCTGAACAGATTCAAAAGCACAAACTAGCCCGTCAGTCCATAAGCCACATGCTAACTGCATAACATCTCTCTTGGGCTGATGTTTTTTATTTTCTTGCTTCTTTACTATTAAAGCTAAATCATCACCACCAATATCACCAATTGCCATTTCCGTCTATCCTAATAAAGTAATAACATAAAAAATCACTTTAGTATGAGTAATTTAGCCTTTACAATCCGAGAAATAATGTAAGCAACGGTATTGATATATAGCAATCTTCAAGCACATGAAGCATAACAAAACGAAGTTATCAAGTATGTAAAGCACACTAGTTCTTGATGTTTAACATACATGGTTTATATCTTCAAGTTTCTTTTCCAACTCATCAAAGTTATAATCTCGAAAAACAAAATTATATATCCAATATGCATCCACAACATATATCATCTAATAACACATAATTACAAATCAGTCTATGTATCTAAAATGTACATTGTTGGTAATTAAAATCACCTGCATTCAAGTTCAAACACTCAAACAACAATCAATCAAGATTCAATACCCTGTTACCAATTCAAGAATCCACATTAATTCTTGAACTGAAAAACCCAGGACTTCAATTTATTACAGGCCATAAAAAAACATAATCATCAAAAACTACATCCTAAATAACACATGTACAACTCCTCCTATTATGTCAAGATAAATTATGGGGTTAAGAGAATTTTAAATGTAAAGATATGGTTGAGAAAATACCAGTGGATGCAGTACAGTTGTGTGGACTATACTTAGTGGTTGTAAGTATGTATATGTGTGTATAGGTTGAAGATTGAAGAAGAATTGGAGATTAGTAATAGAGATTGTGCAAGCTGCTCACTTTGCGTAGAGTAGTAATTGAGTAACTGAGATTTACCCACGTGGCAATCACCTTGCATTTACACGCTACTTGTTCGACTTGTTTCTACAGGTTTCCTTGCAAATTCGGTACAGTAAAACCTCTATAAATTAATATAGTCCGGATAGGAAAATTTTATTAATTTAGAAAGATATTAATTAATTGATATATTATTAATTAATAGAGAAGCTTTTATAAAAAAATAACTTTTAATTATATAAACTTAAATAAAATCAATTGTACAATTTATATTTTATAATTAATTCAATTTATTAAATGTATAATGATTTACAAATTCAATGTATATAGATAAGATTTAAATACATCAAATGTTGAACATGATATTAAAGACAATACAACATCTCTACAACCTGTTACACGGAAAAAAAGTACTCAACACATAAAAAACGCTTAATAACTTTTTGATAGAATACAAAAATTTCACATCCGAGCTTTTGGATGAAATAAAGAAGGTTAGGAAATAGTTTATGTAGATTTGAATTTCAAGAAAAAGACTAAAATCATATTTGTAACAGTGTAACAGATATATTTTTGAGATTATAAGTTAATTATTAATTTATAATATTATTGGGACCATATGTTTATAAAGGAGTTTTGCAAAAAAATTATTATCTTATTATCTTATTGAAATAAGTCATTTTTTTAACTGGTTCAAGTCGGGATAAAATTATTAAATTACAGAGATTATTAATCTATCGAGTATTAATTTACCGAGGTTTTACTCTATTTGTCAATTGTCATGTGAGACCAAAAAAACAAATAATTTTTTGAATTTTTATTGTTTTTAATTTCTTTTTTTTTTTTGCAGATATGTATCAAGTTTAAATAGGAGTGCGAAGTCATATATTTTTGGAGAATTTTAGTGTTCAATTAAAAATATTTGATCACAAAAGTTGAGTTTGGACCGACGAACATAATAGTTATTAGGTCCCGTAAAAACACTTCAAATTATTAATGACTCTAACTCGATTTGATCAGTATACTATAGTTTGGAATCAAAAACATATATTTATTTGATAATAGACTTATTTATTTATTGAATAATGAATATAATATTTATTTATTAATAAATGAATATTAGTTTATTTTAATAATATATTTAGATTTTTTTTCTTAAAAAATTTGTAAATTTTATATTTAAATATACCTAAAATTCATAAATTAGGGATCATGTATTTTGGTTTAAGATTGGAGATTGGACTAATCATTAAATGCATTTTCATGAAGAAATAAAACATAAAAATAATTAATGTTCTCTTCTCTCCGTATTTTTTCTGAAAATGGAAAATAAATTTTGAAACAAACATAAGAGAATTTCTTCCCTCCCAAAATATCTAATTTCAGTCTGCGACGGAGGAGTTATATTTAATTTTCAAAATTAGGGTTATAACTTTCATCTTTGTTAGTGAACCGAAATCAAATGATTTATTTTTTTTAAAAAAAATAATATTACTTCCTTATATTAATAACCAAAATTTTTACGAATTTTTGTGACTTATATAAAAATTCAAGTAAAATTACTTCTTTATATTTTGTATTACCGATTATTAAAAAAAATGAGATAATAACTTTTAAAAAAAAATATTATATGCCCAGCATGACTGGCATAAATACTAGTATCTATATGAACTCGGTGCTGTTTCGAGGGGAAAAAAAGTTTTCCCTACGAAAAACCAACTTAATTTCCTTATAATTTGTCATATCATCATTCATTTTAGGAGGGCTGAAGTCTGAACTGCGAGATTCCCGGGGAGAGTTACTGCATTTGAAGCTGAAGCAGTAGGCATGTACGAGGCCTTAACTTGGGTTAGTTCATTATCGTCTCAGCATGTTACCATTGAGTCGAATTCTCAAATTATTATCGATGCCTTCGGTTTTGTCGAAAAGGAAATATGTTAGATTAGCTTAGAGCTAAAATTCAAATTAATATGTCGTAATTACGAATTAGAAAGATTATGTAAAAAAAGATGCATTCCAATGGTGCATTTCTCTTAGTAAAAAATTTAGCCAACCTTCTCACGTTTTCGTTATATTTATTGAACCTCTAGTGATCTGTAGCAATATTTCACATCATCTATTGCCTTATTAAAATGACATATTCTATTTTTAACGATCTGAAATAATAATAACATACTATTTTTAAAATATAACCAATTATTATAGTCAACTTCATTGGAGCACAATAGCTTACAGGTTCAACAAATTTTAAATAATCAGTATTTTATCTTATTTTAGCTAACTAATTTAGTCAATACCATCGGAGATGCTCTTAGAAAACTAGCAAACAAGGCGGCACATTTCTAGCAAACAAGGCGGTACATTTGATGGCTAGAGTACCTCTTAATAGCTACAATATTTTTGAATCTTCTCGGTTATTCTGTGTTGAAGACAATTGTGTATGATTCGTTCAAGGTTTAATGGAATTTTTTTGGTTTCGAAAAAAAAATTATTCATTTTAGGAAGCCATACATGAAATAACATCTACAACCATGCTATTTCTTAAAATATAATTAAATAAGGAAGTTTAATCAATTACTCATTTTTTTAAATTCTTCTCTTTTTATTTTAATTTTTTATCTCGCATATGTTTTAGCTGTTTTTTCAATTTCAATTTTTTTTCTTAAAATTTGTTTCTTTATTTTATTCAAAATTTTATACAAGAAAGGAATTTTCAAGATAAAAGGATTCTACTGCAGAATCTATTTTATTTTGTAGTATAAATACAGTGTTCTGCTACTAAATTTTAAAAGTAATGCACATTCAAAATTCTACAACTGAACTTATTTTTTTCCACAAAGTTCTACGAGTGATTTTTTTTTTTTATAATGTTCAGTTGTTGAACAATGTTATTCATATTATTTTCATAACATAACTTTCACGTTCTATCGCTGAACATCAAAGTCATGCAATCGAATTTGAAGTTAAGCACATAAATTTTAAAGTTCTACAACTGAACTTAAATTATTTTTTTTACGGGTAAAACAATTTAGTAATAATAAGTCATACAGTATCTATAAAGATAATCAAAATTAATCGAACATATAATAAAGATCAAATCAGGATTTTCTTTGTTTAAACTACAATCGTTGAACAGATCTTGCATTGTGGAACATCTCTCGCTCGTATCGTTGATATTTGCAGCCTTTTTGGAGAGACAATCTAACGATTTGATGTAGTCGTGAGGATAGTTAATATCTGATTTGTCTGAATGCATCCGAAAAACTGACCATACCCGTGACATCATGTAGACCTTTCTAAATGAATTATTATTATAAAATTGTCGCATATATGCGATCCGGACATAAAAACATACCAAACTCTCTCACACACAGACAAATAAACCCAAAATATGGATATGAAAAATCCAATTATTTAGATAGACAAAGTCTCAACTGGGAGATAGATTATTAAACAAAAATGAAAATTAAACAAAAAACAATAAGACAGGGCTTATCACTAACAAAAAATGGTTGATGATAGCCCCTGGACCAATGTATGAGATTTAGGGTTCTTTGGGAGAGAGAAAAAAAAGAGGGGTTGTGGTTGAACTATACAACTGAACTTACTTGTTGTTGTGGATTAAAAAACGTACTTGTGTATTAATTGCTAGGATTAATGAGCTTCGAGCTTTAATGGCTGCACTTGTGTTTCGAGACTAAATCGGTCCTCACAAGATGCCTACGTATCTCAAATCGTTATTGAGAATCAAGTCAAAGACGTAGTTCTGATTGTAGGATCAGGGACCTTATATAGGCGTCTGGAGCCTAGTATTTATGGTATGTTTAGGAGTCTTAGCGAATAAGTCTCCTTTTTGATATTGGATAAACATTGTATTTCTTGCAGAATAAGTCTTTTCCTTATTGATAAAGGCTATGACTCATTAATTGCCTTTAATTGGGATTCTGGATCCTTCTTTGATGAATTTACCATATTTTGGTCTCTTTTGATGAGTTGTATATTTTCCGTATTCATTAATGAATAATTAGGGTGTCGGTCCTTAAATATCGGTCTTTCCATTGAATAGTCAATTATATTTCTATAATTACTTTTCTGTCCATATCATTTGCCCCCCCAACTTCTGGGAAAATCTCCTCGGGGTTTTTGTAGAAGTTACGACGTGTTTTTTCTCAAAATTTTCCATTTTTAAGGGCATTTTCGACCTCAAATTAGGTCATTTTCAACCAGGAAATTCAACCAGGAAGTGTCCAATTTCGACCAGGAATGGTCCAATTTCGACCAGGAATTTCGACCAGGAATGGTCCAATTTCGACCAGGAATGGTCCCAGGTCGAAGGATTCGACCTCAAGTTCCTAGTCATTTTCGACCAGGAATGTTCGACCTCAATCATTCTTCTTTCGACTTCAATTTCAGTCCCAGGTCGATGGTTTCGACCTCGAACTAAAGGTCTTTTTCGACCTCGTAGTTTCGACCTTGATTCCATATATTTTCGACCAGGATTTCCTAGGTCATCTTCGACCAGGATTTCCTAGGTCATTTTCGACCAGGATTTCCTAGGTCATTTTCGACCAGGATTTCATAGGTCATTTTCGACCAGGATTTTATGATTCCTTGGATTTATTTTGGTGCGAGGTCGAACAATACGACCTCAATTTCCAATGTATTTTCTATCTCGTTTGTTCGATCTCAACCCCGTGTTTCTTCGACCTCGTTTTTGGTGTGAAGTCGAATGTTTTGTCCTCATTTTCGACCTCGAGCCTTCGAGTTCAATCAAGGGTCTTTTCGACCTCATTTTTATAATTTTCGTGCCTTATTTTGGTGCGAGATCGACGAATACGACCTCGATTTTGTGTGTATTTTCGACTTGGATCTTACGACCTCGATTTAAGATTTTTCGACCTTTAATCTTTAATTTTTTCGCTTTATTTGGGAGCGAGGTCGTTGGACACGACCTCATTTTCTCATATATTTTCAACCTGGGTCGTACGATTTCGATTTAAGGTCTTTTCGACCTCAAATCTTTGATTTTGCCTTTGGCTATATTTTCAAATTCTTGTTTGAGTCTAAATTTGATCTCAAATTATTAATAGACCTTGAATTTTTATTCATTGGGCTTGAACAAGCCTCGAGCCTTATTGGGCCTTACTGTTTTGGGCTTCGAATTTGTCTGAGACCCAAATTATTTGGGCTTCGATTTCTGTAATTCATAAATTGAATTGTGGGCCTTGACTGGCTATAGACGGTTGCTCTTCCTTAACCGGTTGAGTTCCCAGTCATTTTGATTATAAAAAGAGTGAGATTTCTATTTTGTTCTTCACTTCATACTTTCATCTTTCCAAAATTTCTCTCTAGTATTCTTAGTTTCTCTCTTCTTATTCCGTAGTAAGGCGATTTCCGGCAAGGTTTTTGTGGTGGTTTTTTGGGTTTAATCTTCTTCCGTTGAAGATTTTCTGGGCTCAACCTTCATCCCTTGAAGATTTTCTGGGCTCAATCTTCATCCCTTGAAGATTTTCTGGGCTTAAGTTTGAAGATTTGAAGATTTAAAGATTTTTCTGGGAATTTCTTTGAAGATTTGCAGATGGCTGACAGTACTACTCAACGTCTTCAGAAAATGAATCAAGCGTCTAAGAAAGGTATCACCATTCGTTATTCTCATATGTCGCTTCAGGATATGATTTTAGAACGTAGTGATGAATACCCTTCTGTTTCGCATTTAGATTCATTCGATTGTAGTAATAAATTCCATGAAATCGACTTAATTAGGGACTATAACAAGATGTATAGGATTAGGTCCCCTTATAGGTTAGTCCCAGCTGGCCCTGGGGACCGTTCTTGCCATTGGCGTCCTGATGCACTCTGCATTTACAAGGATGCCATTATTGCAGGACTCAGGTTTCCCTTCCATGAGTTTATTCCCAGGCTTTTGGATGATGTTGGGATTAACCCTTGCTAACTCCCGCCAAACGCCTGGAGAATCATTATGTGTTTTATTGTTCTTTGTTTGAAGAACAAATTTCCTTTATATGTAGCTTTATTTAGGAGAATTTTTCAGTTTAAGAATAGTTCAGCCATTACTCTGGGTTGGGTTTATATTAACCATCGCCCATCTACTCCTCCCATTTTCCACCCAAAATCCATCCCTGATAATAATCCAAAGTGGAAAAATGAGTTCATGTATTTAGTTTGGGAAGGAGGGGACCGGGGTACCCTTTTCCGTAGCTCTTTCACTAGGGTCTCAGATGGTAGCCCAAGTGACATTGTTTTGAACGATGAGGAGGCTCGTGCCTATGCCGAGCTTATCAAGGATGATTATGCTACCACGGCTTGGACGCTCCTGGATGAGTTTTTGCTTAAGTCCTTGGGACTTTCAAATGTTTCTGAAAAGGGTAATTTTCACCTCATATTTTCCTTTATTTATTTAAGATTGTCTTGTACCGACTGTTTCTTTTCTTGTTTTTTGCAGCTGCGGCCTTTATTAACAAGACCAACGAGCCTCAGGACGGAGAAACAACAAGAATGAAGAGAGCTCGTCTGGGAGTTAAGGATCCCCGAGCTTCAAGTGTCCCAGCCTTTATAAGGCCTCATGTGGACCTCACTGAAGATGCTGAGGGTCCTCCCTTAGCCAAGAGCTCAGTTTGGCGCCCCAACTGGGGTCTTAGGAAAAAAGACACCGTGGTGGGGGTGTCTAAGCATGCTGTGGAGTGATCTTATCATTCCTTGACTCCTTGTGACTACAAGGACTTTGTCTCCAACTCCACCATAGAGGGAGTAGAGCACGCAGGCTCTCAAGCTATTGTTGCTGTAAGTTATTTTCTTCCTTTTTCTTTGTAGTTTACTAATGTATTTCAAGTTTTTATTTTGTATTGACTTGTAGCTTGTTTGTAGGTTAATGTCAACTACCAAGGGGCTCTCTTTCAAGCCAAGGCTTGGCGCTCGTCTTCTGAGGCCAACCAAGGCATGTTTGAGAAGTCCCAGGAGGAGGTGGGCTCGCTGAAGGCCACATTGGCTAGGAAGGAGAAGGAGTTGGCCGACTCCCAGGCTGAGCTGGTGTCTTTGAGGAAGGACAAGGATGACTTTATCGACGAGTACCTTGACTCTCAGGAGTACAAGGACTTGATTGATAAGCATGACGAGCTCCTCTTCCCAGTTCAGTATACTAAGGGATGGGATGGCGCTCTTGCTGCTGTGTTGGAGAAGATGCATGGATCTCTCACCATCTCTGATTTTCCAAGCCCTTACACACCTACTCCTTTGGAGTTAGCTTTGGCTGGAGAGGATGACATGGAGGAAGATGACAGGATCTTAGACCTAGATCATACTTCTCCCCCTGGTCAGACTGCCGGGGATGATTATGCTGCCACTCACTCTGGTTCTGCTTTAGAGGGAGAGGAAGAGGAGGAGGAGGACGTAGGCAAGGCAGATTAGATGATGTAGTTTTTTCTTTCGTAGTTTTTATTTATGGCCTTTCATGGCTTGTACTGTACTTTCAGCCTACGGGCTTAACTTTTATTTAAGCTTTCGTTCAGCCTTATTTATATCTTGTGGCCATTCATGGCTTGTGTTGTTTTCTTGCTTCTTGAATGTTTGTCAATACTTATAGTATATAAGCTTAAAACATGAAAATGTTGAATTTATTCATAACTTGAAAATGGGATCAACCCTTACATAGTACCTAAGTTTAAAACTTGGGTTGGTTTTATCAAACCTTATTCCTAGTAGTGAGTCCACTTGGGAAACACCTAAAACATAATAAATTTTCAAATTGGAGGCATGCCAAGTCCTTGGCACCTCATGCCCTTCAAGGGTTTCTAGCTTGTACGAGCCTCGACCAAATACGTTCTTGACGCGATATGGTCCTTCCCAATTTGGGGCCAACTTGCCTTTTTGCCCAACTCCAAATGCCTCAATCTTTCGGAGGACTAAATCTCCTTGTCGAAAGAATCTCTCTTTAACCCTTAGGTTGTAGTAGAAAGATGCTCGTTTCTGATGCTGAACTATCTTGGCATTTGCCTCATCTCTAACTTCGTCAATTAGATCTAAAGCCAGCCTCAAGCCTTCCTCATTTGTTTCTGGCTCATAAGCCTCAACTCTCGGAGACGTGTGAGTAATCTCCACTGGAACCACTGCCTCTGCCCCATATGCCAACAGAAAGGGGGTAGCTCCAGTGGTGACTTTGCAGGTAGTACGATATGCCCATAGTATGGGGAGCAATTCATCTACCCAAGTGTTTCTGGAGCGTTCAACTCTTTTATTCAGTCCATCTAGGATAATTCGATTTGCAACCTCAGCTTGCCCATTTGCTTGAGGATGGGCGATAGAAGTGAAGCGCAACTTGATATCGTTCTCATCACAATATTTCTTAAACTCATCGTTGTTAAACTGAGTTCCATTGTCTGTGACCAAGATACGTGGAATCCCGTATCTGCATATCACATTTTCCCAGCAGAAATGCATCACTTGCTTGGTGGTTATCTTGGCTAATGGCTTAGCCTCAATCCACTTGGTGAAGTAGTCGATTGCTACTATCAAGAACTTTCGTTGAGCACTTGCCATTGGAAATGGCCCAAGTATATTCATTCCCCACATGGCAAAGGGGATAGGTGAGTTAATAGATGTCATCATCTCTGGTGGTTGTCTAACCACGGGTGCATGTTTCTGGCACCGTTCACACTTCTTCACGTAGATTTTAGCATCAGCAAGCATGTTTGGCCAATAGAAACCTAGACGGGTGACTTTATGAGCAAGGGCTCTGCCCCCCCAAGTGCTGCCCACAAATCCCTTCATGTACTTCCCTTAGGGTCAATTCTGCCTCTTGGGGTCTCAAGCATTTTAGATAAGGAATGATGAAAGACTTCTTGTATAGAATTCCCTCAATCAGGGCATACCTTAATGCTCTCACATACAGCTTTCGTGCCTTTGAAGTTTCGTTGGGTAACCACCCAGTTTCCAGATGAGCTTTGATGGGATCTATCCAACAACTGGCAACATCAATGGGTGCTACCAACTTTCCGTTGATGCTTGGGGTCCTCAAGACTTGGAAGTATACACTCCCTGCATAGTTTTCAATTTCGGAAGAAGCAAATTTAGACAAGGCATCAGCCTTCACGTTTTCTTCCCTTGGAATGTGCTATACATAGCATTCGTCGAACTGAGTCATGATGGCCTTGACAAGTTTCAAATACCTGGCCATGACTTCATCTCTGGCCTCAAATTCCCCATTTACTTGGGAAACCACTAGCCTCGAATCTCCACATACTTTCAGAGTTTTAACTCTCAAGGCTCCAGCCAGCCCTAAGCCAGCTATCAGAGCTTCATACTCAGCCTCATTGTTTGTCGTTGGAAAGTCAAGTTTTAGTGCATACTCTATGAGGAATCCATCAGGACTTTGTAGCACTAAACCGGCTCCACTTGATTTTGTTTTTGATGCTCCATCAAAATAGAGCACCCAATATTCTTTGAAATCCATCTCTTGATCTTTCTCATCCTCCACTCTTACTTCCTGCCCCCCCCCCCGACTTCTTGGTTGTCAATGGTACATTCAACCATGAAGTCAGCAAGTGCTTGAGCTTTTATGGCCGTTCGAGGCTTATACTTGATGTCGAATTCGCCCAATTCAATGGCCCATTTGATCAACCTTCCACTAACTTGAGGGCTATGCAAGATGTTTCTTAGAGGTTGATCAGTCAAGACCTCTATCTTGTGAGCCTGGAAGTACGGGTGTAGCTTTCTTGAGGCCATTATCAAGGCTAAGGCAAACTTCTCAATCGTTGAGTAGTTTATTTCTGCCCCATGTAGAATCTTACTCACATAGTAGATGGGTTTCTGAACCTTCAATTCTTCTTTTACCAAAACGGCTCCAAGGGCTGTGCTAGAGACCGCCAAGTATAAATAGAGAATTTCCCCTGGCTTGGGCTTTGCCAACAGTGGTGCCTCGGCCATGTATTTCTTCAGGGCCTCAAAGGCCTCTTGGCTCTCCGTTGTCCATTCAAAATTTTTCACGTTCTTGAGCGCTTTGAAGAAAGATAAGCACTTCTCTCATGACTTGGAGATAAATCTTCCCAATGCTGCCACTCTTCCCGTTAGTTTTTGGACATCCTTGACAGTCTTTGGTGGTTCCATGTCTAGAATTGCTTTGATTTTGTCGGGATTGGCCTCGATTCCTCTCTTGGAAACCATTAGGCCTAAAAACTTTCCCGAGCCCACACCAAAGGCACACTTAGCTGGATTCAACATCATCTTGTGGTGCCTTAGCACTTCAAATGCCTCTCGGAGGTGCTCAATATGATCAGCCTTATCGAGGCTCTTGACTAACATGTCATCTACGTAGACCTCCATGGTTTTTCCAATTAGGTTTCCAAAAATTTTGTTCACCGACCTTTGGTAGGTTGCCCCTGCATTCTTAAGTCCAAATGCCATGACTAGATAACAGAAAACACCAAAGTCAGTGATGAATGATACCTTGGAGATGTCATCCTTGTGCATTTTGATTTGGTTGTATCCACTGAAGCCATCCATGAAGCTGAGCATCTCGTGTCCAGCTGTAGCATCTATTAATGCATCAATCCTTGGTAAGGGAAAACAATCCTTAGGACATGCATCATTCAAGTCAGTGAAGTCTACACACATCCTCCATTTCCCATTGGCCTTTTTGACCATTACGGGGTTAGCCAACCATTCCGGGAATTGTATCTCTTCAATGAATCCGGCCTCTAGAAGTTTTTCAACTTCTTGTTTAATGGCCTCTTGCCTTTCTGGAGCAAAATTTCTCTTCTTTTGTTTCACCGTCTTTCTTTCAGGATCCACATTCAACTTGTGAGTTATCAATTGGGGATCAATCCCTGGCATGTCAGCCGTTGTCCAAGCAAAAACGTCATTGTTCTCTTGAAGAAAAGATATGAGCTTGCTTTTCAATGGCTCAGGTAGTAGTGCCCCGACATAAGTCACCTTCTCCGGTTCACCAGGGACTAAGGGAATGGGGATTAAATCCTCAGCTGGTTTCCCTCTTCGGTCCTCATTGTCACTAGTGTCCATGTCTTCAATTGGGAGAACTTGCCCCCCGATTCCATCAGGCCTTAACGCGGCTACATAACAACTTCTAGCCATCTTTTGGTCTCCTCGTTCTTCACCAATCCCATTCCTCGTTGGGAACTTGATTTTCAGATGCTAGGATGAGGCAACGGCCTTGAACGCATGAAGACCAGTCCTTCCCAGGATTGCATTGTAGGTCGAAGTTGCCTTTATAACTATGAAGTTCAGCATTTGAGTAGACGTATTCATCCCTTGCCCTATGGTCATTGGGAGTTGGATAATGCCTTCCACTTTTGATTCCACCCCATTGAATCCGTATATGGGCATATTCGAGGGTGTTAATTGAGAGTCAGTGTAGCCCATCTTGATGAAAGCATCATGGAACAAGATGTCTATTGATGCTCCATTGTCAACCAAAACTCTCTTGGTTTCAGAATTTCCTATCACAGGAACGATGACTAAAGGATCATCGTGGGGAAACTTCACTCCCTCTAGGTCTGAATCATCAAAACCTATTGATACTTCGGTCCGGGCACACTTCGATGCTTCTCCAACCACGGTCATTACTTCTCGAGCATAAGCCTTTCTTGAGTTTCGGGAGGACCCAGCAGCAGTTGGCCCTCCGAATATCATGTTGATGTTTGGCCCTCGGGGCTTAGGGTTACGATCTTGGTCGTTGTCCCTTCTGTCGTAATCCTTCCTTTCATAATTTCCTCTTTGACTCCCTTAATTTCCATCCTTGGTGAATTTGCTGAGTTTCCCTCTTCGTATCAGAAATTCGATCTCATCTTTCAATTGCCTACAATCGTCGGTGTCGTGACCGACTTCTTTGTGGAACCGACAGAATTGATTTTGGTTCCGTTTGGACATATCAGCCCTCATTGGCTTCGGCCATTTGAGATCTCCTTCCTTAGTTATCTCCATCAAAATTTGACTCCTGGGAGTGTTCAATCTTGCATACTCCGTAAACTTTGGCCCAAAATTGTTTCTCTTGGGTGGAGAATCAGAGTCCTTTGACGTTCTGGGAAACTTTTCCTTGACGTCGTACTCCTGAACATCCTTTCTTTTCTTTGAGTTTCTACTACCACCAGCAGTGGGTTCATACTTTCTCATGCTTTCCTCAGCCTTGATATACTTTCCGGCTCTATCTTGGAGCTTCAACATGCTCTCGGGTGGATGTTTAGCTAACGACCTTTTGAAGTGGTCATCAGTAGTTCCTTGTTGCAGGGCTATCATAGCCACCCTGTCCTCTAAGTCCGGGACTTTCAAAGCCTCCCGAGTGAATCGATTGATGTAGTCCCTTAGGGCTTCATTCTTTCCTTGCTGGATTGCCATGAGTAGGGGTGAACAATTTTTTTTAAAAACCGCCCAAACCGCCCGTTTCAAACCGTCCAAACCGAAATTTACGGTTTTATAATGGTTCGGATCGGTAATGGTTTTATTTTATTAAAAACTGAAAAATAATGGTTGGGTATGGTTTCATTTTTTGTACCGACCAATATAACCGAACCGCCCGTTATAACTAAATCGTCTAAATCTATTAATATGTATAACAGATTAACGGTATATGATATAGTTGGGAAAAATATGAAGAAATAGCGCAAGGTGCATAATTATTGTGATTATTTCTACTTATGTCATTCCATTGCATGTGTAATTATTTAAATGTGATATTTGCCTCACTTTTCTTTTAATAAGCACTTACTTTTCTTTAATAAATATTTTTTAGACAATACATTAAGACCAGGAAAGGACAAGGACATCAAGAATCAAGAATAGATCATTAAAATTTTTACTAGTCCAAATTTAATTTTGTGTTAATTATTAAAACCTTGTTTTTATTAATATTTTGTACTCTTTTTCGGATTAAGTATTCGATGAACAACCAATATGTAATGTAATAACTTGTTTTTGCAGTTTTTTTTTTGCTAATTACTTGGAAGATATAATTATACTTTTTATTTTAATGGTTAAAAACCGAAACCGCCCAAGCCAAACCGTTATAATTTGGGTGGTTTCATTTAGTCTTAACGGTCATGGTTATGGTAATGGTTACATAAAATGTAAAACCAATAAATTCGGTTTGGATGGTTATGTCCTCCAAACACGTTCGTACCGCCCGATACTCACCCCTAGCCATGAGTGATGCAGATCTTTTCTCATGCACCCTTTCACTAATGAACGGATTGATAAAAGTTTTGCTTAGTTCCTTGAAAGACCCAATTGAGTTGGGAGGAAGACGACTATACCAGCGTTGGGCCATGTCTGCCAAGGTTTGTGGAAACGCCCTACACTTGACTGTATCGTTAGTTGACTACAACAGCAGTGCATTGGAGAAGGTCCTTACATGATTTGCGAGATCTCCCGTTCCATCATAGGCTTTGATCGAAGGCATCTTGAATTTTCTGGATATAGCCATTTTCATGATGTCTTGAGTAAACAGTGGTGTGGGATCATCAGGATCTCCTAGGGGCAACAGAATACTAGGATCACCCCTTGGGGCTTCGGCCATCTTGGTTCTTCTAGCCGGTGGATCCAAGTTGATTATCGGGATCCCTTCAGTCATTCGGCCTTGAGATTGAGCGGCCTCCTCCTCAGCAAGGAGTTTTTTGAGTCTTGCAGTCTCTGCCTCATGGGCTGCAATTTTCTCCTTTGTAGTTTGGGGTTGATCCCGATTTGTCTGGGAAGAACGTCTCCTTCTTGGGGCGACATCCTCTTCAGTTGTATAACCCTCATCCTCGGTGTATGGGCCCGAGTAATCTTGAACGAAAGGGGTCTAGCTAGTTTGTTGGTTTTGGGGTCTCGGACCTTGAATGTAAGGGGGCACATATGCCTCATGGTAGATTGGATTAGTTCCACTACCGCCCGCCATGGGTCGAGGGGGCATGCCATAGCTTGGCATCCCCAAAGTCTGATTCGTGTATTGAGGGAGATCAGTAGTATGGAGTTGAAGGCTTCTCGGTGCATTCATGATGAGTGGAGAAGTCGAGATTGGTTGCTGGTGAACGGTCTCTTGTGGATTAAATCCATGAATGACCATCTGCAGGGGATTCGTCCCTTCAACCGAAATTGGGATTTCCGGTCCTTGAGTGTTAGTGGGGATATTCGTCCCTTGAGTGCCAGTAGTCGGCGGTGGTTGATTCCCGTGAGTATCAGCCTCAGAGGTGATAGGGCGATCTTCAGGAGTTTGAGTATCCCGAGCTGTTCTTCGTGTGTTTGCCATGGTTGATGTTGTTTTCCCACAGACGGCACCAAATGTTATGGATTAAAAAACGTACTTGTGTATTAATTGCTAGGATTAATGAGCTTCGAGCTTTAATGGCTGCACTTGTGTTTCGAGACTAAATCGATCCTCACAAGATGCCTACGTATCTCAAATCGTTATTGAGAATCAAGCCAAAGACGTAGTTCTGATTGTAGGATTAGGGACCTTATATAGGCGTCTGGAGCCTAGTATTTATGGTATGTTTAGGAGTCTTAGCGAATAAGTCTCCTTTTTGATATTGGATAAACATTGTATTTCTTGCAGGATAAGTCTTTTCCTTGTTGATAAAGGCCATGACTCATTAATTGCCTTTAATTGGGATTCTGGATCCTTCTTTGATGAATTTACCATATTTTGGTCTCTTTTGATGAGCTGTATATTTTCCCTATTTATTAATTACGAAATTAATGAATAATTAGGGTGTCGGACCTTAAATATCGGCCTTTCCATTGAATAGTCAATTATATTTCTATAATTACTTTTCTGTCCATATCACTTGTATTTAAATATTGTGCTGCTGAACATTGTCATTTCATATTGTGTTTATACCATAACTTGAATATTCAAAAAAAAAATTGATAGAAATAATGGGAGAATTTTATGACGATGATGAAGAATTTTGTGATTGATATCGATGTATAATTATAATTGTCAATCAAATATTAACTGGTTCTAATTTTGTATTTTATAAATTATAATAAATTTATATTATTTTAAAATATAAATTAAAATTCTAAGGGTTGTGAAGTTAGTTGTTCTATAAAGAACATGAGGCCAAAGAAATATGTTTAAAACATTAGTTAGTCCATTGATCGTTAAAATATAGTGCGTGTTTGAGGTATTACAAAAAAAATTGATTTACAACTTAAAATGAGTAAGTGCCATATAAGTGATAAGTTGATGAATTTTTATAAGTTATACGGATATTTGGATAAATTTATTTATAAGTTAGTTAATAGTTTGCTAAATCAAATTTTAAAAAATAATTAAATACAATGATTTCAACACTTGCATTTTAAATTAAAAAAATATTTAAAAACACAAAGGTAAAAATATAAAGTATTAAAAAATAAAGAAATCAAGTAATAAGTCAATACGTTGAGGAAAATGTACCCCATTATTAACATTCAACTTATCAACATATTATATCCTATATATAATTGGCATAAGAGAGTTTAGGTGGTTTGGTCGTCAGAGCTAAATTAGTAAATTTATAATTATTATTATAATTAAAAATGAAAAACATTATATGTAAAATGCATGGTGGTAGCAAAAGACTACACACCTGAAAGAAAAGGAAACGTGTTGTGAACAAGTTTGTAGAAAATATATCAAAAAAATTGTTATGTATGGTATCTAAATATTATAAAGTAAAACTCTCTTTTCTATAATTTGACATTTCACCGTAAAAATTGTTATGTATGGTATCAAATTAAACATATTATTGGTAATCAAGGGGAATATTTGTCATTTTCTAAGTATTGTTGTAACCATAGTTTTCAAATTACATGGAATAGAAATTCAAAATATTATTAAATCGTAAACCGTATTGCAAAAATTGTGATTGGGGTTTGTAAATATTGTTTTGATTTTTTATAAAAGAATCAGAAATTAACTAAATATAGTATAATAAAGTTATTGACTCTAAAAATATAAAAAAATTATAAAATCTAATAATTTTAAAATTAGGGAAAAAAGAATTTCATGGAAAAAATACAAACAACAATTTCAATGTTAATAAAATAAGTATCATCCACTGAATATGATTTGCGAACATTAGTCTACAATTTTTCAAAAATTAAAGTTAATTTAATTAAAATATAAATTTTATTAATAATAGTTATAAAGTATCTCATGCATTGCACGGGTATAAAGCTAATAAGTTATAAGTTGAGATCATAAGTTGGGTTGTCAAACACTCCGTAAGCTCTTACGGACTTATAAGCCGCAAGTCGGATTTTGAAATTCGATTACTTTTGAGGCGTGAGCCCATGGATATCCAGAATAAAGAAATATCAGAACTAGCCTTCAAAACTTCTCTTTCAACCCAGCCCATAACTAGGAGCCGGTAGCCCAATGTCAATTATAATATTTATCATCAAAGAAGGAAATTTTATGTACAAATGCAATTAAAAAAACGTAATAAAGCCATGCTCTCGATTTTCTCCAAAGACAAGGGAAAAGACAAGAAAATAAAAATAAAGTAATATATAAAAGACATATTTTTATGGACCCAAAAAAAAGAAAAAAATTTACGACTTAAATGATCAAAAGTAATATGAAGGCGAATACTTGATTTTCAAGAAAATAAGAAATAAAAAAAATATTTAGAGAAAATAAGATTAATGCATGACTTCAGTCTACGAATGTCAAAAGTAAGAGGCAGAATTTTTGCGAACCATAACACCAACAAAACATGCTACAGTAATAAATGTGTCAAAATACTATTCCTTTGACGACTACAAAATTTATATTTTTAACACACGCGAAATGTCATCTTTTTCTTCCAATAAAATCAAATATTGTTAAATTATATCTATAACCATGTGTGAAAATAGGTTAAAGTAAAGATTGCTTGATTTTAAATTAACTATTGACTTGGTGTAATTGCATACTCCATGTTTCAATCATTTTTTTATATATATTTTTTTATATCTCATCCAATTTTTTATATTTTTAAAATTTTTAAAAGTAATAAACTTTTAATTATATTAAAATCAACTACTTTTACTACTGTTCTCCACTATTCTCACTTTATATATTAAAAATTGATTAGACCCACTATTTAACTCATTTTTTATATTTTTTGTATTACTTTATTATTTTTTATTAATTTCCGTGCCCAACTAAAATTAACTCCTTATCTATACTATATTATTAAAGACGAAACATTAAAAGTTTTGGTCGGTCGGTCGGTCGGTCGGTATTTGGGCCGATTCACGGGCCTATCTATAATCAATTTATTAATAACCAATTACCTTTTTTCACTACATTACCTATTTTATATATTTTTTTTAAACCAAACCAACTCATCTTCTAAAAATAAAACGGACAACATATATATAATATGGTAATATTATTATATATTTATAATTGATTACCTTTTTCAGCTAAAACACATTATTTTTATATTTTTTACCTAAAACAACTCATCTTATAAAATAGGTCACATATATGGAAACCAAGTTATTGATAACCAATTACCTTTTTCAGCTAAATTATATTACCTATTTCATATATCTATTTAACTAAAACAAATCATTTTCTAAAAATAAGACGGGTAATATATATATAAAATGGTATTATTATTATATATTTATAACCGACAGCTAAAACACATTATGTGTTTTATATTTTCTAACTAAAACAACTTATCTTCTAAATATAATACATGCAAAATAAATATACAATGGTAATATTGTTTTATATAAATATTAATAAATAACAAGTTATTCTTTTCAGCTAAAACAAATCACCTCTTTTATATTTTCTAACTTAAACAACTAATTTTCTAAAAGTAATGCAGACGTATATATAAAAAAATTAATATAATTTTATATAATTGTTAATAAGTAACTAATTGTCTTTTTAAGGATATTACCTGTTTATATTTTTTAACTGAAACAACTCATGTTCAAATTAAAAATAACACGGGCAAAAGATAGATATATTGGTAATATTATTATATTAAACTTATGAAATTCATGTTTATTATAATTTTTTTAACATTCAATTTAAACGAGATAATTAATTAAAATAAAAGTAATAGTATATTCAAATAAACTCGGTATATTGAAAAAGCACATATTTTGATATTTGCACTTGAGTCCCTTTTTAGATTTTTAAGAGTAAAAAAATACGAATCATTAGATATGTTATTTTAAAATATTTTATATTTTAATATCTAAAATACTACTATTGATTACGTCAATAATATATTAAATTTAAATATTATATTGTTAGATTTATAAATCCAATATATATATATATATATATATATTAAAATTTTATCAAATTATATATAATAACTAAAATCTAAATAAAAAATAAGAAAATATTAAAGAAGACCGTGCATCGCACGGGATATAAGCTAGTATATAATAAGCGTAAGGGAGATCTTATCCAAAACTTTGGTCGGTCATTGTACTACCACCAAAAGTATACGATCCGTTGGATTATAAAACTATAAATATTCAAATCGATGAGGACCGTCAGATATAATATTAAAAATTGTATTTGATTATTAATAGGATAGTATTTAAATACTAAAAGATGTATTTTGGTAATTTAAACCAATTATAAATAGGTTTTCTATATTGAATATAAATATTTATGTAGAAATTCGTAATTATCTTTTCTATTTAGTTTATGAATAGTTCCAGTTAGATAATAGTTATTAAACCATCATTAAATTAAAGATAATTTTGTAAGCTTCGCGTGGGCTGTAAAATCGTTAAAATCTGTTGTCTAAAACTCAAGATAGAGCCCAAACAGTAAAGTTATTATCTAAATTTTAATAAATATATTTTTATTATTGTAGCACCAATTTAATTTTTTTCCCCTAATTATTTTAAATTTATAAATTCTATGTTTATTTCAATAAAAAATTAAAATCAATTTAAGAAAAAATTAAAATCGATCGTCCGTGTACGATTACGACCAAATTAATAATTATAGTTAGATCTTAAATAGATTCGATGAGAATTGTTAGATCTAATATTAAAAAGTGTATCTGATTAATAATAGAATTATATTTAAATACTAAAAAGTGTATTTTGATAATTTAAAATTTTTCTATGTAAAAATTCTTAAATATCTTTTCTCTTGAATTTATGTATAGTTCCAGTTAGATAATAATCGTTAAACAAAATATCAAGATAACAATTCATATCGATTACAATGATACACGTGGACCCTACATTACACATTATAACAGACTTAGGAGAAGTCATGTACATGAATAAATTTAAACACTTTTTTTCTTAAGGAACATAACAATTTGATTAATCCAAATTATAATTATATTATTTTACATATAACAAATATAAAAGGATAATATCAAAATATTATTAAAATATTGAGGGTCGTTGGATTATAAAACTATAAAACTATAAATCTTCAAATCGATGAGGACCGTCAGATATAATATTAAAAATTGTATTTGATTATTAATAGGATAGTATTTAAATACTAAAAGATGTATTTTGATAATTTAAACCAATTATAAATAGGTTTTCTATATTGAATATAAATCTTTATGTAAAAATTCGTAATTATCTTTTCTCTTTAGTTTGTGGATAGTTCCAGTAAGATAATAATTATTAAACCATCATTAAATTAAAGATAATTTTGTAAGCTTCGCGTGGGCTATAAAATCGTTAAAATATGTTGTCTAAAACTCAAAATAGAGCCCAAACAGTAAAGTTATTATCTAAATTTTAATAAATATATTTTTATTATTTTAGCACCAATTTAATTTTTTTTTCCTAATTCTTTCAAATTTATAAATTCTATTTTTATTTCAATAAAATATTAAAACCAATTTAAGAAAAAATTAAAATCTATCGTTCGTGTACGATTACGACCAAATTAATAATTATAGTTAGATCTTAAATAGATCGATGAGAATTGTTAGATCTAATATTAAAAAGTGTATCTGATTAATAATAGAATTATATTTAAATACTAAAAAGTGTATTTTGATAATTTAAAATTTTTATATGTAAAAATTCTTAAATATATTTTCTCTTGAATTTATGTATAGTTCCAGTTAGATAATAACTGTTAAACCAAATATCAAGATAACAATTCATATCGATTACAATGATACACGTGGACCCTACGTTATAACAGGAGAAGTCATGTACATGAATAAATTTAAACACTTTTTTTTCTTAAGGAACATAACAATTTGATTAATCCAAATTATAATTATATTATTTTACATATAACAAACATAAAAGGATAATATCGAAATATTATTAAAATATTGAGGGTTTCATATTCATAAACGATAATTTTGAATATAATGCTTATATTAAAATGTGTATTTGATTAAATGTAGGATTATATTTAAATACTAAGAAGTGTGTTTTGATAATTTAAACCAATTATGAATTGATTTTTTATATTGAATTGAATTCTTTATGTAAATTTCTTAACCATCTTTTCTTTTCAGTTTATTTTAGGAGTAGGTCAACTGGTCAAGTTAGATAATAATTATTAAACCATCATTAAATTAAAGATAATTTCGTTAGTTTCGCACGGGTTTTAAAATCGTCAAAATTCAATTTCTAAAACTTAGGATAGAACCCAAATAATAAAGTGTGTATCTAAATTTTAATAAATATTTTTTTATTATTGTAGCACTAATTTATTTATTTTTCCACTAATTCTTTTAAATATAGAGAAATTTTATGTTTCTTTCAAAAAAGTATCAAAATTAATTAAGAACAAATTCAAATCGATAAAGAATATAATAATATGAGAATAAAATTTTTTATAATCATAACATAATTTTTATTCTGTTTAATAATTTTTAAGTAATAATGTATTTTAAAATTTTATATACACTGTAAATAAAACCGAAACATACTTATTATATGAGTATATACTTATATACTTATATGAGTATATACTTGATATCCTTATTATATTAAATCCTTATATATAATAATCATAATATAGATTTTATCCAAAATTTTGGTCGTAGACAACCAACTTAATAAGGACCATTAGATGTTAACTAGATAAATGAAAATCGTTAGATCAAATATTTAAAAAGTGTATTATATTAATAATAGGATTATATTTAAATTCTAAAAGGTGTATTTTGATAATTTAAACGAAATATACCAAATATAAATAAGTTTTCTATATTGAATATAATTCTCCGTGTAAAAAATTCGTGACTTTCTTTTCTCTTTCATGGACAATTCCAGTTAGATAAAAATTGTTAAACCATCATTTAATTAAATATAATTTAGTTATCTTCCTGTGGGGTATAAAATCGTCAAAATCTGATTTTAAAAACACAAGATAAAGCCCAAATTAGTAAAGTGAATATTTAAATTCTAATAATAATTATTACGTCATCATTATTTTAACACCAATTTAATTACTTTTTTCTAACTATTTTAAATTTAGAAATCTATGTTCAAAAATTAAAATCAATCTAAAAAAAATTCAAATCAACAAAGAATATAATAATACGAGGATAAAATTTTATAAAATTGTGCATATTTTTAATCCTATTTTATTAAGTTTTAGATCATAACTAATCAAATATTATTTATTATTAATAAATAAATTATACGTGATTTTGTTTTATAAGAACTCATGGATACCTAATTTCATTGTTAGCATATTAAAAAAAATGTATTTTGAAATTTTAGACTCAGGCCAAACTTTTTTAACATATATACATTGTAAATTATTAAATTCGAAACTTTAAAAGTTTCTTAACCCTATAAATTTTAATATGTTGTTGGTAGATTCAAACCTTAGATCATTCTGCATGATAATTTTACTGTTATATCTAACGTTTTTCAACAATTTAATTTGAAAGATCCAACGATTATGGATTGAGTGATCAAACAAAGCGGCCAAACTTATAAGGAGACTTTCATTATTTAGTATTTAATATAATAACATGAATATTTATAGGATATACTATAAAAAATGAATTTTATACAGAATTTTGATCATCACGGTGTACTACTTCTACTTTAAAAGAAGAACTATTACAAAAAAAATATATTTTAATTGATAATTTATTTTCTTAAAAGTTCAAAGTTCCCGCATCTTTAACATATTACAAAAAAAAGTATATTATATTTTAGCAATAAATATTTAAAAAAATTAAAAATTAAAAATATTATAAATATTAAGAAAAATTAATGATGTTATCATGATAGTTTGTTTCTAAATACCACCAAAATATTCTCAACCATTAGATCCAATACCTTTAAAAATAGATGATCAAGATTATATCATATAAAAAGAAGTTATTATCTAAAAATGATATAAGTTAAAAGATATTATATTATGATTGGATTTTCTAAAAAGTCAAAACATAAAAATAGTTGTAATTAAATAAGGAAACTCATTTAATACCAAAATAATAAAAATCGTTTAACGTTAAATAGATAGGTGAAAACCGTTAGATTTAACATTAAAAACTGTATTTGGTTAATAAAGGGTATTCTAATAATCTAAACTAAATATAAGCAGATTTCCTAAATCGAATAGAATTCTCAACATTAAATTTCGTCACTTTATTCTCTTTTTAGTTTTAGAATAGTTTAGCGTGTAAAATATAATAAATATCAAATTTGTAACTATAAATTTTTTGGCTAAATCTTTTTTAACAATAATTTAATCATGTAAACTAATAACTTTTAAATATTAAAATATTTATAAATAAATATAATTATAAATATTTAAAAAACAATTGTGTGTTGCATGAATAATAAAAATATAATTATAAACAGAATAATTATAAATAAAATTGAAGTAACCGTGCATCGCACATACTATAAGCTAGTATAAACAAAAGAGTAAGACAGATAAGACAGATGTAGTATTTTTTTGATGATATTTAAGAGTCACATTTATGTTGAGATAGAGGCAACTTCCATCAACCACCTCACATGTCCCCTTTATTTTTGATACATTGCCTACCGCGTCACCGTGATACACATGGTTTTTGGAATTTAAATCAGGTCTCACTGTATGAGTATTATTATTACTTATTTCAAAAAATAATTAACGTAGCAACTTTCACAAACTATTAGTTTTACAAGTGAAATGATATTAATAATTACTCCCTCCGTTCCGGTGAATTCTATACACGGCACGTAGACTAAGAAAAGATATAAAAAATGAGTAAAATTAGATGAAAAGTGAGTAAAGTGGTGGGACCTATCAATATTTAATAATAGATTTGAGATAGTGGAGGAAGTAGTGGGTGTAATAGTGATTTATATTGTTAGAGCAACTCCAATGGGACACTAAATCACTATAATAGTGATAGGTATAGTGTCAAAGCAACTCCAATGGGACACTAAAATAGTGACCCAAGGTCACCAAATGAGTTTTGGGTCACCAAATTTGGTGACAAAAGTACATTTGGTGATCCTTGGACACCAAATTTGGTGACTTTCAAAATTCCAACAATACCCCTATGTTTGTTAACAAAACAAATTTCTTCCATCTATGTCCTACTAAAGTTAATTGTTTTTATAAATTTTAACTTAAGATTTTATGAATTGAAACTTCTTTTCTTCTTAACTCATATTAATTCTAAAATATTTTTTTGTATCTTTTTATTCTAATTTTTTAAATTTTATTTTAAATTTTTTTTTACTTTAAACTTTCACAATTTTATTTTAAATCATGAATTATAAACAACACACTAGATTTAATTATAAAAATAAAATCATAAATTCATAATGATAAATAAGAAGTTATTTATAATATAAAAAATGAACAAAGTTAGAAAATTCTATTTTATAGGTGAAAGATTCTTTAGAATATTCTATTTTATAGGTGAAAGATTCCTTTTAGTGACAATTATAGTGTCCCTTGGTTGGAGTTCATTTTATGGATGATGTCTTTTTGACACCAAAATAGTGTTATAGTGACACTATTTTGGTGTCCTTGGTTGGAGATGGTCTTATAGAATAGAGATAGTGGAGAAAGTAGTGGGTGTAATAATGTTTTATATTATTAAAAGTTACTATTTTTGGAATGTATAGAAATGAACGGGATATCTCAAAATGGAAAATGTATAGAAATGAATGAGACGGAAGGAGTAATAAATTTATAAGTGACTGGTTTCTTTGTGTTGGATATATGTCAACTTCTTTACGGAATGTGTTCGTGATTTGGTATCTGCTTTTATTCATCTTACTTGGATCTGTTTCCCTTTTTCTTCTTATAATTATCCTCTTTTCTCAATCAAGCTTCTCCACTGAATCTGATCATGTTGTCTGACTGTGATTCAAATTACCATTTATATGCACTTTTAATATCTAACCAGTTCATCTTGATTCTGGAGTACATTTACATATCTGCCAATCATACAGTGGGCCTGTTTGGCATTTGAAATATAAGCTCACTTATGGCTTATAAAGAGTTTATGAGGGGTGTTTGTTTACTAAGCTTATTTGATAACTTATAATTTATAAGTTGATAAGTTGAATGTTTGAAATCACCAACATTTTACTTAACTTATCAACTTATTCTTTGATTTCTTTATTTTTCTAATATTTTATATTTTTACATTTGTGTTTTTAAATATTTTTTTAATTTAAAATACAAGTGTTGAAATCATTGTATTTAAAAATTATTTTTTTAAATTTAATTTAGCAAATTCTTCACTAACTTATAAGTAAATTTATCCAAACACCCGTATAACTTATAAGAATTCATCAACTTATCACTTATACAACACTTACTCATTTTAAGCTATAAGTCTTTTTTTGATACCCCAAACACGCACAGTATCAATCAATTTATAAGTTTCAGTTACTTTTTTCTTAAGAAAAATGACAGTGACCCTAAAATTTGTATAAAAAATATTTTCAAATACTAATATGTTATCTATATAATTAATATTTTCTAATAATAATACTGGATCCTCATGCATAATATACGTCCATAAATAAAAAACAGCCACCATCATGTTATTTGGAAAAAAATCAGAAAATATTGGAATTTATTTTTGAGTACTATCTACCATGACTCTTTTTTAATTATTTAATCTATAAGCTCTTCATAAAGTGAGACAAAGTATTAATAAGAAAAGAATTTAAATTTATTAAAAAAAAGGAGTTTAAAATATAGAATATATTTGACTAATACAATATTTATTAAGATAGTCTTTTTAGTTTTTGTCTTTTTGATACATACACTGCCAATTCCTAGTATTTGCATGTTTACTTCGAGAAGCGGATGAAACTTAATTCTCGATAATCAAACCAAAGGTTGCGAGCAATCTAGTCATTTACCAAATAAACAATCTAGTATAAGTAGAGTTATATATGAGGGATTGGGACTCATGAGTCATGACTATAAATTATTATTGGTAAATGTTTTACAATAAATGATTATTGTAATAAATCGTATCGTGAAATTTTTTTACAATACGTATAAAATAGGGTTTTAGATGTACATATATAAGAGATTATCATTTATATGTATCGTAAAATTTTTTTACATTACAATTTACTATAACAATCATTTGTTTGTCGTAGACCATCTGCCATTATACGGTACATAATTACATATATGCAAAGCACACATGCAAGTCAAAGCCTGGGCCTCTCTTGACAGTCAGTGAAATGCATGATTGAATGAAAATGACAATTAATTTAATTTTTCGGTTGAAATTTGAAAAGCTTTTGGCAACCAGTTACATTCTCGGTCTTGATATTCTAATAAACTTTTTATTTCTAAAATTTATTTAAATAAGATGGTTAGGTAAAATGAGTGAAGCTATGTTTTTCATAATTTAACGCATTTTTAAAAGGTTGTAAATTATAACGGATAGACATGTCAGTTACAAATTTGCTTTATATAAAATGTGAATATACAGAATTTAAATATTTTATTTTGCACAATATGCCAATTAACGTTATACTATTAGTAGAGAATAAGTAACTTACACCGATAAAGTAGAAAAATGATATATATACTTTATCCGTGTCAAAAAATTTATGTGTCTGTTGATAAAGTTGAAACGTGGCGCATATATTTTACACGTATAACAAAAGTTATGTGTGTATTGATAAAGTAGAAATATAATGTACATAGGTTACACGTGTCAAAAAAATTAGGTGTATACGGATAAAAATAGAAATGTGATGTATGTACTTTACGCGTGTCAAAAAATTTACATGTTCGGTTTGTTTAAAGAAACATAAAAATTAAAATTAAACACGATTACTAAAATGACATATTCATCGACCCCATATATATGTTATTCGTTCATCCACATCCTTATCCATATCAATTTAAATAATTTTATAAATATTTGTTAGTACAGAAAAAATAACTTATAATGATAAATTATATATGTATCCTTTTTTTTATATAAAATTTACACGTGTTATAATTACGTGTACTAGTTGTTTTGAGAAGTAACAAAAATCTACGAATGACACAATCATCAGCGTGATTTACATTTACGAATGACACAATTATCGATGTAATCTAATAAATATTTATTTTCGTCCATCTTTATCCATATCATTTCAAATTATTTCATGAATACTTTCATCCATCCTTATCCATATTAAATACATCAACTCCACGATGTTGATTAAATTTGATATATTGCAATGTTATCATAATCATAAATTTATTTAAAAAATTCTAGACACTCTAAAATTTGTTCCAAATATTTACGTATCTTATACGTATATATATCTGCAATTCAAATCATGTTATATTTAAAAAAGATCTTGATATTTTTTTTTTGAATTTTCAAATACGGATAATTTATCATTATTCGTAGATTACGATCAACACTCTTGACCGTTAATTATAGTAATTTGACGACTGTGCATATTACCAAATAGGCACCGACCTCTCTTTAAATGTTCAACAAATATGTCCTCAAAACATACACTTGCGTTGCGTGTATGAAAATATTATAAATATCGAATATACTAAATAAACAATGGCACCTAGATTTAAGCTTTTTATTCGTACATCTAATATCTATCTCCAAACTACAAATATATATACACACACACACACAGCTACCCACTTTCTCTCTCTAAAATTCATCCTTTTCTCTCTCTTCACTCAACCTACTTATACACCAACAGTACTTACATACAAAACTCTGTATGTATATTTATCTATCTGTCTTGTGTCGGTGTTGAGATCTTCGTGCTGTTCTATTCACTTTTCTTATGCCAATCAGGCTTCTTTCAGATCTCTACATACAATCTTGTGTGTATTTGTTGGTGTAAAGTGAGTTTAATTGTTTCATTAGTTTGCGAATTGTTTTTGAATTTTGATTAATTGAAGTGTTTTGGAATTGTTAATGCAGGGTTTTTGGGGATTTATTAGGGGACAATGCAGCAAGATCAGCGCAAGAAAGTGAGTGTTTGATTGAAATAATTACATTTTTACTTACCCTTTTTGTGTGTTTGAATTGGGTTGTTATTTGTTTTGTGAATTGATTTTTGTTGGTTTTTTTGATAATTATTAATTAGAATGTAATGTGTGGTTTGTGTGATTATGTATTCATGGGTTGTTGTTGTTGATGATCAATCTTGATGGTTATATTAGATTCAACTTCAAATGTGCATGTTTTAGCTGTTTTTTTAGGAGCAATTGATTGTTTTTGTTGTTCTAGAGAAACCCGTCTTTTTATGTTATATAGGTTTGTGAGCAATTATAATTTATAAGCTACTTGTATCTTGTTGCACCACCTCGAGTTGCTTTGGTGTTAATGTTCTCTACAGAATTTTGTATAGATGTAAGATATGATGGATCTTTATTGTTGTTCTGTATTGTTTTGGTATGATTTATAGTGTATGCATGGGTTATAGGATGGTTAATGGAATTCCATGGAACAAGATGTTTTTCGGTGTTTATAAATTTGTTTTGAGATTACGGGGGCGTTTTCTTTGGCTAATCTCTGAAATAAGTACTTCTTCTGAAATAAGTACTTACAGAAGAAGTACTTATTTTGGTGCCTTTTTTGAGTAGCAAGTACTCTTCTATACGTGATTAGTTATTTGATGCTGCAGATTTTCAGCAAGTATCAAAGCTATTACTATAGAGCTGGAAATGTAATGGGTATTGTTGGTTATAGTATGTTAAAGCTACTTTTAGATTTATCAATTTAGAAAATATTGGAAAATTATTCGATGATGATGTACATCTTCCATTTCAAGTTTACATTTTATTAGGAAGTACTTATTTGCATGTGTGCATAATCTGGCATTAACTGGGTTCTATGTTTTGCAGAGTTCCACAGAGGCTGCTGATTTTTTCTCAGAATATGGTGATGCCAGCCGATACAAGATCCTGGAGGTTATAGGGAAGGGAAGCTATGGTGTTGTTTGCTCAGCAATTGATACCCATACTGGTGAGAAAGTGGCCATAAAAAAAATATATAACATATTCGAGCATCTCTCTGATGCTGCAAGAATTCTTCGCGAGATAAAGCTGCTCAGGCTTCTACGACACCCTGACATTGTGGAAATCAGGCATATAATGCTACCACCATCGAGAAAGGATTTTAAAGATATTTATGTGGTTTTTGAGCTCATGGAGTCAGATCTCCACCAAGTCATAAAAGCTAATGATGATTTGACAAAGGAGCACTATCAGTTCTTCCTTTACCAGTTACTTCGTGCTCTGAAATATATTCACACAGGTAGTAATCATACGTTTCAATTCAAGAATAAGGCGAAACTTGTAGTAATTGTGTATCGGATGTTCTGAATCAAGTATTTATATGCGTGAACAATGATTTCCTGCGATTCCATTGAACTTTTTATTGATCGTGATAAATTTGATCCATGTTGCTGCAGCAAATGTCTACCATCGAGATTTAAAGCCAAAAAATATATTGGCAAATGCGAATTGCAAACTTAAGATTTGTGATTTTGGATTGGCAAGAGTGGCATTCAATGATACACCCACAACTATTTTTTGGACGGTATGTTATTCGCATCAATGATATATGAACATGCAAATTCCATTATTCTTTCAATGATAAGAGTATAACTTTTACAGTTCTATAAAAAAAGATAATTGCACGGGAAAATTTAATATCAAATTTGATGTTTTCAAGTAATAGTCTTTGTAAAAACCATCTCGCGAGATAGGACCACGTGAGAACATGAATATGGAAATACTGCTTCACCTACTATATGTTTCACAGTCAGTAAGCTTACGGTCTACAAGTGTCTGATCCCTCTTTTTACAATGTTGTATTTTGCAGGATTATGTTGCAACAAGATGGTATAGAGCTCCAGAGTTATGTGGGTCATTTTTCTCCAAGGTATGGTTTACATACTTTTTATTGATCATATTCATAATTTTTTTTCCAGTTTTATCGACTGATTTCTGTATCTGTTGCACTGTCTTCTCGTATTTGAGCTTCAGACATTTATGCATAAATACACATGTACCTAACTTTGTCGGTATAAAGGTCTATTTTTGTCAACTGAGTCGTCTGATCGGTTTCCATTTTCAGTAAATGTTGTGTGAGAATTGGAACGGACAATTAAATTGAATTATGGGTACCATGTAAGATGGAACTGCATATGCAAACTATACACATGTTCCATATTTTCTAGAGACAATTTTGAACTAAGATATTGCTAACAGAATTTGCAATTTCATATCATACCAACTAACGTTTGATTCCTGGTGATTTTTGGAAGCAGTATACCGCTGCTATTGATATTTGGAGTATTGGGTGTATTTTTGCGGAGGTTCTAACAGGGAAACCACTATTTCCTGGAAAAAATGTTGTTCACCAGCTGGATCTGATGACAGATTTCCTAGGGTCACCATCACCCGAGACCATTTCTAGGGTATTGGTCTGCCTTCTTAATTTGCTTTTTGTATATGCTAATATTGATGTTTATCAGCTGGATTTCTGCCCACTTCCCTGATACCTGTGTAAGTTCTGCTTTTGATCAGGTCCGCAATGAAAAGGCGAGAAGATATCTTACTAGCATGAGGAAGAAGCAACCTGTTCCCTTCGCACAGAAGTTCCCTAATGCAGATCCTTTAGCATTGCGACTATTAGAAAGACTTCTAGCCTTTGATCCAAAAGATCGACCAACTGCTGCAGAGGTGTGTTGTGACATACCTGATTTCCAGTTCAGCTCTTTTTAGATATTAGCCAGTTTCTATGGTCTGACATTTTCAGCAGAGTTCAATTGTTACGCATTGTTCTCGATCCAATATTTTCTAACAGAGTTCAACAATTGTTCATTGTTCGATATTTGTCTATTGTGCATGGCAGGCCCTGGCTGATCCATACTTCAAGGGACTTACCAAAGCCGACAGAGAACCATCAAGCCAGCAAATTTCTAAAATGGAATTTGAATTTGAAAGGCGGAGGGTTACGAAGGATGACATTCGTGAATTAATATTTCGTGAGATACTTGAGTACCATCCTCTGTTGCTCAAGGATTATCTGAATGGAACTGAAAGGACCAATTTTCTCTACCCAAGGCATGCTGCTTTTAGTTATTATCTGAATGGATTATATAGTTGAGTGTATATAGTATTTGTATCAAAAAGCCCTTGAATAATCACTAAGATTCAACATAAACATGTTAAATCCACCATACAGTATAAATTTAATAATTGTCATTCAGTGTTCACCGTTTTCAAAGTAGGGGTTTTCATCTTGTTAATATAATCCTCCTTGTAAGGTTTCACAATTCCCAAGACAGTATAGTTGGATTTTAATTTTTTGTATTAGGTAGTATTTGTAGCTTACAAGATATGAATTTGTGATACTAACTTTGGCTAAATATGTGTGTATTTTATCTATGTAGTGCGGTAGATCAGTTCAGGAAACAATTTGCGCATCTTGAAGAAAGTTGTGGTAAAAGTGGGCCAGTGATTCCGCTTGAACGAAAGCATGCGTCCCTTCCTAGGTACATATATCTACATTTTTATTTCCTTGCAAGCAAGAGTCTCTAAATTTAAATTATAAAAAAAAACCTCTCTATTTTGTTTTTAGGAACAAGATACATTATAAATATGAACAGTTGATGGGTTATTTGATGTCATATGTCTCAAAGGTGTTGGGGATTCTTATTACATGTCCACTTTCTGTATTTTAGTACTCTTGTTCTGGTACGGCGGAGGTAGTGCTGTAGTGATATGCTCTAGTGCGGAGGTTAAATTTGTCTAATGGCACCATCTGTTTTGCAAGACAATGCACAGATGGATATAAATTCTGTTGTGGTGGATTGCATTATGATCTAAATATGCACAGTGTTGCTATTAGTATTATCTGATGCAGAAGATACGCAACACTGGTGCTGTTCTGGAAGATTATAATAGGAAAGTGATTGGCATCTCAATTGTGGCAGAATTAGTTGCATGAAGCTACTACCCTCTTTTCTTTATGATGTGTACTTTTTGAGACCGCAACTGAAACTTGTCGCCACAATCTGGTGCCAATGAAGAGATTTAAGGATAATGCGTTTAACACGCTGTATTCCGTTTGCTGATTATATAAATCTTTGCAGTTTAGATACTTATGGGGTCCATCCCCTTTTTCTTTCAGCAAGCAACTTCTGATTTGTATACCTTTTGATTTCTTTCTAGTGATTGAACGATTATTTACCCTTTTAATACAATCTGGACAGGTCCACGGTGGTTCATTCAAATTCAATCCCTCCCAAAGAACATCCAGTTGATATGGCAATGAAAAACATGCAACTTACAGAAGCTTCCAATAGGCAATTCAGATATGGAGATGGAAATCCTATAAAGACTTCCAGGACATCTCAAGCACCGAACAAGATGCCACCAGGTATTCTTGAAGTTCCTGTATATGTAATTAACTTGTGCTTTACACTTTTAAAAAATTTAATATTTGTTAAAAGTTTAATTGTTTGTTCTTTAAGCCAAACCAGGAAGAGTTGTAGGACCTCTCCCACCTTATGAGAATGGAAATCTCATCGCACAACCGTATGACCCTCGAACATTAATGAGAAATGCAGTCATCCCTTCACCGGCTGTGCTGCCAATTATTCCACCGGCATATTGCTATACAGTAAAACAGGAAAGAGTTGTGGAGAGGGATAGGGAATTAGCTGCCAAACTAGCCCCTGAAATAGCCATTAACATAGACACAAATCCATTTTACATGACGCGAGTAGGTCTTCCAAAGATGGAACATGTTGAAGGAAGGATTGGTGCTTCTGCATCTTCTCACAGAAAAGTGGGGGCTGTTCAGTATGGTATGTCGAGAATGTACTAATTGAGACACAGAAAGACCTTGGTAGGTTTCCAGTTCTTTTGTACATCATTTTTTTTCTTTACTTTTTGTAATTATATATCCCGATTAGATGAACTGCACTTGTAATCAATAAAACTGAAAATGTGCTGCGATGTTAGACTGTAGAGTATATGTATATATATTGTATGGAGCTGCGGAATAAACAAATCAGAAGTCCCCTTGCTCTTGTTTCTTCTTCAATTTGAATTTCCCATATCTTTTGTGTAGTATTGTAATCCTTGTGATGGACAGTTCTAAAACAAAGAGCTGTGTTCTCTTAGGGCCCAGGAATATTACCTGTATTTGCAAGATTTTAAAATACATATTTATACTTGGTTTAGTAAAGTACTGTCAGCGAATTTTTTACTGTATGTCTGTGTCATTATATGGTACTTAAATTGTTCAAGTATAAGATGAAGTTGGGTTTGTGACCCGTGAACATTGATATTGTGCATGGATGGTATTGTTTGACTCTTCCAATTGTTGTAGGAGAATTTACTGCTGACAAAATTGACAATTTATAATAGTAGGAGTAGTTGTTTTATAAGTAATAGATTTGGAGTATAAAAAAAGAGTGAAGGAAAGGGATGTGAATAAATTTGTTGCTATATGTATGTGAAAGAAACAGAAGGGGGTGTGGTAGCTGTGCTGATAGGATTCCCAAATGGCCAACACTCCAAAAGCTCACTTTCTCTCTCACACACCAATATCCCGCAGAGCCCAAACCACCGACTGGTTTCCTTGTTGGGAACATCACCCTCGTCATATATAGTGGTCATATACTAAAAGTCTTGTAATAATAATAATTTCTTGCTAGGGAACAAATATAATACATACAGTAATATATAGGAAAATCCATAGCCATAGCCATTCCTTTTCTCTTCCACCATCAATGGATCGTGGTGTGGGGCTCTATGTAGGATCCCTCCAGATTATCATGCACATGGCTGTCAATATTTCACACTCATGTCCTCGCCTCCTACGTTTTACATTTCCGTCCCTATCCTGTTTTAACTTTGAATTATAGTATTTTTTTGGTACAAGAAGATAGTAAGATGGATTGAATTCATATTTCTTTATGCTTTTAAAAATCAGATTTTTAAAAACAAAATAGAATTATTGATGTAAGTAATGTGACCTGAAACTATAAAGTATTATGCACCCATGATCCAATAGTGCTATATTTGCATAATAATATCTAAAATTGAGGTGTTTTCTCACATGTGCCCGCATATACCACAAGTTTACATTATCTGTCACTTTCTGAATTATTACTTGCGTCAGTAAAAGATATGGCCGACTATTTTAGGGTCTCAATTTATTATACAAATAAGAGCAACATCAAATGAGTTTTGGGTCATCAAATTTTATGATAAAAATATATTTCGTGATCTTTTTACACCAAATTTGATGATTTTCATAATTCTCATTATACTTGTTTGTTAATAAAATAATTGTTTTCTTGTCCTATTGAACTTATTCTTTTCTACTTTTCAACTTTAGATTTTATTGACAATATAAAAATAAAAGAAAAAGTTAGAATATTCGAATTTTAATGTGAAAGATTTCTTTTAGTGTCAAATTATAGTGTCAATGGATTGAAGTACGGTGTATTCATACTTTTAATGTTATACTCCCTCCGTCCCATTCATTTCTATACATTCCAAAAATAGTAACTTTTAATAATATAAAACACTATTACACCCACTACTTTCTCCACTATCTCTATTCTATAACAATATAAATCACTATTACACCTACTGCTTCCTCCACTATCTCAAATCTATTATAGGTCCCACCACTTTACTCACTTTTCATCTAATTTTACTCATTTTTTATATCTTTTCTTAGTTTACGTGCACAATCCCGGTGTATAGAATTCACTGGGACGGATGGAGTAATGATACTCCCTCCGTCCCTCTGGGTTCTATACATAGAATTTGGGCACGGAGACTAAGAAAAGATATAAAAAATGAGTAAAATTAGATGAAAAGTGAGTAAAGTGGTGGGACCTATCAATATTTAATAATAGATTTGAGATAGTGGAGGAAGTAGTGAGTGTAATAGTGATTTATATTGTTATAGAATAGAAATAGTGGAGAAAGTAGTGGGTGTAATAGTGTTTTATATTATTAAAAGTTACTATTTTTGGAATGTATAGAAATGAATCGGACATCCCAAAATGGAAAGTGTATAGAAATGACTGGGACGGAGGGAGTACTATTTTTACTATCATGGGTCGGGGATGGTCAAACAATTCTCCTGCCTATATCTTGCACATATTACTATATATAATGAAACCACTAGTCCACCATCTTTGATTTATTGTATTTTTCGTTTATCAAAAAGGTGAAATTATATAATATTGTTGATTTTTCAATGTTTAATTTTATAGTGTTTCAACTTTCAATAAAGCTTAGAGTTATGTCATTAAACTGGACTTGCATGTGGAGGGAGATAAAAGAGCCAGTAAATATAAAAATTACAGTGGTAAATCATAGACGAAGGAGTATAAACTTGGGTACATACATATCTTGCACGCAGCTGAAACATATAATAAAAAGCAAGTACATGTGAGGGTGTCTAGTATAACCGTACAGTTATTCACATCGATAAGGCACATGAAATAATATTTCAAATAATATTTGATAATAAATGTATATTATCCGAAATATAGTAACATGTACAGTGTATCTAACAACCTGCACAGTAGACACATTCTTTTGACGAGCATCGTGGGAATTCTTTAATTTTTTAAAAGGATGGAGTATTATTTTTTTAATGAAAAGAATACAAAGAAAAATGGCTTAGCAAAATAATAATAATAATAATAATAATAATAGAAATGAGCTACAATTAGACCCGATAATATTGGACATGACAGAAAATTTTAGTGTTTGTGTTTACATTTTGAATACACCACACCAAAGGACATGACCTAATTTCGTATATTTTAGTGTCATTTCGTGTTGGTATCATTTCATACCGTTTGTGTTCGTGTTTGATTTTTTGTACACGATTAAAATTCGTATCATTTTTATGTTAAGCATCCAAGTACACAAAAAACAAAATTACACGATACGAACGATTTGTCGGATCTAGCTACAATCTACAAAGGGGATGGGTGTCCGTAGATATAGAGACAATGTAGTGTATGTAATTATGTACATATAAATAGGACGGGAGGGAAGCACATGGGAGGTGTTAGGTTCAAGAAAATCATGTGATTGCATGTGCATTCTCCGTTTGTTTTTAAAAGAGTGGCACCCACTTTTTCCCACTATCTTTTGCTCCTGCACCCTCCTCCCTTGAATCCTCTCCCACACTTGATTATCTTTCTCCTCCCCCTGTTACTTAACCCCTGGCGCGTGCTACTTTTTAACTTACCCCGTTGCATTTACTCCAGTAAACGTGTTTCGTAACTCAGTCAAAAATTATGAGACGGAAGAAGTCTTAAAAATGTGTAGTTACTATCGCAGTGTAATGTGCTTAATATACGTACTATGAGTATGATATGTTGTGATATACGTTTGTTATGAAATTTATTTTATGTTTAATAACTTAATTACAGTGTGTTTTTACAGTGAAAAGTAAAAATAGGAAAACAAAAGTAGATGGACAGTATGAGTTGGAAGCACATGGTAGAGAGGGAGAGAGTTGGAAAGTGCAGTAGAAAATCACCACTTGTTTTCACCAATCCATATAATGTATTTATATATTATATTATTCAGGGCAAGGATTGGGAATCCAAAAATAATAAACCCCACACCCTTCTCCTCCTGCCCTTCTCTCCTTTCCATTTGACATTTCTTTCCTCTCCATTCATCCCTTCCTCTCATTTCTCAAAACACAATAATTCAACTCCATCATGAAAAATATAACCAGTGCAATGGCAAATGCCAAGGCCTTGAGTCACTCATCATCCTTGGTAACTACAAGGGCATTGGCCCCTTTGCCTGAGAACATCAACCTGAAAAGAAAAAGAGATGAAAGCAGCTTAGTTGAAAGCAGTCAAGGTGATGATGAGGAAGATGAAGAGGAGTGTAAAGAAGAGGTGGAAAAGAAGATAGTAGAGTTGCAAAAAATAGTGCCAGGAGGTGAGTCACTTGAAAATGTAGACAATCTTTTTGAAGAAACTGCTGGTTACATTTTGGACTTGCAAAACCAAATCAAAGGTCTCAGAGTTCTTGCTTCTTTTTTTGAATTACTTGACAAGCAAAAAACTAAGCTTGGGGCTTGAGTCTTTTGACACTCATATTTCTCTTATATATATAATTTACATTTTCCTTTTGACAACTTTTTCTTTGTATCTCTTTCTTTCTTTATCTATCCTAGCTAGCTTAGCATGGTCAAGAAGATCTAGATTTTAGTTTTTTTTTTTTTTTTATGATTTTTTAATTTCTTGATGTTGTTAAATTCTGATGATCAGTGTCTCTTTATTTCCAAGAAGTATAGAGAAGTTTGTTTCTTGTTCCATTATGAATGCCTCATTTTTAATGACATTGCTGCAACCAAATGGTAGTAGATGTGTATTAGTAGGTGCAAGTCTGGCTCTGCATTTACAGGCATCCAAGAATTGTCTGCCGTGCCGGAGTGGAGATTTTATGTTTACCTGTAAAACGGTTAATGCCATGCATGTGTTTTGAACATTAATTTGTCCTTTTTTTTACCTGGCCTTTAATTCTTATCCAGTAAAATAGTAAATGAACCAAAAATCTAAACAACCACCAGTAGTCCAATTTTCTCGAATTTTGCTGAGTAATCCACACATGAGAAGGAATGTTATTTTCGAAGCAAAATTGTTTGGAAAATTAAAATTTGTTGGAGATTAAAAATGGTCTCCCCCGTTTGACTTTTTACTAATGCTTATCATCAAAATAAGAAAATGTATATTATGTGTACTGATGTTCCCCGTTCACAATTCAAAGAACATGGGGGGACATTATAGTGTTAGTATAGTCGCATATAAAAGACAAAACTATAACGATTACCATGTTACTACTACTACTTCCTAGTTGAATAACTGTGGATTGTTATGATTTGTATGCTCTCTTCGTTAAACAAACCAAGCTTCTTATTTCGAAATTATTTCTTCCGTTTCCGTCCCATAATAGTAGTCTCTTTCGAAAATCTTACAAATGTCTTGTAACAAGATACATATATATATTAAGGGTTAGCATTTTAATTTAGTTATGATTATTTATAAAAAGTAAAGAAAAAAAAGGTAAAGCATGAGACTGAAATGAAAAAGAGGAATGAATGATGAATAAGGGTTGTAGGAAAAGGAGGAGTGAAGGCACATGCATAAGTGGGCTTTGATTGATGGGAATGGGAGAGAGGCAAGAAGAGGAAGAAAGAAGGAGTATGTGTGGATTTAAATTTCATCACATGACAAAGAGAGATCTTGTTGGGGGTGATAGTAATTAATGCCAAACCAAAGCAGATAGTGTTTATGTTTATCACATGATTTGTAAATTTCATTTATTGCCCTCGCGTTTTATATTTTTGTACTCTTTTACCAATTTATTTAGAAATATCTCATAGACACTAAGTTTATTTTCAAAATCATTCACAAATATATATAGCATATCCTCATTTATTGTAATAATAAATAGGTTCACTGCATTCATATCAATAATATCAATAAAAATATTTTAAATTATCACATCAACCCTGCCGTATAATTTAATAATAATTTTGTGTATCAAATTTTGTGCCTACAGAACTAACACTACTCACATATTTATCCCCTCTTTCTCCTTACTCCACATAGGAAACAACATATATTCACCCATACCTCTCAGTTTTTTTACCATGGCAAGTATTTGGCTATGTTCACTATCCAAATTAAATATCCTACTCATATGTATTTATTTTCTTTTGAGATCACTCATGTATTTCTATTGACAGTAGAAGATATTTTATATATCTTTTTTTGAAAAGTATTTTATATATTCTTTAACAATCTTTTATTGTCAATATTGAGACTTTCTCAATCATTAAATTTTCTGGTTTGCTATACCATTAAGGGCAGGCTAACTATTGCCCACGAGATTTCTTGGACAAATACAAATATTAGTGAATTTTGAACTCTTAGCTTCCAGGCTTGGATACGAGAAAAGAAACTAAAATTCTACTACCCGGTAAATGCAAATTGGTAGTTTAAAATACGAAACACAGAGTATCCAATGTTGAGAAAAGAAAATTTATGGGTGGGAATGAAAAACAAAGGGTGACAATTCTTTGCATAAACTGTCCAAGTGTGATATGCATGTGCGGTGCGGCCCTTGATATAAACGGGGAGAATAAGGTAAACATGCATGCCTCACCAATAACTTTTGCACACTAGTTATTTTGCAACCATCAAGCCCCGATACCAGAAATTATATATGCAACCAATATCGCATTCATATACAGATATTTGAATTTCAAATGTATCAGTTATGTATGAAAAGATCAAGCCATTCTGCTGCCCACATGCACGGACAACCGCATGTTACAGTAGCGAGTCGTTTAGAACAATTTTATCAAGTCATTACATATGGACGAAGCCCAAAGATATTGCAGAGTTCCATAGCATATGAGAAGGCAATCTTTTATGAAAAAATTTAAAAAATATTGGCTTTGTTCTTTTATCATTATAATTAATTCAAAAATTATACTTAATATATTAAATCATCAATCATCAATATATATATATATATATATATAGCTGCTCCAATGAGTCCCTCTTATAATGAGAATTGAGACCCCATATATGAATCATATATACACACACAATCCTGTATCATTATATCACTGCCCTTCTTCCATCGTCCATTTTTAAATGCACTGTCCTACCCCATTCTCACTGTCCTCTTGTTCACTGCAATACCACCATGATTATCACCCGTAAATCAAAATCAAAATCATCAGCAAGCATCACAACTAATCACCATTTATTCCACTTTTCCACCGCCTGTTCCAGGACACCACTACAATCACCGACTTACCTTTCTCATCACCATAATTTACACCGACATCACCATCACCTACCAAATCACTATCATGCCGTCCCTATCACCATCGCACACAAAATCACTAAATTTAATCATAAATCACCAAAAAAGACTCAATCACCACTATCACAACCCCCACTGCAGATCACAACCTTTATCTCTTTATTCAATTTCTCACCCAAACCACCATCATTCAACAACCACATCTCCCCTTATCTCTCTCACCAACAACCACTATTGTTCTATTTCCACACTAAATCTTTTACCAACCACATCCCTTGTAGTCATCGTCATCTCAATAGCACTACATCCTTCATACCATCACTGTTAAGTCACTACGGTAATGTCTTCACTTAACTTTTTATAGATCCGATGCATCACTTTAAATCACCAGAAATTCTGTATGTGAATCACCATATATACTTACATAAATCACCAAATAAAAAAGTGATTTGTATAGGAAAAAAGGTGATTTGTATATTAAAAAGGTGATTTGCACGTAGAATTCACTGTACTGCACACAAATAAAGAGATTTGTACAGATGAGTAGATTATTTACCTTAAATGTTGGAAGATACTAGCTCCCAGCCGAAATTTACAAGATTTGAACAAAAAATATGAAAACAAATATATAAACAGAGTGTTACAATGATGGTTATATCGGTGATAGAGATTATGGTTGTGCTGGTAATGGTATGATGTTGGCAGTGGTGGTAAATACAGTACAATACATAAACAAGGTCGAACAAAAAAGATCTCGTCGGAGATGGAAGAAGGAAAGTGCGAAGAAGAACAGTGAGTGAAAGTGAATGAATGAAAAATGAATGTGCGGTGGAGGAGACAGATGGATAAGATCCAAATTGTGTGGTCAGGATTTAACATAAATATGAAAAATGTGCGGCTGATAATGGGTCTCAGTTCTCATTTTAAAAGAGGGTCTCATTTGATCATTTGCCTATATATATATATAGGCAAGTGATCAAATGAGACCCTATGTTAAAATGAGAACTGAGACTAAATCTCAGCCACTCAATTTTAAAACTACTTTTAATCTGGACCACAAATAAACACACATATCTTTAAATTAGAATAATTATTTCTCTCTCCTCACATCACTCATCTCTCCTCTCTCTCCTCTCTCTCTCTCTCTCTTCAGATCTCATCTCTCTCCCACTCAATTAACTATACTTACATACATATAATAATAGAATTTTCACTCCCTCACTCACAACCATGCCTCTCTCCACTTACATCGGTGGTTCCAACAACCCCCGTCGCGGCTGGGCCCACTCTCTCCTCCCCTCTTCCACCACCAAATCATCCAAACACCGTAAAACTCGCCGGCGCGCCGCCGTCAAAGACTTCCTCACGGCCAACTTCTTCGCCGTCGGCCTCTCCGTCTCTCTCCTCCTATTCATCTCCATCATCTACAAGTACGGTGTTCCTAGGCCTATTTCATCTCACTTTGTTTCAGATACTTCTGGTGGTTTGATTAGGATGAAGAGCTGGATGGGTGTGTTTTTTGGTGATTTACATTATGAAATTTTGGTGATTTGCGTTGAAAATTGGTGATTTGCATTTAAAATTGGTGATTTGTGTTGAAATTTGATAATTTGTACTAAAATTTTGGTGATTCTGTAGTTATGGTGGCAGAATAGTGGTGGTGGGTTATATTTTGGTGAATTTCAACTAATATTTTGGTAATTATTTAGTTAAATTTAATGGTTTATATGGTTTATATAGTTCAATAGCTCTTAGATCCGTTCTTTTTAGTGATTTGCGATGAAATTTTGGTGATTTATGCATAATTAGAGGTGTGATCGGAGAATGTAGAGTGTGGGTTTGTGTTGCGGAGATGTGGAGGGAGGTAGGTGGATCGACTCGGACGAGTGCGGCGAGTTTGGGGACTGGTAGTGTAGGAATCAGTCGCGTACATGTTTGTTGTGTGTGTGTGTGGAGAGAGAGAGAGAGAGAGAGAGAGAGAGAGAGAGGAGAGAGGAGAGAGAGAGAGAGAGAGAGAGAGAGAGAGAGAGAGAGAGAGAGAGAGAGAGAGAGATTTGAGAGAAATGGAAAGTGAAATAGCTAGACAAGTAAAAGCACTCGAGGGAATAACTGGAAAAGATTTCAGAAAATGTGTGTATATGGAGAGAGAGAGAGAGAGAGAGAGAGAGAGGAGGGGAGTTGCCGGAAAGAGGGGTGATGGAGATTAAGTAGAAAGGGTAAGTGGAGGATGAGGGAGATACATACATGTGTGTATCTATGTTATTTAATTGAGTGGTTCAGATTAAAAATATATATGTGAGTATGTGTGTATATATAGTGATGGGGTCTCAATTCTCATTATAAGGAGGGTCTCATTAGAGTAGCCATATATATATATATATATATTAGGCAAGTGATCAAATGAGACCCCCTTTTATAATGAGAACTGAGACTGAATTTCAGCCACATATTTTTTACACCAGCGTCAAATCACAGCCATGTATTTTCAGATCTAAAAACTTCTCTTCTCCGTCGCCTTCCTCCTGAAAATCCCACCACACTTTCTTCGTCATCATCATCATCACTGAATCATGATTCTCTAGTATCACTTGTTTATATGGGCCATTATCGTATGTTTTTATTAAGTTATATTTGATGCCATCTTAAGATCTGATGGGGGCGTATGTAATGAAAAGAAGTGCCCAGTGAAGTATATACAAAGGAAACAACGTCGATGAATCGAATGAATAAGAAACAAAATAAGAAGTGATGTTTGGAGTAGTCATGTCTATACAATTTTGTGCACAAATCACTTTTTTTTGACCAATCACCTTTTCTTTAACATAAATCACCTTTTTATTTGGTGATTTGTGTAGGTATTTTTTATGATTTATCTACTAAAATTGGTGATGCTAGTTTAAATTTCGTGATTTGTATTTTAATTTGGTGCTTCTGTTAAGCAGTTGTGGTGTTGGTGATTTAGTTTTGAATTTAGTGATTCTGGTTGTGATGATTATGGTTGTTAGTGGTGTTGTGGTGGTAGTAATGTATTGATTCGGTGATCGAGGTGTTTAATCACTACAAAACAAGTTGACTTTTGCACGATGTTGATAAAACAAATATGTCTAAAACCCTTTGATTTAGTGTTTTGAGCGATTTATGTTGGTTTTTTATAGTAATTTCGGGCAAAAAAATCGAAGGAGGGGGAGAGGGGAAATGGAAGTGGGTTAGTAGAAGGGTGAGAAATTTGATTGTGCGTATTTTTTTTGCAATCTTAGTTGACCGGAGATGTGCTGAGATGGGCCGGAGATGAGTGAAAGACATCCAATTTTGAGGTTTCAATTGTTGATGGAGGTCGGTGGTGGCCAGAGAAAGGTAGTAAAATTAAGTGGAGATGAATGAGTGAAAGAAAATGGAGGAGAGAAGAAGGAGAAATGAAAGAGATGAGCTTCTTTATATCTAAAATTCCGGCGATTCATATTGACTGATGGTTGCCGGAGAGAGGTAATCAAAATGGATTAGAGTGAGAAACATTCGGATGAGGGTGATACATATGTGTGTATGTATATGATTTAATTGAGTGGTTCTGATTAAAAAAAAATAAAGGGCTGAGATTGGGTCTCAGTTCTCATTTTAAGGTGGGTTCTCATTTGAGCACCTCCCTATATATATATATATATATATATATATATATATATATATATATATATATATATATATATATATATATATATATATATATATATATATAGGCAAGTGATCAAATGAGACCCTATGTTAAAATGAGAACTGAGACTAAATCTCAGCCACTCAATTTTAAAACTACTTTTAATCTGGACCACAAATAAACACATATATCTTTAAATTAGAATAATTATTTCTCTCTCCTCACATCACTCATCCACCCACCGATCTATCCATTTTTTCACACTCTCTCTCTCTCTCTCTCTCTCTCTCTCTCTCTCTCTCTCTCTCCTCTATTCAGATCTACACACACACAACACAAACCCGATCTACACACACACAACACAAACCTTCCCTTTAATTTCAAAACACGCACTAAAACACCCCAAAAAACATACACAATCTCCCTCGACAATGGGAGATTTCAATCTCGCTCTAGTTTTAGTAGCTATAGTAGTATCAGTACTGGTGTTCATCTTCAATATCTATCTTCTAATCAACTATCAACATCCTGATGATAAGAACCAAGCTTATTTCCCCAAATTCGTAGTTGTTTTAGGTCTCACTGTTGCGTCCTAGACTGGAGGGTATATCTCAAATGGTTGCTACCTTCGAAATTTATTATGCGGCTCAGATGGAATTTGGTGGAGAGATTGCTTTCTACTTAATTCTCGGATTGGAACCATTTTGCGACAAGGTAGTGAGAGCGACAAGGCAGTCGTATTTGGTTGCGAATGCGAAAGAAGATGAATCTCAATCGGAATGGGATCCGCACACAATCGCTTAAATTAGTGATTTACATTTGAAAGAAGATGATTTACATTCTGAATTTTTGGTGATTTGCGTTGAAAATTAGTGATTTGTGTTGAAATTTTGATGATTTGTATTAAATTTTTGGTGACTCTGTAGTTATGATGGCAGTATACTGGTGGTGGTTTATAATTTAGTATATTGGTGGTGGTATACATGGTATAAGTAGCGATTTTTGGTGATTTGTTTTAAAATTGTTAATGATTTGTTTCAAAAAAATTTAGTGATTTTGATTGAAATTCGGTGATTTGTGTTGAATTTTCTGTTGATTCTAGCTTAAATTTGATGATTTTGATATGGTGGTGATTGTGATATGGTGGTGATTTTACATGAGACATAAATAGTGAAAACGAAAGATTAGGTGGTGGTGCTAGGTGCATCAGATGGGATGATGATGTTGATTTTGCTAATATAATGGTGTAGTGGAGATGGTGGTTGTGGAGTAAGAGAAATGATGGCGGTAGTGGTAAAACAGATGAAAGGGACAGTGGTGGTAGAGTAATACGAAGATGATATATGTATAAATATTGATGTATGTATATGAATGGTGATATATTTTTTTAGTGATTTGGTGATTTGGACTCAGTTCTCATTATAAGAGAGGTCTCACTAGAGTAGTCCTCTATATATATATATATGTTGTACTCTAAGAATAACACCTTATATAAAGAACAATAAAGAACACCATCATAAACACTTTATTTTTCATAAAAATTGATTTTTTAAAATTAAAATCATAAAATTGAACAACAATTAAACCTAACATATCGAATTTAACGTTGAATCTCATCTAAATTTAAAAATTAAACATTACATATAATCCAGTATAGAATCCAGTACAGAATCTTGTATATATATTTATCACAATGAATTTACATGTAATCATGTTTTATTTGATTCTAATTTTTTGCTAGATTCTATTTTTATTCGTAATAAACCTTTTTTGGTGAGAAAATTAGAATCAACATGCACTTTATGTAAGATTATATGGTGTTTTTTATTGTTCTTTATATAATAGTGTTATTCATGAAGTAATGGCACATATATATATATATATGAGTTGCACTATAGAAAGAACATCTTATATAAAGAACAATAAAGAACACCATCATAAACAATTTATTTTTCATAAAAATTGATTTTTTAAAATTAGAATCATAAAATTGAACAACAATTAAGCCTAACATATCGAATTTAACGTAGAATCTCATCTAAATTTAATAATTAAACAATACATATAATCCAGTATAAAATCCAGTACAGAATCTTGTATATATATTTATCACAATGAAATTACATGTAATCATGTTTTATTTGATTCTAATTTTTTGTTAGATTCTTTTTTATTCGTAATAAACCTTTTTTGGTGAGAAAATTAGAATCAACATGCAATTTATGTAAGATTCTATGGTGTTCTTTATTGTTCTTTATATAAGAGTGTTCTTCATGGAGTAATGACCTATATACATATATATATATATATATATATATATATATATATATATATATATATATATATATATATATATATATATTACAAGTATAATAGGTGTTCGAATTTATAGAGGAGAAAAGTTCAAATCTATAGAGAAAACATATAAATAAAAGTTATATTTGAAGTATAATAAATGTTCGAATTTATAAGTGAGAACTAGTTGAAAAAGGCGCGCTTCGCGGCAGCGTCATATTTTTTTTTAAAAATTTTATTAATTAAATTACAAAAATTACTTGGTCCTTTCTAATAAGTTGTCCTCCCGTAAAACGCCTTTCCTTTTTAATATCAATATCTCAAATTTAATATATTGAATACTTGTGTTATATATTAATTATCATGTTAACATACTCCTTTTTCTAATAAGTCGCTCTCTCGTTAGAAAAAAATACATCTATCAATTAAATTACAAAAATTACTCGTTACTCCCTAATAGTCGTTCTCCCGTGAAACACGCTTTCCTTTATAAAATCAAAAATCCAAATTTAATATATTGAATATATACTTGTCTTATATATTAATTTTTATGAACATACTTCTTTCTAATGAGCCACTTTTTCGTTAAAAAATCACTTATATAAATTAACAATTCTATTGTACTTCTAATATAACTTTTAACTATATGTTTTTCCTATAATTCGAATTTTTCTCCTTTATAAATTCGCACACTTATTCTACTTCGAATAGAACTTTTAATTATATCTACAAACACCTATTTTACTTCTAATAAAACTTTTAATTGTATGTATTTTTTATAAATTCGAACTCTTATCCTCTATAAATTCGAACATCTATTCTACTTTTAATAGAACTTCTAATTTTATGGCTTACCTATAAATTCGAACTATTCTCCTTTATAAATTCGAACATCTACTCTACTTCAAATAGAATTTTATTTATATGTTTTCTCTATAAATTCGAATTCTTCTCCTCTATAACTTCGAACACCTATTCTATTTCTAATATGCTAAATAATATTTTTTGATTTATTAGTATTGTTAGGAATGAATATCACCTAGAAACTAGACAGAGGGGGGGGGGGGGTGAATGGATAGTTTGATGGATTTTTGCTTTCTTGAAACTAAATGTAAACTGTATATGATTATGCTATGTAATATGCAGAAAGTAAACAACACGCACAATCACTTTAATCTACTTTGTATAAGCAAATTAAATACTACAGCTTTCCAAGAAATTCACAATCGAATTTCTGGCTTCTAAACAAGAACAGTTTGTACTTGCTTGCTTACAGAGAAAAGAGCGTGAGATAAAAACTATGTGTATCTCTCTTACAGCTTACAATTGTATGTGCACGATATATATATATATATATTCACCTATACAAACTAGGCACACACAATATTACACAGCTACCCCTTCTGAAAGTCCAACTTGTCCTGCCATAAGAAGTTCACTGTGTCAGGAAGGACCACTTGCTTTTCGGAGTCTTTCCCGTTTCTGTAGCTGCTTGTCTCTTATCTTTCTCTCCAAGTTTAGCTGTAGATTTTCCATCTGTTCTTTGGACCACCTTGCCAGAACAAATGCTTCAGTATTTGTCTCTTTTGATTCTTGGTTCTGTACCTTGATTTGTCTTGTTATAAACGGCTAAATGTTGATATCGTGAACTCCACTTCATTCCTGACTTCGCGATCTCCCTTGTGAGGACTACACGATATAGCCTTTGAAGACTTTGCGACATAGGCCATAAGATGACTATGCGACATGGGTCATTTGACGACTATGCGACATAGGTCATTTGACGACTATGCGACATAGGTCATTTGATGACTATGCGACATAAGTCATTTGACGACTATGCGACATAAGTCATTTGACGACTATGCGACATAGGTCATTTGATGACTATGCGACATAAGGCTTATGAGGACTTCACGATATAGGCTTCTTTGACTTTGCTGACTTCAACACTTCACGACATGTGTCTTGAGGACTTCTCGACTTAGTACAAAATGGACTATGCGATATAGCACTTCTCGACATGGATATTGATGACTTCACGGCATAGCTTTCTTCTGACTTTGCTATATAATGCCTTAGACAAATTTCTGTAACTTATTTCTTCATGGCCTTATTCATCTCTATCCTGCTGCATGAACACTTCTGAACTTCTACCAGGACAATTATTCAATGGCCTATATACAATCTAGATGCAAGAAACTTTACTAAGCTCATTATAACTTTGAGCATACATGATCAAGCTAATGTTCATGAGAACAAGACAAGTACATTTAGAGACCTATACTATATCCCAGTGATAGAACTCACTAGGTCATGTAATGTGACATAGTCACATAGTGTAGGCTTGTTAATAGTGGTATTCAGACATGTCTTTGAGCCTAACAATCTCCCCCAAATTGTGAGTAAGATCCTTAGGCACAATTTCTTGTCTGATAACAAGCCTAACTTACATAAAAGGAAATTAAGTAACCAATAGGACAATTTATGAACATTGAGATCAGGAATTTGATTACATAGAAAACTTGAAAGCTTACCGATTATCTTTGTTGCTCAGCAGCTTCAGCTTCCAATTGCTTCTCTTGTAAATCATCATAAATCTTCTTTTTTCTTATCTCTTCACTTCTCTTCATGTCTATGATGGCTTCTTGAAGTTCTTCTCTTGCAATCAGTTCTTCAATGAGAGGTGAGCCTTTTAAGTCATCAATTGCAGCCTTGAGTGCACTTTCTACATATGAATCCAGAAACTCCATCCTTATTTTGCTTTTGCCTCCTTGTGAGTTTTTGTACTCCACAATGTAAGGATTTTGTTTGACCCTGCACAACCCTTTCTGCCTTAGCTCTTTAGCCCTCTCCTCCATCTCAGCCATTTCTCTCTCTCTCTTTGTATCTCCTTCTCTTCATTCTCTTTCCTCAGGTTTTCTTCATAATCAACATGCATTTTCAAGAACCTGGCAATATCTATCTTCCATGTCCTTTCTTCTTTTTCTTCAAAATTCAGTAAGGCATTTATCCTTTCAAGCTCATACTTATAGAAATATTGCCAACCTCCTTGCTTCATTATCCTTTCTCTTCCATCAGTGTACTTGATCTCTAGATGATCCAACTTCACTTTGACTTCAAAGATCCTTTGAGCCCTCAAAAATGCTAGGGCATCTTCATCATAGTCCGCATCTAGTGGAAGCACATTGATGCCAATAACATTTGTGAGTTTTCCAGTCTTCTTTGTTATCCTTATCCTTCTGGGTACACTCTTGATCTTCATATGTTTCACAATAGACACCTTTCTGGAACAAGGAGAATCAGTCTTCAGTGCCACATCACTTGGAAGAAGCTTCATTCCTTTTCCCTTCATCCACTGTAACACTCCACTAGCTGTGACTTTGTGGAAGTGTCTTGTTGAGGTTTCTTTTGTGGCTCATTCTTTCTTCTGTGGCAATTCAGGTTCAGAAGTCTTAGATAATGATTTTGGAGGATCATTACTAACAGTACCCACCCTAGACTTAGAGTCTTGTGTTGTGGTTAAAGTACTGCTAGCAATGTCCTTGACTTGCTGAATTCCACTTCTTGTTCTCTTGGTTGTTTCCTTTGTCCCCTTGGAGTCCCTCTTGTCATCATCAGCACCTTTTGTCTTCTTTGAGGATTTGCTCCTGCTACTTTCACTTGGTTCATCCTTATCCCTCCTTGATTGAGATCTCCTTCTGTAGGTTTTCTCCTCATCATCATCCTCACCATCCTTCTTCTTGCTCTTTTCTTTGACAGATTCAGGAATGACTCCATGAATCAGAAAAGATTGTAGATTGTGAATCATCTCCAATTCCTCAGCTATCCTAACTCCTCTCTTGGCTCTCAGCATTTGCAGCACCTGGTTGATCTTTGCATTGTTCTTCATTGTTAGGTCTGAGGGAATTACTAGTTGGTCAATATTTCTGTCTTGAGATAGGCTTTGAAAAATTATTGTCCTTGGCTTGGATATAACCTCAGGCAATCTATGATTTTGGTCCATCTTCAAGTCATTATAAAGACTTTCATTGTTCATCCCATGCTTTTCAATCAACTCCAGAATGATTGACAGCTCAGTAAATCTCAGTCTCTCTAGAGTTTGAAATGATAGATGCCACAAGCAATTGTCCTTGCACACCATGATAACCTCTCTTAGATGAACATCCCTGATTTTCTTTACTGCAACTGTGAAGTACTTGATGCTTTCCTTGAGCTTCTCTCTGTAGTCTCTTACATCTTCATGAGCATTTCTGTAGATGGCTTTCAGAAACTCCAGGAAGGCCTCATCATGATAGATGTTTGAATTTGCAACTTCCTGTAGCTTGGCCTCTGTGATAACTATAGCTTTGACAGGTTTAGAATTGGGAGTAGGTTGAGCAGGTTGAGGAGTTGAGATGTCTTTAGGCATTGTGGATGGATAATAGGTGGTTGAGATTGTGCTTTTCTGACCTTCTGCACTTATGACTTCTACAGGGGGAAGGAATATTGGTTTGATTGTTTCTTCAGAAATTTTGCCCTTGTTTTTCTGTTGCTTGGCAGGTACTCCCCCTTTCTTTTTCAGAATGACCTCCTTTTGTTTCTCCCCCTTAGGCTTGGAATCAGACAAGATGTCTTGAGCTTCCCCAGGGATAGGCAGGTTCATTTGTCTCATCATAGAAGTCAGCATTTGTTGTTGCACCAGCAGGATATTGGAGGTATTGTTGCCTTGGTCATCCAGCTTGTCATTGAGCTGGTTTAGAGATTGAACAAGTATCCTGTTTTCATCTTTCAGAGAGGCCACTTCTCTTTCTAGACCATCCACCTTGGAGAATAGCTGTTGAGACTTGAAAGAATTGAGAGATTGATCCTTGATCTTGGCAAAGTCAAATTGGGAGATGTTTGACATAGGAACTTCATCCACCAATTTGTCACCATATTGATTCTTCTAAATAACATTTAGCATTGCATTAGAGTTGATGTTTGCCTTGACTTGATTTTCCAATGTTGTAGCCAGTTTCTTGATGTTGTCTGTGACCATGGCTAGAGAGATGTCCATCATGTTGACATTGGAATTGGTTTTCTGGATTTCTTTGAGGATGCCATCCACCTTGGGAAAATCAGAGAGATATGAGTTTCTTAACTTAGTGAGGGATCTTTCTGTCTCCTCCTGGATTGAGTAAATCTCTGATTGAAGCCCTTTCCCAAGATAGTGCAGAGCCTTCAATTGATTCTTGTAGACATCGTTGACAGCATCATAAACTGCAACAGGAGAGAGATCTTTTGCATTGGAGCCTAGAGAGGTGAGGTAATCTTCTCTCAGAAAAGCAAGGGCATCCTTGAGTTTGATAGACCTCTTAGCATCCAACCAGGCATCCACATTTCCCTCTGGTTCAGCTGCATCCACTATTTTCTCCTGCTGAGCTGCAACATCCTCCTTGTGGCAAAGAAGAATAGCATCATAATCAGCATTTGGCAAGTTTGAGGTGAAGAGGTGTTGAGCTATTTTTGAGAACTCATCAATCTGTGCCACATGTAGATCTTGAATGGCTTCTTCTGTCATTTTAGAAGGCACAGTTGATGATCCTGAAGGCCTGTCATGTTGCACAGGCTTCAGCCATTCTGACAGAATGGCCTGAGCCAAGTGAGAGCTAGTGCTAGGCACTTCAAGGGATGAAAGTTTTTGAGTCTCCTCCAGCCTTGGAATGGCTGTAGAGTCTGATGTTGTCTCCATTGAAATGGGATGTGTTACAACATCAGCCCTATTTGTCTGTGAAGACAGTTCCACATCCCTAAGGATGGAAGAATTTGGCATAGAGTCTCCAGTGAAAACTGGTGAATCCTCCATGTTTGTGTTGGTGTCATTAGGATATGCCCCAGCATGCATTCCCTGACCAACTAGATGTGGTTCCTGGGTGGTGAGCACAGTGTCATGCACCATGTCACTTGAGTTTGGCTCAATCACAGTGTTGGATTGTGATTGATCAATTTCAGAAAAGTCATGTGAATGACTAATCCGTTGAGAAGAAATGTTAGATGTAGATTCTGGAAGAGAAGTGTGGTGTAGATTGAATTTTGGCAACTCCCCCTGAGAAATAGGAGGAGTTTCAAGTGTGATGTGCTCTCCACTCAATGTGTCATCATCCTTATTTCTCCTAGGATCAAGAGTGAGTTCTTGATCCTGTGCAGACTCAGTACAGATTGTAGTGGGGAGACTACTCTTTTCAATGCCAATAACCTGTTGGGAGGCCATTGACAGTAATAGGTGTACCCCTTTTTCCACATCTGAATCCTGTTGGGAGGATCCAGTGGTAGGTTTGGATTTGGATTTCTTACTTTGTCTGGTGAGAGGTGACTCAGGATTCTCACTTTCTATCTCTACAGTTTCTTGAATTATTTTTAGGAGTCTCTTCTTAGTCTTCTTTTTAGTAACATCAGTCTTTTGGGAGACTGATGCACTTGGCTCCCTAATTTCTACAGATGTGTTTGAAGTGGGGTTGCTGGATGGGATAGGAAGGCTAGGGTTAGACTGTGTAGCTTCTTCAGTCTTAGCCTCCCCTGTCCAGGAAAGCTCATGGTATATTGGCTTAGAAAGTTGATATGATTCAAATGTGTCCTGCATATGCTGGGTCACACTTAGAATCACATCAACTTGATTCCTTGTGTCCAATGACCCAAATAGAATCTTGGACATGGACTTGGAATAAGCCATTTTAGTTTTATCTATACCCTCCAATTCATGGATATTTGCATCAAGATAGTTTAAAATAACTTGAAGGAAACGGGGGTAAAAGATTTCATTACCTCTACCACGAACTGTTCTCCCTAACCTTTGAGCCAATTCCTTGAGGATGATTGCTCCAACATTGATCTCCTGATTGTAGGCTAGGGAGTAGGCCAGCTTTACAGCAATGTGACTTATTTGGTCACATCCTGTCTTCCTGCATAAGAACACCTTTTGGAGTGTATCGAAAACAAACGACCACTCCCTCCTGACATGCTTCTTGTTCAGCTTAGCCATGTCAACCTTATCTGCATACTTGATGAGGTCCATGAAAGCAACCATTTCATTATCATTAGCTTCACCAGCATGACCCTCAACCTTGAATCCCAGAGCTTCATTAATCTCTTTTTCGCCAAACTGGAAGTGCTTGCCCCCTATTGTGCAATTCACTTCCTGAAATGAGGTTCCATCGTCCCTCGCCATTGTTGCAACCAAGGCTGTTCTCCAGAACCCTTCCAACACATCGACATACATAGTGGGGTTCAGGGTCAAGGCTTGGCGGAGGTATGAGGTGTTTAAGAACCGTACAAAGCACTTGTACCTGGGTTTTGCCTCCGCCTCTGAGGGAATTGAGAGTAGATTTATTTCTTTGGGAATGGTTAAAGGGATTGAGGATGATACTGTTTGAGATTTGGGTGCCATTTCAAAAGAAAGAGTGAAGAAGAGAGTAGAGAATTTGTGCTTAGGTTTGAGAGTTTGAGAGCAATAGACAAGATGAAAAGTTGTGAACGGTTAGAAAAGAGTATTTATATGATAGAGACACTGCGATATGGAGTTATGAATATGTACAGACTAATTGTATGTCGCGAAGTCACAAATAGCCTGTACCGCAAAGTCTTGCAAAGTATATCGCATAGTCTAAAAATGAACTAAGTCGCAAAGTCTTAAAGGTGATAAGGTTTGGGGGGACTTTGCGATATAGTATAAATACCCTGTCTAAAACTCTCTTTTTGGAATTTCAAGCAATTTGTTAGACTTTTATCAAATTTGAGATAAAATTAATTTAAATCAAAATTCTGTCAAATGTGGAGACTTGTCGATATGGTTATTCTAAGTCGCGAAGTCATAAAATGAACTATGTCGCAAACTCAAGAAATGAACTATATCGCGAAGTCTCACAGTCTCAACAGTTTGCGATATAAGTCTGTTTTATTTGAACTGTGTCGTGAACTCTGAAAATCATCTATATCGAGATGTCTCAAAAGCTCACAACTTCACCACCAAATATGATTTTGAAAAATATGCAGTAAAATACTGAAATATTTATAAATCATATCTCAGCTAATTTTCACTCCAAATAAATAGAGCATTTAAACACAGTGAAAATTTACTGCTGCAGCAATTAACTAGCATACTTACTTAGAACAACTAAATGAAGGATTGAGCATTCCAATTTCACTCACAAGTCTGTTGAAGACAGCTTCATTTAGAGGTTTAGTAAATATGTCAGCTAATTGTTTCTCAGTTGGAACATAAGAGACTTCTATGGTACCATTTGCAGCATGTTCCCTAATGAAATGGTACCTGATCTCAATGTGCTTTGTAGTAGAATGATTAACAGGATTTGCAACTATGGATATTGCACTAGTATTATCACACAACAGAGGAATGTGTTCTAACACTAGTCCATAATCCATGAGTTGATTTCTAATCCAAAGCAATTGAGCACATCAACTACCAACAGCAATATATTCAGCCTCAGCTGTGGATGTTGCTGTGGACTGTTGTTTCTTACTGAACCATGACACTAACCTTTGGCCTAAGAATTGGCAGCTTCCAGAGGTGCTCTTCCTGTCAATTCTGTATCCAGCATAATCAGAGTCTGTGTAACCAACCAGGTTAAACCCAGTTCCCTTTGGATACCATAGCCCAAGATTAGGAGTCCCTTTTAGATATTTGAAAATCCTTTTGATAGCCATCATATGAGATTCCTTAGGATCAGACTGGAACCTTGCACAAAGGCATGTGGCAAACATTATATTAGGCCTGCTAGCAGTGAGATAGAGTAGTGATCCAACCATGCCTCTGTAAACCTTGATGTCTACTCTTTTGCCTTTCTTGTCTTCATCAAGCTTGATTGCAGTGGACATGGGAGTTTTTGCAGGGGATGAGTCTTCTAAACCATATTTCTTCAAAAGATCTTTGACATACTTTGATTGGTTTATGAAGATGCCATCCTCCCTTTGATGTACTTGCAAACCTAGAAAGTAGGTTAATTCTCCCATCATACTCATCTCATATTTGCTTTGCATCAACTTGGAGAACCTTTCACAGAGTTTTTCATTTGAAGAGCCAAAGATGATATCATCCACATAGATTTGAACAAGAATGATATCATTTCCATGCTTCTTGGAGAATAGGATTTTGTCAATTGTACCCCTGGTAAATTGATGCTCAAGAAGGAATTGAGATAGAGTCTCATACCAGGCTCTTGGTGCCTGTTTGAGTCCATAGAGTGCCTTAAGCAGTCTGTACACAAATTCTGGGAAGTTTTCAATTTCAAAGCCAGGTGGTTGAGATACATTAACTTCTTCAGCAAGATCACCATTGAGAAATGCACTTTTCACATCCATTTGATACACCTTGAAATTTGAGTGAGCTGCAAAAGCCAGGAAGATTCTGATGGCTTCCAGTCTAGCTACAGGTGCAAATGTCTCATCATAATCAATGCCTTCTTGCTGACATTATCCTTTGGCAACCAGCCTTGCTTTGTTTCTTATTACCACTCCTTCTTCATCCATCTTGTTTCTGAACACCCATTTGGTGTCAATAACATTCTTTCCTTCAGGAGGTGGCACTAGCTCCCATACTTTGTTTTTCTCAAATTGATTCAATTCTTCTTGCATGGCAACAATCCAATCAGAAATCTTCAAAGCTTCTTCAACTACTTTAGGTTCCTCTTGTGATAGAAAGCAGCTATACATACATGTATTCATAGTCGCCCTTCTTATTCTAACTCCCTCACCGGGATCTCCAATGATTTGATCCCTAGTGTGGGCTCTGTCCCATTTCCTTGTGTGCCCCTGTTCATTTCCTTGATCTGTTCCAAGCTCATTTTGGTTGATAGTTGCATTCTCTTCTTCTCCCCCTGTGTTTGTGAACCCTTGCACAGGTGTCTGAAGATGATTGTCAACTTCAAGAGTTTCATTTTCTAGAGCAGTTTGAACAGGTGGTTCATCTTCACTTTCAGAATCCTCAAGATAGCCTTGATTCTCAAATCTTAATGGCACACTGTCTTGATCACTTGTTTTAAGTCCAGGAGTTTTCTTGTCATCAAAGGTAACATCCATGCTTTCCATGACTTTATGTTGCTCAGGTACAAACACTCTGTATGCTGTTCTTTCCAGAGAGTATCCAATAAAGATACCTTCAAATGCTTTTGCATCAAATTTTCCAACATGCTCAGAGGTATCTTTCATTACAAAACATTTGCTTCCAAAAACATGCAGATGCTTGAAGGATGCTCTTTTTCCAGTCATTAATGAGTAAGGAGTTTTGCCAGACTTCTTATTGATCAATGTTCTATTTTGCACATAACATGCTGTGTTAACAGCATCAACCCAAAAGCTAGTAGGTAGCTTTGCATCCAACAGCATTGTCCTTGCAGCTTCAATGAGAGTTCTATTCTTTCTCTCAACTACTCCATTTTGTTGAGGTGTTCTAGGAGCTGAGAATTGTTGAGAAATTCCTTTATCTTTGCAAAACTCATACAATGTTGAATTTCTGAACTCAGTCCCATTATCACTTCTCAAAGCAACTACAGAGGAACCAGTGCTTTGTGCTTCTCTATCAACTCTCTTGATATGCTCTATTATGACTTGAGGTGCTTCATCCTTGGAGAATAGGAATTCCACCCAAGTATATCTTGAATAATCATCAACCATTACTAGAGCATATTTCTTTTTGGAAAGGGACAGTACATTCACAGGACCAAATAAATCCATGTGAATTAGTTGCAGAGGTTTTGAGTTTGTATTGAGCAACTTGTTCTTGTGACTAGATCTTTTAATCTTTCCTTTCTGACAAGCTTCACATGCTCCATCTTGCACAAACTCCAAGGCAGGCAAGTCCCTAATGAGTTCTCTCTTGATTAGAGAGTTCATTGCCTGAACATTCAAGTGAGACAGGCTTCCTTGCCAGAATTCCTCATTTGTGGCTTTAGTGTAGAAACAACAAATTTCTCCCTTGTCTGCAGCCTTGAGATCAGCTACAAACAGGCTTCCTTTCTTCACACCAGTTAGAACAACTTCACCACTTTCTCTTTTTGAGATTGAACAATGATCTTCATCAAATTCCACTTTGAAACCCCTGTTGGTAAATTGTCCAATGCTCAAGAGATTATGCTTCAGTCCTTCAACAAATGCTACATCTTCAATAATGACATTTCCAGATTTTATACTGCCATATCCCATTGTATAACCAATGTTGTCATTTCCAAAGGTTATTGATGGGCCAGCCTTTTCCTCAAAATGTGATATCAGGGCTATATCACCAGTCATGTGACTTGAGCATCCACTGTCCAAGATCCATATGACTCTTTTATTCCTGTTGCCCTGCATTCACAAAGTAACTAAGTTGTTTTTGGTACCCACACATGGTAGGGTCCAGTTGATTTAGAAACATTTTTGTTACCAATTCTTCTGTCATAAGTTGCATTCATCACAGTAGGATACTTCATATTGTTTGTGGCTTTGGAGTTCACGCTCTTAGGCTCACATAAAGTGTTCACCCTCTCAATCCTGATTGGGGATCCTGTCCTGTGAGTGTGCATGTGTGTGTGTGATTCACTAGATTGTGCAGAATCAAGTTTATGCTTTAGAGATAAACAGTTAGCAATCACAGTCACATAGCATGTCATGCAATTAGGCTTACCACAGAAGGAATCATGACTAGAGTTTATGCTAGCAGAATGGTTACTTAGGATATCAACTTCAACATTCACTTGTTTGTTACACTTATGAGTCAAATGATTAACAGATAGACATTTCTGACATTGTTTCCTGGGAGCATTTGGCACATAAGCATAGTTGTTACCCTTGTTGACACCCACCTTACCATTTCTGTTTTGTTTCTTTTTCTTAACAACTTCTTTCTTTGCTTTAGGACTCTTGACAAGATTGTCTTTGGTCTCTTTCTGACTGTCAGATTCAGGAGAGGAAGAAGTGTCTTTAGCAGCCTCATCTTCTTCAAGAAGTTGTTGTTTGATGATCAATAGTTCTTCATCAAACTCAACAACACTCTTTTTGAAGATGGGCTGTTCAACACTAGACAGAATAGTAGGGGCATTTTTGTTTGTAAAAGATTCTTTTCCTTTGCCCTTTGCCTTTTTCCTTCCTTTATCATTCTCATAGTCAAAACCAACTCCAACCTTGCTATCTTCAGTGTGTTCCTTGTGATAGGTTTGAATAAGTTCAGAGGAGTTCTTAAAGCTTCTTAGTTTCAATTCTGTTTCAGCAATTTGTTCCCTGAGAGCTTTCTCTATTTGTTCAGCACAAATCACTTTGTTTTTAAGATACTCAACCTCCTTTTTCAAACCATCAAGGTTCACAACCATTAACTCAAGTTCCTCATTCTTTTCTGTAAGCTCAATATTTCTAGCAGTTAGTCTATCAATTTCTTCATTTGCTACTAACATGCTAGTATGAATATTAAACATCTCAGTACTCATATCTTCAATAGTTTGCTTATATTGAAGGGGAGTTATATCAAGAGAAGTAAGAATAGGTACCTGACTAGAATCACCATCATCAGAAAATGCCATCAAGGCATAATTTGAGTACTCTTGTTCTTCTTCTTCATCAGATTCATCCCAGCATTTTCCCTCAGCAATAAAAGCTTTACCCTGTTGTTTCTTGAGTAGAGCCTCATACTTAGCTTCAAGCTCTAAGTATGCTTTGTCCTTCTTGACATGTTTAGGCTTTTTGCACTCAGTGGCAAAATGTCCAAGTTCATTGCAGTTATAACATCTTATTTTGGACCTATCCACACACCCAGATTTGTATCCTCCTTTAACTGCACCAGCAATCCCTTTTCCTTTGTTGAAAGAGTTTGAGCTACCTGAACCACCAGCATTTCCATTATTGAATCTAGACTTGAATGGCTGATTCCTCTTAAACCTGATGTTAGGGTATCTCCTAGCCATATAAGCAAAAGATTTGTTTTCCATCTTGTCCACTTCATCTATGCTGTAGAACTCATCCTCTTCAGGTAAATCATACACAACCTGAGTTTCATCACCAATGTCATCACTATCCAGTTCCTCAATCTTGACTTGACTGATTTTTAGAGAATCCATTCTTTGACCTAGATTGTCAGCAATAAGGGCACAAGAGGTATTGGCCACTAATCCTTACTTTTCTTGAATAGATCTCTTTTAAAACAGCTCTAACTTATATGTCTTCAAAACACCATACAACACATCAAAACCAATCTTTGTTAGATCTCTTTCTTTAAGGGAAGAGATTCTTGGTTCCAAGTGATCTGGAAGAGTTAGTAAGAACTTCATATTGAGCTCTTCTGTCTCATAGTGTTTGTCATAGAGTTTGACCTCGTTTATCAGCTTGTTGAATCTCTCAAACACTTCTGTGATTCCCTCTTTTGGCTGAGCCATGAAGGCTTCATGTTGTGAAACAAGAATCTGCTTCTTGTTCTTTCTTACTTTAGTAGTTCCTTCACATAGCACTTCTATAAGATCCCACATCTTCTTGGCACTAGTACAATGAGCAACAATGCCATACATGTTGAAGTCCATAGATTCACAAATGATAAGTTGAAGATGTCCATCCAGTGCTACTTTCTCCTTTTCAGGATCAGTGTATTTTGAGGGGTCTTTAGGCACATGTTTTTCTGGTACAATCTCAGTGCCATTGGTTGTTTCACCAATCTCGATCATTGGAATAAAGGGACCATGCTTTAGAATATCTAAATACATGGGGTTAGAAGCTTTGATGAAAAACAACATCTTCTTTTTCCATAAACTGTAGTGCTCCTTGTTAAAGGGAGGAATCATGATACTGCTCAGTTTCTATGAACTCATTCTTGATCTTTTCCTGTTTGTACGTTAACAGCCTACACTCTGATACCACTTGTTAGGAATGAATATCACCTAGAAACTAGACAGAGGGGGGGGGGGTGAATGGATAGTTTGATGGATTTTTGCTTTCTTGAAACTAAATGTAAACTGTATATGATTATGCTATGTAATATGCAGAAAGTAAACAACACACACAATCACTTTAATCTACTTTGTATAAGCAAATTAAATACTACAGCTTTCCAAGAAATTCACAATCGAATTTCTGGCTTCTAAACAAGAACAGTTTGTACTTGCTTGCTTACAGAGAAAAGAGCTTGAGATAAAAACTATGTGTGTCTCTCTTACAGCTTACAGTTGTATGTGCACGATATATATATATTCACCTATACAAACTAGGCACACACAATATTACACAGCTACCCCTTCTGAAAGTCCAACTTGTCCTGCCATAAGAAGTTCACTGTGTCAGGAAGGACCACTTGCTTTTCGGAGTCTTTCCCGTTTCTGTAGCTGTTTGTCTCTTATCTTTCTCTCCAAGTTTAGCTGTAGATTTGCCATCTGTTCTTTGGACCACCTTGCCAGAACAAATGCTTCAGTATTTGTCTCTTTTGATTCTTGGTTATGTACCTTGATTTGTCTTGTTATAAACGGCTAAGTGTTGATATCGTGAACTCCACTTCATTCCTGACTTCGCGATCTCCCTTGTGAGCCTTTGAAGACTTTGTGACATAGGCCATAAGATGACTATGCGACATGGGCCATTTGACGACTATGCGACATAGGTCATTTGACGACTATGCGACATAGGTCATTTGATGATGACTATGCGACATAAGTCATTTGACGACTATGCGGCATAAGTCATTTGACGACTATGCGACATAGGTCATTTGATGACTATGCGACATAAGGCTTCTGAGGACTTCACGATCTAGGCTTCTTTGACTTTGCTGACTTCAACACTTCACGACATGTGTCTTGAGGACTTCTCGACATAGTACAAAATGGACTATGCGATATAGCACTTCTCGACATGGATATTGATGACTTCACGACATAACTTTCTTCTGACTTTGCTATATAATGCCTTAGACAAATTTCTGTAACTTATTTCTTCATGGCCTTATTCATCTCTATCCTGCTGCATGAACACTTCTGAACTTCTACCAGGACAATTATTCAATGGCCTATATACAATCAAGATGCAAGAAACTTTACTAAGCTCATTATAAATTTGAGCATACATGATCAATCTAATGTTCATGAGAACAAAACAAGTACATTTAGAGACCTATACTATATCCCAGTGACAGAACTCACTAGGTCATGTAATGTGACATAGTCACATAGTGTAGGCTTGTTAATAGTGGTATTCAGACATGTCTTTTAGCCTAACAAGTATTTAAAATTGTAAACCTCTAGAAAAATTAGAAAAATAGATTGAGACGATCTAGAGACGCCACCTCACTTCCCGCGTATCCTCCTTTATATATATATATATATATATATATATATATATATAGGAAAGACTTATAATTAAAAGTTCTATCGGAAGTAAAATAAGTTTTCGAATTTGTACAGGAGAAGAGTTCGAATTTTTAACAAAACATTTAAAAAGAAGTTCTATCAAAAGTAGAATAGCTGTTTGTAAGACATAGTTACAACTTACAAGTTCTAAGGAGTATACGTTAACATGAAAATTAATATATAAGATAAGTATTCCATATATATAATTTGTGATTTCGATTTTAACAAGGAAATAATGTTTAATGGAAAAATGATTTATTTTTGAGAAACGAGTAATTGTTGTAAGTTTATAAATACAAATTTTTAAAAAAAATTATGACGCTGCTGCGAAACACGACTTTCTCAACTAGTTAAATATAAACCTGAAGTTTTTTTTTGTAAAATATGACAATTTTTTGCCAAAATATGTTTTGTTAACAAAATATTTTTTTTGCAAAAATACGACTCTGCAACCAAAAACGATTTCAGTTACTAAATTTCAAATTGATTTTTGTAAATGATTTTGATTGCAAAATTGCAAACCCTATTTTTCAAATATTTTTTTAAAAAAAATCAGAATTTAGTATTTTTTAAAAATAAAAATTTGTTTTTTTACAAAATATTAAAAAAATCGTACTTTTGCGAAAAAGGTTTTGAAAAAAACCCCAACAATAAACTAAGTTATAAAATTGACTTAAAAAAACCAAAGTTATAAATATTTTTACAATATCAAGTATTAATATATTAAAGTTTATAGAATGAAATTTGACATGGGCCGGATAGAAGAATGTTATGAAAGTGGATCATAATATTAAACGGGCTTGCAAAAGAAATGGAATCCAAGACATTCCGGAGCAGCGAATATTTAAAGCAAAATATCTGCAATAAATCCTAGACCGTCGATTTGCACAAACCCTAATTCTCCACTGCTTAAAAATTACTCCACTTTTCAAGCATTTGCACGTACAGCTAACTTCAAATCTCTCTTCAACACGGTTTGATTTCCTATACTTACATATATACTTACAAATTAGACTTGTTCATTTTCTGTTTTTGATTGCCTATACTTACAAACTAGACTTGTTCATTTTCTGTTTTTGTTTGCTTGTGTATAGTGTTACTGTTTTTGATTGATTGTATATTTTATGTATATGTTAGATTCTGTTGTATTTTCTCAGTTTAGTTTTTTTATTTTGTGTTTGTAGACATTTTTACTATGTCGGATTCAACGATTGTTAACGGTGTTGTATCGGAAGATAAGAATGTTGAAATTGAGGACAAGTCTGGTGATGGAAATGATTCCAAAGTTGCTGCGTTGATGCAGAAGATTGCTGCGCTTGAACAGGAGAAAAGTGAGTTGGTTCACGAGAATGAAATTGTCAAGGAGCGAGTTAATAAGCTTAAGGGGGAGATTCAGGAGTCGGATGCGGAGAATGACAAGTTGAAGAGTGAGACTAAGGTTTTGGATTCGATTGCTGGTCGTGCTGCGCAGTTGGAGATAGAGGTTTCCAGGTTGCAGCATGATTTGATTTTGTCGACGAATGAGAATGAGGAGATTAATGCTGAGTTGTCTGTGATGAAAGGGGAGATTGAAGAGTTGAGGAAGAATGAAGTGAGTAAGAGTGCGGGTTTGGAGGCTATGGAGAGGGAAAGGGATTTGTTGTTGGAGAAGATTAGTAAGGATAGTGAGGGGGTTAAGGAGTCGAATAGTAGGATTAGGGACTTGGAGAAGAAGATTGAGGCCTTGGAGATGCGTGATAGTGGTTATAAGAGTGAGAAGATTAAGGCTGAGGAGGAAATGAAGGAGAAAATTGAGGAGAGGGATTCAAAGATTAGGAATTTGCAGAGTGTGGTTGATGATTTGGAGGCGGTGTTGGAAAGGTCGAATAAGGAGAGGGAGGAGTTGGAGATTGTGAAGAATGAGTTGGAAGCGCTTTTGAAGAAGTCTGAGAGGAAGGTTAAGGAGATGGAGAGTAAGATGGGTGTGTTGCATAGGGAATTGGAAGGGTCTGAAAAAATGATTAGTGGGTTGAAAGAGAAGGCTGCTGATGGGATTAATGGGGATGATGTGGTTATTGAGAGGGGAATTGTTGGTGATGATGAGAAAGGTTTCTTGGGGTTCAATCTGGAATGGCCGCTTATGGCAGCTTCTGCTGGTGCTATTGCTCTGTTGGCTGTCGTGTATCTTCACCATGTGAGACAGAGGTAAGGTTGTTAAGGACGGGATACGGGAGTTTGATGTGTTTTAGTTTTTCAGATGCTACACCTTATGCTTGTTTTTTGGGGCTTATATTTACTCGTTTGATCTTGTTGGCACTTAGGCGTATGCTTTGTGCAAAACTGCAAACATGATTAGTCTTAATATGCAGTCTAGACTGACAGTGTTAAATATGTTTCATATTGCTGGATGGTTTTGAATGTTGATACAACAATATATATTTTGCTGGATTATTTTCAAGTACATGAATCCAAGTGTTCTTCGAAGTTATTGTTGGCTTCTTAAGTTTACCTTAAATATTAGCATGTGAAGTCTCATGAGTCTTCTCCATCGTATCACACATTCTGTGTCAGGTTAATGTTAGTATTGGGATGCCATGATGTCCTGACTAACTTGGATCTTTTTCTCCTGAAATTGTGATCCATTTTGATGATTAGTAATTGCTGGGCTGCTGATCTTCCAGACTTTTCTTTTCTCCAGATTAAAATCCTGTATGGGTTGCTCTAATATGGACAAATCTTCGATATTTGTATGTTATCTCTTTGGTTGTATGTAGTTTTATGATAGGCAAGAGCTGAGTTTACTAATGTCAATCAGACATGAAACTGGATTAGTAGTTCTTAAGTTGTTAAAATGCTAGTAAGAGTTAAATTACTACAGGGTTGAAATGCTTAGCATGATTGAAATAAAAAGTCACTAGTGATAGGAGCCTGCGTAGTGTAATTGGACTTTAATTGGTAGTGCACAAGCTCCAAATCTTATATTTGGATTCAGGTAGAAAAACAATGGGAGTTTAAATAAAGTCTCAACTGGATTGGAATGGTAGTAGCTAACTAAGAATCATCCTCTGGCTTGTATAAATGGGCTGGTAGTGCCGTAGTGGGGGCATTTAACAATAAGTATATTCTTGTGTGAGGGTGGGGTGAGACGATTTGATGAATTAGGAATTCACTAGTGAGAGGAGCCTGCGGTTAGTAAGAGGAAAGGCTTAACTCTCTTGAATTAGGAATTCACTAGTCATAGGATCCTGTGGATAGTGTAATTGGACTTGAATTGGTACTGCCGTACTGTACAAGTTTCCAAATCTTATATTTGGATTCAGGTAGGAAAACAATGAAAGTTTAGAAAAGTCTCAACTGGATTGGAACGGTAGTACCTAAATAAGAATCAGCCTCTGGCTGATATAACTGGGCTGGTAGTGGGGCCATTTAATCATGAGAAAAACAATTGTGCTAGTCTGGGGGGTGAGATGGTTTGATGAACAACATTTGATCTTGGTTGGCAAGCAATAGCAAACTTAAGCAATTTTTAGAAGTGAACCAAGAAACTTGATGGTTTATGTGAAGTATTAATTTTATATATCTTTTTTTGTATAGCTAAATACTTGTATATATCTTATGGTTTAAGCCATGGGTAATTGTAAATATCTGGTGGGATTTAAGGTTTCAGCAGAATTTCTAGTTGACCCATCTATTTGTATAATTTTTACTTCTATGTAGCAAATGTCACTCGGTAAACTAAATTTGTCAAAGTGAGGTCTCAATGACCATTCATTATCTTGGTGCGCTGATCACCCCAGGTGATTTTTGCATTTTTATAAAAATTGGCAGCTGCCGTTGGAGCTTGGGTGGTCATGAGAATTTAAAGTAGCAGAATGGTTCAGTCAGTATATATAATTCACTAGACTTGTATCAATGAATAGATGCATGTTGCTAGGGAACTGGAGATGGAAGGCTTCAGTAGAAATGTTGAGAGTTATGGTTAAGAATGGGGATATTTGATAAATTATAGGTAGGAGTTGTTGACTATCCTAAACAGTTTGATAATATGTACACAGCAATAATCAAGTAAACAGCTATACATGTTGGTATATTGATTTACAGGACAAGACTATATATAATTAAGCAAAACAGCTATACGTGTGTGTATATTATTTACAGTTTGTATTGTTGAGTTGGTATTATATAGTTTTTTTTAGCAGAAACACTTGAAGAATCCAGCTACATGCCAATATCGTGCTCATACTTGTATAATTGCAGACTTGCAGTTAAGATTTAATAGAGAGAGTATGCCAGCCCAAAAATAGAAGTTCCCTTGTGATAGCTTAAACCAAACAAGGCAGAAAATTTCTTGTCGAAATTTTCCTTTTCAAATCAGTTTGCCATATCAGAATGAATTAATTTGTGAAAAAGTGATAATAGAAGTGAAAGAAATAATGGCACAAATATATTTACATCATTGGTTTTGTTTTGTGTTGGTATGCAATATATTTATCCTATAATGCTATGCCAGCAGGCATTACTTAACATTTCATTTTATAATAATAAATGAAATATAAAATGAAATGACCACATCTGACCAGTGAACCAGCGAGTCAAATGCATGTATTCATAAAAAATGATTCGCTTCGATTTCTTACTACCAAAACTTGGAAATTAGCATAAAAGTTAATAGGCTAATTATGAAGATACTAGATAGCCTGGTTGCTGAAAGGAATGATGTTGTTGCGGTCGATAATATTTCTTTCAGGTTTTCTTCAAGTTTATCTAGGTATAATTTTTCTTTTGTCCATTACTTATTTCCTGCATTCTTGTCAACTTGTTTAGTTTAAGTTTATTGTTCCAAGGTTCTGCATCTGTAGCTTTCGAATAATTGCTTCGCATGCTGACTTGCTGATATCAGATGTTCATCTTTTCAGAAAAGTTTGAAGATTGGCACACAGCTGCAATTTTAAACTAACCTACTAAAATCAAACTTTCGGATCAAGTGATTCAACTTATTTATTATTAGTTTATTTGAAGAATAGGTATTTTTGTACAAAGAATAAAGAATAAAGAATAGAGATGCAATTGTGAAATTACAATAATTAGTTCCATAAATCCGGCATCAAGATCATGCGCATGTCATCTAGAGGAACCTTGAACGCTTGCATTCTGCTGGGACAGCATTAGCAAACCTCTGTTTGTCAGAGCAGTAGTTGTATACCATATGCTTCGATTGTACCCATCTTAGTCTATTTCTGCCAGCTGCATCCAACTCATGTGTTCGCCATCCCTCGTTGCTGTTTGAAGAAGTCGATGATCCACAAGATGTTGATCCGGAGGATGACTTGGGGCATCCAAGTATGTTGAAGTTCCTGTAGTTGGCTGTGAATGGAGCTTTAGTCCAGTCGGTCTTAACGCGTCCGCCTTGTGTTGCCCAGTCATCAGCATTCCATAGGCTGGCATAGACCCTCATGTGCTGACTCTTGGGATATGGTACCCCAATTGATTCCTGGTTGTTGAATACTCTGATTGGACTGTTATCCACCAAGAAACTGCAAAATTATTCAAAAACTCATGTTAAAACGTTGTCTTGGCGGGTAGTAATTGCAATTTACTAAAAAATGAGAAGTTATAAGTTGAAACAATTACTTACATGATTCTTTGAGGATTCCAGACAATGGAGTAGGTATGGAAGGAAGTAGTGGGATCGAACCAGAGCTGGAACTGTTGTTCTTTGTTGCCTTTGCCTTGTGCAAATACATTTGTGTGGATTGTGTATGGACTCCCCGAAGAGTTCCCCAGGAACTCGAAGTCAATCTCATCGTGCCCAGCTCCTTGAGAAGATAGCTGCATATAACATTGAATAAATATCAAGGCATGGACATTAAAATTACTCGAGTTTTAAACTTCAAAGTACATGTAGTGTATAAATAGGATAAACAGATAATAGAAAGTAACTTACATAAAATGTGGTAACAGTGCCAGCTGAGTTGGCAGGGACAAGCTTGAGTTGCATGTCAAATCTTCCGAACAAATACTCGTTCTTGGATTGAAAGCCTGAGCCAGAAGCTTGATCGAGAGATAGAGTGAGGTCTCGACCACCATTCAATATCTTGGCGCGCTGATCACCCCAAGTGATTTCTGCGTCTTTGTAGAAATCAGCGATTGCAAATGGAGCTTGGGTGGTCATGAGGATAGAAAGTAGCAAAAATAGGGAAATAAATGTTGACATGTTATGAGTAGCCCCTGCGCAGAGAAAAATTAAGTGGGCTTGTATGGACGGAAAGATGTATGTTGAAGGAGAGTATGATGTTAGGGTTTACTATCTATGTTGAGAGTGATGGTTGAATTAAGAATGGGAGATGTATATTTATAGGAGGGTTTTCTTGACTATGCCTTGTAAGGAAGCATCCCAGACATGAGATATAGGTTGAAGAATGTCTGATAATTAGTAAGTTAAAAATCAAACAGCTATACGCGTGTGTACATATTGATGTACAGGTTGTATATTTGAGGTGGTGCCATTTTGACATTTGAGCATATTGTAGTCACGAACTTTCCAACACTAAGAAACCACCTACAATACAAGCCTCATTTTTGCATTTTTCACAATACTATAGCCAAAATATTATGCGCGTATAGCTCACTAAGCAGCCACCTCACTGATCCACCGCATGCCACCCAGCACAGAAAATTAGATACTTAATTAAGCGCAAACCCTCGACCACTGGTAAATCAAGTGATAATTATATATTATTTCAATTGAAAGATAGAAATTTCATTACAAAGAATAAAGAATGTGTCATCAAAATCATGAATGTGTCATCTAGAGGAACCTTGAACGCTTGCATTCTGCTGGAACAGAATTAGCAAACCTCTGCTTGTCAGAGCAGTAGTTGTATACCATATGCTTCGATTGTACCCATCTTAGTCTATTTCTGCCAGCTGCATCCAACTCATGTGTTCGCCATTGCTCGTTGCTGTCTGAAGAAGTTGATGATCCACAGGATGATGATCCAGAGGACGACTTGGGACACCCCTTTATCTTGAAGTTCCTATAGTAGGCTGTGAATGGAGCTTTAGTCCAGTCGGTCTTAACACGTCCTCCTTGTGTTGCCCAGTCATCAGCATTCCATAGGCTGGCGTAGACCCTCATGTGCTGACTCTTTGGAAATGGCACCCCTATTGATTCCTGGTTGTTGAATACTCTGATTGGATTGTCATCCACCAAAAAACTGAAAGAAAAAAAAATGTCTTAGCGAAGTGAAATTGCACAAGAAGCTGCAATTTGGTAAGGAAATGGGAAGTCATAAGTCTGGTGAATTTAAGTATACTTACATAATTCTTTGGGGATTCCAAACAACGGAGTAGGTATGGAAGGAAGAAGTAGGATCGAACCAGAGCTGGAATTGTTGTTCTTTGTTACCTTTGCCTTGTGCAAATACATTCGTGTGGATTGTATATGGACTCCCTGATGAGTTTCCCAGGAACTCAATCAATCTCATCATGTCCAGCTCCTTGAGATGATAGCTGTATATCAAACGAATATAAATTAGGCATGTAGACATGTTTGTTAACTAAAAACTACATAGAGTACATGAATACAGTAAAATATATCGAAGGTTACTAACATAAAATGTAGTAACAGTGCCAGCTGAGTTTCCAGGGACAAGCTTTAGTTGCATATCAAATCTTCCAAACAAGTACTCATTCTTGGATTGAAAGCCTGAGCCAGAAGCTTGGTCAAGAGACAAAGTGAGGTCCCGACCACCATTCATTATCTTGGCGCGCTGATCACCCCAAGTGATTTCTGCGTCTTTGTAGAAATCAGCAGCTGCCTGTGGAGCTTGGGTGCTCATAAGAACCGAAAGTAACAGAAGCAATGACATAAAGATTGACATGTTATTATTAGCACTTAAACTGACAAAAATATGCAAATAACTTGGAAACGAGAGTGTGATGAAAAGATTTATAAGGTATGTGTTGGGAGTGATGGTTAAGGTAAGAATTGGAATGGTTGATATTTATAGGTGGGAGTTGTTGACTATGCCACAAAAGGAAGCATACAGGATGAACAATGTATGATCAGTAAATGATAGAGAAAGGCTATAGGTGTATCTACATTGCTGTCCAGGTTGTATTGTTGGGTTGGTACCGTTTGGACATTTTGAAAAAGAGTGTAATTTATGAACGTTCCAACACTCGCAGAAACCAGCAACAGACATCATTCACGCGGTATGCCTTATTTTATTGCATGCATGATTGCAGTGGATAAAGGGCATGACGGTCGAATAATAAAAGCTCAAATAGACCAGAGTAAACAGTAGCTCCGAACGAGGACCGCAAATCAAAATACCACAGAAACTTTGGCCTGCGTTTTGGTACCATAGTTTGCTACATTTTTTTAAAGTAATATAGTTGGTTCATTACCAAAGTTTTCGAATAGCAGCCAAAGTTGGTCTTGAGGGTATGGGAAACCAATGCGAAACAAGAACAATTTCAGTTCATGCGTATAATTGCAGCTACAAGCCTATCGGCGTTTTGTTTCTAATTCTTTAAAGAAAGAGGAGATCAAATTAAAAACTTAAATCATTTTGTGAATTTTTTAGAAGGGAAGAAAGAGGATATTTCTGTTGACTAATTTCTCTAAATGTTGTTCTTTCAGATATATAATGCTAATTTAGAGTAATATCTTTGAATAAAAATTGGTCTGTACCGGATCTTTCTGCTTTATTAATTTTAGAAATTGAACTATTGTGAAGAGATTTAGTAAAAAACGTGTTTGGGTTTGTAATGAGAAAGTTTCAGTGATTATATTTGAGGTTGACGCTTGACAGTGACCAGAAGTTAAACGAGGGATTAGTAATTAGAGTAGTATTTTCTTTTTCGTTGTTGTAGAAATTGAATTATCCTAGCTCAGGGTTGGTGTTTAGGACTGACTGGAGTAATTGGGATACTGCAGTGGAGTCTCTCACCTCTTAACTGTAAGGACTCGGGTTATTTCAGCAGCAATTGCAGTGTTCCATTACGGTGAATAGGCGGGCATGCTACTTTGCTGTCCTCTGTTGGAAATCTTGTAGTTTGCTTTTGCTTATGCAGTACTAGTAATTATATGGATGGACGATGGATCGTTTACGGATCTACGTAGGCATGCAATCAAATTTGCAGATCTGTTACTTTAGCCTTTGATCGCTGCAAGTTAGACAAGAGTGTTTTATATTAACCAAGTCTATTTGCAAAAAGAACATTTTTGAAATTTTCAGGAGAGGGGGGGAAGTAGCATATTAATTTTATTAGAAAAAGAAAAACTAGCATTGTATAGATTAGACATTAAGTCCTCTAGATTACTAATTTATCTGCTGTCTTATTTTTGCAACAAAATATTTGAGATTTTAATATCATATGGTGCCACCACCGTCCACTGCACCATGCCTAGCACGTTTTGCTATGATTCATCTGATCTTTATTTTCATTTTTTTATATGCCAGATATTTATATTCTCTTTTTCATCATTTTTAATATTTTAGCTCAATTATGAAAACCAGTTGCCTCTTTACTGATAACACATTGGATAGAGCTTCGTTCTCTTCTGACTTGAGAAAAATATAATGACTGGTACTTGTTTCTTAACATGTATGGAAAACGCTCACTCTCGGTAGATGAATGTATGCTACTTTAAAGATTCAGAAGATGGAAATTAGAACTAATCAATGCAAAAAATTGAAATTTTAAATCAAGTGAAAAATTTCTCTCTTATCTTATTTGAGGACTACCAAGTTTTAATATAAAGAATAAAAGAATAAAGAATGTGAATGTCTTTGCTGAAATTACAATAATTTGGTGAAGAATTAGGCATCAGTATCCTGTGTTTGTCATCTAGAGGAACCTTGATCGCTTGCATTCTGCTGGAACAGAATTAGCAAACCTCTGTTTGTCAGAGCAGTAGTTGTACACCATATGCTTAGATTGTACCCATCTTAGTCTATTTCTGCCAGCGGAATCCAACTCATGTGTTCGCCATTGCTCGTTGCTGTCTGAAGAAGTAGATGATCCACAAGACGATGATCCGGAGGATGACTTGGGACACCCCTTTATATTGAAGTTTCTATAGTAGGCTGTGAATGGAGCTTTAGTCCAGTCGGTCTTAACACGTCCACCTTGTGTTGCCCAGTCATCAGCATTCCATAGGCTGGCATAGACCCTCATGTGCTGATTCTTAGGAAAAGGCACCCCTATTGATTCCTGGTTGTTGAATACTCTGATTGGATTGTTATCCACCAAGAAACTGAAATAAATTGAAGAACTCGTGTTAAAACATATCCTTTGCGGAATGTAGTTGCAGTTTACTGAGTAAATTTGTAAGATAACTTACATGATTCTTTGGGGATTCCAAACAATGGAGTAGGTATGGAAGGAAGTAGTGGGATCGAACCAGAGCTGGAACTGTTGTTCTTTGTTGCCTTTGCCTTGTGCAAATACATTCGTGTGGATTGTATATGGACTCCCTGATGAGTTTCCCAGGAACTCAAAATCAATCTCATCATGTCCAGCTCCTTGAGATGATAGCTGCATAACATAAAAATATATATTAAGGCATGAATAAATTACTCAAATTGTTATAAACTCTAAAGGATCAAGTACATGTAGTATGTAAATAGGATAAATATGTTAGAAAATGGAAAGTTCGAGTCACATTTTATATGTGTTCTTGATGTAATTTCCGGAAACTAACTGATGGAGGTTGTTCCTTGATATGAGGACTTCAACTTTCATGATTGGATCTAAGACATTTTCTTAGTGGAATCCATAATTATATATAGGCAAAGTTGCTAGGTTGAAATAAGTTTGAAATGAGTTTGAAATGGATTTTTCCATAAATCCCATAACTACCACATTGACAAGAATTTGAACTTAGCAACTTGAAATGTCTATATATAGAAGGCTTATGCTTGAGTTTTAAATATAGAACTCTCATTGCCTACCTTGCATATATTCATTAGGTGCATAGGTTGTTTTGGCGAACTGAGGTGTTAGTCGCTGTTGATCTTTTCCGAGTTTGTGACTGGATTGATCTGAGCTGTTTTATCCTGGAAGTGATATTGCTGCAACCCATCACAACGTAAGTGGGGCAATAATCTCTTCAAGAACAGTCAAGTCTTTTATAAGACTTGACGACTCAGCTGTTCTGTTCTTTCAGCAGTAGTAAAGCTTCTGGTAGAGCTAAGTATTCTTTCTTTTCTCTTGTTTTTACAGTCTTTAATTATATATTTTGTTTTGCCATCGTGTTTGTTTCGTTATTTGGTTAATTACCTGTTCTTGTTAATTGTTATAATATAACTGTCCCATTGTTGCATTTAGTTAAATTTACCCAACAATCTTGAAGAGATTATTAGTTATATTTGTTAATTAGCAAGATGGTTAACGGAATTATAACTCCTATTGTTGAGTCTGGTTCTGGGTCTAGTGCTACTGCTGTAACCATTGATTGGACCACGTACCGTTTCCCACAGCCCATCGATTTATCGGGCATGCCTGAGAAATTCGGTGGGGGTGTTGGTTTTTCTCGTTGGAAGAAAAAGATGCAACTGTGGCTAACGGTAAAGGGTCTATGGCCAGTGGTGCAGTATGCTAAGCCAGTTGTTGATCAGGAGAAGGCTGAATCTGTTAAGGCCTATGCTATGTGGGAGGAAAAGGATGGAGTGGCTCGGGCTGCTATTTTGGCAGCTTTAGCGAACACTCTATTCGATGTGTATTCATCTGACTCCTACACTGCTAAGCTCTTATGGGATAAGCTGGACCAGACACATAATACTGACTCGCAAGGGTTGGAAAAGTATTCCGTGGCTAGGTTCCTTGATTTCAAACTGGTGGATACTAGATCCATGACTGAACAGGTGCACGAATTTGAGATGTTGGTCCATGCTTTAAAGGAGTCCAATATGGACCTTCCTGAGAAGTTTCAGGTTATGTCAGTGATTGAAAAGCTCCCTAAGTCTTGGGAAGAGTTTGCTCTCTCCCTGAAAAGACAGAAAGGAGAGATCAGCTGGACTAACCTGATGTTGGACATCTCAGTGCAGGAGCAGCATAAGTCCAAACAGGGACATGTTATGCCTGCTGAATATGATAGTAGTTCGAAGGTGAATGTAGTGACTGTTGGTCAGAAAAGAAAAGAATTGACTAGGAAGGATAACACTAAATCTAAAAACAAGAACAAGGCCAAGAAACCAAAGGCAAACAAACCATGTTGGTCTTGTGGGCAGGTTGGGCACTGGAGTAAGGACTGTCCAGTGAAGAAAGCTAAGAAATCTGAGGTGGTTGCTCAAGCTAATCATGTGCTTAGAGCTGGAACCATTGTTGCGCCTATGGCTAATATGGTTATTGGTGAAGCATCTGCTTCTGTAACCAATGACGGGTATGTTACCTATAACCCTGTACTTCTTTCCACTTATCTGTCACATGAATGGTTGATTGATACTGGAGCTAATGTACATATTTGTACTGATATTAGTTTATTTGTATCTTATCAACAGAGTCATGGAGTGACAGTGACGATGGGGAATGCTAGTGCTGCTCAAGTTCTTGGAATAGGAAACGTGGACCTGAAGTTTGCTTCTGGGCGTGTTCTATCCCTCACTAGAGTGCACCATGTTCCTGATATTCGTAGAAATATTATTAGTGGAAGTTGTTTAGTTAAAAATGGTTTTGAACTTTCTTTGAAATGTAATAAAGTAGTTATTACACATACTGGTACATTCTTTGGCAAAGGTTACTTGTCTGATGGTTTATTTTTGATAAATGTTGAACCTGTTTTGGGCAGTTTTATTAATGATAGTGTTGCACCTTCTGTTAATTGTGTTGAATCATCCGATTTATGGCATGCTAGACTTGGTCATTTAAATTTTGGTGCTCTAAAGAATATGATGAATTTAGAGTTGATTCCAAAATATGCTATTGAAAAGAAATCTAAATGTCAAGTATGTGTGACTGCTAAACAAACTAGGAAACCCTTTCATAATGTTGTTAGGGATTCAGAAGTTTTAGATTTAGTGCACACTGACATATGTGAATTTGGTGGCATGTTGACTAAAGATAATAAACGATATTTTATTACCTTTATAGATGATTGTAGTAGATATTGTTATGTTTATTTACTTAGACATAAGGATGAAGCACTAGAAAAATTCATTATGTTCAAAACTGAAGCTGAAACACAAACTGGTAAAGTACTTAAACGTTTGAGATCTGATAGAGGTGGTGAGTATACTAGTACCTTGTTTAATGAATTTTGCGCAAGCAATGGTATAGTTCATGAGGTGACTCCACCATACACACCTGAGTCTAATGGGGTGGCTGAACGAAAGAACAGAACTTTTAAAGATATGATTAACAGCATGCTTATTAATTCTGGGTTGCCTAAGTACATGTGGGGAGAAGCTTTGAATACGGCTTGCCATATTCTGAATAGAGTTCCTCTGAAACATATGGACAAGACACCTTATGAATTATGGAAAAGTAGAAAGACAAGTTTAAAGTATCTTCGTGTGTGGGGGTGCCTTGCTAAGGTGCTTGTCCCGGAACACAAGAGAAAGAAACTAGGTCCGAAAACTGTTGATTGCATCTTTCTGGGCTATATTGAGACCACTACAGCTATGAGATTTTTAGTATTAAAATCTGACATAGACGGTATAGTGGCAAACACTATAGTTGAGTTTCGTGATGCAACATTCTTTGAGGATGTGTTCCCTATGAAGACTGGTATACCTCAAGGTATTTCTAATGATGATCCCACTCACACATCTAGTTCTATTCCTGATCATGTGGAAAAGATGACAAATGTGGGGGCAAATCCTGATAGTAGTTCTACTCCTGACGAAGTAGATGAACCTAGAAGGAGTAAGCGTGCAAAGGTAGTCAAGGACTTTGGAAGTGATTTTATCACTTACAATGTCGAGGATGAACCTTTAACTTTCCGACAGGCCATGGATTCTTCGGAGTCAAGGCACTGGAAAGGTGCTGTAAAAAGTGAGATTGACTCTATTGTTTCTAACGGAACATGGGAGTTGGTTGACCTACCTCCTGGGTGTACTACTATAGGATGTAAATGGATCTTCAAAAGGAAGATGAATCCTGATGGCTCAATAGATAAGTATAAAGCTAGGCTGGTAGCTAAGGGCTTTAGGCAAAAGGAAGGCATTGATTACTTTGATACATACTCTCCTGTTGCAAGGATGACAACAATCCGAATGCTTATAGCATTGGCTTCTGTACATGGTCTTATCATCCATCAAATGGATGTAAAGACAGCTTTTCTTCATGGTGATCTTGAGGAAGAGATTTATATGGATCAGCCTGAGGGATTTGTTGCTTCGGGTAACGAGAGGAAAGTATGTAAGTTAATCAAGTCTATATATGGCTTAAAACAAGCTCCTAGAGACTGGCATAAAAAATTTGATGACACTGTTTTAGAATCAGAATTTGTTGTTAATGAAAGTGACAAGTGTGTCTACTATATGGTTAAAGGAAATGAATGTATTATCGTATGCCTATATGTGGATGACATTTTATTGTTTGGAACCAATATTGAGATTATTAACGAGACAAAAAGTTTCTTGAAAAGGCACTTTGAAATGAAGGATATGGGTGAGGCTAGTGTGATTCTTGGAGTCAAGTTGACACAGTCAACTGATGGAATAACATTGTCACAATCTCATTATATAGAGAAATCTATACTTGAGAAGTATGGTTATTCAAATTGTAGAATCGCTAGTACACCGTACGATCCTAAAGTTGCCCTAGTCAAGAATAGTTCGGGAATTCCTGTGTCTCAGTTAAGGTATTCTCAGATTATTGGGAGTTTGCAATATCTTGCTAATGTGACTAGACCAGATATTTCTTATTCTGTGTCTAAGTTAGCTAGATATACAAGCTGTCCGAACAAGACTCATTGGGAGGCACTAGATAGAGTTCTTAGATATCTTAAGGGAACTATTTCCCTTGGTTTGCATTATCGAAGATTCCCTGGAGTACTTGAGGGATATAGTGATGCAAGTTGGATAGCTAAGAAATCTGGTACCAATGGAGTGACTGGATATTTGTTTACCCTAGCAGGTGGAGCAATATCCTGGAAGTCTACTAGACAGACTTTGATAACTCGGTCTACCTTTGAGGCTGAGTTGTGTGCACTAGATGCCACGGGGACGGAGGCTGAATGGTTGCATGGACTTATGTCAGTGTTACCTGTAGTAAGCAGACCGCTTCCAGCCATTGCTGTTCATTGTGATAGCCGTACAACTATCGACAAGATCAGTAGTGAAAAGTATAATGCTAAAACAAAGAGACACATCCAAGTTAGACTTAAGTCTATAAGGGGTCTTGTGTCTGAAAGGATTATTGCTGTAGAGTTCATTGGAACTCAAGATAATATAGCTGATCCTTTGACTAAAGGACTTGAGCATGCAGTAGTCCTTAAGTCTAGGTTGGGGATGGGACTGTTAGCCCATAATGATTCATCAGCAGCGGGAACCCAATACACCTGAGAGGAGATCCCTTGAAGTGTATTCAATGTGGTAATAACAAGCTGTGAGGGTGAGTTGGTAGTACCTTTACTATATTCCTTGATACTTACGTATCTGTGTCTATCCCCTGAAAACCTAAAAGGTACTGTTACTGCCAGTATAGCAAGAGTTATTTGAACTCTGAATGGGGTCAAGTCATTTGACGAGATGATCGCAGTACATCTCTGGAGATGCCCAGCTAAGCGAATGTAATTGTGTGGTCGCAATTAGAGGAAAGGGTTATTCCTTGAAGCATTCGTCGAACAGGATCGAGACAGGACCATTAATGTCTCAAAGCCGTAGATTAGCACCATAGCCTTTGACTTGTCGTCGTCTATGGAGTGTGGTTACACTAAACGGATAAAGATTCAAGGTGAAACATTCCATCTATATCCGGTAACCATCGAAGTAGAGGACTTAGGAGGGTTCAAACCTTGACCGGTACCTACTCTGAAAAACAAGTCATGATAAGAATCTGATATGCATTACTGTATGGATTTGTGGGGGATTGTTAGAAAATGGAAAGTTCGAGTCACATTTTATATGTGTTCTTGATGTAATTTCCGGAAACTAACTGATGGAGGTTGTTCCTTGATATGAGGACTTCAACTTTCATGATTGGATCTAAGACATTTTCTTAGTGGAATCCATAATTATATATAGGCAAAGTTGCTAGGTTGAAATAAGTTTGAAATGAGTTTGAAATGGATTTTTCCATAAATCCCATAACTACCACATTGACAAGAATTTGAACTTAGCAACTTGAAATGTCTATATATAGAAGGCTTATGCTTGAGTTTTAAATATAGAACTCTCATTGCCTACCTTGCATATATTCATTAGGTGCATAGGTTGTTTTGGCGAACTGAGGTGTTAGTCGCTGTTGATCTTTTCCGAGTTTGTGACTGGATTGATCTGAGCTGTTTTATCCTGGAAGTGATATTGCTGCAACCCATCACAACGTAAGTGGGGCAATAATCTCTTCAAGAACAGTCAAGTCTTTTATAAGACTTGACGACTCAGCTGTTCTGTTCTTTCAGCAGTAGTAAAGCTTCTGGTAGAGCTAAGTATTCTTTCTTTTCTCTTGTTTTTACAGTCTTTAATTATATATTTTGTTTTGCCATCGTGTTTGTTTCGTTATTTGGTTAATTACCTGTTCTTGTTAATTGTTATAATATAACTGTCCCATTGTTGCATTTAGTTAAATTTACCCAACAAAATATACAATTAAAAGTAACTTACATAAAAAGTAGTGACAGTTCCGGCAGAGTTGCCAGGGACAAGCTTGAGCTGCATGTCAAATCTTCCAAACAAATACTCATTCTTGGATTGAAAGCCTGAGCCAGAAGCTTGATCAAGAGATAAAGTGAGGTCTCGACCACCATTCAATATCTTGGCGCGCTGATCACCCCAAGTGATTTCTGCGTCTTTGTAGAAATCAGCGTTTGTGAATGGAGCTTGGGTGCTCATAAGGATCGAAAGTAGCAAAAACAATGACATAATCGTTGACATGTTATGAGTAGCCCTTGAGCTGAGAAATTTGAACTGGGCTCTTATCGATGAGAAGGCGTATGTTGAAGGAGATTGTGTTGGTAAGCTTTACTATCTGTGTTGAGAGTGATGGTTGAGTTAAGAATGGGAGATGTGTATTTATAGGGGGCTTTTCTTGATTATGCTTTGTAAGGAAGCATCCCAGACATAGGATGGAGAATGTATGCTAACTAATAAGTTAATCAAACAGCTATACCTGTGTGTGCATATTGATGTACAGGTTGTATGTGTATTGTTTAGACTTTTAGCAAAGGAGAGTGATCATGAACTTTCCAACACTTGAAGAAACCAGCTACAGACCACATTGACGCGTTGTGCTTTATTTTATTGCTTGGGTGAATGCAATGTATATAGAGTATGACTCTCCGACAACAGGAGCTCCCATAATCTAGCCATTAGCCAAAAAAAAAAACAGTACACATACATACAGTTGTGAATCACAACCTGCCCCAACTGGTCAAAAATTATCTGGATAATTTACCAAGTTAACTTTTACCCCGCGAATGATGGGAATCGCCAAAAATTATCTGATTAATTTACCAAGTTAACTTTTATCACGAGAATAATGGGAATCGGAACGTCAATCTCATGTGTTAAGTGTTTGAATAGGTTACTTATTTGTATGGAACAACTTGCGATTACGGGACCATAGTCCGTAATTTTAATTTTAAATGGGAGTGCTATAAATCAGTAAATATCACTAAGATGAAAGTTTTTAAGGCATTGGTGGTATTGTTTTCGGCGCAAGAGCGCTCGATCAGTGAGCTATTACGCACTCTTTCAAGGATGGATGCTTCTAGGATGAAGGATCAAACATCATGGTTTTAAACTGATAATGGCAGGAAATGAACTGCAGTATATTTTTGTTTGGTTTGTGCCCTTGGCTAGTATATATCTAAACGAGAAGATTACTTGTTTAGGGTCATGTTTGGTATGCAGCTTCGGAGTCTGTATTGAGTTTTTGTAAAGAAAAGTACAATAAAAAACGATGTCTAGTTAATTAAGAAATGTTTAGAATACCTTAATCCAATATATAGTTAGCGGTGCGTTTTTTGTATCAAAAGTTCAGCATTTATAACAGAACTTTTGGTTAGATTAACCGTTAAACTTTAAAAGGGTAAATTTGTATTTCAAGTTTAAGTCGTGAATACATTCTTTTTGGACTTGCTAGAGAATGATTACAGTACAAGCTTGCACTGTTTCAGCTGTCTTTTTCGTGGTCTCTCGAGTTTTTTCTTTTTGGGGATCTCACATCTCTATTTGTTTCTTCCGCACTGGTTCCAGTTTCAATGTTCCTCTGCTATGCTTTAATGTTTCAAGAGCAAGTTTCTTCCTGATGACTTGAATGATTCAAAATCAAGAATCTGGACCAACAATCAATTTAAATTATTTTTTGTTCTCATTGGTCAGTCGCACAAATTTATATATGGCCTTTACTCTCACAACTTTTGTGAATGCAAGTGATTGAATTTATATATTATTTTAGTTGAAAATCAGACATTTAATTACAAAAGAATAAAGAATAAATGTATCTGATGAAGAATTGGTCATCAAAGTCACGGGTGTGCCATCTAGAGGAACCTTGAACGCTTGCATTCTGCTGGGACAGCATTAGCAAACCTCTGTTTGTCAGAGCAGTAGTTGTATACCATATGCTTCGATTGTACCCATCTTAGTCTATTTCTGCCAGCCGCATCCAACTCATGTGTTCGCCATCCCTCGTTGCTGTTTGAAGAAGTCGATGATCCACAAGATGTTGATCCGGAGGATGACTTGGGGCATCCAAGTATGTTGAAGTTCCTGTAGTTGGCTGTGAATGGAGCTTTAGTCCAGTCGGTCTTAACGCGTCCGCCTTGTGTTGCCCAGTCATCAGCATTCCATAGGCTGGCATAGACCCTCATGTGCTGATTCTTGGGATATGGTACCCCAATTGATTCCTGGTTGTTGAATACTCTGATTGGACTGTTATCCACCAAGAAACTGCAAAATTATTCAAAAACTCATGTTAAAACGTTGTCTTGGCGGGTAGTAATTGCAATTTACTAAAAAATGAGAAGTTACAAGTTGAAACAATTACTTACATGATTCTTTGGGGATTCCAGACAATGGAGTAGGTATGGAAGGAAGTAGTGGGATCGAACCAGAGCTGGAATTGTTGTTCTTTGTTGCCTTTGCCTTGTGCAAATACATTTGTGTGGATTGTATATGGACTCCCCGAAGAGTTCCCCAGAAACTCGAAGTCAATCTCGTCGTGCCCAGCTCCTTGAGAAGATAGCTGCATAGCATAAGAATAATAATATATTAATGCATGAACATATTACTCGAGTTATAAGCTTCAAAGTAAAGGAAATTTGTAACTAGGATTAATTACATAATTCAAGAATTAACTTACATAAAAAGTAGTGACAGTGCCAGCTGAGTTGCCGGGGACAAGCTTGAGTTGCATGTCAAATCTTCCAAACAAATACTCATTCTTGGATTGGAAGCCTGAGCCAGAAGCTTGATCGAGAGACAAAGTGAGGTCTCGACCACCATTTAATATCTTGGCACGCTGATCACCCCAAGTAATTTCTGCGTCTTTGTTGAAATCAGCCTTTGCAAATGGAGCTTGGGTGCTCATGATGATCGAAAGTAGCAAAAACAATGACATGGTCGTCGACATGTTTGTATGAATGAGAAGAAGTATGCTGAAGGAGAGTGTAATGGTAGGCTTTATTATCTCTGTTGTGTGTGATGGTGGAGTTAAGAACGGGAGGTAGATATTTATAGGTGGCTGTTATTGATTTTGCCTTGCAAGGAAGCATCCCAGACATAGGATGAAGAATGTATGATAATGATAATCAATAAGTTAATCAAAAAAGTCTACGTCTGTACAGGTTGTATTGTTGAGTTGAGTTGGTACCATTATTTAGACTTTTAGCCAAAGAGAGTGATCTTGAACTTTCCAATACTTGAAGAAACCAGCTATAGGCCTTGTTGACGCGTTATGTTTTATTATATTGCTTGCACGAATGCATGCAATGAATAAATTCCATGAATGTCCAACTCCAACAACAGAAGCTCCCACAGTATAGCCATTAGCCAAGTAATGAAAAATAATTTTTTTTAAGGTCAATCACCAAAAATGTAAATACTCTCATTAAACACAATCAGCGTGAACTCGTCAATATAATCTGGATATCTCACCAAATCACCTTACCACCACCGAGCATCTTAAACACGATTTTGAATATATGATATAATTCTGGTAAGCTCACTTCCCTAACACCTCGAGCTTTTAGGAGAACTGATAACTTAACATGGTATCACAAATCTGATGTAGAAGATCTCATAGAACCCTTAACTTAACACACGGGTATATATAACTCACCAAATAACAAGAGATTGAAGGTTTAAATCTCGATGAAACAAATGTGCGTTTGAATATTTAAAAATTGACCTTGGTAAAAAAATCATATAACCACACCCACCATTTAATTGGGCGCCACCTTTTCCTCTTAATATTATTTACTGAGAGAAAAATCCAATTGGTAACAAGCCAGAGACTGTGAATTGCGCTATGTTACCATAGTTGCTGATTTTTTTAATATATAAATCAATCAATCATTCAACTGAAAGTTTTAAAGTACTGATAATGGCAAGACATGAGCTGCAGTATATTTTTGTTCCGGTTTATGACCTTGTCTATTATTTGTCCGAATGAGAAGATTAGTTTCATATATAGTTTGAGGTCAGCTTCTCATGTCTTCAAAAATTGAATTAAACAAATTTTTAGAACAGAAACGAACCTTTTTTTAAGAAGAAAAATGAACTTTAATTTATTTTATTTTTGGATTTTAGATGTCAATGAAGACCTCGCACGCTTCGCTTTGATCAACTACATCTCTATTTGTTTCTTCCGGACCGCACTAGTTCTAGTTTCTTATTGATGGCCCTAAGGTTTCTTCGTTGCAATCCGTAGGGATCATCTGAAACCCTCGCAGCCTTCACCAGAAGATTTGGAATGTTATTGTCCTCCTTTCTTTTGTCTTTCTCTTTCCCTTTTATCCTCCTGGTGTCTTGTAGGGTTGGTGATTAAGCAAAGCTACGTGTACACGTGTTGTCTTCCCCAGAAAATCAGAAAAGAAAAGAGGTGGTGATAAGAACAAAGGACACGTATAGTACATATGTCAAGCATGCACTGGTGGGGGAAATTAACAATTCCCTTCGGAAGGACCGTAGGAGATGCTATTTGGCTACGGCATGGAGTATAGTTTTATTATATGCCATCATTTGCCCCCAGTGTTTTTAGCTTTCTTTAGGAAGCTAGAAAAAATTGTATTCCTTATTTTTTGGTGTTAAGTTAAAATCAAGCAAATCGTGAATATTGAAATGCACTTGTGTGAGAAAAAGCAAGGATGTGATAATAAGAGTATTTTTCGGGATTTTAAATCAAACTCTTTATTTGCTAGGAACTCTGTACCAGAGTCGGAGTTGAAGACTGCCGTAGGAACACGTGTTGAACATGAGAGAAAATCTTACTCGAATACTCAGTGTGGCCTTGAACTGGACGACACATCCGTAGAAAATCATCAGAAAAGTGTTTATGGTGTCTCTGTTTATGATTTTTCTTCTCCTTTCTTGGTGACAGTTAGGAGTCCCCTTTTTTTTTCTATTCTTGAAATTCCAGAAGGAATGATGTGCGTTCAAGTCCTGTATAAGGCGGAATATTCACCACGTGTTTAAGTGGACAAATGTTATCTTCCCCTTATATTTTGAGGTGACTAAGCTAGTGAGGGATATACACCTAGATTCCAAGTTCACATGGTGGTTTACTTAAGGAATTTGAACAAATTAAAAAGATACTTAGTGTCTGTAGGCAAGATATGCTCGTAAAAATATGTAAACAAAAGTAGTAAAACCAACAACTGGTTAACCGAATGGATATCACTGTAGTGGACCGAACAATTATATGGAACTTGTAATGGAACAAGGTAGGTGTGTATGAAGTAGGTACGTACTGATATATTTCTATCATAAACCAAGGCGCAGGCGGTAGACAAGCTTTTGAGCTTGAACTTGAGCTTGTGGGAGTACCAAGAATAGAACTAATTCCATATGCCTTGCAGCAAGAGCCATAGTTAGAGCTTATATTGGGAATTGCGTCTTAGCTGGTAGGACGCTACAGTCACTGGTAGTGAAGAAGTATTATAATTAATAAAAAGAATCAGAATATATGAGCAGTTAAATTGCCCCCTGTCTAAACAGGTAATCGGAATCGGTTCATGTCATAGCTTCTTACGGGCTACATATATTGGCTTGGCTTTTGAATGAAAACCGGTTCATGCTGTAGCTTCTTACGGGCTACATATATTGGCTTTTGAATGAACGGGTGTTTTACTGGAACCGGTTCATGCCGTATCTTCTTACGGGCTACATATATTGGCTTTTGAATGAACGGGTGTTTTACTGGAAGTCAATCCATGCTGCAGCTTCTTAGGGGCTACATATATCGGCTATTGAATGGAAAGACTACCCGACCATGCCCATATCCAACACGGGGCTAGATTTGCGGGCTTTTGAATGGTGTGATTAATAGGATCCTTATATAAGAAAGGCATGGCCTCACATTGTAAGGCTAAGGTGCAAATTGCACACAAATTATATTTAAACACAGATGCATTCATATTCATGATTTACATAGTACATCGGCTTCATATCTAGACCGTAGCTCTTTACGGGCTACACATATTGGCTTTCATTTACAAACACAGTTCATGGCCTTTATACAAAAGGCATTGTTTTAAAAATTAGTATGATAACTTGCCATAGTCGTCAGGATGCTATATTTATTGGCTTTTTATGGATTAATTGACCCTTTTTCTTTTTAATAATACTATTTCACATATATTCTCTCAGTGTCATTTTTATGCATGTATAATAGAATATTGGTCACCAAGTTTTAAATTGTAAGAAAATCACATACCTGTTCAACTGCTGAAAATGGCAAGACTGGACGAATATTGTTCTCTTCACGAAGTAGTTGTTGGACTGCCTTGGTATTTTCAATTCTTCAAATGCACATCAATAGTCAATTCCCGTTTCTTGCTACTGATATCTTTGTAGTCTGTGTATTGCATGACTTATAGTTCTTGCAACAATTGTCAGGCCATTCAACTTTTGTTGAGCATTCATTATCGATGAGCTGCAGATGAATGATCTTCTTGAGAAGTCTTCGTATGATATACCCAACTGAGCATGAAATCCCTTCCAGAACAAGTATAAGGAATCACCAATAAACTCAACATCGCCATTGTTTACATTCACATTTGAATTCAAACTTTATCTCGACAAGGTCCATTTTCCAAGCACAAAATGATGGCTCTGAATCTTCTGAAGCTCTAGTTCAGACTCAAACATGAGAACTGGACTAGTAAATCCATATCTTGTAGTACAGTGAGCTCAATTTTAACCATGTAGCATGGAGTTCCTTGATCTCATCTGTGCTAAGAATGTGGTGGTATCCAATATATGTTTGAGCTCTGATAGTGTTACCTGGTACACAGGGCCAAATCCACCCTCTCCAAGAATATTGTTCACAGAATAGTAATTTGTAGCTTTCTCTGTTGCAAGTAAGTCGATTAGTGGTAGCTCTAGATCTTCCTTTTGGCTTTCCTTGGATTGAAATTGCTCGATATCAAGTGTGAACCTCCCTTCCTGCCTCTTGTTCTTGTTTTGCTTTAACATGTTAATTATCAGACTCAGACCTAGCATTAGCGCGCCTACTGAGAATATCAAACTGACTATTATGACCGTCTCTTTTTTCTTTCCCTTAGATCCACCTAACTCTGAAGCTGCCATTCTTATGTAGATGAATTGACCGCCTCCTTCAGGGGCTTGCCTGATGTCAATCAGCTTATCAAACCAAAGCAAACAGCCACTTCCTTTACTTATATCTAAAGTTGTGTAAGCAGTACAAGAGCATTTCTTTAAGCACAATATTTCACAATCCTTAAGGTTCATGCTTTCGTAACTCCTGCAACTCTCTGGCAATTTTATGTTTGAATACTCGAGAAATCCATATCCTTTTTGACAGTCTAAAGATGTCTCCCGAACGCAACCACCAAAAAAGTCACCCACGTTCCAATCTTTGGGAGACTTTGTCTTAAATTTCTTCAAGCACTCACAAACTTCGGCATTTGCAATGTTACAACTACCAAATTTACCACATTTCCCATAATTATCGCATATATCCGTTGGTCCGTTTAAAAAATCAACCAAATTCTTACTTTTCTCAGCCCATGTCCATCGCACAGCAACACCATTCTGAGTTGGCACCAATCTTGTAAAGATAGAGGTATTAACAAGATTATACATATAGAAAACCTCTTTGTCAGTGAACACAAAACTTAGACTAATGTTGTTTATCGGTCGTGGAAATCCGCTAAATATGATGCCATTCCAATTTCCAAGCCTGTAAATCTCTTTACAACCATCTATCCAATCTAAAGATTAATATAAATGTATTTGAGAATGCAAGAGATTCACAGAAATTGGGAGAAGGTAATGTTCATTATCATTCCAAACTCAAAAGATAGAAACTACAGGCATGATCCCATATAACAGACACTGGGAAGGAAACAGACAAAGAAACATAAGACAGAATGGAAAAGGCTGAACACACTGTCACAGCAGTAGACTCAATCTCAGCCATACAAAATAAGAGGACAAACTCAAAACAGACAAACAAGAGTAATGATCTGATTTAGTCAACTAGACAACATAACAGACTACAGAAAGACAGGAAGACATGTAGGATCCTCAATACTCCCCCTCAAGTTGGAGGTGGTGAATGGGCAGCAACTCCAAGCTTGGACAATAGATACTGCTGTTGTTGAACTGGTAGAACTTTGGTGAACATATCCGCAACTTGCTCAGAGGAAGGAACATGAACAGTGTGAATGTGACCAGCTTTGATTTGATCCCTGATGAAGTGACAGTCTATCTCCACATGTTTAGTTCTTTCATGTAGAACAGGGTTGGCAGCTATAGCCAAGGCTGCTTGGTTGTCACAGTGGAGTTGAGTAGAGGGTATATTTTAAGGCCAATATCTTTAAGGAGAGCAGACAACCAAGTAATCTCACAGGAGGTAAGGGCCATTGCCCTGTATTCGGCTTCAACAGAGGACCTAGAAACCACACCTTGTTTCTTTGCTTTCCAGGATATAGGAGAATTTCCTAGAAGAACACAATAACCAGTTGTCGACCTTCTTGTAGTTGGACATGAGGCCCAATCACTGTCACAGTAGGCCTGAAGATGAGCTGCATTGGAGGTTGCCAATAAGATCCCTTGAGCAGGAGAATGCAGTAAGTATCTTAGGAGTCTTTTGGCAGATTGCATGTGAGTTGATGTGGGTGAATGCATGTACTGACTGAGTAAGTGGACTGGAAATGCGATATCTGGCCTAGTGATGGTCAGATATATCAATTTTCCCAACAATCTTTGATAGGGAGTTGCATCCTCCAAGGGTGTCCCAATATCAGGAGTGAGTTTGGTGTTAGGATCCATAGGTAAGGTGAGAGGCTTTGCATCAGACAACCCATATGCATCAATTAAATCAAGAGTGTACTTCCTTTGAGACAAGAAAAATCCAGAGTTTGATCTGCTCACTTCAATTCCTAAGAAATATTTTAGAGGACCAAGGTGCTTCATATGAAACACAGATGACAACATGGATTGAATGTGCTCAATAGCGTCTTTGTTAGAACCACAGATCAGGAGATCATCAACATAAATTAGGATCACAATTGTGTCCATCTTTGTCACCTTAGTAAAGAGACTATAATCTGATTTGGATTGTGAGAAACCAAGGTTGATCAAGGTCTGAGATAACTTACTAAACCACTGTCTAGGAGCTTGTTTCAAGCCGTAAAGAGATTTCAGTAATTTCAAAACAAATGAGGTGTGAGTTGAATTGGAACCTGGTTTGTTCTTGAATATTCTGCTTCCTATCCCAGTGTAACCTTGAGGGAACTTCATGTACACTACTTCTTCAATATCACCATGCAGAAAGGCATTTGACACATCCATGTGTTCAGCATACCAGTCCATCATGGCTGCAACAGCTAGTAATGCCCTTACTGTGCTCATTTTTGCCACAGGAGCAAATGTGGCAGTATAGTCTTCTCCATACACTTGACTGCAACCTAGGGCTACCAACCTTGCCTTGTGCTTGTCAAGAGATCCATCTGCTTTGCATTTAGTTTTGTACAACCATTTACATCCGATAGCTGTTTTTCCAGGAGGCAAAGTCACTACTTCCCAAGTCTTATTTAGTTCCAAAGCATCAATTTCAGAATTCATTGCTGCTACCCATTCATCTTGTTGGACTGCTTCTTTATAGAATGTTGGATCAGTTGTTGTAGTGAGGGCACTCATAAAGCAAAAAAAATCAGTATCAATGGCAGCAGTTGCTATATTGGATACTGCATGGTTAACAATGTAGTCTTTTTGCCACTGTGGTCGAACATGAGTTGTAGTGGACTTTCTTGTGCCTTGGCTACTCACATTGATGTCATCAATAGTACCAGGCTCATCAGGAACTTGCACAGGAGTAGAGGATTGCTCGGGATTTGGATTCTCATCAGTAAGGAATAGTGAAAGATCTTCATCAATTGCTGATTTCTGCAATGGATGAAGGGACACGGCTGAAGGTTGAATGCACATAGAGTCTGAGTTATTGTGAAAGGGGAATACTTGTTCATGAAACTTCACATCTCTACTGACAAACACAATTTGTGTGATCAAATTCAACAGTTTGTATCCTTTTTGAGTGGCTGGATATCCCAGAAAGGTACATGGTATTCCTCTGGCTGAAAATTTGTCACCTTTCGAACCATTGTTGTATGCGAATGCCAGACAACCAAAGACTTTCAGATGCTTATAAGGTGTGGGCTCTTCATAAAGGACTTCATAAGGAGTTTTGTTCTGTAATACTGGAGTTGGAAGCCTGTTAATGAGATGAACTGCAGTCATAATGCAGTCACCCCAATATTTTAAAGGTAGGTTTGCTTGGAATCTGAGAGCACGGGCTGTTTCAAGAATATTTCTATGTTTTCTCTCGACCCTAGCATTCTGTTGGGGTCGATAGACACATGAGGTTTGGTGCACAATTCCAAGTTTTGAGAAGAACGATTTGCACTCCACAGTATTGAATTCCAGAGCATTGTCTGATCTGATAAACTTAATCCGTTTTTTGAAGTGAGTGTCTACATACTGATAGAAAGCTAACATAGTTTGCAATGCTTCAGATTTCAGAGACAACAAATAGACCCAAGTGTATCTCGTTTTGTCATCCACAATTGTGAGGAAGTATCTATAGATTCCCTTGGTACATTCTTTGTAAGGGCCCCAAATATCAAGATGGATCATTTCAAACTTTTCTTTGGCTTGGGATTCACTATGATTGAAAGGCATTTTGGTAAACTTTGCCATTGGGCAAGTTATGCAGATTTTGGGTTCAGTGTCAGATTTGTAAGAGAGGTAAGGGATTTGTTTAATTTTGGTTATGGGGGCATGTCCTAATCTCAAGTGCCACGTTTCAAGAGAGTTGGTTGAGGTGATTGGTGTGTGAGGTTTGGAGGGTGTAGCAGATAAGGCTGTGTGAGTTTTAGGTGTAGTTGACAGGTAGTACAAACCATTTCTAGCATATCCAACAGCAAGAGTGTTTAGAGATCCACGATCAACAACATTGCAATGATCAGAGAAGAATTGAACATCACAGTTGTTATCCTTAATCAATTTTTGAACAGACAATAGATTATGTTTAAAGAAAGGAACACATAAAACTGAGTCAAGTTTGAGACCATTACCAAATGTTGCAGTTCCAGTGTGTGTCACAGTTACAGTGTCTCCAGTTGGAAGGTTGATTGTAGTGGTCTTTGCTGTAGGTGCAGTCTTTGATAGGTTGTGAAGATATGGCGTCATATGATCAGATGCACCTGAGTCGATTATCCATTCATGTGTGTGACCAGTTACTTGATTGCAAGAAATCATCCCAGAAAAATGACAGTCAAGCTCATCTTCTGTGTCTGACCCTTTTATCTGATTCGCTTGAAGTTGTGGTATTAGTTTGGCCAGTTGTGCTAGTTGTTGAGCTGTAAATCCAGTATCTTCAATGTGAGTTTGGGCTGCAGCTGCCATTCTAGGTGTCAACTGTTGGTTGTAACCTCTGTTTTGAGGTGGATATTGGTTTCCAGATCTTTGAGTGCTTCGATTCAAAATTCCCTTATTGGTGTTGTTGTTTCCTTTGTGTTTTGGATGCCAGGGAGGATAGCCAATCACTGTCCAGCATTTCTCAGTTGAATGACCTTTCACTCCACAATGTGTGCATTGGAGATTTGAGTTTCTGCGGTTTTGAGTTTTGCTGTACATTGCCATGCTTTCTGTATCAGCTTTTGTAGTGTTTAACAGGTCTCTTTGGGCCTCTTCTTGTTGCAGAGCAGCAGATGCAGTCTCCACAGATGGCAAGGGGTTAGATAACAGAAGTTGACTCCTTTGTGGTCCATATACTTCATCAATGCCATTCAAGAATTGAAACAGCCTCATTTCTTCTCTTTGCAGTTCAATGGCATCAAGGAGTTTTTGAGTTTCTGGTGTCGGACTTGACACATTAGGCAAGACATTAAGACAATCCAGTTCTTCCCACTAGCCCCTCATGGCAGTATAGTACTCATTAATAGACGAAGCATTTTGTTTCACATCATATACTTGCTTGTTCAGTTTATATTTCCTTGAACCATTTGTTAAAGCAAAGCGTTTTTCAAGATTTTTCCAAATATCACTAGCATTTGTCATATACATCACAGATTTTCTAATAGTTGGAGATAGATTATGAGTGAGCCAAGCAATTACCATGTTATTGCAGGTGTCCCACATGTCTTGTTTTGTCTCATCATCTGTTGATCTGCTTATTGTTCCAGTTACAAACCCGAGCTTTCTTTTTGAAGCCAGATTTATTTCCATAGATCGACACCAAGATCTGTAGTCAGATGACCCTTGAAGTTTTTCCACTTGAATCGAACTTGCACTATCAGATGGGTGAAGGAATAGAGGGTCCAACATTTCTTGGTATGTGACCCTTCCTGAGTTGGCAGAACTTGTAGATCCACTGGTAGTCATTTTTAACAGAGAAAGGATAGAAGAAGAAGGTGAAGAGGGATTATGAGAGGGGTTTGATTTTTCAGGGAAGGTTTGTTTTTGAGCAACCTGGCTCTGATACCATAAAGATTAATATAAATGTATTTGAGAATGCAAGAGATTCACAGAAATTGGGAGAAGGTAATGTTCATTATCATTCCAAACTCAAAAGATAGAAACTACAGGCATGATCCCATATAACAGACACTGGGAAGGAAACAGGCAAAGAAACATAAGACAGAATGGAAAAGGCTGAACACACTGTCACAGCAGTAGACTCAATCTCAGCCATACAAAATAAGAGGACAAACTCAGAACAGACAAACAAGAGTAATGATCTGATTTAGTTAACTAGACAATATAACAGAATGCAGAAAGACAGGAAGACATGTAGGATCCTCAATACAATCCAGTAACCTTATCAAATCCGAATTTCATTCCAGCTAATAATGTATCAGTTGGCTAATCATAACTCTACCACAAAACATTATTATCATTCACATCATTGACAACAAGATTTCCTGTATCAAGTATTTGTGCAACTGCATCGATCTTCTTATCAGATGTCGATGAATTCGAAGACCAAATAACATCACTTTTAAGATTGATAATGATGTTCAAATATCCTTGATCAGTGTTCGTATTATATTATCATGAAAATATGAAAAACCAATCACCGTTAGTAACAAATTCTGCCAAGTAACACTAAGCAAACTCCACCAATTACCGAATCATTGCAACAATTACCGACCGCGCTTCATAGAAATTGAATTCATCGGAGAATAAATCACATAACTCCCATATCAGACAAAAGAAATAGCTTGAATCGGACACTTGTCCCACAATTTGAACCTTCTTTTATCATTTTGATCAAACTCAAGGCATCTTTTGAGTATAAGATATAATTTTTCACGACCTAACCTGAATGACGAATCAGATAGGAGTCCGAAGACAAACTCCAACGAGCACGAAGATGTCAACCGAATTGGGGCTAGTATTTTAGAAGTGTTAAATTCGATGATAGGTATTGCACAAATTCATTCTCTTTTGAAAAATATCATTGCAGGCAAGTAATTATTTGTTCCCCGGCGGCGGCGCCAAATGATGGCCCTAAGGTTTCTTCGCTGCAATCCGTAGGGATCATCTGAAACCCTCGCAGCCTTCACCAGAAGATTTGGAATGTTATTGTCCTCCTTTCTTTTGTCTTTCTCTTTCCCTTTTATCCTCCTGGTGTCTTGTAGGGTTGGTGATTAAGCAAAGCTACATGTACACGTGTTGTCTTCCCCAGGAAATCAGAAAAGAGGCGGTGATAAGAACAAAGGACACGTGTGGTACATGTGTCAAGCATGCACTGGTGGGGGAAATTAACAATTTCCTTCGGAAGGACCGTAGGAGATGCTATTTGGCTTCAGTGAAAGGGAATAAAAGAAAAGTATAGCCGTAGGCGACTCTAATATGGCTACGGCATGTAGTATAGTTTTATTATATGCCATCACTTATATTGCTGGATTTACGTTTCCTTTCCATGTTGTTGAGTTTTTTAAATGATCTATTTCAGCAATGCACACAAAGTTTCTCTTCTTCCCATTGTTTTGATATTTGGAACTTGTTTTCAACATGTAAGGTAGCGCAAAACAAGTATCTTTCTGAAGCTTTGAAGATTCAAAAGCAGGAGTTTGGAAGTGAATTAAAACAACTTTGTTTTTTTAATATGTATGGTAAATGCTCAATCAGTAAACGCAGTAACTTTGAAGATACAGAAGATGGATAGTAGAACTAATCAACACAAGTTATACTTTCAAATCAAGTGAGTAATTTTATTATAAAGAATAAAAGAATAAAGAATGTGTATGTATATGTGGAAACTACAATCAATTGGTAAAGAATTAGGAATCAGAATCATGAGCATCTCATCTAGAGGAACCTTGAACGCTTGCATTCTACGGGGATAGCATTGGCAAACCTCTGTTTGTCAGAGCAGTAGTTGTATACCATATGCTTTGATTGCACCCAACGTAGTCTATTTCGGCCAGCTGCATCCAACTCATGTGTTCGCCATCCCTCGTTGCTGTTTGAAGAAGTTGGTGAACCACAAGATGTTGATCCGGACGATGACTTGGGGCATCCAAGTATGTTAAAGTTCCTGTAGTTGGCAGTGAATGGAGCTTTAGTCCAGTCGGTCTTAACACGTCCGCCCTGTGTTGCCCAGTCATCAGCATTCCATAGGCTGGCATAGACCCTCATGTGCTGACTCTTGGGAAATGGCACCCCAATTGATTCCTGGTTGTTGAATACTCTGATTGGACTGTTATCCACCAAGAAACTGCAAATCATTGAAAAGCTTATGTCAAAACAGTGTCTTATCGCCTAGTAATTGCAACTTACTTAAAGAAATGAGAAGTTAAAAGTTCCGTGAAACAAATAAAATACTTACATGATTCTTTGGGGATTCCAAACAATAGAGTAGGTGTGGAAGGAAGTAGTGGGATCGAACCAAAGCTGGAATTGTTGTTCTTTGTTGCCTTTGCCTTGTGCAAATACGTTGGTGTGGATTGTGTATGGACTGCCTGATGAGTTTCCTAGAAACTCAAAATCAATCTCATCATGTCCAGCTCCTTGAGAAGATAGCTGCATAACATAAGAATACATATTAAAGCCATGAACATAAATTTACTCAAGTTATAAACTTTCGAGTTGATGTAGCGCTGTAAACAGGATAAATGGACAATTAAAAGTAACTTACATAAAAAGTGGTAACAGTGCCAGCTGAATTGGCAGGGACAAGCTTGAGTTGCATGTCAAATCTTCCGAACAAATACTCGTTCTTGGATTGAAAGCCTGAGCCAGAAGCTTGATCAAGAGATAAAGTGAGGTCTTTACCACCGTTCAATATCTTAGCACGCTGATCACCCCAGGTGATTTCTGCATCTCTGTAAAAATCTGCAGCTGCTAGTTGAGCTAGGGTGCTTACAATGAGTATGGAACATAGCATAGCCAACGACATTATGGTTGTAGAATGTAAAAGGATAGAGAGGGTTTTGTGATACTAGTATATGGGTTTGTGATGTTTATAAATGTGATGGGCTTGGTATTTATAGGTGATATTTGTTTGGGAATGCATGTGTTAAAGGGGAAGGCATTGAAGAATGCAGAATTTTACATTTACAGCTATAGATTCTGGTGTACAGGTTGTAAAGATTGTGTTGGTTTTGTTGATTGATTTAACAAGTCAAGGGGATGAAGCTTCGTTGAGTTTAGTTCACCTACAAGTTCCCAGGTAGTAAATTATATACTCTCCGCGGATATCATGTTGCCTCAACAGCTAGCAAACACTCATCTTGCCCTTTATTAAAGACCACCTTCACGCGTCACTTATCATTTTTTTACTTATTTTTATTGTTTTATTTAATGTTGGCATGTCGCAATTTAATGTTTATTTATCTTAGTTGTGATTCCAAGATTGATTTTAGATTATACTCTCTCCGTTTTTAATTACATGTTCATTAATCACAATCAGTGTGAACTAGTCAATATTATAAATAATTCATTTATTATTTTTAAAAACTGAAAGTTGCATTCGAAAATAGACTAAATGTACTTTTTAAAAATATAATTTTTATTTTTATTTTTAATTATTTAATACATTTAAAATTCAATCAAAATTTGATCAATTTGACAGGTCAAAAATCAAAATTGACATTTATTTAGGTACGAAGTGAGTATTAAGTTTATCAAATTAATTTCTAATGTTTACCTTTTTAATCAAAAAAAATTCTTTAAATGTAAATTCACAAAAAATGCGCCGCATTTTGTGATGTGATTTATGCGATTTTCATATTAATTTGATATTATTGTGCAATTTTTATGTTATACGATGTGATTTATGCATTTAATCATATTGCAAGCGCGAATTTATGGCTGGTAGGTTTTGTCAAAAATCGCATCGCAAACACTTTAATGCATGCGCTTAAATTTAAACTGATTAAAATATTTGAATATAGTTTAAATATTTTGTTTTCTATACTATATTTATAAAAAATTTAAATATTTTATTTACTATACTATCTATACTATATTATTAAAGCCGAAACATTAAAAGTTTTGGTTTTCGGTTAACGGTTAGTTTTTGGTTTTCGGTACTTTTTCTAATTAATAAATTAATAATATAATCAAAATTCGGGAAACTTTTATTCTACATTAATATTCCACTATATTTTACTACATAAAAATCAAATAATATTGAAATCTAATCAAAAAAATGGAAATGTGGGATCTAATTTGTTTAAATTTAGGATACACTACTACAAATATACTTCTTTCTTTTTAGGATAACGAAAGCTACTACAAATCAAATTTTTATTGGAATTGTATTATTGTCAAGTTACCAAAATAGTAACTAGATGATTGACTTTTACAATTAAAATATATTTTTTTTCAAACAAAATCTACTCATTTTCCAAAAATATCATTATAATTATCTTTAAATTAAAACATATTACCTTTTATATTTGTTATTACTAAAATCTATGTTTTCCAAAAATATGAGGTGCAATCCTTACTTATTTATTTTAAAACCTATTTTAATATTTTATTTAATATATAATAAAATAATATAAAAATAGTAACTAACTGATTGCCTTTTATAATTAAAAAAAAATCTAACAAAATCTACTACTTTTCCAAAAATATCACGACAATTACCTTTAAATTAAAACATAATATCTTTTATATTTGTTATCACTAAAATCTCTATTTTCCAAAAATATGAGGTGCAATCCTTGCTTATTTATTTTAAAATCTATTTTAATACTCTATTCAATAAATAATAAAATAATATAAAAATATTAACTAGCTGATTTTCTAACAAAATCTACTTCTTTTCCAAAAATATCACGGGTAATTACCTTTAAATTAAAATATATTACCTTTTATATTTGTTATCACTAAAATCTCTATTTTCCAAAAATATCAAGTGCAACTCTTACTTATATTTTTTAAAACTTATTTTAATACTTTTAATTATTTAAAAAAAAAACTTACCCATTTTAACAAGTGAACGTATTTGTTTTTAACAAATACAATTAATATAATTAAAACACATCATCACTAAAATCCCTATTTTCCAAAAATATGAGGTGCAATCCTTATTTATTTTAAAACCTATTTTAATACTCTATTTAATAAATAATAAAATAATATAAAAATAGTAACTAGATGATTGCCTTTTATAGTTAAAACATTTTTTTCTTACAAAATCTACTTTTTTTCCAAAATTATCATGGGCAATTACCTTTAAATTAAAATATATTACCTTTTATATTTGTTATCATTTAAATCTCTGTTTTCCAAAAATATCAAGTGCAACTTATTTATTTTAAAACTTATTTTAATACTTTTAATTATTTAAAAAAACTTACCTATTTTAACAAGTGAACGTATTTTTTTAACACATAAAATTAATTTGATTAAAACACATCTAAAAATATTACGTGCAGTTACTTTTTTTTAATTAAAACATGTTAACTTTTCTATTTGTCCTTATTAAAAAAACTTATTTATTTTAACATGTCAACATATTTTTTTTAATAAATACAATTAATATAATTAAAACACTTCTAAAAATATCACGGTCAATTACTTTTTTTAATTAAAACATGTTAGATTTTCTATCTGTCCTTATTATTAATATTTTCTTCAGAGTTCTAGCAAGCCCTTCTTTGACCGGGCATTTCCATGTGAGAAGCCGGAAGTCGAGTTATTGATGAATGAGAATCTCAGTCTGATTCAACCTTTAGGAGCGATCTGTTCATCCAACTCGAAATATCGTAAGAGAAGAACTTTTACGCCAATACCTCATTTATCTTCCTCGGCGTATTTTTTTTATATTTTTTTATGTTCCAATGAATATTTAAGTTTCTCATTTTATAATTTATCATATTAATTTTTACTTTTATTTTAATATTTTCCGTTCACATTAAATTTTTTAGTTTATTAATTTTAAGGCCCGTGCCTTGCACGGGTTATAGGCTAGTAATATTGAAAACGAAAAATTAAAATTTTGACACCTAAAAATTCGACTTACCTAAAAATTCGACTTGATGTTAACTGCTCTGCAACAAAGCCCATCATATGTAAAGAAGAAGACTCGATGTGAACGGGCCATTATTTGTAAAATCAAGCAGGGGATGTGCATGGGTCCATTACAAGAATACAAGCAAATCTACCAGCAAAGTGACCGGACTTCAAAATTTGGTCAGCAGTTCTAAAAATTTTCAATTGAGTTTTCTAAAATATTTTGTCAGTCATTATAAAATATTCGACGATTTATCAAAATCTCCTGATTTATCAAAAAATCTACAATTAATACTAAAGCGGTAGGATAATCGATTAGTTCCCACTAGATTTATAACCCGTGCGAGACACGGTATGTTCTCCATTCTTCTATTATAAAATTATAAAATGATAAACCGATTTATTAAATATAATATATGTTTTGTTGCAAGTGGGATCAGTTTTTGTTAGAAAAAATCATATATATTTAATCATGTAAATTGTATATGCATGCATGTGAAATGTATTATAGGTTCCGTTGCGAATGAAATCTTTTTCATTGAAAAAGATCATATCTAATAACGACGTACAATATAAGTAAAACCTGTAATTTTGAAGTGTTTGCAGTCTTGTAATTACGGGAGATTGAACTATTTTAAATGAGTGTGACTTATTTTGCAACGGTCGTGTAACTTTATAAAAAACAAAATAGTATTTAACTTGTTTGAAGTAATTAGTAAAACTATTTGGTGCAATATTTCTATAATATTTGTTTGATATATAGCTTATTGTTTAAGATATACTAAATTTATAAAAAAAAAAAATTGATATGGTACAAAATATTCTCGTTGATTATTGTAAAGTGACGCAGATCAAATCATATTTTGCTAACTTCAAAAAACAAACCTATTAGCCTTATTATTATATCTTCTGTATCCAAATTTCTTATTTGGTTGATATTCATTGTTCACTCACCATATTCATTATTTTTATCATCATTTATTTGGTCTATAATTACTTTTGATCTCTTACTATATAAGTAAATAAATGTAATGAACCAAATAGCGAACCTGGATAGCAAATATGCAATAAGGTCAATAGTTTGTTTTTTTAATTTAGCAAAATAAGATTTGATATGCAGATCAAATCATATTTTCCTAACTTCGAAAAACAAACCTATTGCCTTATTATCACATCTTCCGTATCCAAATTCCTTATTTGATTGATATCCATTGTCCACTTGCCATATTCATTATTTTTTATCATCATTTATTTGGTCTATAATTACTTTTAATCTCCCTAAACCGTCTGTTATATAAGCAAATGTAATGAACCAAATAGCGAACCTAGATACGAAATATGCAATAAGGTCAATAGTTTTTTTTTTTAATTTAGCAAAATAAGATTTCATATGCATCACTTTGCAACAGTAAATGAAGCTCTAAATTAGTTGGTAATCTATTTCAATTAACAATTATCAATCATCATTGTCACAATTTATTTAATGTTTAAAAGTTTTAATATTTTTTATAAAAAATAATATCTAGTCGTAAATTGTTAATATTAAATATTGAAGTAATAATAAATATTAATGATATGCAATAATGAGTTGGACACAATTAATGTACGCATATTAAAGTAGATGAATATTAATTGTAATTAATACATGTATAATTAAAATATAATTTAGAAGGATATTTTGATAATTTAACTTGAATAAATTGACTCATTGAACCTAGTTGCTCTATTATTAACTCCTTATATATAATAAGCGCAAGGGAGATCTTATCCAAAACTTTGGTCGGTCACTGTACTACCAAAAGTATATGATCTGTTGGATTATAAAACTATAAATATTCAAATAGATTAGGACCGTTAGATATAACATTAAAAAATGTATTTGATTAATAATAGGATAGTATTTAAATACTAAAAGGTGTATTTTGATAATTTAAACCAATTATAAATGGGTTTTCTATATTGAATAGAAATCTTTATGTAAAAATTCGTAATTATCTTTTCTCTTTAGTTTATGGATAGTTCCAGTTAGATAAAAATTATTAAACCATAATTAAATTAAAGATAATTTTGTTAGCTTCGCATGGGCTGTAAAATCGTTAAAATCTGTTGTCTAAAACTCAAGATAGAGCCCAAACAGTAAAGTGATTAAATTAAACCAATTATAAATGGGTTTTCTATATTGAATAGAAATCTTTATGTAAAAATTCGTAATTATCTTTTCTCTTTAGTTTATGGATAATTCCAGTTAGATAAAAATTATTAAACCATAATTAAATTAAAGATAATTTTGTTAGCTTCGCATGGGCTGTAAAATCGTTAAAATCTGTTGTCTAAAACTCAAGATAGAGCCCAAACAGTAAAGTGATTAAATTAAACCAATTATAAATGGGTTTTCTGTATTGAATAGAAATTTTTATGTAAAAATTCGTAATTATTTTTTCTCTTTATTTTATGGATAGTTCCAGTTAGATAAAAATTATTAAACCATAATTAAATTAAAGATAATTTTGTTAGCTTCGCATGGGCTGTAAAATCGTTAAAATATGTTGTTTAAAACTCAAGATAGAGCCCAAACAGTAAAGTGATTATCTAAATTTTAATAAATATTTTTTTTTTTATTTTAGCACCAATTTAATTTTTTTTCCTAATTCTTTTAAATTTATAAATTCTATTTTTATTTCAATAAAATATTAAAATCAATTTAAGAAAAAATTAAAATCGATCTGGTCCGTGTACGATCACTATACGACCAAATTAATAATTACAGTTAGATCTTAAATAGATCGATGAGAATTGTTAGATCTAATATTAAAATGTGTATCTGATTAATAATAGAATTATATTTAAATACTAAAAGTGTATTTTGATAATTTAAAAGTTTTCTATGTAAAAATTCTTAAATATCTTTTCTCTTGAATTTATGTATAGTTCCAATTAGATAATAATTGTTAAACCAAATATCAAGATAACAATTCATATTGATTACAATATTAAAAATTATCAATATAATGCTCATGTATATCATACTAACAATGATACACGTGAACCTACAGAGATTTACGAGAACTCATGTACATAAATAAATTTAAACACTTTTTTTTCTTAAGGAACATAACAATTTGATTAATCCAAATTATAATTATATTATTTTACATATAACAAACCAAAAAAAGGATAATATCAAAATATTATTAAAATATTGAGGGTTTCATATTCATAAACGATAATTTTGAATATAATACTTATATTAAAATGTGTATTTGATTAAAGGTAGGATTATATTTAAATACTAAGAAGTGTGTTTTGATAATTTAAACCAATTATAAATTGGTTTTCTATATTGAATTGAATTTTTTATGTAAAAATTCTTAACCATCTTTTCTTTTCGGTTTATAGGTAGGTCAACCGGTCAAGTTAGATAATAATTATTAAACCATCATTAAATTAAAGATAATTTCGTTAGTTTCGCATGTGTTGTAAAATCGTCAAAATTCAATTTATAAAACTCAGGATAGAACCTAAATAGTAAAGTGAGTATCTAAATTTTAATAAATATTTTTTTTTATTTTTGTAGCACCAATTTATTTATTTTTCCACTAATTGTTTCAAATATAGAAATTTTATGTTTCTTCAATAAAGTATTAAAATTAATTAAGAACAAATTCAAATCGATAAAGAATATAATAATATGAGAATAAAATTTTATATAATCATAACATAATTTTTATTCTGTTTAATAATTTTTAAGTAATAATGTATTTTAAAATTTTATATACACCGTAAATAAAACCAAAACATTAAAAGCAAAAGCAATTAGTAAGAGTATATACTTGATATCCTTATTATATTAAATCTTAGAGAAAAATTCTATGGAGACCTAAACTTAACTGAGAGCGAGACCACATGTTACACCATTCGTTTCTATCTAATCCAAGTGTACATATTATTTTATTTTACACACTTATAAATTGGTTGTATGTAGGCATATACAGCTTATACGTTACCAACAACGTTAACTACAATATGCATTACATTCATTCTCACGTCTTCCATTTTTTTTATTCAAAAAATTTGCACAATTTTAATATTCTATGTTATTTTGTTTGAAAAACTTTTTACTTTCAATTATTGTATTCATAATTTTTAGTGCACTATATTATTATTTTAACTTAGTGCATTACTTTAGTTGCAAAAAATTATTATTTTATTATTTATTTTTGCATAATTTAATTTTTTACACAATTTTTTCATTGTTATGCAGTAAGCATTGGTTTTTGAAAATCGTTAGATGAAATATTAAAAAAGTGTATTTTATTAATAATAGGATTATATTTAAATTCTAAAAAGTGTATTTTGATAATTTAAACTAAATATACAAAATATAAATAAGTTTTCTATACCGAATAAAATTCTCCATATAAAAAATTCGTGACTTTCTTTTCTTTTTCATGCACAATTCCAGTTAGATAAAAATTGTTAAACCATCTTTTAATTAAAGATAATTTAGTTATTTTCGTGTGGGGTATAAAATCGTTAAAATCTAATTTTTAAAATACAAGATAAAGCCCAAATTAGTAAAGTAGGTATTTATTTTCTAATAATAATTATTACGTCATCATTATTTTAATGCCAATTTAATTACTTTTTTCTAACTATTTTAAATTTAGAAATCTATGTTCAAAAATTCAAATCAATCTAAGAAAAATTCAAATCAACAAAGAATATAATAATACGATGATAAAATTTTCTAAATTTGTGCATATTTTTTATCCTATTTTATTAAATTTTATATCATAAATAATTAAATATTATTTATTATTAAATAATAAATTATATGCATCGTGATTTTGTTTTATAAGAACTCATAAAGACCTAATTTCATTGTCAGTAGGACTATATTCATATTTAAAAATACCGTATTTTGAAATTTTAGACACAGCTACAGAATATGCCTAACTTTTTTAACCTATATACATTGTAAATTATTAAATTTGAAACTTTAAAAGTTTGTTAATCAATTAGTATAGTACTTTTTTGAAAAATCGTACTTTATAAAAAATATTATTAAATAACCCATGTCTGCAAGAAAAAAAATGAAAAAATTCTAATTTTTCAAAAAAACCTGTAAATTTTAATATGTTGTTGGTAGATTCAAACCTTAGATCATTCTACGTGATAATTTTACTCTTATATCTAATGTTTCTCAACAATTTAATTTGAAAGATCCAACGATTATGGATTGAGTGATCAAGCGACCAGACTTACAAGAAAGCTTTCATTATTTAGTCTTTAATATGATAACATAGATATTTACGGGATATACTATAAAAAAATGAATTTTATATAGAATTTTGATCGTCACGGTGTACTACTTTAAAAGAAGAACTATTACAAAAAAATTATATTTTAATTGATAATTTATTTTCTCAAAAGTTCAAAGTTCCCGCATCATTAATATATTACAAAAAAGAGTATATTATATTTTAGCAATAAATATTTAAAATATATAAATATTAAAGTGTGCTTTGATAATTTAAACCAATTATAAATTGCTTTTCTATATTGAATTGAATTCTTTGTGTAAAACTTCTTAACCATCTTTTCTTTTCAGTTTATTTTATGGGTAGGTAAACTGGTCAAGTTAGATAATAATTATTAGACCATTATTAAATTAAAGATAATTTCGTTAGTTTCGCATGGGTTGTAAAATTGTCAAAATTCAATTTCTAAAACTTAAGATAGAACCCAAATATTAAAGTGAGTATCTAAATTTTAATAAATATTTTTTTTATTATTGTAGCACCAATTTATTTATTTTTCCACTAATTCTTTTAAATATAGAAATTTTATGTTTTTTCAATAAAGTATCAAAATTAATTAAGAACAAATTCAAATCGATAAAGAATATAATAATATAAGAATAAAATTTTATATAATCATAACATAATTTTTATTCTATTTAATAATTTTTAAGTAATAATGTATTTTAAAATTTTATTTACACCGTAAATAAAACCGAAACATTAAAAGTAAAAGCAGTTAGTAAGATACTTATATCAGTATATACTTGATATCCTTATTATATTAAATCCTTATATATAATAATCATAATAGGGATCTTATCCCAAATTTTGGTCGTAGACAACCAAATTAATAAGGATCATTAGATCTTAACTAGATAAATGAAAATCGTTAGATCAAATATTAAAAAAGTTTATTTTATTAATAATAGGATTATATTTAAATTCTAAAAGGTGTATTTTGATAATTTAAACCAAATATAAATAAGTTTTCTATATTGAATAGAATTCTTCATGTAAAAAATTCGTGACTTTCTTTTCTCTTCCATGGACAATTCCACCTAGATAAAAATTGTTAAACCATCTTTTAATTAAAGATAATTTAGTTATCTTCATGTGGGGTGTAAAATCGTCAAAATCTGATTTTTAAAACACAAGATAAAGCCCAAATTAATAAAGTGAATATTTAAATTCTAATAATAATTATTATGTCATCATTATTTTAACACCAATTTAATTATTTTTTTAACTATTTTAAATTTAGAAATCTATGTTCAAAAATTAAAATCAATCTAAGAAAAATTCAAATCAACAAAGAATATAATAATACGAGGATAAAATTTTATAAAATTGTGCATATTTTTAATCCTATTTTATTAAGTTTTATATCATAACTAATCAAATATTATTTATTATTAAATAATAAATTATACGTAAATGGTGATTTTGTTTTATAATAACTCATAGAGGCCTAATTTCATTGTTAACAGAACTATATTCATATTAAAAAAAACCTTATTTTGAAATTTTAAACTTAGTTACAGAAGAGGCCAAACTTTTTAAACCTATATACATTGTAAATTATTAAATTCGAAACTTTAAAAGTTTGTTAATCAATTAGTATAGTACTTTTCTGAAAAATCGTACTTTACAAAAAATATTATCAAATAACATATGTCTGCAAAAAAAAAATGAAAAAATTCTTATTTTTCAAAAAAATCTATAAATTTTAATATGTTTCAAACAAAGCGACCAAACTTATAAGAAAACTTTCATTAATTAGTCTTTAATATAATAACATAGATATTTACATGAGACACTATAAAAAAATAAAATTTATACAGAATTTTGATCAGGGTGTACTACTTTAAAATCAGAACTATTACAAAAAAATATATATTTTAATTGATAATTTATTTTCTCAAAAGTTCAAAGTTCTCGTATCTTTAACATATTACAAAAAAGAGTATATTATATTTTAGCAATAAATATTTAAAAAAATTATAAATTAAAAAAAAATATTAAAAAAAATTAATGATGTTATCATGGTAGTTTGGTCCTAAATACCGCCAAAACATTCTCAACCGTTAGATCCAATACTTTTAAAAATAGACGATCAAGATTATATCATATAAAAAGAAGTTATTATCTAAAAATGATATAAGTTAAAAGATATTATATTAGGATTGGATTTTCCAAAAAGTTAAAACATAAAAATAGTTGTAATTAAATAAGGAAACCCATTTGATACCAAAATAATAAAAATCGTTTAATGTTAAATAGATAGGTGAAAACCGTTAGATTTAACATTAAAAACTGTATTTGGTTAATAAAGGGTATTCTAATAATCTAAAATACATATAAGTAGATTTCCTAAATCGAATAGAATTCTCAACATTAAATTTCGTCACTTTATTCTCTTTTTAGTTTTAGAATAGTTTTTAATTGAAAAAGAACTATTAAACCACAACTAAATTAAAGATTATTTTGTGAATTTCATGTGGACCGTAAAATTGGCCAAATCTAACTTTTATAACTCAATATAAACAAATATTAAATTGAGCGTGTAAAATATAATAAATATCAAATTTTTAACTATAATATTTTTTGGCTAAATCTTTTTTAACAATAATTTAATCAATTAAACTAATAACTTTTAGAGAAATTGTCAAAAATACTACTTTTTCTAAGTTTTTTTTTCAATTTTACTATCTTCTGAAATTATTTTCAGAAATACGGTCTGCAACTAGATGCAACCAAAAAATATTTTCAAAAAATACGGTCGGCAACCAACGTAACCAGATGCAACCAAAGCAACCAGATGCAACTTTTTAAAAAATAATTGAAAAAATAGCTAAGAATTCAAAAAAAATTATTAATAAAAGGGGTAAACTTGTGGTCTTGGTTTACCCTGGGGGTTCAATTGTTAACTTTTGGGGTTCAATGTTTCTATTTTGGATTTTAGAAATATTAAGAATGACGAATAATTCGTATACGGACTTAGGGTTGTTTACAACCCTAACCTACCCTGATTTTAGGGTTGTAAATTTTAGGGTTGTTTACAACCCTAAAATCAGAACGCCGGAAAAACATCATTACTAACAAGTTGCATCTGGTTGCAAAAGTTGCAGATGGTTGCATCTGATTCTGATTGCAAAAGTTGCACATGGTTGCATCTAGTTGCAGACCGTATTTTTGAAAATAATTTCAAAAAGATAGTATTTTTGCAAAAAGTTCAAAAAACCATAGTATTTTTGAAAGAAAACATTTAGGGGTGGGTATTTATGAAAAAAACTCTAACTTTTAAATATTAAAATATTCATAAATAAATATAATTATAAATATTAAAAAAACAATCGTGTGTTGCATGGGTAATAAAATTATAATTATAAAAATAATAATTATAAATAAAATTTAAGTAACCGTGCATCGCACGGGCTATAAACTAGTATATATAAAGAAGATAAAGATTTTTACAATTATATCGGTAAGTGGTTCATTTGAAAATACTGTATTTGTAATTTCTATAATGCAAAATGAAACTGATATATATGGTAATAAGTGATAATAAAATGATATTTTTAAGAGAATTTTTACAGTTAAATCCAATGATTTATCTCCAGAAAGTTTATTCCACTAATTAGAGATTTTTTTAAAACCATTCACAGTTCTGTAATCCAATCACCATTACGTTTTTCCTTTTTCTAGATTTCTCTTTATAAAAAAAGAAAAGAAAAGAAAATACAGGGTCCAAGATTTTTATTCAAAGAATTACTATTATTTTAATAAATAAATAAAAAAGATAGAAAAAGTGAAGGCTGGAAAATGCAGGCAACAACCAGCTCAATTGCTCCATGGCAACAAGTCTGCTATTACCCAATTCCAATCCCTAAATCTAGTCTTCACTGTCACAATCACCATTTCCCCAAAACTTATTCTTACCACCACCCAATCCATTACCAAAACAAACCCATTATCAAACCCAACTCAAATCACAGCCCATTAACCCAAACCACCACAGATTTATACTCTCTTTACTCAACTTGCAGCAAAGATCAAGAACTCAAGAACACAAACAACCCCACTTCACAAACTCATCAAAATCAAATCTTTTTAGAACAGGCCTGCAATTCAGATCAAAATAAGAAAACCCAATTGAAATCAGCCCAAAAGGTGGTGAAAAAAGAGGGTGTGGATTTAGAGAGTAGGGCTTTAACTGTGAGAAATATGTGGTGGGATAATATAATTGCTGCTATAGGTCAAAGAATTAACTTCGAGGGGATTAAATGTTCAGTTGGGGTGTTTATTAAGGATAGAAATTTGTTAGTGCCTCATGTTGATGTGCCTGATATAAGGTACATTGATTGGGCTGAGTTGAAAAGAAGAGGCTTTCAAGGGGTTGTTTTTGATAAAGATAATACTTTGACAGTTCCTTATTCTTTGTCATTATGGGGACCTATTCGTTCGTCTGTCGAGGATTGTAAATCTGTTTTTGGTAACAATATCGCGGTTTTTAGTAATTCTGCTGGTAAATTATTGTTTTTTGTTGGTTTGTGTGTATGTGCTTTTTTTAGTATGTCATGTTTGGAAGTGTTATGTGAATTTGTGTGTTTTTGTGGTTTAGGACTTCATCAGTATGATCCGGATGGTAGGAAAGCAAGAGCGGTGGAGTTTAAGATTGGAATCAAGGTTATAAGGCACAGTGAGTGATTTCTACTACTGTGAATTTGAATTTAGCTTGGGTTTTGTTATTGTTTGTGTGTTGAATGTTTTGTTTTGATTTGTTTATTTTAGAGGTAAAAAAACCAGCTGGATCAGCTGAAGAAATTGAAAGACATTTTGGATGTGATTCTACGAGGTTAATTATGGTGGGTGATCGAGCATTTACAGACGTTGTCTATGGAAATCGAAATGGTTTCCTCACAATTTTAACTAATCCATTGAGTCTTGCCGAGGAGCCTTTTGTTGTTAGGCAGGTTAGTTTTATGTACTTTGGATTGCTCTCATGCCTCATGGTACCTTTTTTATGAGTAAAGCAATAAGACTTGAACAGTTGAAAATTTTGTCTAGTAATTGATTAAAATTATCTTGAAAGCTAAGATGAAATAACCTTTTAACAATGGGAATACCGAATACGTTTATGCCTTATTAGGTTTTGACAAAATCTTAATAGATGTCTAGTTACATCAAAACCAGAGCTTGAGAATGAATTTCTTTGAGTTCGTCTTGAGACAATGAGACCTGGATCACAAACTTTTCAGTTAGAGTTTGTGTGGGTTCTACACCCCTAGTGTGTTGCCTAATAATATTCTTCTGTAGATGAATTACTGTGCATGTGCTGCATCCTGAAACATAAATCATACCATGTTCAATGTGTCATTAGTATTCAAAAATACAATTGGAATGTGAACGTCTGACAGACTGGGAGTGATATTCATCTTTCTTTACTTGACCGTAGACTATAAGATCAGGTCATTACTATCATTGGGCAAGCTTCCTGAACTGTAGTCTTGTTGCATTTCAGTAGAATGCTGGTATACAGTGTCCATGTATGTTGCTAACATGTAAATTTTTGAAGGTATAGGACCTGTCTTTGAGTGCTAAAAGATGCTCCATGATATTCATATAGCTGTTCCTCACTTTTGATTTTTATTTCATTTATTGGAGTGATTCGTTGATCACGATGTTTTATATCTACATCTAAAGATATTAAGATATTTAACAAAACCATGCTTACATCTAAAGATATGTTATAAAACCAATGATATCAATGTCATAATAAGTATGTAACCACATTAGCTGAGAGGTCTAGAACTTCATTGTGTTAGGCTGCTTGTCTTACATATACTCCGTGTTAATGTTTACAGGTTAGAAAACTTGAGGCTGCTTTTGTAAAACGATGGTCAGAAAAAGGTATTAAGCCAATCGGTCATATGCTACTATCAGATTCTCGGGATTGTGTGAAAGATGAGCCTTCTCAACAAGTATTTTTTTCTGAATGATGGATAAAAATGTCTTGGTCGCTAAGTCATAGTTCTTATAATGTGTTGTTTAAATGTGCTGAGAAATGTTGTGGAGAAGCATACCATAGTGAATTACTAGCTTTTTAGATGGTGCTGATGTTTTTTTTCCCTGATACTATACATCTTAAAATTATGAAGAGATCCAGCTGTTGTTACAGAGAATATATTTACTGAGAAATGGAACTCTAATATGGGATAACCTTTGTTGCAGTTTTAAAAGATATATTAGTGACAATGTGGATGCAATGTTTGTCATATTTAAATTCAATAGGAAAAAAAAATTCAATGGGGACTGATGCACTTTTTCTAGTAAAATCGCAGCAGTATGTAGTAGTAGGCCAGTGGAAATATTTCCTTCCAACCTCATTCTATGGCCAAAGTTAGTTTGTCTGTGGGTGTGAGAAACTTGTTGATTATTAAATTTATGTTGCTGCATCTTGCTTTAGCTTAATAGCTTCTGCTTCTTCCACCAGAGGAATTACAGAGAATTATAAAATGATTGTGGATCTTATTGTTCACATTCCAATAATCTATATTTGCTAATATATTCCACACTTGATAAGCAAATATCTTTTTGAGATTTGGCACAAATCTTAAGATAAATAAGTAAAACATCTCATTTTGTCCAACAAGAAATTTTCAAAAAACCAAAAAATCTGAATATATTTATTTTCCTAATTGTACATGTCGTAATAGAAAGTTGGGGCATGTGCTGTGGTGGTAAATGCTTAACCTCTGATACTGTTAGATTAGTCTATTCCAAATGACTAGATCATCACTTTCTTAATCCATAATTAAACGCTGACCATGTTACAATTTAAATCCAGAAAACAAAGGACACCCCCTTGTGTCGGTGAAAAACCAAGATACAGATCTTGTACCAAACACACCCCCACTCAATCTTGGACTTTTACGTTAACTTTTCCGTTTTTTTTATTATACTTTTCCACACCTAAAATCTTTATTTCACTTTATTTATCATCTAAAATACCCAATAAACAAATTTAAATATTATTATATACAAAATCCGGTATCAAAAATAAAAAAAAAATTCCCCACAACCCAAAACATTCTACTTGCATATATAATAGTTAGTTACATGGCCATCTCTTTCCCGCGGCCTTTATCCCCACAACCCAAAACAGTCCTCTCGGACATATACACACAGACGACCAGACCCAGACATTGATCACATTCACTTGTTTCATCATCTGCCAGGTGTGTGTATAACATGCCATTTAAACAGAGAACACAGTGTTCAAACTAGTACCACCAAGTGTGTGTGTGTAGTCTGCCGACAATAAGGTACCACAGTAGTAAATGAAGGAGTGAATAAGCAAAGCTGCACAGATCCCAAAGTGTCATGACACTTTTCTTTTTCATTAAATCCATTCTCCACCGATCACTATATAGTTGTAATAACAAGAGTTCGTACTATGAAATTTTATATTTCTAGTAAAGGGTTCAAGAGATTCAATATTTTGCGTCCGGCTGGTGGAGTCTCCGGTGGTGGTTATTGGCAGGTGATGAAAGGACGTGGAAGTCCGGGGATCATTCGCCGGATTTCTCACCGGACACTTTTGTTGCCGGTCTTGTTGATGCTTGCATTTGTTTTGCCTTTTATGTTCCTCAGGGTTGCTTATCTTGTTCTTGAATCTTCCTCTCTTTGTTCTTCTCCTTTAGGTAACTTATTTTTACCCTCTCTCTCTGTCTGTCTCTCTCTCTCTCTCTCTCTCTCCCCCTCTCTCTCTCTCCTTTTAAAATTGAATAAATTATGTACAATATGTTCTAGGTGCGTATAGACTATGATTATTTTGGTATAGGTAAATAATTGTTTGGGTATGTTTGTACATTGCAGATTGTATGAGACTTAGGGTTTTCGGCGGGAGTGATTCTTCTTTGGTAAGTAGTTTTACATTTTGACCAGATTACCCTTTTTAATTAAATATTTATTGTGAAAAATAGGAGTAGGTGTTAGAAATAATGTACGAATTTAACTTCCAAATACAGCATAGTTAGTTAAGTTCCTATTTTTAAAGATATGGTCTCGAGTTTTAAATGTATCTGGAATTTAGAATGTGACAAAGGTGAGTAACAACATTTAGGGGCAGTAGGTTGGAAGTATATGCATTATCATGTGAAAATGTCATGTAGTTTCTCTATCATTGTTTTGGTGATGTTACATCAAATCATTCTCCTTTTTCACTTCAGTATTATGAGTGTTTGTGTTCTGAATTATGTTGTGGTAAGCTACTAGTTTCCGTCTTCTGGTCAATTTATTCTCTTCTCAAGGAAGTTTTACCGGGTGATGCTTGTACTGGTTTCAAGGCGACTAGTCATATTTGCGTTATATGGTTCAAACGAAAACCACGCATTGAAATTAATATGAAATCTTACATTTTACCTATCTACATACAAGTCTAACTTTGGTCTATAATACATCTTATCCTGCCTCAAAAGCTTTTATTGATTTCATTTTATGTATGGATGGCTATAGTTGATGGATGGTGATAGCTTTTTATATTTCTATTTCATTTTGTAGATGATTATCTAAACTAGGTGACATTTTATTGTTTACAAAGAATAACATAATGCTATGCAACCTAGGAAGCCTTCACTGTCTACTTTCTCTAGTTGCATTATTGACAGGTGGCTTTCTTGTCCATTTGTACTGTCCTCCATATAATCTAAACCCACTTGTCCTTAAAAAAGGAAACCTTCAACTACGAGTCTCCCACTAACATCCAAACATTAATAAATGTAATCAAGTAAACTGTGTAAACACAAGATATCAGGTTTAGATGATTCTTTGACATGCATGAAAGCAATTTTGAAATTTTGTATTTAGCCTGCAATTTAGGAAAATAACCTAGATGCATAAAGAATGGCTTAGGCTTCAGTGTGTACAATTTGATTTAAGTGAACTGTTAATACTGCAGACGAAAACGAAAACTATCCAGATTTGACTCTCTGTTTATCATAAAACTAAACAATCTTTTCTATCTCAATACTTTCCGGTTTCCAAATAGCTGATGAATGTATATGTGTTTAGACCGATCTCCAAAGACATTAAATTAGCACAACTTTGTAAAAGAGAGGGAAGATGAATTGCATCAAGTTTTTATGCATTTGACTCGTCTTATGTACTCTACGTCTAATTTCCCCTGCATTGTAAAACTTAATAATTAACAAATTCACCCACCAAATAGTTTTACCCGCCTTACTTGAGTACTCGTGCCAATTAGCCGATCAGGCTCTAAGGAAGCCTCCGTGATTGGCAGTTTGTCACTTGGCATAGTGTTAGAAATAGTTGGTATCGCATGCTAGAGGTAATTTGTTTTCTATATTTGAATCTTTTGTTTTCTGGTGTGTGGTGTTACTATAATGCAGCTAAGAGAAGAGCTGGAAAGAGCATTAGAGGAAGTACATAATAATGATGAAGTGGGAGATGGAATAGCAGAGGTTTCTCCAGAGTCATTCACGGACCTTGTGAAGGATATGGTGCTAAACAGACAAGACATCAAAGCTTTCGCTTTCAAAACCAAAGCAATGGTAACTACAATCAACTTTTTTATAATATTTTAGTTTTTGTGTCTTTTCCTTTGTGGCTTTTGGGTTGTTAATTCTTTCAGTGTAAGACACAATCCGTTTATGGTTGCACAGGGCTGCCACTCAAGTTGGTTCTTTGGTGCCCACTCCTGGGGATAAATCACATGGGGTTGGGCTCCTTGCCTCCTACTCATCTGATCATATCTATCTGTATTAGTGCTTTCATTTAACCTAGATACATCTTTTATTCATCACCTTTAAATGTATCATGAAGTAAGGTCTCGATTTCTACATGATTATATAAGGAAGTTCTAAACATAATTTACTAGGTAATGCTTCCCCAAAGAAGCCTTTAGGTAGAGAGACCTTTACAGTTTTTAAGGTGGTAAAATACTTGTCTACCATACAATGACCTTTTGTTCAATGCCTTCACAAACAGTATGGAATCAGTGGATCAACCAGTAGAATTAAGTTGTGGTTCAATGGAGAAATGATAATTTTGTACTGTTTGAGGATCCCGCATAGTATTTGGTTAGATACAAATAGTATCTGTATCTTACTTTGATGTACTTAAACAATGGATAAGCTCTTCTAAAGGAAGAAATAGAACTTTAGCAACTTAAAAAGTTTGGGACAATAACTTCCTGTATCAGATCAGTACCTAAGCAGATGTTAGATTAGGCAGTCAATATAAGTTAACTCTGTCAAGGTCAATTCTAATTACAGCGTGTAACAGAATCTCCTTATAACTGCTTGAATTTATAAGTTGTCTAAATTAGTTGAGCCATCAATCAACATAATGCTAAGTGAGTCGGTGACCAACTCTCCCAAAACCTTAGGTGCAATGGATATTATGTTTTTAACACTTAGAAACTAGTTAGTTTATACTACATTGAGAATTTTATGATGGTTTTTAGATAAAATTAACATATGATGTAAGGTGAAAAGATGCTACTGCATTTTAGACTTGTATTTGCTTATAATATTTTCTGATGATTACTAGAGGATTCAGTACATCAATTCATAGTTGCCACTTGCCAGAAGATCATTCTATATAGCTAATAATAAGTGTAGAGCAAGTGAACGTATCTCTTAGACTTCTAAAAAACTCCCATACTCTTGACTTTTCACCTTAATGTAGAATATTCGAGATTTTTCTACATTAATTTTCAACAATTTAATCTTTTAGATATGAATGTCACTTGAGTAATAATAACAATGTTCAAACTTGAAAGTCATTTTCTTTACTGTATGCAGATTATGAAGATGGAGAGTAAGGTGCAGTCAGCCAGGTGGCATGAATCAGTTTATTGGCATTTAGCTTCTCATGGAGTTCCTAAAAACCTGCATTGCCTTCATCTTAAGTTGGCTGAAGAGTATGCTGTAAATGCCTCTGCACGGTCTTCGTTACCTTCACCTGAATACATCTCCCGATTAAAAGATTCCTCATTCAATCATGTTGTTCTTCTAACAGACAATGTCTTGGCTGCTTCTGTTGTCATTTCTTCGACTGTCAAAAGCTCGGGGAACCCGGAAAAATTGGTGTTCCATGTAGTCACAGATAAGAAAACATACAGCCCAATGCATTCGTGGTTTGCAATGAACATCGTTGCTTCTGCAGTTGTGGAAGTTAAAGGATTGCATCAGTATGATTGGTCCCATGAAGTAAATATTGGGGTTAAGGAGATGTTAGAGATTCATCGCTTAATTTGGAGCCATAAATATAAGTATATGAAAAGAGAAGACTTTGAATATCTGGTAGATCATGAAAAAGATTTAGAGTTTCTAAGCCCTAGCTTTATTTCACTTTTGAATCATCTCCGAATATATATTCCCGAGGTAACTACTATAATTCTTTTAGCTTCTCGATCAATAGGTGCGATGATTATGAGTTTTTGAATTAAGATTAGTGTGTTGTCTGAAATTTCATGAATCCAGCTGTTTCCAGATCTGAACAAGATTGTTTTCTTGGATGATGATGTTGTAGTTCAACGTGACTTGTCATCTCTCTGGCATTTAGATCTCAATGGAAAAATAGTAGGCGCTGTTGTCGACTCATTCTGCGGAGACGGGTGTTGCCCGGGAAGAAAATACAAGGACTACTTCAACTTTAGTGACCCGGTTATCTCAGCTGATTTGAGACCTGACCGTTGTGGATGGTTATACGGGATGAATGTTTTTGATCTTGAAGCTTGGAGGAAAACCAATATCACTAGAACATATCATCGATGGCTTAAGTTTGTAAGTATATTTCATGTTGTAATCACTTTACAATTAAAGCTGCATGCTAATATACTTAGCCGGATGATTGATAATTTAATATAAGTTTATAAACTATGTATATGCAGGAGGCAGAAAGATAAAAGAGAAATTGGCTTTTCTTGCTCGATTTCTTAATTCAAGATAAAAGCATATAATTCTTCGGGACAGATCAATACATAAACAGACATTATTTTATTTTGCAGAACCTGGACTCTGGGTTGGAATTATGGAATCCTGGAACACTTCCTCCAGCTTTGATTGCTTTTGACGGTCTTGTGCATGACATTGATCCGTCATGGCATGTGGCAGGTTTAGGATATCGATCTCCACAAGTTAGCCTACAGACACTGAAGGCCGCAGCTGTCGTACATTTTAGTGGACCTGCAAAGCCGTGGCTGGAGATAGGCATCCCCGAGGTACGAAGCTTATGGACTAGACATGTAAATTTCTCAAACAAATTCTTTACGAAATGTAGAATTGAAGAGTGAAGAGCAAAGTTCTTTCACTTTCCGATACACCAGTTTTGAGTAAACCAGTGGGAAGAAGGTTTTTCTTCAGCTTCTGCTTGCTCGAAGCTTTGTATACTGTCACATAGTTTATATTCCTTGTTCAGAATTCAGAAACATATCATAGATGCAGGTAACAAGCTATATACCTTACAAAATTAGATAACTGACATTCAACAGACATCCATGTAATTGTATATCTCTCTAGTCAGATATCTATAATTACTTGTAATTGTCTGAGTTTTACATATAAATATATCTGGCATCTCGGTATCCTTTATACAAACTAATGACAATTTGTTGTTCAAGCAAAGCATGCAAGTCCATTTTTGCAACACTCACGGCCCTTCCTTTGTTTGTTTGTTTCCTTTATTTTATATGAGCAAAGCATCAGTATGAAATTATAGGCCAAAATACAGGTGTTTGGTTCCCCATTTTTTACAAAAATAAGTACTTATTCTTAGAAAACAGTATTGTAGTGTGATACTTTTTCCCAAAAAAAGTAATGATATTTTCAAGAACTCTGAACCAGACACCAGGCTGGAGTCTGCAAGTCCTGTGTTTATCTTTTTTATTTTTATTTTCATCTGAACTCCAGAAACGCTTCTGAACAGAAACAGCTGTAGCAGGGGGCAGGGTGGGCACCTGCAGTAGCTTGATTTAAAGATAATATTTTGTAGGTGGTAGGACTATTTAGAAGGCAGTGTTACTGTTGTACCTTAAACATCTGCTGTGCATGACATAGTTTAAGCAAGTTTATCCAGGAGATTCACTGTTTTACTTATTTTAAACTTTAAATTTCTTTACAAAATGCTGTTAATTTTGTAGTCCTAAGCTCAGGTGGGAAGGGTTTATACCAAATTGTTCACTTAGAACTGATATTCATTTATTCCGAAGAAAAAAATTGTAGCTATTCTTTGTTTTTTTAACATACAAGATCCCAATAAATGATTGTTGGTAAATTATTTGTTCGTGAAAAATTTTTGCGGATAGAAAAAACCCTGAAATTGAAAAAAAATTGCCCATAATACATTCACATCAATTTTAAATATTAAATCTATCTGCGAACAACAATAGATTGTTAGGGGTTTTTGTATAGAATGAGATGGTTATGTATTTTTGCATTTGTTTCTTCTAGTAATGGAAAAGAAAAAGCAAGTAATCCGAGACTGGTTCTTTCCGAAATTTCCATTGCTGAGTATATATTTTGAAGTTACAAAAGTTAATTCTATCGTTCAAAAAAAAAATTTAATTAGTTTTCCTTCCGAAAAGCTAAAAAATTTATAACTTGTCCCAAAATTTGTATAATATTTTTATGTACCAGTTTAATTAATGATGTTTTTAATAAAAATATGAAATTCACTTATATATGTATACAAATTACAATATGAAATTCGTGTGTATACCTATGCCACCCAAATCAAATTAGAAATTGTGTCATGGGAACATTTTTATGAGATATTTTTGAATTACTTAGCACTACTGGCTAAAAAAATGTAGATCACAAAAATTATAAGAAATAGTAGCACAATTAGGTTTCCTTAAAAAATATTTTTACAAATATTTTATTAGTGTAATAATAATACTAAGTTCTTGCAAAACAAGATTTATAAATTTCTGAGCGTAGGGTTCGACATTAAAAAGGAACCGAACAACTATTATTAGTCGTTGAACTGTTCACATTTAATTTATTTTTCACTACATTCTTATAAAGGTGTTTCATGTAAACAAAAAAAAATTAATTAATTTATCATTTATTACAATCTTTTCTTTATATTAATATGAGTAAAGTGCATTTTGTGTACTTACACTTTAGTCAAGACACTACTTGCAATACTATAATTCAAAATCGAGCAGTTGCAATATCAATGTTTGTATTTCAATGCACTTTGTTGCATTCCGTTAACTGAGGTTAACTCCGTTATTAATTTAGGGAGTAAAGTGCACTTTGTGTACTCGCACTTTACTCTAAATATTTTATAACAGAAATATAATATTATTATACTGAATTTTAAAATTTATGTACATGAACTTTAAAATTCTCCTATGAACTTACTTTTTTTTTACAAAGCTCTAAACTTACTTTTTTTCCTCATGCTGCTAGACATTGTTATCTCGTATTATATTTATACCATAACTTTAATATTCTACGGCTAAACTTAAAAGTTATGCACCGAACTTTTAAGTCAACCACATGAATTTTAAAGTTTTATAATTGAACTTTTATATTTAAATGTTGAACATTTTTATCTCATATTGTGTTTATAATATAACTTGAATGTTCTCAGATCAATTAATGAAAATAATGTTGAATTTTTTTGATGTTAATGAATTTTTTTGTGAACAAGGTGTTTGATTATAACAATCAATCAAATATAAATTGTTTCTAAATTGTATATTTTGTATTTCGGGATAACTTACCCCTATTACCATATAATTAGATATATATCATTTTAAACAATAAGTAACAGCTCTTTGGTTATTAGTTTTCCAAAAAATATGACGTAATATGTTTTTAATGATTTTTCTATCATAAGAAAGTTCAATGGAGATCACTTTTAATTAAATACCTTGAATATCATATATGTTCTGCAATCAAAATTTTGTAAAATAAATTATATTTTTTAATTAAAAAATTATAAAATGTATTATTTTGCAATGCATGTTCTATGAAAATTTCTATTTCATTGAAAATCTTAAAAATAAACATGTATGTTCTGCAAGCTAGCATGTTATGCTGGACAATATATTATGCAATATTTTATTTGCAAAACATATATAATTATAAAAAAATTCAATTAAATAATAATTTTCATATAACATTACAAAATATTACATTTTATAATATTTTATTTACAAAATATATATGATTTTCAAGACCTCTAATTAAAAATTATTTTCACATATTTCGGGTATCTGGGATATATTAAAAATGTTAACTTTTATTTTAAAATGAATAAGGATCGTATAAGTGACAAGTAAAATAATTCTTATAAGTAATCCAAATGTTTGGATAAATTGATTTAAAAGTTAGCGAATTGTTTGCTAAATTAATCTAAAAAGAATAAATTATTTAATAAAATAATCTTAATACATACATTTTAAACTAAAAAATATTTTAAAATATAAATGTAAAAATATAAAAATTCAAAAATAAAGAAATTAAATCAAATATCAAAAATTTAGAAGAAAAAAAATACCGGGTTCAAGTTAATAAATAAGTTAAGTTGACAAATAGTCTTTTATAAGCTATAAGTTGACTAAGAGCAAATCCAACAGCTTACTTATATCATGTCTTAAGTTCAATTATAAGTAATCTACCAAAAAATGGTGCTCCAACAATGTCATAGTGGTTACCTAAATCACTAAGAGCAAGTCCAACAATGTCCTAGTTGGTTACTTATAAATATTATATAATAATGTGTCCTAGTGATTTAGGGACTTGATTTCTTGGAGGAACTCCAACAATATTACTTATATCAATTCCCTATTATTATTATAATAATATATTTGAAAAGAGAGAGAAAAATAGTGGAAGAAAGAGAGAGAAAAGAAATGTAGAAAAAGGAGAGAAATGAATTTTTTATTCTTGGAAATTGAATAGGTAATGGCTAGTGGTTACCTATTAATAGGTAATGAGATGGATGTCCTAGTGATTTAGGTAACCACTAGGACATTGTTGGAGCATCATTTTTTGCTAGATTACTTATATTTGAGCTTAGGACATGATATAAGTAAACTCTTGGACTTGCTCTAAGACATCCATCTCATTACATATTAATAAGTAACCACTAGCCATTACCTATTTAATTTCCATGAATAAAAAATCCACTTTCCTCCTTTTCTACATTGACTATAAGCAATGTTGTTGAAGTTCCTATAAGAAATCAAGTTCCTAAATCACTACGACACATTATTATATAATATTTATAAGTAACCGATTAGGATATCATTGGACTTGCTCTAATGCGAGAGCTGCCATTGTACATCAACTTATTACATTTTTCTCAACCACAAGCACGAGGAGGGTAAGGAGGTAATTTCATAAAAGTCAATGAAAATGGCCACCTTGATTTATCCATATAAATTAATAAGTTGAATACTTTAAGAAAGTAAATATTTTTATAAATTCTTTTGTAACTCTGTTACTCAAATACATATTTTATGTTTTATTAAGGATAGAGTTGCATTTGCACTTATGCTTAGCTTCTGGTTGCCTATTCGTTAAAAAAGAACAAAACACTTTAACAAAAATGAATACAAATTGCATTTAATTATTACAAAATATACATCTGAACGGATTATTCTTACTAGTTTATACTTATTAGTAACTGATTATAAAAATACTAACAAAATGAATTAGTAAAAGAAAAAAAACACTAACAAAATGAAAATTTTCTAGGCGTGAGTGAGTGTGACAAAGAGGACTTGAAGGTAATTAATTATAATTATGGAATATAAAATATAAAAAGCCGGAACTATCTAGGGCATCATCTCTCTTTCACCCTCCCAAATACTCAATCGCAGATTCACAGTCCCCCCTTACCTTCCTCATCTCTCCTATTCATATATACTATATCCATGAAATCTTTTCTATTCTAGCTCTCTCTCTCTCTCTCTCTCTCTCTGCATCTCTCTCTCTGCATCTCTCTCTATCTCTCTCGCTTAAACAGCCTAGTAGTAGAGTAGTTAGTATTATGCCCACTATGGAAACAACTGCAAATTCAAACCCCACTCAAGCTGCTGAAGAAATCAAAGTTTTAGCTAATGATGCTTTCAAAGGTTTAATCCTCTCTCTCTCTCTCTCTCTCTCTCTCTCTCTCTCTCTCTCTCTCTCTCTCTCTCTCTCTCTCTCTCTCTGTCTCTCTCTCTCTCTCTCTCTCTCTCCTTTTCTTGTTTTTCTTGTTTTCTCTATTTGTGTGTGTGTGAAAGATTTGATTTTAATAGTGACAGTTTTCTTTTTGATTAGTTAGAGGAACCCATTTTGTGTAATTTACTAATTAGGTTTTATTTTTTGAATTTGTACATTTTTTAGGTTTTGAGAGTGTGTAGGTGTTTTTAGTGATTGAATTTAATTGATTTTGATGAAAGTCTTGAAATTTGATTAAAGTATGATAATTTGATGTTAATGGTGTAATATATCTAGTTTTTATGCAAAGTCAACCTGAAAGTTTATAACTTGGAAAGACCCAACTGATTCTTTATGCGGAATTGTGTTTTTTCCAGCTCACAAGTATTCTCAAGCTATTGACTTGTACGGCAAAGCAATTGAATTAAGCAGTGAAAATGCTGTCTACTGGGCAAACCGTGCTTTTGCACATACTAAATTGGAAGAGTATGGTAGTGCCATACAGGATGCGACAAAGGCGGTTGAGATTGATCCTAGATATTCCAAGGCATGCTATGCTTTATTAATTAATTTTGTATCTTATGTGTTTTCTTGTTTTGTTTGCTAACTTTGTCTTTTGCGGGTTTGAATGTGTTGCAGGGTTATTACAGGCGGGGTGCGGCGTATCTTGCAATGGGGAAGTTTAAAGATGCATTGAAGGATTTTCAGCAGGTTTCTCTACCATTTTAAAGTGATCTTTCATAAGATGCCATATATTAAACAAGATTTTTTATTTATCAATATTGCATTATAATGGTCATTTGATTTACTAGTAATTTAATAGATATAGGCGTAATAAAACAGTAAACTCCTATCTTAAAGTAATCTAATATTATATCAGTTGGTCATGCTTTTGATCTGTTATTTGCATAATTGCATGTCATCTTATAATCTTAATCAAACTGGAATATACATATATACTGTGTTCTTGCATGCATACATGTATCAATGGTACTTTTCCAGCAGTAGTCTCCGTCTTTGTTTGCAGAAAACATCTAGACTTATGGTGATGAAATTGAGTAGTTATGCTAAACTGAGTAACTGAATTTCAATACACTCAATCATAAGTGATGGCTATATCCAATATTGTACCCCATAGAATAACATTAAACCTATTAAATGAGTTCATATTGGTAAGTGTACGTCGATATCGTGAAAAGTGGTAACTTGTTGATTAGGCTATAAAGGCACTTCAGCTATTATGTTAAAACACAGATAGTGAAGTACGAGTAATTGACTAAGAGTCTAAGACTCGTAATAATGAGAATTATGCTTACACGCAAGATGTTAGTTCCTTTTTTAGATTGCCGGTGTTGCTGATAAGATATATTACATGTGGTAGGATGCTCTGGATGGCCATCTTTGAGTGGACCTGTTTATTCTAACTTGTTTCCTTTTGAGAATATGCTGTATTGAACTGTTATTAGTTTTACTGAATTCTTGTGTAAGGTCCTTATGAGAAAGTCATTATGTGTTCAACAACCGCAATTTTGCACCTAAGCAATGTTAATTAAAATCTTCCATCGTCTTTCTCTTACACGTTATGAAGTGATTATGTATATCATACATCTGTAGTGGCTTATTTATATTATTTTTTACTGCAACACAGGGCATAATAGTTGTTGACATGCATACCCTGTATAACTGTTTCTTTTCTTTGATTAGGTAAAGAAAATCTGTCCAAATGATCCTGATGCGACTAAGAAATTGAGGGAATGCGAGAAAGCTGTTATGAAGCTCAAATTTGAGGAAGCAATTGCCTTGCCTGTTACTGAAAGACGTTCAATAGCTGATTCTATAGATTATCATACTATAGGTATAGTATTTTGAACCTTTTTTGTCGTCATTTTTTACAAATATATTTTTTTAATTGCTTTTGTGCTTTGTAAATGGTTTTACTATATATAAAATATATTAAGGAGACATGTCTATCATTATCATTGCTGGGGAGACATTTTGAGGAATTTATATTTGGAATTATTGACCATTACAATCTATTTGGAATTTATGTTACTATTCGGTTACTCTTTTCTCTTCTGATGTTGTATTATTGCCTATCACAAACTCCTTACATATCAATCTATGAGGTCTTGTCAAGAATCGGATAAACCCTGGGTTATACAAGAATTTAGAGTGTGTCCTGGTCTCCTGGAGGTTCAAGTGGTGGATCCTGGCCTTCAGTTGGTATACAACTTAGATCTGTGTGATGTTTGGTTCCCATCAGCGATGTAATTTCTTAGTTGATAATGATGTTCACAGAATGTGATGGTCCTGAGTGGTCAAGTCTAACAACCAGTTGCACAGAATATCTAAGGTCACGAAACCATCACTGCACAGACACCAGCCTCCTAGGTGTCTGTAAGCAGTGCGATGAATCTTATATAGCAGCCTAAGATGTTACACAGAAGCAATTTTTATTTACCCCTTTACTCACTTGATACCTTTCTGTTGTACTTGCAATTGTATACTCTCTTTTCCGTCAATAAATATTTAAATGATTCTGTATTAATGTGTCTTCTAAAACAGACGATTGTAACAAATGGAAGATTATTTTCGGGAGGCATTTCATTTTCAAAAAATCTTATATGGCACGCAATTAAGTTATTGCAGTTGGTGGTATTAGTTTGTTGTTATACAATGATGGCTGCGTTGACTTATGTGCTCTGCTATTTGGTTCTTCACGTCGGGGTTAATTTCAGTTTATTGTTATATAATGAAGGCTGCATTGACTTATGTGCTCTGCTATTTGGTTCTTCAGATCTGGGTTAATTTTGGGCAGAGATTGACGAGTCAGAGTGAATTTGCTGCTTTAAGTGTTCCATCTTAATGTGTTGGCAGATATTTACATATATAGAAATATAACTGACAAGTTGAAGAGTATTATCTGCTTCTTTTTTTGTATACTAGAACATGATTCCCTAGTAACTTTCTTTTGCCTAAACAATTATCTTCTTGAGGTAAAATATTTTCCATGCCACCTGCTATATTTTAAAATATTTACTGAATGCATTTTAAGTACGAAAGTGACTGTAAATTTCCGACTTTGGCATAATTTAAATCTTGTTGTAGGATTCAGGTTGTCAGCATTTGTTTGATCCGTAGGCTAGAACGGGCCCAGTAAAAGTTATCCCGGCTCACTTTTTATTAATACGTCTTAAGTATATCTTAAGAAAAGATACTAGCTCATGCTAATTAATTAACTAGTTATTCTTACGAGAACGGATGCATTTAGTTATTACGATTTCCCTATCTTATTATTTTAGGGACACATCCAGACTCATCACTATTTTCCCCCCAAGTTGCTGCTGTAGCAGTTGTACTATTGGCAGTACTGATCGTAATGATGGGAACACAAGCAGCCACAGTGGTGGCAACAGCAGCAATAGCATCATATTTGTTGTTCAGAAGGACATGGTGGGGTGGCTACGTGGGCAATATCTTTACGAAGAGTCGAGCGCTTAATCTAGGTGTGAGCTTTTAGAATTAAAAATGAGATATCAAGGAAAGAGGAGACGTGGGCTTAAAATCTAGAAGAAAATCACTAAACTTGTAATTAGAAACGATTTCTAATCCTTGATGAAATTTTACAAGTTAAAAGATTGTAGGTAGTTATGATTTTAGTCTACATATGGTATATGATACTTATTGATGCTTTTCATTATGAAGTGACTGAGTGATGTAAAAGAAGGAATTGGAATTCGATCACCTTTTATAATCTTGTTTTCTGGTTGAACTTCAGATGTGGAATCACAGTATACTGGAGCAAGAATAGAAGGGGATGACGTAACTTTGGAATTTGTGAAGAATATGATGGAGGACTTTAAGGCTCGAAAGTGCTTACACAAAAGGTTGTTGGCTGATTCTGTTCATCCCCCCCCCCCCCCTCCCCTTCTCCTTCTCCTCTTAGTCATGTCAACACTAAACATTGGTGTTTATGTTACAGATATGCATTCCAGATAGTCCTACAAACAAGAGATATGCTGCGAGCATTGCCATCGCTTGTCGATATAGATATTCCTAATGGAAAACATTTTACTGTTTGTGGTGATGTCCATGGTCAGGTAGTGACCTTATGTTTTGAATATTGTAGCTTACATTATATTATCAGGTAGGATCTGCAATGTTCGAATTCCTTGTGCCATATTCTTTTTTTCGGTGCATTTTTACTATAGTAATGTTTTCTTAAGGATGTTGAATCCTGAATGTGTGTTTTGCTAAAAATTGTCTTGTTCGAATGTAGTTTGATGTATGATGGAATCCTTTCTTTGACAGACGAAACCTTGTAACTATAGGAACAAGTGATACTGTGATAGGCAAAACCACGTATGTGAATAAAACTTTAAGCACACTAGTGTAGTGGATCTTCATTTATCTAATATAGCAGCCTGGTGGCCTGAACTGTGAAATTCGATGAATGTCTATTAATATGCCGTATTTGGCTCTATGCTATTATATCAGCCACCTTGTTGAAGTGTAAAGAAGTGGATGAACAATAGGGTTTTTCCAGATTCACAATATAGTAATTAGGAAATGTGGATTCTCTATCAAATTAGGATATGAGTTTACCCTACTGATCTTTAGTATTATTTGTTGCATCCCCATTCCTTTCCTCGTTTTCCGAGTTAAATGATTTTCCTTTCCATGTATTCTGTCAGGGGCTATGATTTAGTTTAGGTGAGGTGATTATTCTTTGGGTTTCTCATGTCTCTGTTCTTAATTACTTATGGATTCTGTCTCCGCAATCTAGTTAAGATTTGTAGATGAAATTGTGTCCTGTTTGTCCTCATATTGTATTTAATAATTATTTTTTCAAATTTAATTTAGCAAACTATTAACTAACTTATAAGTAAATTTATCCAAACACCTGTATAACTTATAAGAATCCATCAATTTATCACTTATAAAGCACTTACTCATTTTAAGCTATAAGTCAACTTTTTTGTGATACCCCAAACACGCACAATATGTGTGGTCCATGCATGCATCATACAACGCATGGTTTGTCACTCTCTGCACTACGGTATACAAACATAGGGATTACTGTTAATCACAATAGCTGCCCTTTCATGTTTCAGATATTTTAGGTCTCATCCAAGTTTTGCAATCATGATGAATTCTTCCCTTGCATATTTTCTGTAGTCATCAATATCACACAACTGATACCTACATGTGTTCCGTTATGTTTGCAGTTTTATGATCTGATGAATATATTTGAGCTCAACGGACTTCCATCAGATGAGAATCCATATCTGTTCAATGGAGATTTTGTGGACAGGGGGTCATTTTCATTGGAGGTCATACTTACACTTTTTGCATTTAAATGCATGTCGCCATCTGGTAAGCCTACAAAGTTCCTTTTTGTTGATATTTTCTGTTTAGCATTTCAAACACATTATGCAAAGTAGACCAGGAACAATTTTTTAAATTATTTAAGATCCTAACTCTGGCTATAGGTATAATTTGGTATTTAAGTTATATCAATTCTGCATTGTTTTGTTATCCGTTGTTAATATTAAGGTGACCTTTGGTTTAGGAACACTGCTAATGATATTATCCTGTTAGTATGTTTATAATCTTTATGTAGCTCGATTGCGTAATTTGGTTATTGAAGTTATATCAATTCTGCATACTTTTGTTATCCGTTGTTAATATTAAGACTGTATGTGCTATTGTGCTGAGGTCAAGGTGAGTGGTGATCTTTGGTTTAGGAAAACTGCTAATGATATTATCCTGTTAGTTATGTTTATAATCTTTATGTAGCTCGATTGCATTACATCACCTTGATCTAAAATTTACAGCTATACATCTTGCTCGTGGAAATCATGAGAGCAAGAGCATGAACAAGATATATGGTTTTGAAGGCGAGGTCAAGTCTAAGCTGAATGATACGTTTGTGGAACTATTCGCAGAAGTGTTCTGTTGTTTACCTTTGGCTCATGTGTTAAATGGCAAGGTTTTTGTGGTTCACGGAGGTCTTTTCAGTGTTGATGGGGTGAAACTCTCTGACATTAGAAAGATTGATCGCTTCTGTGAGCCTCCAGAGGAAGGTATGCTGCAACTGAACTTCGTACTTGATTTACTTGCTAGTAATAAATCTAAAGTTGTACAATTGTCTGTTGCAATCATTTTGAACTAAACTATTAATTGGAACTTCTTAATCAATGGCTGGGGTTTGGTGCCCTGATTTTATGTGGGAAACTAGGTTGTATGAACTCCATCACTAGACTTGCTAAACACCAGAATATATGATAACCACTAGGGGAACGACATTGGTGTTATGGGTCAGTGGCCCCTATCCTAGCAAACAGAAAACAGAAGGAAATGAAGCCCCTTACATTGTAAATCCTGTTTTTACTAGTTGACAATATTAAGTCTTATATTTTGTTTAACTTCAGCCAATTGAAATTCGACCTGGTCCCTTTCTGTAAACATACTAGTTTAGCTGACTGGGTTAGACCTTAACCATGTGCCCAGATGAAGCCAGTTAATTCTGGCTAACGAAGCGATCAATTTTTAATTTAATATCGCGTCCTTGATAAATTTTGATACTTATTATTGATAAGCTAGATACTTCCCTTAATCAACGATTCTTACATACAAATTACGATAAGCTATATTTTGGATTTTATAATGTTTTACTGATATTTTTTATTTTGGCAGGTTTGATGTGTGAACTTCTGTGGAGTGATCCACAGCCTCAGCCTGGAAGAGGACCTAGCAAGCGCGGTGTAGGTCTTTCTTTTGGTGGAGATGTCACTAAAAGATTTCTACAAGAAAACAATCTAGGTATTTAACTGCTTGTTCAGAATTTCTCGCGTTTTAATTATTGGTATCCTAATGTTACATTCGTATTCCAGAATTAGTTGTACGCTCTCATGAAGTGAAGGATGAAGGGTATGAGGTTGACCATGATGGCAAGCTTATTACCGTATTTTCCGCACCAAATTACTGTGATCAGGTAATTTTGCATTTTTTCGAAGAAAAATGTGACATAGTTTTTTTTGTTTGATTATGTTTACATTCTGTTACTGTTTACCCTGCTCTTAAAATTGACATCAAAACCAACCAAAACTTTTGCCACATTGAAGAAGCTTTTTTTTTTGCGCTAATTAAACACACGCATACACACACCTTGTCTTTGAAGAACTTATAATATGCAGTAGGTAACCAAATTTTGTAGAATCTAATATTGGACTTCTTGAACTTGTGATGCCAGATGGGTAACAAGGGTGCTTATATTCGTTTTGAGGCCCCTGATATGAAGCCAAAGATTGTTACTTTTGCTGCAGTGGTTAGTATCTTCTGCAAATGTTATTTCCTCTTCTACTTCCTACTTTTTATCAGTTATAATAATAATTGAGGAAAATTCCCATATTTCTAATCCAAAACTGTATGTATTTAATGCTTGCAGCCACATCCTGATGTCAAACCTATGGCATATGCCAACAACTTCCTCCGGATGTTCTCTTAGCGAATGGATTACTGTTGCTGTATCTGTGTGCTGTTAAGAAATTGGTCATGCTGGTAAATTGCAATATCATTTCAGGAAGAGAGTTGGTGATTGCATATCGTGCTGTAAGCTTGATCTTTTTTTAAAATTTTTACTAGTCTGTCCTAGATGTTCCAAGACCCGTCAAGTTTATTTTTGTTGCTCAAGAGTAGTTTTAAAGGGGAAAATGAAAAGCATGACTGGTAGTCTATAGTCTATAATGGATGTCTTGTCCATCCGTTTGTATTTATCAATGCTTTCTTCTTTATTATAGAATTTTTTTTATCAGTCATGTAATGATATTTTCAAATAATATTATAATTTATTGCAAGTCTCTGAAAATTGGGGAGATGCATCTTTTACTAAGAATAATTCTATTCCTGGTAGATGAGCAGTTTGAACATTTTAGAGACATGACAGATGAGTCAGTTCAGTGACCGAGAATTTGCAACTGGTTGATGGTGATTGTATTGCATACCCTTTAAAAATTCTAGTTCAAGTGCTTGAAGAGTCTGGTTTTGGTTTTAGTTTGGTTGTAGTAACAGTTTTTAATAGTATATCCTATATACTATTTTCATATACAAATACCCGCCATTAAGATCCGTTCTGAAATGGAGCAACATGAAACAGAAACAAACACCACAAAAATCCCCAAATCATATAAATTAGAAACTTGGAAATTATGGTGATTGCAACCATTAACGCAAAAAAATTGAAGCAATTAATTAAAAATAGTAAGGTTTAATTATTTTCTAGAGTTTACCATCAAGTAAATATTCACAAGGCAAAACCAACATACAGTATAGAGAACAAAAATTATATTTCGGTGATTGGATTTTATGATTCGATACGCAACTAAAATTAAAATTGGGGAATTCTATAAAAATCATTTCTAAATTCTATTTTCGATATCACAATTCTCGATAGTTAAATCAATCAAATATTACAAAATCGGATAAAAACAAATTTGATAATATTAGTGAGCAACAAAAAGTTACTTACCTCGAAGTCGACTAATACCGAAATTACACACGAATAGATCCTAGAATTTAATTAATAAAAAGAATCAAAATACAGTAATTATATTGCTGCGTAGCCTGTATAAGTTAAACTAACACTAATATTCATGTAAACACACAACTGTTTTTAGGGGTGAGCAGAGAAAATCGAAATAAAAAAATTAATCACAAAAAACCGAAAACTAGACCGAAAAAATCAAACCGAAGAAAAATCGAAAAAAATCGAGCCAAAAAACCAAAATTAATGGTCCGATTTCAGTTCCGATTTTTAATCAAAATCGAACCGAAATTAACCTAACCGCTATATTATATTTATATATGATATATAGTATATATTATTATGATAACTCCGAACAAATTCATTCTAATATTCATTACATACTATACTTTATATTATTATAAATAAATTATTTTATACATCCACATAAATTCTACAAGATCAATATTGTATTAGTTTTGAATCAATATTTTTAAATTTTTGTATATTAAATTTGAACCAATTGTTTGATACACACATGTTAAAATTTTGTTTTCCATTATTATGAACATATATATTTATCGTATAGGTTATTTTTATTTATGATAATATGAGTTACATATTAAATATAATTTTATAAAATGAATTTAATCTGGTTCATGAATTTGAAAGTGTCTATCTTTTAATGTAATATAATTATTAACCTTAAACTCTATTAATTTTACCAAATACATTATCAAAGAAAATGTCGTACAAGTAAAAATAAAATAGAATATTAAAAATCGAAAAAACCGAAATTGGTAAACGGTTAACCGAAACCAAAAAAACTGCTCTATGCGATTTGATAGCAGTTAATAGCAATTAATCAAATCAAACTGAATATATTAATTCGATACCAATTAATCCTAAAAACCACATCAAACCGGACCATGCACAACCTAACTGTTTCACATATATACTTAATACTCCAGTTTGCAGACAAATGAATACTTCAATTATTTAATATAATAAACCATCACAGAAGGTTAAAAGCTAACATAGTACACATAATGACATACATGCCATAACTCTTAAAAACCTAACAAATTGTCTTTCTTGTTTACAAAAATAAAATAAATAAATGAATACAGACTCGCATGTACATGAACATGAAGAGACAGCAACATGTTTATAAAGCTAACAGCATATAAGCATAAATTTGACAAACCCCATTTGCTACTCACTAAAAATTGAACACTCGCACCTAATTCCAAGATCAAAGCATTTTCTAAACAAATTAAATTAATTAATCAACAAATAATTAGTTTAATATATCAATGTATTGTAATCAAAATCCAATATTCCTATTTATTAAATAAAACTAAAACATGCACATGTATGTGTTCATCATGATATAAGAGCAACTAGACTTGACAATTCGTTCGTATAGTGTACTTTCGTGTTTCGTGTTTCGTGTACCTAAATGCTAAACCCAAAATCGCCTATTTAGGGTTTGTGTAATTCCGTGTTCGTGTACTTTCGTTTCGTGTACTTTTCGTGTCGTATTTTCGTGTAATTTAAATTAATAATAGAAATAAAAATAAATAATTAAATATATTGAAATATTAAAATTTAGGTAATATTTTTACAAATGTGTATTAAAAATATATATTTACAAATAATATTATAAATTTATGTATAATCACATAAATAAATGTTAAATATCTAATAAAAATGTTAAAATATCTAAGATAAATATTTATTTATTTCGTGTCGTATACTTGAAGGGTAAACACAAAACCGACACTAAATCTCGATCGTGTACTAAAAATACAAACTCAAACACTAAATTTTTGTATCGTGTCGAAAATTGTCCGGTCTAAGAACAACACAGGAGTCCTGGCAACAAAATTCACACTTAAAAACACATATAAATAATTATTCGATATAATTGAGAAAGTAAAATACCTTGCGACGACGACGTATAGCTGTTCCATAGCTGACCGTATTTGGAGGATGGATGATGTCCATCCCGAGTTTCAATATGTGTTGTTAAATGATTTGAGAAGTTAATGCTAATATAATTTTAGGGTTTTTGACTCTTCTCTCTTTTTCTCTCCGGCTGCATTCTTCTTTTTAGCTAGGGGTTTTGTCTCTTTTTTTTTGCTAATCACGTTTGTATTTAACCATCCATTGATCTAATTAATCAACTTGGGTCAACTGAAACAAATACTTCTTCTTACTGAATCAGAGTCGACCTCCAAACCTAACTATCCCATTCCCGTCTTCATAGATCTATCTATTTTCTTCACCAATAAAACTTTCTTTATTCTCACAAATTCACTTTCGTATCCTTTTTTTTATCTAATCACTATAATTCTTATTTACTTCAATAATCATCCTTCTTTAATTTGTAAGAATTCTTATATGAGTGTATATTGTTATGTCAAGCATTGACTCATCGTTCAGTAGTTAAAGGTCCAACCTCCTTTTCAATGCCACTCTTGCTCTAAGTTGGAAACAACCCCACCGGTTCAAGTTGTTTTATTTTCCTTGACCAGAATATTGTCAGGAGTCAGGACAGTAGCTTTGAGTAGTAGTTTTACTGGTGTATGTTAATTACCAATAGTAAGGGCAGATCTCTGTCTCTTCATGTAATAGTAGTGGGAGTCTATAAATAGCTGAGAAGTTGTAAACTTTCATGATGTTCAAAATTCAAATTACAGTAATTGGAACTTCAATCCACCAAACCTCTCTCTCTCTCTAGTCTTTTTCTCTCTATAACAAACTCTCCTTCTCCGTGTCTCTTCTTCTGCAATCTATTTTCTCCCTATCTGATCTCTCTCTTCTCTCTTAATTTCTCTGCTCTGTCTCTCTAATTCTCTATTATCTACATCTATCTGGCTTTGTTTATTCTTTGGAAGTTTACTTTACTGCATTCTATGAACAGAAAATACGAAGAACATTCATAAAACCTGAAAATACAAATGGAATTCCTGACAATTATATGTTGGAAATAGAATGGTTTTTTTTTGCTAAATATTATAAATATTTGCTTGAGAACTATTGTTCTGCTCTATATATAAATATTTGTATACCAAAAGTTTACTTTTTAATGCTCCTGCATTAATGAGATTATGAGAATGCCTATTTAATCTGTGTATTTGATTAGGTCATTGAACATGTAGCAGATCCTACTGAATTCTGCAAATCCCTTTCATCACTGACTGTTGGTCAGGGAGCTACTGTGATTTCCACTATCAATCGTTCTATGAGAGCCTATGCAACGGCTATAGTTGCGGCAGAGTACCTCCTCCAATGGGTAAAAATTCCATTGCTCCTGCTCATGTCTTTGTGTATGTTACTTACCTTCTGAGTAATCGGAACTATATATTATTATATTTCTTTATTTCTATCTACTTGCGTATGAACTGTGATTTCTTTCCTTAAGCGTTTTCAAGTTTCTTGTCGGATGTACATATAAGTGCTCAACATGTCCGAGGCACCTTATAAACCTATCTATTCACCTTGATATGTCACCTTCATAATCTTACTAATCTAAAGGTCATGGTTGAGTTATTTAGCTATTTCTAAATATTCCGGTTAGCTTGTGAGCGGTAGTGCTATTTGTCAATCATGGTTGATTCTTTTAGCTTGTAATTGGTTGAAATCTATGTTTCCTTGTGATGTGTGATATATTATTATTCTTGTGGAGCGAACTCCTGCTCGGAAGGAGAATTGGACCTATCAGAATATTTCTTCTTTACATGCCAACAGACAGACTCATAGAGCACTATTTGCATCACTGATATCCTATAGGATTTTCATCATATATTTGTTGGTAATATGCATATCATAGTTCCTGCAAGATCATCGACAAACCTCTTCATGTTAGATGTGCAGCTTTTACGCTTTTGCTAATGTTATTGTCTTCTTTTCACTCCTCTCTAACTAAATTTAACTAGGAGTTGAAATGAAAAATATTTGGCCATGTTTGATGTGTTTTGTCAAACCTCTAGTTATAGCCATCACTCAAAATAAAATTTTGACTTATTAGTTATTGAAAAGATTATTTATGAGTTGAGCTTGGAAGATTATGCTGGAAAAAATATTTGGATATCATGTACTGGGGTATTTCACTGATTTGACAAGTACATATGTGATTGAAGCTCTCCTTGATATTAATGTGTGATTTTTTTTTATACTATTAGCGTGGCTTTCCTGATGTTTTGTTGCTATTTTGTGCGATTACGTAGATATAAAATTTAAAGACTAGTCTTGGGTTGAGAATTATGGTTATATTGTGATCTTACTATTTACATATTAAGCAGCTTTCCGAAGGGTACACATGACTGGTCCACCTTTCATACTCCAGAAGAACTAGTACTTATGCTATTGTGATTTTTCTTGTGGTGTGCCCTACATTTGATATACAAAATGCTTTCATCTATTTTATGTCTGAGCTAGTGCTCTTGGTTGACAGTTTTTTGGTCTTATTTTTTACAGATCCAAGAGATGGCTGGTTTTGTATACAACCCCTTGAGTGGCCGGTGGTCTCTTTCAGATGAGATTGGTGTAAATTTCATTGCAAAGTTAATGTTTGGCGTAAGATATACTGATTTACAAACGAAGAAATATATTAATCATCTCCGTAAAAGAAAAGATAGAAGTAAAGTACATTTTCTTAGCATTCTAATTCCTTTTTCGTTTTCTGGGAGGCCTGTACTCACTCTGGTTGTGGTACCACATGACAGTTTTTCTGGGAGAAAATGAAATATAAATACGAAGTTTC